>JARHVA010001814.1:515000-1715000 GCA_037957365.1 Torreya grandis
ATGTTAGTATATATATATATATAATTTATAATAATATATTATATTATAACAATATTTCACGACCATTGTTTCTTTCAATATTAGCTTTCCCTGGTATTGTGTTTAGATCCAAAATGGCTCTAAACATTAAAGCTCAAAAAAAATTGATTGCATATGACTACAAAATTAATTTCTTCACTAACAAGGCTTATTAAGTTTTTTATCAATTGGGAGTAACTTATCCACATTCAACATTTACCTAAAGGAGAGTTCATGATTCACCTCGTTTTAAATCCAAGCATTGAGTAAAACATGTTGAATTCCACTTCTAGATTTGGTAATAAATAAGTTTTTTTAACGAGATCCTTCAACCTAAAGTAAGTATATCATAATTTAAATTAAGAAAATAAAGAACCTCTTTCAAAGTTGGAAGTAATGTTATACACAATAGATACATTAAACTCTTTCAATATTAAACTAGAGAACAATTTGAACTAAACAACATAATAAATAATCTCTTACAAGTCAAGAGAGATCCAACAGACACACAATCTATCTATGGCTCATATGACCACCCACTAAAAGATCTCAATTATCGATGGTCATCCATGCATTGCCTGCTTCCTGCAAAACCTCAAGATTAAAACCAAAAAGAAAAGGGGTGTTACACAAGAAATTTTATTTTTGTTTAGAACATTGAACCTATTGGATTCCCCTTTGTTATGCAAAGTGAAATCATGTGAATAATGCAAGTACGACTAGAATGATAAAGTTGACCACAAATATCAGATATTATTGAATAAATTAAAATCATTTTCATGAGCTCAAGTGTATTTAATATTCCTCATGAAAATAATATAAATCAAGACACGATGACATTAAAGATTATAACATTATGTAATTGCAATAATTAATAGGTAAAGGATTCATCTTCATCTATGGATTGACTCATTCATTAAATTAAGTGGAAAGTCAATCTTGAGAATTATTGGACTCGAGGCCAAAAAATTATAAGGACATTGGGATTTTATAACTCCATCTTCTTGCTCTTGGCATTTCTTAATCCTAGACATATCCTCTACCTTTTAGCCAAAATCCCATTGAGTTTGAGGAAATGCTTTGATAATGAAAACCCATTGAAAGTGAAGAGAAAAGAAAATTATGCAAAATGATATATAAATATTCATTGGCATTTAGTGGTGTTCATTAAGATGTAAGATGATGCACCCATCTGACACATAGCATTACTATACCATTAAATGGAATTTAAGTTTTCACATGTAACACATAAATTAATTTATGGGTGTCTTGTATAAATGTATTGACTAATACACCCTTTGTGACTCCATTACAAGTCTTAGTAGTTCACAAATAAAGTTGTTATTATGATTCAATATTGATGAAAGTTATCTTGTTATATGTGTTTTAAATTATGAGTGTTTAATATTTTAAAGTTTTGATTAAAATAAAAACACTTAAATAATTACCACCCAAAATTCCACATTTGGTTTAACTCTTGAATAATAACATTAAATCTCAAAGCTACCAAAATAACAACAAATTATGTTATAAGTACAAATAATTAAAAAATATTACTATACATATTAATAATAATATTGATAAAAACATAATTATTTATTACCATATATATTTATTTAATATAATATTATATATTATATTAAATATGATATGATATATTAGTAGTCCTAAAGGGTGGACTACTACCTTCACTTTGCATTAACCTATTTTTACTTCCTGTTATTACCTAGGTAAGTTGCAATTTGTTTAATTGATAGTATAAAATAATATTATTTTTTATATATTGATTGGTTGAAATATTCACACATTATTTTAGGGTTCATGTAAATCAAGGTACTTGCTTTGTTGTAGTTCCTCAAAGATAGAAAATTTTATGACCACATCTAATTTCCTAACATTTTGCAGAGTGTAGTCATGTTGGTTATGTAATTATATTGAAAGTGATTCCAAAAACAATAAATTGATGCATGTTAGGCTAGGTTGAAAGAGGTGAGGTTACATTTATACATTGTTATGCCATCTATTCTTTTATTTCACAAATGGTATAGAGACTTTTTTACAAAATTTCCTAGAATAATTTTAATGACAAGCATCATATTTTATTTTTTACATTAAATATTAATGTTCCTATTAAAATATATTATTATTTCCCACCTAACTTATCATCTCTAGGGTTGTGTATCAATCACCAAAAAAAAAATACACGAAAATTTCAAATTTGAATCTTGGAGGATTTGTTCATTTGAGAGGGAAGTTTTGTAATAGGTGAGAATATTAACAAAAAGTAAACAAAACTTTTTTAAAAAAAATGATAGAGGAGAATATAATATAGCAGTAGAAACCTGGAGAAAATAGAAAAGAGAAAAAAAAGACAAAAGGATACACATCAGTAGATTGTGAGATAGTGAGAAGGCAAAATAAAAGGTGAAGAACAACATGAGGAATATTTTATGATATAAATTAGAGCATAAACATTATAGCATAATAAATGGAGGAAAAACTAAAAATTTATAGTAGAGATATGGCATTTTTTTGTTAGAAAAAATATCAAGTTTTTTTTAATAATTTTATGACAGTTGTAGCTGTGTTTGTTTAAGAGTTTAATTCATTTTGTAATATAAGTTATAGATTAATTTTAATATATATAAATTTGAGTTTTTATCTCTAAACCCAACCTCCCCTATTTTATATTATATCTTATCCTCTTTCCAGCAATTGGTATCAAAGCTCCCAGGTTGTTAGGGTCTTTTAAACATGGCAGAAAGTAATTCTAGTTCACAGTAACAGCCTCCTAACTTTGATGTAAATAAATATGATGTGTGTTGTATTAATATGAAGCCTCTCTTTTTCTCACAATAGCTATGGATACTTGTAGAGGGTTGATACATAGAATGTGTAGATATGGAAGCATTAAATTCCCTCACCCAATCATAAATAAATGTATTATAAGAGAATAGAAATAAGGATGCCAAGGCTCTTAGCAACATCCAAATGGCTATATAATGACTATAAAATACACACTATTGGATAAGGAGGGAGTCTTCATTAGACCACAATCAAGGAGTTCAAGGCCTTGGTTGAGAGATAAAGTGGAAAGCATATAAAGATCTTTAGAATGGATATAAGGGGATAATATATTTCAAAATTACTCATGAATTTTTGTAAATATAATGGCATCAATAAGTAATTTATATTTAGGTATACACCTCAACAAAATGGTATATTTGAGAGGAACAACCAAACTATACAAGAGATGGTAAGGATTATGTTAAAATCAAAAGGTTTTCTTAATGATTTTTAGGTTGTGGTTATAGCATCATCTATATATTTAATAAATATATGTCCCACTAAGAGTGTTATTTATATGATCCCTCAAGAGGCAAGGAGCAATTGGAAACCTAGTGTTGAGCACCTTATAGTGTTTGGATGTGTGGCATATGCGCATGTGCTAAAGCAAATAATAACAAAGTGGGATGATAGAAGATATAAATGCATTTTCATTAGGTATAATGAGAAATCAAAGGCTTTTATATTATACAATATGGTCACCAAGGACCTTATAATTAGTCAAGATGTTCAATTCATTAAGGATGCAACATGGGAAGAGAGAGAAGAAGGGTAATAAGTACAAACAAGGGCTAGTGGACCCTTTCTTTAATTTGAAACAATAGGTGGTAACACCACTCATACACCAAATTAGAGCCCCATTTTAAAAAGGGATAATTCATCTAATGGTAACAACCAGAAAGGAGGTCAAGGAGTAGTTCATTATTTAACTGCATCCTCTTCCAACTCAAGTTAATGCCTATCAAGGACAAAGAACTTGCAAGAATTATATGAGTAGTCAAATTATAAAGAAAATTAATATGAAACAAATAATTATTATCTCTTTTATCAATTAATTATATATCTTTTTATGAAGCAATCAAGGATAGAAAGTGGTGTGAATCAATGGATGAATAATGCATGTCATTGAGAAAAATTAGACATGGGAACTATTAGACCTTGTAATAGGAAAAGAGATAATTGGAGTGAAATGGGTTTAAAAGACTAAAAAAAATCCCAAAGGCAATATATATGGGAAAAAAGAAAGGCTAGTTGTGAAAGGATACAAGCAACAGCCTGGATGTGACTACAATGAGAAATTTGCTCTCATAGCAAGGCTAGAAATAGTGAGAAAAACCATTGTAATAATTTCTCAACACAAGTGAAATATGAATCAAAAGGATGTTAAGTCAAAATTCTTGAATAAATTACTAGAATAATAGGTTTATGTGGGAAATCCACCTGGTTATGAGATTCTCGGGCATGAGAAGAAGGTATACAGGCTAAAAAGGCATTGTGTGAGCTTTAAAAAGAACCAAGAGCATGGCACATTTGAATAGACTCTTATCTTTTGAGCAATGGATTTATAAAAAGTGGTATTGAGCCCACTCTCTACATCAAGGAAAACAAATAAGGTATTTTGATAGTTATTTTATATGTAGAAGATCTAAAATTCATCAGAAATGTAAATCAATCAATATAAGAATTCAAATTGGCTACAAAGGAGTTTGAGATAGTTATTTAGGTTTGTTGAAGTATCTTCTTGGGATAGAAGTTAAAAAAATGAATTAAGGCATATTTATATGCCATTCTAAGTATACAAAAGAGTTTTTGGAGAGGTTTAGGATGCTAGACAGTAAACCAGTATCAACCCTAGTTGAAACAAGCTTGAAATTACATAAGGAATATTTCAATAGAAATGTGGATCCCACATAGTACAATAGTATGGTGTGAATTTTGATGTATTTATCTGTAACTATATTCGACATCATGTATGTATTCAACCTCATCTCTAGATTTATGGAGACACCAAAAGTGACACATTAGCAAGTAGGCAAGAGGATCTTGAGTTATGTGAATAGAAAAAGAATCCACGGAGTTTTTTATGCAATAGTAGTTGAAGTTTAGTTAGTTGCCTACACAGATAGTGACTGTTTTGGTGGTATTGATGATAGAAAGATCACATTCATCTTAGGTTAGGATCCATTTCTTGGGATTCAAAAAACAACCCATAGTTTCACTTTTTACAACTGAATCAAAATATATATCAACTAATAAAATAATGTGATAGGCCATATGGATTAGAATAATACTTTAAAATTTGCATTAATAGTGGCAAGGAGCTTCAACTATATATTGTGACAACATATCTTCCATTATATTGTCAAAGAATCATGTTTTTCATGGTAGAAGCAAGCATACTATGATCAAGTATCACTTTATTATAGAGTTACTTGGAAAAAAGTATGATATAGATTAAATTTTTCAAGTTGGTAGTATCTTATTGATATCTTCACTAAGCCTTTGTCAAAAGATAGTTTTTTGCATTTTAGAGAGAGGTTAGGAGTCATAGATGCGTCAACATTAGCTCTAGAAGGTATTATGAAAGCTTTAGATTCCATTATCCAAGATCTAGAGTCCATCAACCAAGATTCAAAGTCCATCTACATAGATCCAAAGTCCATCATCCAAGTTTTTAAGTCCATCAACCAAGTTCTGGAATCCAATAGGCTGGCTCCAGAGTCCAATAGTCCAACTCTAGACTTGCTTAGAATGAACATAGAAGGATATAGGTATATGAGAATTAGTTACATATATGTTTTGGGGATTGAATAACACTCAGTAAAGTATGGAAATAAGATCAATAATAATATCGAGTGTTAAAATATATTATTCTTTACCACCGACCTTGTCAGCTCTAGAGTTATGTAACAGTCATCAAACAAAATTAATACATAGCAGTTTAAAATTTGAATCTTGGAGGAGCCATTCATTTGAGAGGGAATTTTTATGGTAGGTGAGAAGACTAAAAATAAGTAGACAAAATATAATGAGAAAGGAGAATAAAACACAATAACAATAGCTTGGAGAAGATAAAAAAGAGAAGAAAAAGACAAAAGGATACACAATGGCAGATTGTGAGATAGTGAGAAGGTAAAACAGAAGGAGAAGAATGAGGAATATTTTATGATAGAAATCAGAGCATATAAATTTAAACATAATATGAGGAAAAACATATAATTTATAATAGAGATAAGGTATTTTTTTATTAGTAAAGAAGAGGATAAAATATTAGGTTTTTTGTAAGAATTTTATGATAGTTGTAGTTATGTTTGTTTAAGAGTTTAAGTTAGATTTTTTTGGACCCAAAATTTTGGCTAAGTCCTTTTTATAATAATAGGAACAAAGAGGCATGACATAATAGAGACATGACATAGAAGACTATATCACGGGAGGACTAAGTCAAAATGAATGTGCATAACAAATAGAGAACTCAAGAATGAAGGACTCAGAACTTAGCGAAAGACTTGGCGAGTGCATGAGAAGTGGGAGATGGTTAGGGTTAAATTCAAAAGGATTAAAGAGACTAAGTAAAACATAAATCTAGTACTAGCCCATAATAAGATAAGATCTTAGTGATGAGGATCCAGTACCAAAGAGATAATATAGGGGTACAAAGGCCCAAGTCCTTAGGAAATCTATGTAATTGGATTCCATGACTCAATTGTGTTGATGATCATTGGTGAGGGAAAACTAAGTATAAATACCCCTTGATAGAAATTTTTAAGGTGGTGGTTTTTTTTGTTTATGTGATTGAGGATATTTTTATTGATATTATTATTATTGTACTTAGTTGGATAGTATTGAGAGTTATACAATTGAATTGAACTATACACTTGAACTATGTAATCTTTGAATCACTTATCAATATGATTAATTAAACCTATGTTACCTTAATATTGTATTCTGATGACTATGGAGATAAATCTGCTAGTTATCTTGTAGGTTGTTGTTTAATTAAGCAAGTTTAGGTTCATAATTATCATTTATTTATTTTTCTTGTTGATCATTGAGTAATGTGGATGTGTTCAAGTGCCCTTGTATATTAGTATACCCTCATGTAACAAAACCAATAGGAACTGGTCCCTCATTGCATACTTTGGGTGAGTGCACGATAACTCATTCTTGCATGAAATGCCAATGCACCAACACATTGGGTTTTTAGTCACTTCAATGTGTGCCTAAGGAAAGTTATGCTTAAGTAATGAAAATAACCCCCAACATTTTGATTCTATTATTGAGACCTATAGCACTTTCCTACATGATGATGGAAGATTCTTGAATGATTATCCCTTAAGAATATTGAATTATGGATTACCATTGTTGAAGATAATTTTGTAGTACTATTGCTTGAACCAAAAATCTATGCACTGCATGGGTCAAATAAAATATATACAACTCATTGTATGAGACATTATTTATATAGGTACATATTCATCTTCACTTGGATTGTGACATATGTTCAAGACTGATCAAGAAACCATTGATAGAAGATAGCTTGGACACAAGAGCGTTGATCTGCTCTAGCACAGTTGGGATCACCTTGGGCACGTGTTGTTGTTGTTGTTTGGTACTGTGGGGTTTTGAATAGTTATGTCTTATAGTATGCAATTTTAACCTATTCTTATCTAGAGGAGGCTCAGTTTCACTTTTTCTAAGAACCACATGGTCCATGTATCAAACACTTTTCTCTAGAGGTGAAGTTATTTATAGATTCTAAACTTGAGACTTTTTCCATAGAAGGTGAAACTCTTTCTTGCATGAGAAACATAATTGGTGGGGTAATGCAAGGGTACTAGTGAAGTATAATTATTGGTTTAGTATGGTATCCAATCACTGAGAATTTTAGAAGCATAAATATGATGAATCTTATTGAAGGATTATGAGTGGAAGAAATCTAGGAAGGGGATGGGAAGAATCAAGAAGTGTTGTAAGGGTCCACATGGAAGTGGAAGATCAAAAGGAGGACTAACCAACAATAGGACCATACCCATTTATATTGGAGAAGTAAGTCAGGAAGTGGTAACCAAATAACTTGAGTTGGGCAGCCCTATTTCCCCACCCATAGTATGAGCTCATGCTTTTGATTTATATGATATATTTGTACACAACTAGGATGAAAACAATGTAGATTCAAAAACCAAACCTTTGAGAGAGACATTTAGAGAACAAGTTTTAAAAATTATTTTATTATATATTTATTTTTCATTGTGTAAAAATTATATGGCCTAATGTGAAATTCCTAGTGGACCTATCATAACTAATGGGTGAAGTATCAACCTGAATGTAGTTACTCAACCTACCTTAACACCAAACATCTTAGGTGATTTTACTTCTCTGGGAGGCATGGGAGGTGTAACTAGTGGTGGTTCAGCTTGAGGAATTAGAGGAGGCACAAGAGGTAGTGTTGGACTTCCCCCAAGGTATAGGAGGTATTGGAAGTGTTTCTTAGTATCCCTCATTACAAGTGACCTAACTATGTTAGATGTAGAATCACTGAGAGGGGGGTAAATTAGTGATCCTAGATAATCCAATTCAATTCCCAAATCTTAAACATTCAACACAAATAATCATGATGCATAAAAACTAACCATTAAAATAAATAAAGAAGATATAGAAGGATCAAGCACATATCACATTACATATATGGGAAACCCTCTTGGGGGATAAAACCCACTTAACCCTACAATATGGACTACAGTCCTATAAATACAATCTTTAACATTGATACCAGCACCAACTGATCAAGGAACACCCATCCCTTAATTTAGTGAGACACTCATCCCACAAGGAAGAACCAACCCCTAAGGTAACCAAACACCAACCCATCTACCTTGATCTAATATTCACCTCTGATATGATGTATTCTACACCTAATGATGGAATTATCTTACTTTTTATCTTTCCCCTTTACACTCTCACAAACATGCACGCACAAGCAATACATTCAAAAAACCCTTATGGATCACTCTTTACTTCTTAGCACATTCACAATCAAAAATCTTGATAAAACTATATCAAAACATTATAAACATGACCATTAGGTCATGTACACAATCCTCAACCTACTCTGATCTTCAATCCATCCACTAAACACACTCATTCAATCAGCTTATAAGGCTTACTCACTCAATCTACCTCTTCTAAACTCATTAGGTCCAGTGACCTATGTGTTCACCTTCATCACTTTTATTAGAAAATAATTATTGGTAATTTTCACTATTATTTGGTCCTTAATGACCTATACCTTCTCTTTCAAAGTTTCTCTACTTTTCTTAGAGCCACACACTCTCAACACACCTCTAAATAGGCAAATTATGCGTAGTATTTATACCAGACACTCATCTAACCCATCTTATTCAAAAAAGATGCTTACCATACTTATATTATAATTTAAATAGGTCTATACACATGTTTCATGGGTGAAACACTCCACTCCATATTTCATCCATAGTACCTAAGACTCAAATCCTCTATTAGGCCTTAATGAGAACCAAAATAATTAGGCCTTCACATCCACACATTACATGTGACACTACTTGGACCACATTCATATTTTACCAATGATTTAAAAAAATCAAGCCTATCTCCAATTTCCATTTTCTCACTCTCATATGGGTACATACCACCTATAACACCAACTCAATACTTGAACCTACCAATTAGGTCTTCTTGCTCTTTAGGTCTTCATACATAGAAAACACAGTCACAAAATTTTAAAGCAAACACTTAAGTATTTCACATATCCATATGATTAGATCATATGGTTGAACCCTTCTGGACCTCAACTACACGTCCATGTGCTTTAGACACTTCAACACAGGCTCTAAGAACTTAAATCAACTCTCTCAAAGTGACCACTCAGACTGGTCACACATAGTCAAAAACACAATCATACTATTTAGACTCTCCATATCTGATCAAG
Organism: Torreya grandis; assembly: GCA_037957365.1. Classification (NCBI taxonomy): domain Eukaryota; kingdom Viridiplantae; phylum Streptophyta; class Pinopsida; order Cupressales; family Taxaceae; genus Torreya; species Torreya grandis. The sequence goes on from JARHVA010001814.1 coordinate 524,830, forward strand.
GGAATATCATAGCATAAAATACTTTATCATAATCCTTATATACTTATATAACATCTCCATACTCATTTTATTTTTAAATTCTACTCAGAACACCTTCAACTCACTCCTACAACATGGTCACTCAATCTGCTAGTGCATTCAACAAACATAGTCAACTTATATGCAATTGTTCACCCTAAATATGGATTTTTAAAACCTCCATAACCCACACATATGGTCCTAATGGATTATAAAACACTCTCCAATATTTATTTCATATTAAAACATAAAAATACTATCAAGAACAACTCAAGTATCCTTCTCTAGTCACTTACAAAACATGGTCTAACACATAGTCAATTTTGGAGCTTATTATCTTTAACCATACATACATTCAAACCTTTAAAATTATCTATCAAGATGACTAATTGAACCTAAACACTCATATGACTACTTATAATGAATTATATTCACTTATATAAGCACTCCAAGCACTCATAACACCTCATAAGGTATTTGAAACATGTCCATACCATCAATAACATCCACCATCTACATATCCAAGTCAAACACTAAATAACTATGAAATAACACTGAAGCACATTGAAGCACACTTTGTCATTGTCATTTTATCACACATGACACCTCATCAACATCCTTGGTCACCTTGGAGACATCATTGATAAATCTCCAATAAGATTACCACTATATACTATGAGATGACACTCCACTTTCCATATTTTTTAGGTGTGGATAATTCCTCAGAGCATGTTCACAAGTGTGAACTTATCTGATAATCATGCAACATAACCTCTTCTAAACAAAAATCCACCCATTTTACAACCACCCTTCTGGACTATGCACATAAGTGGTATTAAAAGTATGATCCTCAGTAAGCTATGGTGGATTATGATTAGCTTAAGGTAGTATTTCTCCAAGAATTTGATATCTCAAAGTTTGAACAATAAAGTATAGATGACCTAAAGGATATCAAGTAGGAACTCACTAAGAGTATGTGTGAGTATGATGTATGTTTAAATACACTCCTCTCAAAACTCTCTTTTGAGATTAACACTACTTAACACACCCAATGGTTCATAGGATGTTTATTACTTCTCTTTAAATGTACCTTGTAATACATGTATTAAGTACACTAGTAATACATGTGACTACTAGGCTCAAGGTAACTATGATCTTAATAAGAGAATATATGGCACGATAGGAAATCATGATGATACTCAGTATAAGTATTATAAATTCCATAATTTTGTTCATCTCCTTCATGGATGAATCATGGTTTCACCACCATCAAGACTGGATGAAACTCTGAGGTTTTATGGTCAAATGGAAGTTCATGAGTTTATACAATAGTTGGAAGAATTTTATGACTCTGACATTAATCGGGTATGATCAATTATCCATATTTTTTATGGTGTAGTTTCTAAATAGTGGTGAAATAATCTAGATCATTTTATTACTTGGGAGTGAGTTCATTATGATTTATACCATCACTTTCACCATAATAATTGTATAGATGGCATTATCAATTATAATGGAATTCGAGCTCCAGAACCTCACCTTAAAGCTTATGAGACTATGTAGATGATAGATGAAACCTTATTTCATGAGTACCTATGGGTTCACACATTTTATTGCACTATATTCACTTGGGATATAGCATGGTATGTCCATGAAGAGATACATATATTAGAAGTAGATACTAAGAGGTGGGGTGAATCAGTATACAATAATGCACATTCAATTTCAAAACCATCCCATCATACATCAACTTGATCTTAGGAACATGAACATAAAATTATATTTATCCAAAGCATGAACAAGAGCATACAACACATCATCTACATGGGAAACCTTCTTGGGGAATAAAACCCATGCTCAAGTCGGTAAACACTTGGACTACATGTCCTATAAGATATTACAAACTAGAGACTAGTTAAATCATCTTGACCAAGATTTAGTAAAATGCCTATTCCATAAGGAGAACCTACCCCTTATATTATCAACTCCTTTATACCACCTACCTTTATTTAAACACCTATTTCACAAGGAGAAATTGCCCCTAAGGAAGACCAAGTCCTTTATCTTTGAAATGAACACCTCCACCTTAGAAATAATGTCTTTAACACTTAATGATGGACCTCTGATTATCACTCTTTATCTTCATTCACACTCACTTAAGCACACCTACAACAAATTTGTTACCATAACAGCAACCTAACCATAAGGTCATTCATGCAGGCCATACTCTAATCTACCTCACAAATCAACATCTAATCTCACACAAACATCACCTATCATTTGTTCATACTTCAAAGAATAAAACCTATAAGAACATTTGTTATGATATAGAAATATGACCTACATGTCATACACATAATCATGAACTAGCTCTAATCATCAACCTATCCATTGAGCACACTTCCTCTCTTTGTTCCTCAACTCTTCAATCTACTCCACTCGTACAAGCCTCTTCGCTCATATTTAACTTGTAAGATCACTATTTTACCATCATAATTATGACCTACAGGTCATACGTAGAGTCCTCAATATATTCTTCTCATCAACCTAACCATTGGGCATAATAATTCTCCTCTTTTCTTTACTTTATTGAATATTGTATTCACTCTGGCCTCTACAAATCTAGAAACCATCTAATTTGGTTTCACTAATTATAGAGCATTCATGATCAACACAATATTGGTCAGCCATTAGGTATGACTTAACCCTTAATGCATATATCATACAAATACATGGCTCAATACAATCTTCAAGGTTGGCCATAGCATATATGGGTCACCCTTAAGCATCTACACTTTTTAATTAGGCCCTTATAGCTCTTATAGGTCTCATGGAGACCTATTCACCCATTTAGAACTTCATCAAGTAAAAAAATAACATAAGAAAACTTTCATACACATGGATCCACTCCTTATGACACTTAATACATCCTCAAATGATCACAATCATATTTTCTCATCTTTGTGTATGCTCAAACAACTCAAACACTAACCTAGTGCACAAGAACATTATGAGCAAACACATAGTCAACTTTTATACCTTTATTCATACTCAAGATAGATTTAAAACACCTCCAAAATCCACAAAAATCATCCTCATTTTGTCTAAAACACTTCCAAATAGCTAAGTCAACATGAGATATCTAGATACCATCAAAACAAGCTTAAATATTCTTCTCGGGTCACTTATAGAACATAGTCAAACACATAGACAAATTTAGATCTCAATAAATTTTAATATACAAATATTCAAACCATATACCAGGTTCACTAGATGAACCATGGATTCCTCTTCATCTTTTCTTTTTACTTCATCAATAAATTCATCCTAGATCAAAAGTTATGGATGAAATATTAAGCACTGGTTTTTCCCTTAGCATCAAATATTCAAATGGCAAAGGTCACATTTAAACCTCAAACACTTTGAAATAATATCATGTCCTTGATGATCATATTAAACATGTACCATTGATATTTTTGTATGAATTTTGACCTTTAACACATAGTCCACCAATTCCAAGGGTTAAATCTTGAACATGTTGACCTCATCTCATGCACCCTTGAAATATTGACTAAATATGCACCATTGATCTCTACGAATCAACTAAGTATTTAAATATTAAATCTCACCATTAGATATAGATAAAAACTCCCGATATCATGACACTTGGAAACCTCACATTCCTTCTAAGTATTTGACTATCATTCTATGCGCTTGTGCCACTTGGTAACCTCTCATGCAGTGTTGACTCTTAACTTGTCTCGCATTGTTGATCTTTGTCAATACAAACCACCACTCATCATTGATATTCTATTAGAATAGAGAGCTTGTGAAACTTTTCACCTATGCATGTAACCTTTTATCTCATACTTAAATGTGAATAAACTTAATGGTCTCTGACCCATCACTGTTTGTAAGTACAACTTTGAATATTTATATCTTGAGCTGGACAACACTTCAAGACCCCAAATTTTTAGGGTAGATTCTTAAAATTATATAAAACATCTCCATGATATCCTTTGACTAATATCAACCTTCTGGATACCATAAATAAATTTACAAACTTACTAGTTCATCCATGTCTGCATGACATTTTGTGATGGTTTGGAAAACATTGTAAACTAGCTGGGAAGCCAACTTTGCACTTGCATATCTTTTGTTTCACTTCGGCGCTTGACCTAAAAATTAGCACAAAATAACCAGGCATAAAATTTAATAAACCCATATGATCACCTTCTCTTAAAATTTCCACATGTACAATATATTTCATCATCAAAATGCTTACTCAGTTCTTGCCTCATGCAAATTTGGCTAAGTATGGGAAAACACTGTCAAAATACCTGGGAGCCCAAATTTACACCCATATATCTTTCATTGCACTTAGGTGCATGACCTAAGACTTAGCACATATAAAATAGGGAATAATTTTATCATAACCATATTACCAACTCCCCTTGACTCATCCACACGTGGTAATGGTGACATCAGCAAACTACCTACTCAGATTTTCTACCACTGGACCAAAATGTCTAGATGAACACAATGAAGAACCAGATGAATACCACTTATGCACACAAGCTCTCAATTCATATAAAAATTATTATGGGACCTATTTCACATTCTAAAATCAACATACTTATCCCTTAACATATCTAAACATGCTAAAATTGAAGATCAACCAAGCCAACTTTAAACCACACTATGACAAGCACATTGTACAATTTATCATTGTCACTTAGGCTATCAAAGCACTTTATCCATTCACTACGACACCTCCATGACATCATTGAAAAATATCCAACACCATCTATACATGATTTTTTGGCATCATCTTAAGAGTAACGTGATTTTTATGCTATCATATTCATCCCCACTGATGGATTTACACCTTACACTACAAGCCATGTATCAAGTTGTCTTAGGTGACTTGGCCCCCATTGAACATTAGATCAAAATCATATATGGTGTGTGGAAGGAGGCTTTGATTATTTTTCATGAACATTATGAGTAGGAATCCTATCCATATCTTGAACATTCCCTAAAATATGCACTATGAGAAGAAATCTTCAAGGGTGAGCAAAAATTCATGTATCAGGTTGATGAAGGTGTCAAATTTGATCCACCTGACCCGTCAACTAATCATTTTGATATTCACATGGAGTATGGAACTCACAATATTTTTGACACCATCCCAAATGAATAACACCCATACTTAGAGTTGATCTATACTGATGAATGCAATATTAGCATGGATAAAGCACCCAAGATGGTTATAATGTGGGATTATTAGTATGATATTAAGATCACTAATGCATTTAAGTTATTGAAAGAATATCAAGATGTTTTTTCATGGTAATATATTGAGATGAAATGTGTGCATTATTATTTGGGAAAAATGCACATAAATTTGTTAAAAGGTGATTGACCAATTAGAAAGAGGTCTTATCAGATGGATCCTAATTTGCATGCTCGAGTCAAAGAAAAGATCAAAAACATGTTGTGCATGGGAATCATTACTCCTATCAATGAGTCTAAGTGGGTGAGTCCTATGGTTATAAGTATAAATAAGGATGGATTCATATGTATTTATGTGGATTACAGGGTACTTAATGCTACTTGAATTATCAAGCCCTTCCCAACACATTTCACTAAAGAGATACTCGAAGAAGTTGCTAGGTGTGAAATTTATACATTTACATATCTCTTATCTAGGTTCCATCAAGTTTAAATCACAAAAGAAGATAATCCTATGATTATTTTTGTCATTTAAACATACACATGTGGATACTCAACAGTGTAGGGAAGCCTTTCAATGGGGTGCTAGGCATGGATATCTTATGCAGGGCATGGAAGGACTCAGCACTGGACATAAAAGTGTTATCACATAGTTGTACGTGCGAGCATTGGTTATCTTACCATAATGATGGAAACGTCCCCAAAGTGTGGGACCCTTTCACTCCTTGGGATGAGTCTTCAAAGTAAGCTAGATTCCTTCTATTCTAAGTGCACTTGATTTAAGACCAGTGTATAGACCTAAAGAGTAGAAAGGTAACCTATTTTTAGTCTAATACCTAACAACTTTGAGAGAAAAGGGAGGGAAAAGGTAAGAGAATTTTGGAAATAAAAAAGGTGATGCACCAAGAATAGAGTGAGTTCTCATACTACCATAAGCACTCTACAAATGCTTGAGAATAAAATGTTTCCACATAGGTTCTACCAAGGACACTCCAAATACATAAGTGTTTTGCAAAGAGATGTAATAGCATAGCGCTACACTGAGAAGGTTGACAAATGGCCCATAGGCAGCATCAACATAGACCTACAAGCAAGTTTTGAGTTCAATGAGGAGGTGCATGGAATGGATAATAGAGAGAGGGGAGAACATTACCCATAGTCAAAGATCAACAAATGAAAATAGCACATAGATCATAAAAAGAATAGAAAGAGGTGAGCTTAATTCTCATTAATATACAAGACTTAGCCAATACAAGTACTCATGGAGGGAAATTTTTAGTAGCGTGAGGCTATAAAAAATGTGTCAACCCTTTTATAATGAAATAACCAAGCTTTTATATAAGATCAAGCTAGTTTTACAATTAATTTTCCACCTAGGAGATGGGTAAATCATTTAATCCATGTGCAACATCATGGCCATGCTTCTTGAAGTTTGTCTAATGATTAGACTTGGGTTGATGGTAGGATTTATTCTATATACACGTGCATTGGGGAATTGAATATTTTCTTATCAATATCAGAGGATGGTGTGTACTCAAACTATGAGGTCAAGTAGCCTTATATCAACTACCTCCAATGGCCTTCATTAACTCTACCAACCTCTTAACATGTGGTGCTTTGATAGATCCCTAGGGAAGCTCTTCGAATTACTAGATAAGAGTGGAGAAGGTGTGACATGTGGATGGTTGGCACTTGTTCTAGGTAGCTAAAAAAATCTTTATGCCTAAGTGAGCATAGGGCTACCACATAGCAATGACAAAATAAAGGTTATGGTCTATGCCATTCAAGGGTTTTGATGTGAGATCTTATGCATGGGCATGAACTCATGTTAGATGGGTGTGAAGAAACTTTTAAAATAAAGCATGTAGCAAGATGAAGATTTTGGGCACACTAGAGTGTTCCCATAACCACTTCTTGTTCCATCTCTTTCACTTGGTCATTTCAAAGTCTGAGGACCCATACTCTAAATTTTTTCATGCCTTTTGACCTATGCACCACAAAACCTTGTGCAAAGATATGCATTGATATCCTTATGTTGGCATGAATCATTATTGCCCTACTGCACAGATCTATGTCTTTAGTTCAAGCTCAAGCATAGATGGGAAGCATCTATGCTTCTTCTACCTGAATCACTTGGGACCTCACAAGTATTCTAACCTTTTTTATGATCTTGGGAGGCCTTAAACTTATCGAGGGGGAGACTTAGAAAGTCAACACTTCTGGTGACCTTTGTGGGTTGCTTGCCTACTAAGCGAGAACCTAGTAACCTTTGATCAATCCATTGGTCATGGAGCTTTTGGAACCTCCAATTATTCCTTTTATGGGCATGTTAACTACATGATTTTGACTTCTTGAAATGAATATTCACCTAATAAGACATGAACTATGACAAAGGCACTTAGAGGAAAAAGACCTAAATGAAGAAAACATTGCATGAAAGCACTTAGAGGAATTCAAACTATTAAAAACAAGTGCATACAAATAATTCCTTAGGGAAATGAAAATCATCTACTCTACTTATTCACAAATGTATACAAAGAGTTAATGGAGATAGTGCTTGAGATGAAACCCATTGACTGGGATAGATAACTCTTTATCATTCATTCTAGTAAGTTGGAAGGTGTTAGATGGATTGCAACTAATGATGGTATATGGGCCACTCCATATTACATTAAAATTAGTGTGCCTTCTAGTTTTTTCTCTATCATCATCCCATTTGAGCACTAAGTCCCCTTCTTGGAAACTTCTGGTGCTAGTTTTCATGTCAAAGGCCCTCTTAGTTTGTGCTTATTAAATCTCTATGGTGCATGCAGTTTGTGCTCTAGTCTCTTCAATCTCAATGAGCTCTACCAATCTTAATTCAAGGGGATTACTTGCAAATAAATATAACTAATGTGTATGCTTCAAAGAAGGTAACTCAAAGGATTTTGGTAATCTAACTTCCCTTTCATAGACTAATAAGAAGGAAAAGTTTCTCAACACTCTCTTAAGCATGATCCTATCAGCCCAAAGAACAATTTTGAGCTTAGTATGTCAAGCTCATTGGTTATCCTCTAGAGTCCCCTTTATGATAAGGATTAGATTCTTGTTCATGGATTTAACTATATCATTACCTTTAGGGTAATATTTTGATGAGGAACTCAAGTAGATGTTATACTTGATAGCCCATTCATTGATTATGGTTCCAAGGAAAGCTAGTGAATCATCAGAGATAATGGTGGATAGAATGTTGAATCTTGTTACAATGCCCTTGTAGAAGTTGAGGATGGATGTCTCATTAGCTTCTTTGATCACACCCACCTCTATCTACCTTGTAAAATAACCAATGGCTATAAGGATCCACTTGTGCCCATTGCTTGATGGTGGGTTAATCATGCCTATGAAATATAGACCCCACTATGTAAAAGGTTGGTCATCTTGAATCAGGTGCAGTGTTAAGGATAAAATCCTTTGTTTACCTATGAATAAGGTACATTTCTTACAAACTTTCACATAAGCATACACATATTTGAATAGGGTTGGCCAAATATAACTACCTCGCATGATTTTCATAGCAGTGGTCATAGGAAAATAATGGCCTCTTAAAAGGCCATCATGGAATTCTTTAAGGATTCTACCTATTTACTCTAGATTTATACACTTCAGGAGGACCCCATTGATATCCTTCTAGAAAATTGTACCTCCTACTAGCACATAAGTAATGGTAAATAGAAACGTCTATGCTTGGCTTTGTCAAGGATAGGTAGATATACGTTATGCCAAATGAAGGTCTTCATATCCTATGCCTAGTTGGTATAAACTCCTTTATTTATGCTCTCTTCCTCGTACGACACTAATATTGTGATATCTTCTATTTTTACCACCTCTATCATCTACTCACAAATTCCATTCCCTCATACTAGCTTGATGACTTGGATATCTATGTCATACTCCATCACTTTAGTGATCTATCCAACCCTTTTCTCATTGATGTCCTTATTGAGTAGGAACTCTTTGACACCTGCATGCACTACCATGAGTTGGATCATATTTTTGGAGATTATGTGCCTAAATTTCTTTAGTGCCCTTATAATTGTGAGTGTGTGCTTCTCTAAAAATTTGTAATGCAACTCATAATATTTTAGTGCCTAGCTGAAGAAAGTGATTGGTTGTTCTAGATGCTCTTTATTTTGTTGTGTCAAGATGGCTGAGATGCCTTTAGCTCCACCAAATTCATAAAGGATGAAATCATTACTATAATCTAGGTTAATCAAGGTGGGAGCTTGCATGATAACATGTTTTATGGCCTTGAAATTATCTTTTCCCTCACATTTCCAACTAAATATAGCATTTTTCCTTAACATAATGGTGAGGGGTTTGACCAAGATGGTGAATCTTAGCATGAACCTTCTCAAAAGTTGATTCTCCCCAAAAAACTCTGGAGACTCTTCTTGTGGATTAGAAGGGGAAGGGATGAGATAGATTTAACTTGATCTAGATTCATCATGAGTCCTTCCTTATAAATAATATGCCCAAGGAGGGAACCTTCATGTACCACAAAGATGTATTTATTAGGGTTTAGATCAATTCTAAAATCTCAACACCTCTGAAAGACTTTCTCTAAGTGATCCAAATGATCCTCTATGTGCTTGGAGAAACTAGTTATATCATCAAGGTAAAACAAGATGATCTTATTGATGAGTTATTTGAATGCCATATCCATGTCTCTCTATAAGGTTGTGACTACATTTATTAGGCCAAAAATCATGCACTAATATGTATAGGTTAACCACTTAGTGGTGAACACAGTCTTGTATCGGTCACACTCTTACACTTGAATCTAGTTATAGCCAGAATAACCATCCAAAAATGAAAATCTCTCAGTGCCTGTGACTATTTACAAGGTTTGATCCATGGGTATAAGAGGATAGTGGTCTTTGAAGGAATCTTTATTCAATTCCATAAATTCTATGCAGAGACATATCTCCCCACTCTTCTTTTGTATCGATACCAAATTGGCAAACCACAAGGAGTCTTTGATTGGAGGTGTTATATTGGCCTTAATGAACTTGGAGAGATCCTTACACATCAATGGCTCTAGATTTAGATTAATAGGGCTTTGTTTTTGGTGCATATGTTATGTACCAGAGTCTAGCTCAATTATATGTTGCATGATGCCTAGATCAAAACTTTTTAGATCCTTGTAGATCTATGTGAAGATGTCATCATATCTCCTACTGAGTTGAATGAATATTTGAATCTCTGGCACAAAACACACGTTACTATATTTAAGAACTTTCCCTTTTGTACTGTCTATAGGTTCAAATATGTCTTCCTTGGTTGTCATGCTACACCTTTCTCCTCTAAATTGGTCATTGTAATCAAAGATACTCTCTAAGGTGACTATTCCCTTTGGAAATTTTTTCCCCTTTAGTTGGATGACATATTTTTCATATTGGGCTTGTAGCTATGCCTGATTCATGTGAAAAACTTTACTTCATCCTGAAGGAAAATGATGATTTTCTTGTCACTTTTAAACACTTACCAATTTTTTTGATTTTCAGGGATTGTTGATCTAACCACTAACTTGACAAGTTATTCAAACTCTTTCATTATGTTGCATAGAATATCATATTGCACACCCACAGTTGTCATCATATATGCATCTATATTCTATTCTCTTAAAATGGAGGTGATATTGAAAGTGTCAAAACCTTCTATCATATCCCATACTCTATGTTTATATGATTTCATCAAGCCATTCTTAGTCATGCTCTATGCTCTGAATTGGTTTATGACTAGTCCGTTATTTCTCATCACTTACAATACCTTGATCCCTTTCTTCTACATAATTTGAAGGCCTTGAATTAGCACCTCATACTTGACAGCATTGTTTATGCAAGTGAACTATAGTCTAAAGGCATGGAAGTATTTTTTCTCTTGGGGTGAGACCGACATGACACCAGCTTCTATACCCTTCCTACTCTAGGACCCATCAAAGTAATGCCATGTACCTTCAAGATCCCTGTGCACATCCATGAAACTAGGTAGTGTAATGTTTTCTTTTAAGATGTAATATGTACCTAGTCCTATCTTCCTGTTATCAAATGGGTCACACTCAAAGAGTTCATGAACCCATTCATCTAGTATATCATCTAGGGTTTCCTTCAATAATATCATGGCCTCATGGAAAATCAAATACTCCTCTTAGTTGAACATCACACAATTTTTCTCAACTAGGCTAGGAGTGTATGGCTTGATGTGGTTTTTGAAGATAGGATCTACCCTGATGGTCACTTTTATACCATATATGGTTTTCAAAAACATGTGTGACAAATCTAAAGATAAATTTATACCCATCTTTGCTGTGAAGTCTCAAAATAAGTAAATGGTGAAATGGGGTAAAAGTTGATGACTGTGATATATTACATAATGGAAAGACTTAGGTAGGTATGCAACATTATATTCAAGTTCTTGATTACTCCTAAAGCCTTTATATTTATTCCATCAAGTTACACTGCTCCCTTTAGAATATGGGAATATATAATTCCTAGCATGTCCACAATCTTCTTCAACATTATTGAGCTACTCATGCCAGAGTCAATCATGCAATTATGTACCAAGTGTTGGCCAATAATCAAAGAGACATATAATAGGAGTAGATTGTTACTTATGTTTCACACCAGTGATTCTTCCTTTGGTTGGCATAATATTGTAGAAGTGGTGAGCACTGGTTTGGGTGTTTGCCACTCTTGGAATCCTTTCAGTGCATCTTGAATCAAATTCTATTAGGATGGAATTGTGAGTGCATCATACATTGTGACATTGAGGCTAGTCTTATTCATCTATTCTACCATGTTGAAAGGGGTTGATGATCCCTTGGGTTATGAATTTGAGGTAATAGATTCTTCTAAGGATGGTGAACTAGTTGGAGGTGGTCCCTCTTTTAGTGCAACTGCCTCCAATATCAAGGGTTACATGGGCACTCTAGCTTGTGTACCTATGAGATTGATTTGGGTCATAGAATAAGAGGGTGCTACAGTTGCCATGACTTCCTCTATCACTCTCCTTTTGAATATTGTGTTGAAATCAACAGCAGTGCTTCCCCTACTAGGTGCACTAGCCTAGTTTATGTAACCAAATTCCTCCTACCAATTTATAAAGGCATACCCATCATATGGGTGACATGTCATTTGGATCTCTCCCATTTATGGGGTTGTACCACTCATTTTCTCCTACAACTGAGGCATATCCTAACCATAAGTGCTTGGTTTAATATCCCATTTGTACATTTATCTTGATCATGTAGTTGGTTACATGGAAATCACCACTTAAAATCTTATGCAAGATTATTTTGTGCTGGAACAAGAGTTTTAGAGCTAATAGCAACATCATTTTTCTACATGTAGGGTGTTTTATTGTAGGTGATCTAATTTTGTGTTTGCACACCACCTTGATAGGGAGGCTTATTTGACTGATATTACTACATGTAAGGCTATTGGTGTTTGGGGTACTATGCTTTCTACCTTTTGAGGGCAACTAACTCATTCCCAAAACTTTGTAGCAGTGCCTTTACTTCATGCAACTCATTAGGAGGGGGGATGGCTAAGGCAAGTGGACTCACTATAGTAGGAATAGGTGCTAGCATAGGTTACACAGTTGATTTATTGGGAGGAGGTTCTATGAATATAGGCATTGGGGGTCTGGGCATAATCTTGCCTGCTTAAATCAAACAATTCTCTATGTGCACAACTACCTCATAGGCATCAAGGAGATTTGTGCCTCCCATAGATTGAATAATCACTACTACATCACTATTAAGAGCCTTTAAGAAATATAAGAATCTAGTGTTAGAATATGGATTACACACAGTTGGGATTCTATCCTAGACCCTTTAGAATTTGAAGTTAAAATTGACCATAGTCTCATGTGGTGCTTGCTTGATAGTCGTGAGCTACTCAATTAGGGACAAGTGATCACTCTAGTCTTTAAACTATCAATACAACTTTTCACCAAGCTTATCTTAATTATGAATAGAGTTTGATTGTAAGCTTTGATACCATTGAAGAGATTTTCCCTTAAAGGAATAAGTTAGTAGCCTGACTATGATGTTGTCATGGGTGACATGGTATACCGCACAGATATTTATAATGTCTTGGATATGTTATACGTAGAGAGATTTATTTTTTGATGGTGAATTAGGGAAATATTTTAAAGACTAATACTGGAATGTCATCATACTACACTATATTTATCAGACTACCTCCGTTGAAAGCCATAAATTCTTAATTTATTGGCAACATTATGAAAATAATGGGGAATAGGCCTCCTCTAGGTGCAAAGGACCTTGCATATGAAGGAGTGGACTAGGATATGGGAGGTAAATGGATTTTACCACATATTTTAATAAGGGATGAAGATAATCTAACTCTATTTCTTTTAGATGGTGCTTGGAGATTAGTAAAGTGAAAATCAATGCCTCTTATAGATGACCTTATTCTTCTTGGCATGTGATTAGGGAACTAGTCTTTGTGAACTAGAGATACTTGGAATCATCAAGTGTTATTGCTTAGGTGTATGTTATATTTGATGGATAAATAAAGAAATGATTATTTATCTTCTTCTATTGGTCCCACTAATCATGCTAGAAATTGTTATCATTTGAAATGTACACCTATAGATGCTTGATGGCATAGGGAAGCCCTGCAGTAGGGTGTTAGGCACAGAGATATTATGTAGGGCACAAAAGGATTCAATGCTAGGTGTGGAAGTGTTATCATGTAGCTATGCACATGAGCATTGGTTATCTCACCACAATGATGGAAACATCCCCAAGGTGTGGGACCCTTGCACTCATTGGGATGAGTCTCCAAAGTAGGATGGTTTCCTTCTATTATAAGTGCACCTAGTTTAAGATCGATGCACAGACTAAAAGAGCAAAAAGGTAACCTATCATTAGTCTAAAACCTAAAAAATTTGAGGGAAAATGTAAGAGAGTGTTGGAGATAAAAAAAATTTATGCACAAATAATAGAATGATTGCTCATATTGCCATAAGCACACTACAAATGCTTGAGAACAAGATGTTTCCACACACGTTCTACCAAGGACACTCCAAATGTATAAGTGTTTTACATAAAGTCACAATAACACAATGTTACACTAATAGGGATGAAAAATGGTCCATAGGTAGCATCAACATAGACCTGAGTGCGCACAAGATACAACCTGCAAGTGAGTTCTAAGTTTAATGAGGAGGTGCAGGGAATGGACAATAGAGACAGGGATAAACCTTACCCATAGTCAAAGATCAAAAAATAGATCATAAAAATAATAGAAAGAGGTGAATTTAATTCTCATTAATCTGTAATACTTATCCAATACAAGTACTCATGGAGGGCAAATTTCAGCAGTGTGAGGCTACAAAAAATGTGCTGACCATTTTACAATGAAAGAACCAAACTTTTATAGAAGATCAAGCTAGTTTTATAATTAATGTGCCACTTGGGTGATGGGTAAATAATTTAATCCACGTTTGATACTATGACCATGCTTCTTGAATTCTATCTAATGATTGGACCTGGGATGATGGTAGGATCACTTCTTGATACACGTGTATTGGGGAATGGAAGATTTTCCTGTTAATGTCAAAGGATGGTGTGTACTCAGTCTCTAAGGTTAAGTAGTCACTTTTGTATTTAATTATAATAATACCTTGATCTTATCTCAACTACCTCTAATGGCCTTCATTAACTCTACCAACCTCTTAACACGTGGTATTTTGATGGATCTTTAGGAAAGTTCTTTGAATTACTAGATAAGAGTGGAACGGGTGTGACACGTAGATGGATAGTGTTTATTCTGAGTAGTTGAAAACTTCCTTATGCTTAAGTGAGAATAGGGCTACCATATGTTGATGACAAAATAAAGGTTATGGGATGCACCATTCAAGGATGATGATGTGAGATATTGCACGTGGGTGCAGAGTCAAGTTGGATTGGTGAGAAAAAACTTTTAAAGTAGAGTGCATAGTGAGATGAAGATTTTGAGTGTACTAAAGTGTTCCCATAACCACTTCTTGAATTTTCTCTTTCACTTGGTCATTATAGACTCTGAGGACCTACACTTTAAAGCTTTACATGCCTTTTGACCTGTGCACTACAAAACCTTATGTAAAGATATGTGTTGATATCCTTATACTGGCATGAATCATTACTACCTTATTATGTATATTTTTGCCTTTATTTTAGGATTGAGCATAGATAGGAAGCATCTATGCTTCTTCTACCTAAAGTGTTTGGGACCTTAAAATTGTGCTAACCTTTTGTATGATTCTGGGAGGCCTCATGTAGACCAAGGGGGAGACTTAGAAAGTCAACAATGACATTTGAAACTGAGTCCAATATTTTGTTTGTAATGTAATATCATTTAGGTTTAAGAATGATCTTGTTCTATTTTCTCATATCATATTTGAAGCTTTCAATGACTTTATTCATAATTTCCTTTAGGTCTACCTAGATGATTGAACTATTTATAGATTAGTGTAGGATCATTATTCCAATCTTTGACTAATGCTTGAGCATTGTTGGAACCTTTAAATTTCCTTAAATCTAAAGAAATGTCTATTTGTTACCCCATTTGGAATTCTCCTTGTTCATGTCATATGTCATGATGGAATTTTAATGGACCTAGCCAAAATTGTTTTTATCCTTCAACTTCTAACACCAACCACTTAGCGAGAGGTCTGCACATTCCTAGGGCATGCTAGATATTATATAAAGTTTATTCATGGATATGATAGGAATGTTGTACCTCTAGAATATTTACTAAAACAAAATGGTCATTTCATTTGGACCAATGCTCACCAAAAATATTTTGTTACACTAAAGGATAAGCTTTACATTGCACTTACCAATTTCTAGATTGGATAAAGCCTTTTTGCATACATGTTGATGCTTCTAGCATAGCGGCCAGGGTTATCCTTGCTCAACCTAGTGAGGGAAAATTAGACCACCCTATATATTTTTCAAGTCAGAAGCTTACTCTGGTTGAATAGAACTATATAACTATAGAGAGTGAAACATTGTCTATTTCCTACACTCTCCAAAAGTTCTATTAGTGCCTGGTAGAAATATCATTTATCTTCTTCACACACCATGAGGAACTAAAGTATTTAGTAAACAAATCAATATTTTATGGTTGTATTTTTTTTTGGTTGTTTTTTTTCAAGAGATCCAATTTTTAGTAATGGTCAAGCCTATTAAGGCCAATTATAGTCCAGATCATCTTTCATGCATTAAATCTAGTGAACTAGCACATGTCATAAAAGATGATTTGCCTGACATGTAGATGTTCCACATCTTGAATTTACCTAAGGATTTAGAATATATCACCACATTTGTTAATACCATCTCAGTGCTCTAAAAAATAAGTAGATACTTGTTTGATCCACTTCATTCTAGTTTATAAGGGAGACCTTTATAAGCCTAGCTGAGATGAAGTACTCTAATGTTGTGTCATGCAGTATGAGCATGCTATGGTACTTTGAGAATTCCATGAAGGTCTCACTATAGGATATTATGTCAATGAAGCTATAATGTGAAATGTCCTTTTGGCTAGCTTATGGTGACCTACTTTGTTTAGGGATGCTAAGACTTACGCATGTTAGTATGACATTTACCAATGTGTAGGGAAGCTAAACAAGAGGGATACAATTCCCAATCATCCTATATTATCTCAAGAACCCTTTTAAAAAATTTCCATTGAATTTGTTGTCCCCATCAACGTAGCAAGGAGGCATATCGATGATTGATATGTTACCACTACTACTGACTATCTTACTCATTGGGTTAAAGTTAAACTAATAAGGGATTGTACCACTACCACTACTTCAAGATTCATCTATAATAATATCATTACCACATTCATATGTCTATTGGGTTTCACTAGTGATCAAGGTACCCACTTCATTAACGATACTATCCATGTCCTCTTGGAAAATTTCATGATCATGCACCATAAGATAACACCATATCATCCCCAGGCCAATGTCATAGTTGAGGTGTTTAGCAAGATCTTGGGTACTAAATTGACCAAAATATGTAATATTGGACACATTAATTGGGATGATCATGTGTCTCTAATATTATTTACTTATCAGACCACTTACAAGTACTTAAATAAGAGTACATTATTTAATCTTGCGGTCAGTACTGAAACTCTTCTTCTAATGGAATTCCTTGTTCCTTATTTTTGCACTTCATATATTGGTCAACTATATGATGAATCATATTTGAAATCAAACCTCTATGATTTTTTGTATTTAGATGATACTCATTTCTCACACACTAAATTCAAGGAATGGAGAAACATAAACAGAAAACATGGCATGATTGCCATCTAAAAAATAAGACTTTTGCTCCTGACATGCAAGTTTTAGTATACAAATTCAAGTATACATACCATAATTAAAAAAAAATTATACACTTGGATTCCCCCTTCATCATTCATAGTATCTATCTCACTGGTGCATGTAGGTTAAAGTAGCTAGATGGCATATTCTTTCCTAGCCATTTCAATGGTAGTCGGTTGAGAACATACCTTTTTTAATATTCTTTATTTTTTTAATAATAAGGCATATGCCATTAGCTTATTCTAGGATTTCCTTTGTTTTCAATAAAGTGTGGCACTAGTTACATGCCCTTTAGTTTTTTTAGAATCCACACTTTGGTTTTATGATTTGTTGTATTATCACGGAGGACCATGAACAAATTTTAGTGTGGGGTAGGGGTGTTACATCTTTGGAGCACCAAGATATGGTCGATGGGAATGTGTGCAGGAGTAAAGGTGCATAAGTATAAGTGCATAAGGACAAAATGGTACATAATATGTGGCATGTAACCATAAGCTAGATGAGGTAAACAAATATTCCTACCTTTGGAATGGACATTATTCAAATTCTTTAAATCTATCATGCCCATTGGGAAAAGTGTAAGAAGGAACATACAATTCATATAAGAAGAGTAATGGTAATGGAAAGTGTGCCAAATTTGAAATTTGGTAATACTGTTATTCACACTTATTATGTGAAGTGATGGTAGAAGGAGGGGGTAGTAAATGCAAATTACCCTTAGAGCCTATAAAAGGTTAAGTAAGGGTCATTTCACTTTTGACTATTGATATGATTATAAACTCATAGAGACAAAGAAGCATATTCAAGCTATTATAGAATGAATTCTAAGATTTTAGATGAGTGTAAAGTGATGGATTTAGGCTATTTTCAATTCTTGCAGAGTGTTTTAGCTAAGGGGAGTAGATAGAATATCAAAATAATTGTAAAGATGCATAGATTTTATAGATTTTTAGGTTGCATAGGTTAATGTCTACCATTATAGAGTGTTAAATTAGGATAGCTGAAGTAATTTAAATAAGCAACCAAGTATTCTTTTAGGAAGATTAGAAGTTGCACCTTAACCTTTAGGATCCATGAAGGGTGATGCATCCAAATTAAAAGGATCAATGAATTCAACCATTACCAGTGACTCTAGAGGAAGAATATTTGTGTGGGTGGTGAGACTATACTAATTAGAGAAGTACCTAAATAGATTTGAGCACATGTAGAGACAGATAAAAAGATGGCACACTAGGAAAATAAGAATATTTATGTGCCCTCTCCACCTCTATTGATGATTGAAGAGATGCCATATCTAAAGGTGGTACTACATGTAGAAAATTTGATGTCCAATGTGTTGACTTCAAATGTCTTTGATTTCAATCATTATCAACCATGAAATGAAGTAGAGTTGTACTATGACTATAGGGTATAGCACTAGAATACCAAGAGAGAGTTAGTGTATGACTTGAAGATCTTCAATTATTTAAATAATGTTGGCCTCTTCTAATTATTTAATATTCCTTACTTTGGAAATCCATTTGAAGCAGTGAAGTTTTTTATCTGGCATGTGCATGAGGATTATATCTATTTTGATGGGTGCTGATTGAGAATTATAGTAGAATGAATTAGTAAAGTCTTAGATTTGTAGTGCTTAGGCACAAAATTTTCATATGACTTGGAGGACCAAGATGAGATATAAAAGACTAACATGGTGCTTAAGTACAGGAAATGTCATACACATCATGAGTCTCCAATATGCTACCCCTTCTCATAGTGGTTATGCATATCATAATGACCAAGGTTAGAGGTAGAGATAGATGAAAAGAGCTGGATGTGGCCCACCTTTATGTTTCTCAACAAGTTACTGAGGGGCTAAAATATAATTGGGCACAATAATTCACTACCAAAATTATATAAGATGCATAAAAATCCCATTGGTTACCCAACCAAAGGTTCACATGGGGAATTTTCTTGTTTTTGATGGTGTTCAATGAGATTGGTGTACCTAACTACATCTCTAAAGAGCTAAAATGGGTATACCCACCTGATAATAAGTCCCTCATAGAGCGGTAAAGGCATTCACCTACCATAGACCAAACACCCCATCCCACAAAGTCAAAATTAAGGGATATTATGATGGGATGAAAAAATCATTTGGGAATGAGTGGAACATTCTAAAGGACTTACCTACATAGGTTGGAGACCAGGCTAAGTTTATTATTAAATAACATTTTTCACTTACATGCATTTAGGTGGTTATCTCCAGAGAGTTATCTACATGGCTCAAGATACCATATGCTTTCATGGCATGATACTTTATGAATAACATTAACTGAATATATGATGCACAAGTGGTGAGCATTGTCATAGAAAATATTGACATAGAGACCCACACCCTTCACTAACTATACATATATCGCAATATGAAATCATATATGGAAAATATAGATTTAGACATAATAGACATGAAATTTTAGCAAACTTTAGTGGGTAATTCAATCATTGTTTATTCTACATGTTAAATCCCAAAAGGAAATCTTCAGGGAGTGCAGATCATAAATGAGAAAGACTCCTTCCAAACTCAACATGAGAAAAGAAGTAGAAGTGCCTAGGGCATGATGTTGGTACAAGAACTAAGCCAAAACCTTTAAAAAGGCAAAGGACTACCTAGGTACCACCAAAGAAGAACCCACCAGCTAATCAACATGAAGGCCCAAATCCTGTAACACAGACTATTCCCTTAGAGTAGGAGACAATGTCACCTAATGATGGTGATGTGTAAGAATAAATTTATATTATAGAAGGGACACCAAAAATATTTTTTACAGAAGAAGATCAAGTCACTTCTAACTCTGAGAAGACACCTTCACCAATATAGCATGAAGAGACTACCCTCAAGGAGGCACAAATAGAAGTTGAAGATATACTTGGTGAAGAGAAGGATGGTTCTGAAATGAATTTGGGAATGAGTGGGCTTTACATCAGGGTTGCTTACCAAGGTGAAGACATAGATGTTGAGATACTTGAGCGAGATCCCTCAAAGGGGAATGATCTAATTGATGACTCTATTTTGAGAATAGAAAATACCAACGTAACCACAACCCTCCATGCCTAGTAATAGAAGGGAGTGCTTGATAAAATTTTATATATGTATTTTCATTTTACATGGGAGGATGAATATGATCAAAATTGATAGGATATTTCATTCTTCCTTTGTTTATATAATAAAGAATACTAATTTTAGATGCCCTCTGATAGCCTTGTACTAGATCCAAAAGTGATGGCGCCTTTTGATACTCTTTAGGTAGATCCATGGTAACTTACACTTGTACAGGCTAGTGTGAAACTCTTAAAATTGGCACTTGAGTCCATAAGGTAGAATTCCTTCATAGAGTTTGATGCATGGTGGGCCTAGAAGAAACACACTGAGATGGTGTTGATATATAAGAATGACGTTATATCCAAGATGAATCTAAAAGGAGATTTGGTTGAGATTAAATTCCAGTTAGAAGTAGAGACAGCTACCAAAGTAAAAATATTAAACATTTATAAGGAAATTTTGAGCCAAGAACTAGCACTCATGAATAGATTACCCCTATCTAGTGAGGTAATAGATAAGTTGGAGACCATAGTGGAGCTCCTATTAAAACACTACAAAGAATAGCCTAGCCTCTAGGATGAACAAACTTGGGTAATAGATCTATTCGTAGAAGTTATGGAGGTGTGTAAGAGAGTCTTACACCAATTTGGAAATACTATTCCCATTTTAGATGGGTTTTTTGAAAGGTTGGTATGGCTTAATAATATCTTTAAAGCTTAACTTCATGTGGAATAGCTTCAGCGATAATAATTGGCTAATAATGCCTTTTTAATAAAATAGCATTCAAATCACACCAAAGCATTTAAATATGTGGAGGATATGGAAGAAATAATAAGTTCTCATAGACAATAAATAAACTCTAACTTCACAGCACTCTGAGGATAGGTCATTGCCAAGGTCACTATGCTTGAAATCATTCATAAAGATTCTTCCACATCCCTTGAGAATTTGGTAAATAAAGTAGGTGAGTGCCTCAACCAACCTGAGGAAACCAAGAAGCTAAAATTAGAAATTGAAGAAATAATGACCAAGTTGTTGAACATCTTAACACATTGGGAAGGTGTCAAGAAGTAGATCAAGCAGATTGGCCTAGAGTTTTTGGTAGATCTTGAGACTAATGCTTAGTTCAAGACAAACTAATGGCATAGTGTGGAGTGATGTTAGTCCCCAAATTTTTGCTTAGTCATTTTTGGAATAACCATCATGAAGATGCATGATGAATAATAACATGGCATAGAAGACCATGGCATGGGAGTCCATGGCATGGGAGGGCCAAGTCAGAATAAATGTGCATAACAAATAACTTGATAACGAAGAACTCAAAACTTAGTGAAAGACTTGGGGGGAATGTAGGAAGTGGGAGATTGGTAGGGAGTGATTCATAGGGTTGAAAGAGATTGAGTTAAGAATGAATTTATTACTGGCTCATGAGAAGATAGTTTTTTAGTGAAGAGGATCTAACACTGAAGAGAGACTATAGGGGCACAAAGGCCTAGGTCCTTAGGAAATCTATGTAATTGGCCATCATGACTCAACTGTGTATATGATCATTGGTGAGTCACTATGAGTGTAATTATGATTGTAACTACTTGGTCAAGGAAAACCAAGTATAAATACCCCTAGATATAACTTTGTAAGGTTGTTATTTTTTATGATGTGATTGATGATATTATTGTTGATATTGTTTTTATTGTACTCAGTTGAATAATATAGATAGTTATACGATCGAGTTTCACTATACACTTGAAATATGTAATCATTGAAACACTTATCAATATGATGAATCAAACTTGTGTTACCTTAATATTTTATTATGATGTGTATGGAGATAAGGTTGTTGTTTATCTTGTATGTTGTTTAGTTAACCAAGTTTAGGTTGAAAATTATCATTTATTTCTTTTTCTTGTTTATCATTGAGTAGTGTGTATCTTTTGTATCTCCCTTGTTTTTTAGTATACCCTCGCATGATAAACCAATGGGAACCAATCCATCGTTGCATACTCTGGGTGAGTGCATAAGAACTCAACCTTGTGTGAAATGCCAATGCACCATCATGTTGGGTTTTTAGTCACTTCAATGCACGCCTAAGGAAAGTTTTGCTTGAGTAAATAAAAAAACCTTGATAGATTGCAATACAAGATTCAAAGTCATTATAATATATACAAATTTGTGTTTTTATCTTTAAACCTTGCATCCCCTGTTTTAGTGTATATCTCCTCCTTTTTCGAATAGATCTAAGATCAAGAGTAAAAAAGTTACTTGAGTATAAAATCTTTATTATTTTTGATAGATTAGCATTAGTTTAAATATGTTCTTTGTTACCTATAGGATGTATATTAGTATCATGATTAGGTTTATTTCTTACTAAACATTGTTAAAACTAAAAATTATAAATAATGGGTTAATTCCCATTTGGGCCACCTAGGGTTTTTAATGGATCCTATGGTTTTTTAGAAAAATGGAAGATGCATCTATCATGAACTCTATGTATACATTATTTATTGATTTTTATAATTAATATAGTTTTATTTTTATTTTTTGTTTGAAAATTGAATATTCACATAGAAGCAAAGCTCAAATATAAGTCCCTCTATTTATAACAGAATCATAACCTATAGAACTCAACCAAAAGAGGGACAAAAACAAGATAAACTTGAAAAGGATAATTCCTTTTGAAGAATTCACTCTGAGTCAACAATCATTAAAATCATTCTTAAAATAAAGTTAATATACTATTGAAATCAAGGAAACATCAGGTTAAAACACTTTGGTTTTCATTTCCTATTTTTACCCTAATTTATTCTTCTGGCTTTGGATGCCTTTCAAATTAGGTGATTAAGAAATTTGTTTCTAATGTGTTTTCCTTAGTTTTTTTTACTAGAATCAATGTTTTCCTATAAATAAAAATATGTCATGTTTCTTAAGTTTTAGAGAGATGTAAATGATGCACTCTATGTAGTAGTAGAAATAATAAAATAGTTTCAGAAGAAAGGGGCAAAATAAATTCTAACATAAATAAAAAGGAAAAAGAAGAGAATTGTTTAGTTAGAAATAATTATTTTTAAGTTGTAAAATACATAAACTGGCTATGATTTTTGAAGTACTAATTTCTCCTTTTCTAATAATCTAAAATGATCTTTATATTATGCATATGCTTGAAATTACAATGTTACCTATGAAACCCTGGTAAGCTTGACAAAAATAAACTAAGGTAGACTCCTATTGTACCTAACAGAAACAAAATTGAGAATTGAGATGTGTAAATTCATTACCTCTAAAATAAAATCAAGTGCAACAACACAATATTAATAATAGTGCTTCTTAGCATGCTCCTATTAGTGACTTATCAAGCATTGGTCCACCATTCTTTTCTATCTTGGTTGTTTTAGATTACTCAGTCTCGGATTGACCCTATAGTAAACCTTGTCTCTATATAGCCTTATTTTTCATTCTTTGGGTATTTATATCAACCCTCTTCAAATAAGTTAATTTGAAAGAGTTTTAAAGCTTCATCGTAGGCCATAAATGCATGTTGGTCCAACTACTATAAATACAGGCCCAATCGGTCAAATTTAATTCAATTGTCTTCAAATTTCAATAGATTCATCTTTTCTCATGTTAAAATATGGGTATTAATCTAAGATCAATAATAGTATATGCAATATGAGCTACGTGCATGCCCAACTAGGAATTGTGTGCTTCTAACTAGCATCTAAAATGAATATATTGAAAAAATCCATCTGCTTATGTGAAACCCCCTAAAAAAACCATTTATATTCATAAAAAAAGCATTAAACATAAATTAAACTTGCTTCAAATCAGTAAATTATCAAAATAAATTCTAGGTCCTTCAAATTATTGCTTAATTTTAAGATCTCTATACTTTTTTTGGCATGTATGTGGTAGGTCAATTCTACATCGATTGTCTTTAGAAAATAGAGAATATTTCTTCTGTAATTAGAACCATAAAAAATAAATTATAGAACAATTCATCTTTATTTTATTTTCTTAGCTTTAGGTCCTTTGGACCTCATTTTGGCTTGTTTATAATTTTTACAAAGCATTCAGTATTGTGTTAAAATCAATTAAGTATTATATATAGAGCACCTATGTGCAAACTCATTTCAATTTTGAAGACAAATTGCCCATGAAATTTGATGACTATTTCATTGTCATAAGAATGCACTTTGATTCTTTTTACTATGTAATTGCTACTCGAGTAACCATGGCTTGTGTGATTCAAAGTTTATTATAAAATAAATAGAAACAATTCAATGTCATAAGGTAAGGTAAAGGCATGGACTGGTTGACGTTTAAATACTTAGAAGTTCAAGGAGTTGTCATTGGGTAAAGGCATGTATGTATGTATGTATGTATGTATGTATGTATGTATGTATGTATGTATATATATGTATGTCTGTGTGTGTGTGAGTGTGTGTGTGTGTGTGTGTGTGTGTGTGTGTGTGTGTGTGTGTGTGTGTGTGTGTGTGTGTGTGTGTGTGTGTGTGTAGTAATAACTAGGTTCACAGGGATGAACTTGGTTAAAATTGTATCACTCATTACCACAATTGACTTCATAGGCTCAATCTATGATGATGTGAAGGATAATTGATCCCAAATTCACATTCTGTAATCACAGATATAGGTTCAAGGATCCTAAATTTACCCTAATTACATACAAAATTGTATAAATATACCTTAAAACCTATACCCTAAGCCCTAATCCTTAAAGTTCCTAATCCCTAAACTCTAAACCACAAATAGAAACTCTTTAAACCTTGAACCAATCATTTTAGCCCAAATTAACATCATTTCTAGATTAAGAATTAAGTTCATAGGGCTCAGTTTGGCCTAAATCACATGACCAATTACCACATTTGACTAATTTACTTAATCTGCATGATGACATCCAGGGTATAATGACAACCCAAAAACACATTTTATTACTAATGACTTATTATTATTTTTTGGGGCTTCTTTCTCCAAGTATTAGGAGAAGGGAAAAAAATGACTTAAGAAGTAATATGGAATTTAATGCACTTTGGGAAACATATTGGCCGACCACTTAACAAATTAAAATTTTAAGTGATATGGCATTCAATACACTTTGGGAAACATGCCCAAAAACATTTTCATTCCATGTATGTCATAAAAGCATGCCACTTGCTATTTTATTAAATGTACACGCCATTTCAATTTATGGGGAGCCATTTCCCTTCCATCACAATGTCAATTCAAAACTGTGGGCTTTAACATAGGGAGCGATGTAAGTATCCATAAATCCAAGCCATTCTAGAGGAAATAGCCCAGTAGTCATGCGCCTTAACTTTGGACCTTAATTGTGATCCCTAATACCTAATCCATAATCTATAAACCCTATGCACTAATACCTTAATCCCCAATCCATAATCCCTTATCTATATTAAGTATAATGTGATTGCATTATTTAATAACATAATCATGTTATTATTAACATAGGCAATACTCAGTCCTCATTACTAATTTCCAACCCAAAGCTTATATCAACAATAACATGCTCGCATTATTATCGATATAAGATTCTCAAGGGGTTGGATGGGTTGAGACCTTATAGATAACAGAATGTGATCATGTTATTATTATTTTAGATTAAGCTCACTTATCAATGACTATTTTTAGCCCAAATCAAGACTTTTGTCCCCACAAACATTCTCTGCATACTTTTGTATACTTGACCCCACCTTTAAAAAGTTATCAATTGTCCCTTCTGATGAGTTTTGAATCATGTTTGAAGAGGAAGAGGAAGTTGTTGAAAAACAAAACATTAGATGAATTACATTATTTGAGAGATAAAAACAAGCTACAAATGCAAAAAATTCATGGTAAACAAGGTACAAACCCTAATCCTAATGAACCAAATGCCATAGATAATGATCTAATTGATGATAGTGAATTAAGCAATGATGAAATTGACTATAATCAATTGAATAATGTTGAAATTGACCATAATTAAATGAATAATAATGAAATTGACTATAATGGAATGAATAATAATTAATTAGTTAATTTTGGAAGTTCACATTCAAATTTCTAAGTTTTTGACTTTGTTGATGATGAGTCTATGTATGATGCTTCACCCCCCATGAATGAAGAAAATTGGATGGAAATAAATAATTATGAAATTAACCATTAATAAAATTTTATGGAAACATATAATGAATAAATTAATAATGAAGAATTTAATGTCATCCTACCTCTAAATAATGAAAGTAATAACAGTTTTGAAACACCCTCTCAACAAATTCTACCATTACCAACACCTCCAAAAATTGTGCATAGAAAAGACAAGTACTTAATTGAAGTCGATGAAAATATTTTAAAATCAATGCATAAAAAAATTTATGATCACCATTCAAGAAGATTGACTCAGCAAATTTGGGATACTTTCTTTCATAATTTGGAGTATGATAGTCAAAGATGTCGATTATTTGTTTCATTGACAAAATTGATTAAGTTGAGACCTATAATGTACACATTATGACTAAGAATATCTAACATGGATGATGAAAATAATGATTTTTTTTTAAAATATACATGATGCATATCATACTATAGGTCCAAAATCATGCACCAAAGATTGTAATGCTGCCCAATGTATACTTACAACTTGTGCAGTAAGTGACAAAATAAGTTAAAAATGAATGGTTTCAAAAACAAGCCAAACACTTAATATAAATATAAAAATAATAATTAAATCAATTGAAATACTTGAAAAACTTAATGAACCTAATACCAACGAGCTCTAGGCATTCTCTGGTAGACTTCCATGAAAGGACAAGGTTCTATCTGATACTCTCAAAGAGTTACTTGCTCAATTTTAGAAAGACAATACAAGAGTTTCACCCAATGCAAGAGATGTTGTGAAAAGAAGGGTTAGATGTGATCAAAGTGATATATTCATAGGTGGATGTCCCAGAGGTAGAAATGTTAGTTGGATTTTGAGAAATTGCTTGTTCACTGACAAAAACTTGCATTTTTAGACTTATCACTGCAACTTGTCTAACAAATTGATCTCAAAGCTTCCACCTAAGTTATCTAGGATATGATTAGATGCATTAAGAAGGTACATGAGGGATATGATGATTCATGGAAATGAATTAGATTTTTTTTATGCGTGTTTTAACTTAGGCTAAAAAAATGCATTTTTTTGTATTGGGAAGGGTGTTCTTGAGGCTGAAATGGGTGGTGGGTTTGTCGATCAAACCTGAAGAGAGGATAAGAATGTGGTCCTAGACATTATCATCCCCCCAGACATGTTGGTAGTGTCATTTTTCACTTAGGAAGCATCAGAATTAGATTTCTACAACCATAACTTGAACTTTGACAACATTTATTATCAGTGTTTCTACTCTCCAGAATGGTAGTGTTTTTGCACTTCTAGGTGGATTCGAACATCATAGTGGTGTGATAACATGTAATTTACCTATCTATATGTGATAAAAGTGATATATTCATGAGTGGAGGTCTCATGGGTATAAATACTAGTTGGAGCATGAGAATTTACTTGTTCACTAACAAAAACTTACATTTTTGGCCCTGTCACTACAACTTGTCTAACAAATTAATCTTGAAGCTTATACCCGAGTGATCTGGGGTATGATTAGATGGATTAATTAGGTATTTAATGGATCTAATGGTTCACATAAATTACTTATATTTTTAATTTTATGCATGTTTAAACTTAGGCTAATAAATTACATTTTTCATGTATTGGGAAGGGTGTTCTTGAGGCCAGAATGGGTGTGGGTTTGTCGATCAGGCCTAACAGGAGGCCAAGAACCTGGTACTATACATTATCCACCCCCATTAATGTGTTGGTGGTGTCAATTTTTAGTCAAGAAGCATTGAAACCAAATTTTTGCAACCACTACTTGAACTTTGACAACTTTAACAATTTTGACAACTTTGACAACTTAAACTAGAGACCTAAAAAATTAATGATTAATTGACCTATTTACCTATTGATAACTTTTAAAACTTTTAAAATTTTGACAAATTTGACAAATTTGACTTATTGATAACTTTGAAAACTTTGACAACTTTGACAATTTTGATAATTTTGACAACTTTGACAATTTTGACAACTTTGAAAAATTTGACCTATTGACATATTAATCTATTAGGTGGTAATTAACATATTAACCTATTAGTTTTAATTTATTAATTGACCTATTGACCTATAGAACAAATAAACCCTATTTATACCCTGTTTTGGATTAACAATCACATTGCAAAGGGAAGTAAGAATTGTTTCTTAATCTTGTCAAGTATGCCATTAAATAGATATGGACTTGGAAGATGGTCCCATAAACACATTAGGTTTTGAATCTCTTATAATATTTATGAGATATTTTAAATTTAAATAATACTCCATGTTGTTGTCATAAGTTTGTAGGGTGCCTTTTTGTGTAGGGTGCCTTATTGTGCCTTGTTGTACCCTATATGTGAAATTAAATGTTGAACTGTGTTTGAGAGATTTTAATAGGTTAAGGAAGGTGTGATTTTACCATGTAAGAACATCTATGATATAATACTGACTCCTTGAGACCTATATCAAGTTTTGGTAAGTTTGAAACCTAAGAGGATTGCCTAGTGAGAAGATAGTGAAAGAGTGAGAGGACATTTGTGAATGGAATGTATGAAATGAGTTAGAGAAGAAGGCCATTAAGCCTAAGTGATAAGAGTTTCATTAGTCATTTACACTACATATAATGAAATAAAAACTTTAATTTAAAAAAATATGGAAGATCCAAGATTTATATCATTGATAAGAATAATTTTTTAATCCTCATTTGTGCACGTACAACATTAAATATGAAATTTGATAGATAATAATTTAGAATATCAAAACAACATTGTAAAATAACACACAATCAAATATAAACTAGATATATTTCCATGATAGGCATACAATATAGGCACATACATGTCCAATGTCAATAATACATAGATTACCATGATAGACATACAAAAAATTATATCTACCAACATAGTATCTAATGTTGGATAAATGTCATATGTGCATATACAATGCCAAAAAATGCATCAATTTCCATATAGGCATAAAAAAAAGTACATCTCATGTTTAAGACATCCTATATCTCAAATAACCTCCCTCTCTTTGCCTTCCTCAAAGAAGATTCTCTCAAGGATGCCTTGCTAGTAGATGGAGACCCCTCTAATGCCTTGGATTGCTCCAAGGTCCGATTGCAGGTCTTATGCTCATAACTAGATTGTATCTGAGCCTATTCAAATATAAAAATTATTACAAAATTAACATAAAATAAATTCAAACAATTATTAAGAAATTAATTTTAAACTACAATAAAAAATCATTTAAACATGTGCACTTACTGCAAGCTCGTGATCCTGCTCAGTCTATTTTGTATGCTCAATCAATTCAATGGTAGGCTTAGTTTTTTAAATAGGCATCTCAAATATGGGAGGAACATGACAATTTTCCCAAATCACCATCTAATTGGGACTATCATCTATCATAAGACAACCCTGCATACACAATACATTTACATAAGTTATATTTGCCCCAAGTACATGTACTAAAATTATTAAAACAAGTCTATTTTTACAATTCAAAAATTACAAGAACTAATATACACCTCTGTCAGTGCCTGTGTAGATGACATTGCAGTAGTAATGCATATGTTTGTCTTAGCTCGTAGAGAGGGAGGAGTGTCTACTCCAACCATCAACTGTTCATGTAAACAAGGTCTCACTTAGTTTTATAAAAAGTACATCAAATATTATATATGGAAACTAAAATGATCAATAGAAAAACTTGTATATAAAAGATATTTATAAGTACATGAATGCAATGAAACATTATAGGAAAGAAAAAAAAAAGCATGCACATGAAAACACACTTAGATCTAAATTGATAAGCCATCTATTGAAGTGTTAGAGCAACAACCTTATACCAAAACCAAAAATAGAGGATTAAAGTTAAAGGGAATATATAATATATACTAGTTTATTTTTTTCATTGATAAATATAAATATACTTGGGTCCAGATCTTCAATTTATACTATATTACATGTTGGAATATATTGGTTGTTGATTTATTACTTGTCTAAAAATAAGGGTTTGACTTAGGTAGGACCCTAGTAAGTACTTCCTTTTGGATGAATTTTCAAGATTAGTAGAGTATTTAGGGATATTTTAATTGTGTTCTAAAGGTGCTTACATTTGATGGAGTAGAGTGATGAAGTATGATTGGCTTCCTAGGATTATAAATAAATTAATGACTAATGATTTGGCCACAGTATATATAATAGGGATACTCTAGATTGTGTAGGTGGGGATTGTTGTCCCATCGGGCATATTCCTTTGTAACCTATTCACCAAATAGGATATGTCATAAAATATTTTAATTTTCCCATTATTCCTTTGAGAGTGGACTATCACTTTCAAGGTTTTGATTAGGATACTAGGCTTGTTGGCTAAAGGCAGGGTTGTGGCCTTGATAGAGGATAGTGATAGAGGTAAAGTTGTTAATTGGGTGTAATACTTTGGTGATGTTGATGTACATAACATAGGTTTTAAGTATTGAGAGACTTTCCATGAGTGATGGACACACAGATGATGATATATTTGGTAGCTCTACTATATTAGGGTATTTTAGGATAGTTTGTGAATGAGGTGGACACTCTAATACCATCATGGGAAAAATTGGGAGAGTACCAATTGGAGGAGTACATTTAGAAAAATATATTGTGTAGGTTGCAATTATGGTAGGATGTCAACATTAAGTACAACCACCACCATAATATATAGATACTTAGATGTAGAAACAAGCATAGAATAGAGGCTGAGGAGATGAAGTTTAGGGGGAAACAAGGGTGAGCATACACTTGTTAGAGAGGAACCAAAAAGATAGGAGGAGAATGCTAAGATGAGGTCCAATTAGGAATTATACCTAGACTAACATGAAGTTACCCAAGTAAGGTAGTGAGTTGGTTTATTTTTAGTTACTTTCTATGTTACTTTCTAATTTATTACTCAATTATTATTTCTTTATGTGACAGGAGATCTAATGTCTTCTCTTGTTCTATGGTTTTGGAGTGAATCACTTAGTGATGGAGCATGATCAAAGAAACTTTGATTAGGATTTTTTAGGTGAGGATTATTTGAGCCTCGATAATATTTTGGTGGATGCGGTTCTCCATGTGCAAATAAGAAAGCATAAATATGTTCTTCTCCCTGCTTATCATACATATGTGGAGTTACCTCATAATGAGAGAGATATAGTTGGCCTAGAGGAAAATGTGGTTAGTTTAGAGTCTCAGGTGAAGACTCTCAATGAGATTTTTAGGTCTAGGGGAGGTTAGGTTCCATCTAGCCAAAAATTAGAGGGAGGTACATCACCCACATAGGTATAATCAAGAGACACAAAAGTAGAGAAATTGTATCCCTCATGTCACTCATCAACATTGGGATATTATCATAGGAGTAGGATTAGGAGCCCTAGGTATAACCTCTAGATGGGGACAATTGCCTCCAATAGGACCTTAAGGTTACACCATTGTATCTATTTTATGGAATAGGATAAAATCATTCCATGAGTGTGATTATGAACATAATGTTCAGCAAGAGAGAGATACCTATATATTACATGGAATATCATCCACTAGGGGAGATCATGACAATGATAACACACATTAAAGCTTGGATGGAATTACCCAAAACTAAATAAAGTGAAAAGGATCTTAAATTCAATGGATGAATCTTTGTTAGGGAACCTGACGCTTAGTTAATAGGTATGAAAATTTGCTTTGGGATAAGATATTTTTCAATAAATAGTATGGACATGTTATTTATTTTACAAAAATTTTATATGAAGCATCCTTGGGTTGGGACTATCAAGAAATAATTGTGAATTTAGATATGCCCACAGTTACTTGGGTGATGTTCAAGGAAAGACAACACTAGTTGTTGGATATCTACTTAAGTGATAGAGTAAATGCATTCCATAACCTCTATAAAAAGGCCAATATTGAAAAGGAATATAATGCATGTTTTTTAACCTTGATTTAGTACATGGGGTATATGTAAATAACTTATTTTTGCATACAAGTTGTGTTATTTTTGCATTAATTATTGAGAAGAAAAGTCACAAATTAGATGTTAAGAAAAAAACATATATGTAAACAATTGCAGTCCTAACAAATGCAAAGATCAAAACATATATGTAAACATTTTTATACATTTGTATAGGTAAATGGTGTCATCCTAATAGAGACAGATGCAATCATGGATGGCCCAACAGCTGGATCTGAATATGAAAACAATAGCTGCAACAAATCAAATGTTGTAAATGTTGACTATGATGATGAAGGAACCATCACCTCCTATGACATAAAAATGACATATATATTATATTATATTTTTATGTAAATTAATTGTTAGCTTAGAAATTAAATTTGCAAATATAGCTTAAATTTAACACGACATTTATATAAAATATACATGTATCTATGTGGTGACTGATGTATGCACACCAAATGTGTGTGCCAAAAACTTTTCACTCATAAGAATATGATCTAAGCCATCTAAAACATTGAGGCCATCATCATCATAAGGTCATGTGCACATAGCTCCACACAAACTGCAAGGGTGGGGTCAAGTTCAAGTAGCTTATGGTGTATCTATATCATCACTCTGTGAAAGCCTACTCATATGTTGAATAAGTGTATCATTGAGTGAACTAAGAGCATGGAGAGTGTCTATCTCCACAACTTATTAAACCACGGAGGGGTTCTCAGGCTCAAGAGGATTTTGGATATGGATCTGCATAAGCTAATTAGGTGCACAATGTGCACCTGTTCAATCCTACATAGAGCCTTTTCCTTAGCTCTAAAACTCACTAAAATCAAAATAAATAGGAATCTAGTTGAGGACAAACTCATAGTAGAGTTTCCTTAAAAAATATAATGGGACCTCATGGTTGTTACATGGTGGATAGTCAAATACCATACACCATCAATCTTAAAAATTGGTTTTGATTAAGTTGTGTACACAACAATGGATAGAAAAATGTTTAGCAGTTACAGAAAATGGGGCATTGGTGGTTGGGTCAATGAATAAGGCATAAATGTCAGCTTTTGAAATATCCAAATTCTTAATATAAAGGGATGACAACTTGTTAGCATAATATGTCCTACAAGTATCCCTATATGAGGTCCATCGATCAATTTAACTCATTATAGAGTTAATTTGACCTAATAAGGTCTATATGGAATCGGCTAGTTGGGTACAGTGGAGGTTGGTTGAATTAGGATCCCCCATTTTGCAAATTAACTCTTCAATTTCAAGTTTGTTTCCTACAATGTTGTCAATAAAACCAATTGACTACCGAGGGTTTTAGGGAACTATAGGAGGGTTAGGTGGAGGGATAGGAGGAACAATAGGATTTTGTGGAGGGTTAGGAGGAGGAGCAACTAGAGGGTTCTATGGAGGGTTGGGAGGGTTAGCAGGATGGGTTGTTAAAAAATAAATTACAATTAAAAACTAGGGTTAAACAATGAAAATTAGTGTTAAATAAGGAAGATTTTGATCACTTACCTCTTCTACACGGTGGTGTCATCGATCAACATCTCTATGGGGTGAATCTGGCAGCTTCCTGGCACTCTCTGAAGTCTTCTAAACAGAACGTGATTGTGAAAGTAAACGCAGATCTAGGGAACCCAAATGCAAAATGAGTAATTTTGCATTCAAGTTTCCCTTTTTAATTTTTTTTACACATAAGCAACTTGATTACATTATTATAAATGCCAATAATGTGATCACATTATATAATAATGTGATCAAATTATGGCTCGACAATCTTGAGCCTAAATTTAAATAACACGATCGTGTTAATTAAATAACATGATCATGTTAATTAAATAATGCAATCGCATTATTAATTAACATGATCATGTTACGAGTAATATCCATGAAATTGTCCTTCAACTCTGTGCACTTACCCTACACAAAACACACACACACACACACACACACACACACACACACACACACACACACACACACACACACACACACACACACACACGTTTGTTGAACTATCTAATTCATTAAATGACTATAGGTATATATATTTATATATAAAATTGTGTTCAACTTACAAACTTCATAATATATATATAGTAGTATGAAAATGCTAAACTATATTTTGAGACAATATATGTATATATACGTGTATACACACACACACACATATAGTAGATAGTTAGATTTATATGATTGTGTGTTTTACTTTTTAAAGATAAAGTTATTTTATGAACTGGGCATAAGATATGTTTTAGACCCTAAGTCAATTTGTGAAAATGATTATAAGGTGAAATTGGGATATTTTTTGCAAAGTCATTTGAGTAATCCAGAGTACGAGTAGATGAATAATTAGATTGAAGATTTACTTTTTAGTTTCATAAAAGCATGAATAGCGGTAAGATTCTTATGGTTGAGTTTAGTTATTTTATGAACCTCACTCATACACGACTAGGACTGTGTATAATTGTTATTGAGATGAACTGTGCATATATTTTGCATAGTTCGTAAAGAGGACTGGGTATACAAGTTCCTGCAGGTTCATTGCATAACATTATTGTTTATTTGGATTTATGTTAAGTTTATTTTCGCCGGCCAAATTTGAGATATTTCCATCGATACTTGAGTAGGTATTACACTATGTGTTAATTATGCTTTGTTTGAAAAAACCCTAATAAGGTAAAGGTGATTGTGTTTAGTTATATCTGCACTTATAAATTTCATATGGTTGGCAAAGCATGAATGATTGTTTTGATTTAAAATGGTTTGAATATATTGAAAGATAAATAAGAATTAAGTTTGACTTATATAAATTTTGTGTATTTATTTATGATGGGAAATAGAGTTTCGAAGGTATAATAAAAAGGTTATAAGGCCTTTTGTTATGAATTGACTGTATACTTTGTGTATACAGTACACTCTAAGGCGAAAGACAGTGGATGTCACCTTAGTAGTGTACTGTATAAATGAAGTATTGTAAATGTATGTATAACTATATATATTATACATTCCATTGTGTTATAATTGTTATAACAATGATTAATGGATGCTTGATTATATTTGGTGTTTATAAAAGCATTAGAGTGTTTAAATATAAAGCATTCATTGTCTTTAAGAGATTAAATAGAGATCATAATTGTAAGTATGGAATGCATGTTGTTATATGTGGAATATGAACAATTTATTAACCAGGATTATAATATTA
Source organism: Torreya grandis (assembly GCA_037957365.1). Lineage (NCBI taxonomy): Eukaryota > Viridiplantae > Streptophyta > Pinopsida > Cupressales > Taxaceae > Torreya > Torreya grandis. The sequence goes on from JARHVA010001814.1 coordinate 560,863, forward strand.
TTTTGTGGAGAAATAATATTATAAGTTGCTTAATGGATAAAGCAATTGACGGTCTAGATATTCATTACCCAAATAATATGTTGTACTGAGGACTGTTTTATGTATTATGTTTATTATTTATAATAAACTAGATGCTTAAATTTCATTTGATGAATTAAATGAATGTTTATGATATTTCTGTATTTAGAGTATTTTGATTAGCTAAAGGGAAATATTAAGAATGAATCTATTGATTTTTATATTATCATTTATTTTACTGAAGCTTACATTCATGACCCTAATTAAACAGTGGATGGATTCCACTAGCTTAATTAGTGCCATCAATGTAAGATAAGGCGTACTCCGATCAAGTGGTATGTATGAATTTAACTGATCCTAGAGATCATTTATTATTGAAAACTTTGGCCAAAATAATGTTTGATAAGCATTGTCATTTCATATGTTGGTAGAGTTTTCATATTTATGCGATATCATATTAAAAAAAAATAAAATTATGGTACACATTATGTATTAGATATCTTTGACACACTGATTTTGGTTTGTTACTCTGGATTCCTACACTGTCATTATTTACCTATCCATGAAGGGAGGGCCATCCCCTTGTTTGGGAGATAGTGTGGGGGAATCTATGGTCCATGATTGATGTGAAAAAGCACTTGGATGATGTTCTCCCTCCTAGCGGGAGTACTATACTTGAGACTACACTGGAGATTACAAATTGATATTTGAGTGGTGGAGACTCTGCTCAGAGGAGCTTTGTATCATGTTATATCATTTGAGATATTTTTATGTATTACTAAAACTATAATATTTATGCATTTTACTTCCTACAATAGAGGCTATAATATTGTATCAGTTGTGGTTGAACTTGTACTAAATAATTTATGTTGAAATGCAGTAATTATGGTTATTCAGTTATTATTCATGATTTCCACATATGTTCATGGTGATCCTTAGCTAAGTAGATTAAATATAACTTTGATGGTTAAATAAATTAATGCATTTAATTAAAGATTACTAGTTATGATTTTTCATGGTAAAATCTCTATGTTGAATATGTGTATTTAATTTTTTTTTTAAATTATAATATTCTGGTAAAACCCAATGGGGTTGTTACAAAGTGTGTAAATATTATAAGTGACATAGAATGTGGCGTTAGGTAAATGACCATAGGGACACATTAGACTCATCTTTATGAATGGTGATCTGCTCTAACATAGTAAATGACCAACAAATTCAGCGATAAGAGAGGCCAAGTCTGTGAATAAGGAAGAGAGGTTGTAAGTAGTTTTCATATGCAAGCTCCAAAAATTAAAATTAAAATTAAAATGAATGCTTAATGCACAAACATGAAGGTTTTAGCATTAGTTATTTTTTCGAGCTTTCAAAAATATATGAAATGTTACTCCTATCAATTCAAACTATTTGGGCTCCTTGCAGTCTAAAAATCTAATCTCCATGGCCGAAATAGTAGCATAGCCCAAACAAGATACATTTGGGCCATCTGAGTCCCTGAAATTCACCAAAATTCATCAGCTAAAGATTTAATCTAAGATGTTTTTGTTGTCGAGCCAACAATTCCACGGTCCTGTATGATTTGAGAATTTCATATTCATTTTAACTTGGTCATGTATATTATCTATATTATGCATCATACTTTATGGAAGAACTAAGTTTGTTATTTGATATCACTTATTGACATTATATTATAATAACATAATAGGGCTACATTAGAAACATAATGAGGGTGACTCTTTTTCCTTTTCCCGATCTCCTTACTCTTTTCTTTTCAAAAATCAATCAGATGTGTCATTAACATTCTCTGAATCAAAATTTGTTATGAATATGGAAAGATTATAAACAAATACTTCACATTTTTAAATTTTATAGATTTTATTTTATGTTTCAAAATTGAAATCATGTTCCAGTGGGTGAAATTGGAATTATAGTTTCAGATCTGGAAAGGTGAGATTTTAGGGTTTTTTTCTACAAACTTATAAGTTTTCTTAATCCAATAAACAACAACCCGTATACGATTTTAAAATGTACAAGTTACTTTCTACCAGCCGGCCCCTATGCATCCTCATATTTACAACAATGGGCACATATGTATAAGTATGTAGTTAATGTCCTTTGAAGTAATAAGATGATTTCTATTCTTGTGTTGGTTGAAATAGGTTTTATATATATTTCTCCAAAATTACATATGAAAGCAACTTGATACATAAATAATATTTTATATTGCATTTTTACTTTTATTATATTATAAACAACATCAAGGTTTTCATCTTATCTTATAATATTGTTCTCTGCAATATTCATCTCCAATAAATATGATTTTCAGAAGGAAAAAAGAAAAGATCATCCGGTTCATAAGCATTATATTGGAATGCTATATTATCCGTAGAATGTGAAGTGCTAGTGTTTTAGCATTCAGAGGGTAACATGTTTGGGATTGCAATTTCATGGTTTGAAAGCTTGGTCAAATGCTGCATTAATAATTGTGATCTAAAAATATACTAGAATGGGAAACCAATGTCATGTAAGCATTATTAATTGATTCCTCATAATCATATGATAAGTTTATTGCTACTTTCTTTCAACTTAGTCAATATAAGGTTTTGATAGGTGATAAAGGCTAAATTAGAGAGGATTGTAAGTTTGTCAATTCTTCGTGGACAGCACAATTGCTTCTATTGTATGGCTTTGCAAAATGATGTGTTGCACATGCAACGGATTGTAATTAGATCTTTTATTAAATATTAAAACTGATGATCTATAGTTAGATTAAATTTCACAAATGAGTATATTGGATTCAATTTTGATTGCAATTAGATACTATATGATCTTGTGTATATCTATGCAAATGACTATATCTAATTTTTATTTTTATTTTTTTTTAAATTTATTTTAGGTATTTGTAACAAATTATTATTTGGAAAAATGAAATAAAATTTACAACGACTATGAAATCTAACCTTTACATTTTGTAGGGATTTAATATTTTGCACCTTATTAAATTAATATATTATAATATTATAATTTATTAAATATAAAAATTGATATCATATTGTCATAGTGTTTGGAGTGAGTATGTAGAATTTGGTGGAATTTGAACCTAAGCTTACTAAACAATTTAAAATTGGTAATACTCGTACTCCTAGTCATTTTGCTTCTTCTCTAATCATGAAATAAAGAGAAATGAGCACTATTGTTACAAATATAATCATTGTTGTTAGTGTCACTGAGAAAGATAATGAAAAAATCTTTAAAATATGTGTATCCATGTTTATTTGTATATGGCAGCCTGCATAAGTTGATTAAATTATTTAAGAGGCGTATTTTGTTAAGGAAGCCTTTTCATTTTTGGTTAAATTGGGTTTAAAGTCACCTAATTTGGTTTCATATAGTTAAAGCAGACAAATGTGACATGTCATTGAGCTTTACACAAGTATTTGCTTGGGCTTTTTTGATTTCATTATTGAAATATCCTATCATTGCCCCCCACCATCATTACCCAACTCACCTTGACCTCTATCACTACTTGCATGTTTTGTATGACTTTGTCCTTTACCACCATTTCACCATTGTTCAAGTTCATTGTAAAATGGAACATCACCTCCTCGCATAAGGCATTGCCACACTGTAAGAAGAAATATACGACCTCATTTTCCACTATCACCTCCACCAAAAATATTAGATTGTTATTTTTTAAAATTTAGTGAACAAAATGTTAACCGAAATCAACGATCATAAATTTTGAGTGTGTTGTAACAGCTGATTTACACTCTTTCACTTTACAAATCCCCACTTTACTTACTTCCCTTCCAGCATTACACCTATTTACTTGAAACCCAATACTCCTCATCATAATAATGTAGAATAGACATTTATGAAAAGCTCTGATATTGGAGCTACTTCCTCTATATTTTTGCTCATAGTAGGAAGAATTTTTTTTTTTTTTTTTTTTTTTTTTTGAGTAAAGCAGGGTTAAGGAAGAAGCACTAAAAACTTTGCACGATTGTTTATATTTTTTTAATATTAATTATATTTTTCTATTCAGTTAAATATTTTTTGTTTATTTATTTTAACTTAAAAAAAAATTGATAAAATATCATTAATTTTTAATAAGAAGTTGAATTGTCCAAAAGTTTAAAAATATTCTCCTATTATTACTATTAAAATTATTAACTAGTCCTCACCATGAGACCCCTAGCTTACTCAGCAGAGATTTTAGCAATGTGTAGAGCTAGTTTTAATTGTATCCCTGGAGTTCTAGGCTACTCCCTCTGCAAACAGTTTTCTTCCTCATCAACATTGCGACATCTAAGAGGCAAAAGAAACTCCGGAGTAAATTGGAACGAGGCACAGAACACATACAAAAATCGCAGAATCAACAAGCGAAAAAACATAAGTTCAAATCGCGACCCCATTCTTTTGCTTAACAAACTGAAGGACGTTCGACAACCAGAGACTGCCCTTAAGATATTTTACAGAGCGAAAGAACATGGTTACAGACACCATTATCCCACTTACAGTGCCATGATATATAAACTGGGTCGTGCAGGTAAGTTCCAAACTGTGAAAACTCTTCTTGATCACATTAAACATGAAGATATTGAATGCAATGAGACTCTTTTCAATGCCATTATTCAGCATTATGGAAAATCCTGTATGATGGAAGAAGCCATTGAAATGTTCCATACAATTCCACAGTTTAATTGTTGGCGTACCACCAAGTCTTTTAATGTTCTTCTTGAAGTTTTAGTTGATGGAGATTGGTTATTTCAAGCAAGGGAGCTTTTTGAATCTTCATATAGGCTGGGGATAGTTTTAAATGCAGTTAGTTTTAATATACTTATAAAAGCAGAATGTAATTTGGATCGTTTGGCTGTTGCAAGCAAACTGTTTGACAGAATGCGTCAGTGAGGAATCGTACCCACAACTGTAACTTATAATACACTGATAGGTTTTTTCTGCAAGAAGGGGTTGATGAGTGAGGCTTTGGAGACTCTGGATGAGATGGCGAAAGCCGGGGCTTCGCCCAATTTGGTGATATATGGGGCACTGTTGGAAGGTTTCTGTAATACAGGGAGATTTCATGATGCGAGGAAGCTCAATTTGATATGCCATGTAGAGGTTGTAGACCGACCGTTGCCACTTATAGTGTGTTGGTGACTGGTTTGTGCAAGGATGGAAAGATGGAAGAGGGTGTGAGGCTTTTGGAAGAGATGAAGGACAAAGGTTGCAGGACAAAGGTTGCAGGCCTGATGTTGTTGTGTGTAATATACTTGTGAACTTTTTCTGCAAGGATGGAAGAGTTGATGAAGCTACCAAGGTCTTGGCAGAGATGCAACGGAATGGATGCTTCCCGAATGTTGTTACGAATCGGATGATTCTAGATGGGTTCAGCCGAGAAGGTAACTTGAACAGAGCTTAGGAAGTTTTGTATGGCATGATTGAAAAGGACTTGGTGCCGCACATTAATACTTACAATTATCTGAATGAAAATCTTTGCAATCATAGAAACTTGGCAGGCGCTGACTTGATTCTTCAAGAAACGAGAAAGAGGAATTTAGCTCCCCATTTCAAGGCATGGGAGTCCTTAGTCAGAGGTGTTTCTAACAACTCTGATAAATATCAATCAGAGGAGCTTTTTAGGCAATTAAGTTTGATGCAGGAATGAACAATGAAGCTTGGAAGATATCAAGTACGGTGGTCATTGGTTCTCTGCACAATGGTTTTTAACCAGATGTGACATATTTTGTCGATTTTGATGCTTGTTGAATTTCAGGTTCTGGAATTGGTGTCAAAAACAATGGGTTTGCTGTGTGTTGGGAGACAACTTGTCTAAATCATTGTGAGTGATCCTACATTGCCCAGAGCTGTTGCCATTTGGAAATGTTGAAACACACACCCAATAGGACATTAGCATAGTTGCTAGATGCCCATCTGTTTATTAAAATTGACTATTTTCTGACTTATTTTGGTGAACAACAAGGAGCTCTATCTTTTCCAGTTAGCTATGCAAAAGATATTAAAATGGAAGGAAGGTATTGCAGAATTGAACAATGTGAAGGCACATAAAGGAAGGAGTTGTAACGCAGAAATGTACCGTGAAGCTGAAATTACTATGATGTGGTGGCTGTGATTGCTTGGTAGTTGTTGCTTGTAAGGCTAAGCAAGATGATAATTCACATGTGAGTCAACTTTGTGGCCTGTGGAATGTAAATTTGTGTAGCTGTTGGTACAGAAGAACTGTGCCATGTCATGGGAGGCAAATTTGTACACATCGATGGCTGTAAGAAAGGTCTGAATTTTCATTGACAGTTACCATTCAAGTTGCACTGGCATACGCAAATGATATACATAAATGATACGACATCATTATAGATACGTCATATTAATCTTAGTTGATTACCTGAAATGAAATGGTAAACTACATTAGTGACAAAGCAGGAAGCCTTGTGTGATTGCAAAGGCCCAAGAAGGAAAGAAAAAAAATCAGTTCAGCTCCAACGTAAGGAGGTGAATGGTTGCCGTAAGGACTGTTATATTTTCTAATAGTCGTTGCACAAGGAATCGCTAGGTAAAAGGACTTCTTTTTGCCTCTACTAAATTTTTCCTCACCTCATTTAATTCTGAGTTTGTTGGCTTTCAGGAGGTAACAAGCATGATAGTTTTCAAGAGAACATATCTGATTTGGAGAGAATTAGTACGGCCGTTAGACATTCAAAGGATCCTGCTATCATTGAAAATTCTCAAGGTTCTAGCTAGATAAAAAAAAATTGTAGAAAGATAAACACCTAACATTGAAGATATTTGGAGTCCCCGTTGATATAGAATCAGGCCATATTTAGCTGATGGAGGTGAATTTCGGTATGATATAATTGTCTCTGTTGCATCTAATACTAATAAATCACAATTACGGTGCATAAATATGAACAATTTAAACTATATCTACTTGTTTTGTGAAACATTTGAAGCTCACCATGTTCACTAGATAAATCTGTTGTTACACATATGATTGGAAAATATGTGATCTAATACTTCACACAATCTATACGTGCCAGATTCGAATGACACTCAAGCGTGATAGTTGTCAATTTTGAGCAGCCATAGCTGACTTTCCCTTGTCTTATGAGGCTGGAATGGTTGTCTTTCTTTTTCCAAGTTCAAATCTATTGGACCGTTAACTGCAAGTTAGTTCTCACCAGCTCAAAATTTTAAAAAAAAATGTGTTCTAATAGTTTAGAAGGCCAGATGTTTCCATTTGCATTGTCTTCAAGGGCAGTCCTGTTATTTTAACTTATTCCTTAAGTTATTTTTGGGTCAAGTGACAATATCTCAATGTTAGTCCTTGCTATATTACATTAAAGAAGATACATGTATATCAGAAGAAGACTCCAGGTAGTATTTAGATGCATATTTCCTTTCGAGTCTTCTGCTAGGATGTTGAGAAGCAAGTTTCCATCATTTTTTTTTCCATTATTGCAATGGAACTAAAGATTTCAGTAAAGTCGAACCATGGAAGACTGTTTAGAACGGCAATGGAACTTGTAGAGCAGAAGTGTGTTACTTGTATACATGATAACAAAAGAACCGGAGGCATGACAATATCTAAAGGCTGGCAGAAACTTTTCTAATGCAGAAGGGTTGAATTACTTGTAAAGTATCAGGGCTTGGTAGCTATGAGTAATTTATAGAGCACTCTTCCCAAACAAAGATTATTTTCCTGTGTGAAATCGGGACTTCCTGCAAAAGATTACATTGTCATTATTAAAACTTGAAGTAATGCTTGGTTTTGTCGTTGCTCACACAACACATCCCATTTTCAACTAGAATGGGGACCCTCTTTTTTTCTTCACTGTTGCATTAAGAGTTGTGAGTCGGGGTTTGGTTTATTTCATTTTATGTTCTGAGTGGCTCATTTGTATTTTGCCTCTTGAGGCAGACTTGATTCTTTCTAAATCATGCCGAGCTATCTGAGTCGAACTCTCCCAAGTCGTCCAAATCGAGCCCACCAAGCTCTAAGACCAATTAAGCCTTGAGCCCTTCAAAGTCGAGTCGACCTATTTTAAATTCGAAGCTCGCTTGCCTTAGTCTCTTTCTTGATTTTCTTGCATGCCTTAAGCTTTTCAGTTTTCTCTGAGTTGTTCCACATTTTAATCGAATCACTTCTAGGTCCCAAACCAAATACTAAATATTTCCAAGTGCAAAAATCTTTAATTCTTTTTAAAGACTTTGGGGTCCGAAATCGTGTCTCATGCCACAAACCTAGGAGCTCGGAGGGACTAATCACTAATCTTAACGACCTAATAGTCTCGAGGCTCCAATTTTTGAGACGCTGCCACATGGTGACTAACTGAAACCCCGGGACTTCGAAAACTTGAAAGACTATGCAAAGGGTTAATAGTCCCAAGGCCCCGAGGTTCCGAGAAGCTGCCATGTGGTGACTTCTCGAAACCCTGTGACCTCTGAAGGGAGATTCATTAATCATAAAGGTCCAAGGGCCCGGCTCATCGAGACAATGACAGGTGGTGACACTCTGTGACCCAAACCAAAGACTCGATTTGACAAGCGATTGTTACTGGCACTCTGATGACATCATACCCTCTCCAAGCATAAATTTGATGGGCATCCGCCCCTCACCAAACTGTAAACCCTGAGCCCTCCGGACCAATGAAAATGTGCCTCGTGGCACTTGATTAGCTTAAGATTCACGGTCGTCCAGGATGTCAAAATGGTCGGGGCGTTATTTTAAAAGATATTTGGCCTAGGTAAATGATCAATTTATATAGGCTACAATGTTTCAAGGACATGTTATTTTGGACTAAGTAATGCGAATGTTTGAGATCAAATGGAAAAGCATGTTGCTTATTTCTCGCATTATTGTGAATCGGCTATGGATTCATTTCTAGATATAAAGATCGATAATCTGAAAATATTTCACCGTTTTAGCCAAGACTAAACACTAATGATCTTACATTATGAAAGTTTGACATAGAAATCACGTATAGATTGTATCGGGTTGAAATTCTAATTTGCATGAATCTATTAAGTCTTAGTCTATTTTACGCTAGTGTTTTTGAAAGCGCAAACATAGCTTTCTTTTTCTATGCAATTCAGTCCATGTTTACTTCAATTTTGATATTAGTCGACTAAAAGTTTGCTTAAGATTCATTCGTTGCTTTAGTTGATTTTATAAAAATGATTGAAAGTTGCATAGAGAATAAACTTTTCATTCATTCGAAGTGGCTTTCTTTTGCTGAGTCTCTATGCTCTATTTGTTTTAATTCAAAAGACCGAGTCATTTTTTATATTCAAATATCTTAGTTGTTTGAATTCAAAATTATAACCGTTGACTTTTAATTTGAATAATGTTGACTCTGCATTTTTTAAAATTTTATGCTCACAAGTACTTAGATTGACCTGGCAACACTTGGCAGAAACCTGATGGCTCCAACCTGTCCAAAGGCTTTCGACACTTGGTTGATTTTCCACTTTTTCTGAGGCCACATGTCACATTCTCGTTCCGCAGGACTTAGTCATCTTTCAAGGACTTGCTCGACAGGCCTCCACGTCAGTAGATCTCCAGGCGAGCGTATCATTAGGATGTTGCCAAGTGGCAAGATCCCGACGGCCCATTGATCCTACCCGATTCTATACAAGGCGAAGGCTCCGAGCAAGCGTGTTAGCAGGATCACGTCACTTGTCACGATCTCGGTAACCCACTAACCCTGAGGGGTCCGTGCATCCCAACATTGTGTCAAAGCTTCAAGCACGTGCGGTGTAGTCATGTGGATCTACTCGATGAAAGAAGGGCATGCTGACAACACAAGTCAATATAATAATAACTTAAATTTGATAGCTCGTTTGGCCATCAAAATTGTCAAAGATGGAGATAGTCTGCACATTCGGACTAATAAGTGCAACCAAGTTACAATTGGTTTCTCACCACCCAGAGGACCCCAAAGTGATAGATTTCAGCCCATTAAAGAAGCAAGTTGATTAGAGAAATATCTATGATCGTTCTACGGATGGCCACTTCATTTAATTCGCCCCTAGAATTAAATATGGAACTCTTGTTTAGAGCATGGTGGATTGGCAATTCCAAGAGAACCCCAACGATAATTCACCAGAAATATTAAAATTAGATCTCTATATGGCCCCAAATTAAATGAAATACAATTAGTATGGCGATAGTCATCATTTGGTGTGCACAAGAAAAGGTGCCATAAGAGATCCAGTACTAAAGACAATTGTTTTGCCTTAAAGAGGCATGGTTTTAGAAGTTGTTGATCATGATCAAGTTACAGGATCTCATAGAATTCCAAGTGCATTCTTCAATCAGTAATGAATATTTATAATTGCCCCGTTAGTGGGAGGAGTTGGAAAAGATTGAAAAGGCTCGCCTCTTCATGTATAGATTAAGCTCTAAAGGCCTTGTAAACGTTGGCTCTTTGTGAATTGTAAAAGAGACATTGAGTATGTTATGTCGGGCTGGTATTTTTAGAATTAGAGAAATTATGCCCATTTATTTTCTTGCACTTTATTGCTTTCTAGAATAATTTCTCCATTTCTTTTATTTTAGTCTTGTTGTTTCAGGTTGTCTCATGCACTTAGATGAATTTAAGAATCCCATAATCTGTTAATCAAAAGGAAAATCTTGATAATTTGAAAGTTGTTAAGATTGTATAGTCATTTCTTACGCATGTTTATGGTAGTTATGTCTTTTCTTCTCATAGTTAAACTCCCCAAACTCTTACACCGTCTTTAGTTGGAGTTGTGTTAGGTTTGACTCAACTAAAAATTGGTTTCACTGCATTCACTCACCCAGATAGTTCCAGATTTATATGTGTTTGTAGCAAGCATTTTATCTCTTTATCTCTACTCTTTTGCACTTTCTTTATGATCAAGTTAGTTAAGGAACAAGAGCATTATGAATTTAATTGTTATCTTACCATTGATTTATCATCATTGTAGCATTGTTGCATACATTAATGTGGTAAATTAATAAAGAAATCAACTGTTGTTATCTTATATAAATATTAGGAGTTTGATTTATATTAGAGGTTGAACCTTGCAAGTGTATCCAAGTGACGTACACAACCTCTCTATGAATGTCTTAGCCAAAGCAAATTGTAGCTCAACTCATTAAAACAAGCCCCATACATGGAATAGTCCACATCAACCAACTTAGTGAAGACTAGTATACCAAGACCTGGTACATTTAGACCTTGGGGAAGTATTTTTTTCATGGGATCTCCCTCCTTTCAGGAGAGGTAGGGATTAACAACCCCTTTGCTTGATTTTTGTCTTGTGTCAAGATGCACATCAAATGTTTATGGCATTAAGAGGGCCAGAACCACGATTTGGGTTCGTAACCAAAGTTCGAACAAAGATATTTTAGAAACTTTTTATCCCACTGAGCTAAGCCTTATTTTAAGCTAGAAAATAAAAGGATAAATATCTTATCGAAATCTATTGGGAATAACTTGGAGTTCATAGAACTTATTGAACATAGAATACTAAAACAAAGAGCTAACAAAGGGAATAAGAAGGCTAAATCTATTCAGTCAACTGGTAGTTCACCAACAACTACATTTGCTCCTTTTATTAACCCATTTGTCTTCCCCCAATCTTTACCAATGGCCAACATGGCCTAGCTTGGACAAGGAGGTTATTGTCTTGTGGCTATCTCAGGCATGGCTCATGATTTGCCCAAAAAATCTGGACAAGTTCTATCCCAAGTTTATAGTTGGAGGTGTCCAAACAACAAAAGAACATATTCAATCCTTCAAGGATGCATTAATCATAACCCAGGTTCAACATGAGGATGTTGCCTGTAGGTTGTTCCCATACTCCTCAGGAGAAATCGCTTATGCTTGGTATATTGGATTACCCCATGAGTCAATCACTACTTGGGTCGATTTAGAAACAGTGTTTGTAAACCATTTTAGGCTCTCCATCGACCCTATAGTCTTATATCATCACTTCAAAGCTGCCAAGAGAGGACAAAGCGACCTTGAACATGTTCAATGTTTGATTTCTTAAACTATATAAATAGTTGAAAGACCAATACACTCAAACTGAAGCAGCTACCATACAAACCTACCTAAGCGATTTAGACTCCATGACTTTTGTATTCCTTATAAGGACCCCAACAATGCTCACATCATTATTTTTGGCCTATAATGAAGCTGTTAGTATTGAGCAGCAGATGGTGCCACTAGACTATGAGTTTAGTCATTTGCCTTCATTGGGCAAATCGAGTGCATACAATCAAATTTTAATGATCAACCAGGCCCTTCAACATAATACACTATTGATGAATCCTATTCTAGGAGCCCTACATGCAAGCCCAAGTCCAGTTTACAATCTAACTCCAATGAACTACATGTCCAATGGTATGCCCTATGTGCCTCAAAACCATGTGGTTCCCCAGGGAAATAATCAATAGTTGGTCCCAATGGCATACAATAAAATTACTGCCACACCAAGCACTGGTGGGTATGCTACGTCTAGTAGTACTCAACATCCCATTCCACCCTATTTGAATCTTCAAACACCTAATGGCAATGCCCACAACCATGCTCCCATTACTACCCCTGTATTTTTAAACGCAAATGCGCCTGTGACTAACCTTCAACTCTAAGCAACAAGTCAACCCAACACTAGCACAAACTCTGAAGTAGGTAGTTTGAAACAAATGGTCCAAAAATTGTCAAATGATATGATTAGCCTACATAGGTAGGGACCTCAGAACATAAGTCAAAGTGCTAGTGGCACTCCTCAAGGAAAAAATTTCAATTTGTATAGGCCCCATAGACAATGGAATTTTAGGCCTAATAATGGAAGCCCACTTGATCCTCTAGACAACAATAGAAAACAAAATAATGATCATGCCTCCCATTATGTGAACTTCACAGATATGGCCTTAAACACTTGATGTCGAGGGCACAAAACAGTCTCCATGTAAAAACAAATTGCACATGGTTCATAGCTTCCTCAAACATATTCCAAAAGGAGATAGACAACATGGAATTGTGCCTACTCCTGATGAAAGTCATAATTGGGACAGAGGTAACTGTTGTCACCAAATTTTGCATCCTAAAGGAGGGTGTTCAAACCTCCTCTAGATTTGGACAACATGGGAATACTTCTAGGTATGTGGATGTACCTATAGCAGAAATAGACCTCTAGGTTTAAGGGTTAGCTACTTGAATATGCATTGAAGTGTTTATCACCTAACTAATTCTTTACTTGTGTTAAAATGGATAGAAGTTTGCATGAAATAAAGCTAATCTAGGGGGGTGATGCACCAAAAGGGTTTAAATTCATGTTTGGAGTTTAAGGATTGACTTCCTATACTTTATGAACCATCCTTAACAAGTTGACTATTCATTTTTGCATGTTGTTTCCCACACCCTATAGGTTTTACTCCTATATGAGCTAGTCCTTATAATCTAGTTGGTGATTTTCCTTCCAGAGGACGTGGACTCCCCCCTCCCATGCTTCCCATCTTTGGTTCCATGTTTGAAAATGATTTCATGAGCTAAATAGTTCAGGTTGCAGGTTTATGTCACTTGTGGACTTGCAGTCAGTTTTCAACACTTACAGAAGGTCTCTTTTTATGCAATGACTTCAAACCAATGTGATATGATGTTTCATGCATCTCAAATTTCTTGATAATCCCCTTCTTCCCAAGTTCAATCTCCAAAGCTAACATCATGGAAGTTGTATTCAAAAATGCTCCACATAGTGAAATTCTTGCATGTTCCATCTGCAATCATGGTATATGAAGGCTTTGATCACATTCATGGAGGTGTAATCAAGTTTATAAAGAGGTTGAGCACGTTATTGTGGCATGATCAATCAAACCAAGCATGAGGAGATGCTCTCAAGTGATAAATGGCAAACTGTGACAACCAATACCTCTATGAACACAGTCATACTCCATTAATATGCACCTACAAGTGCCATGGAGGGAGTCAATCATGTTGGATCAAAGTAATTGCCTGGATTTGATTATTTTATGGTTGAAAGTTTTTGTTTGAAAAGGTGAGAAGGTCCAAGATAGACAACAAGGTCAGATTCCATGAACATTGTCTATATTCACAGTCACTACATGTACACATAAATGCCCACCTACATGTGGTCTCATAAAGATCTAGATGCATTGTATGGTGGATGCTCAAACATGTTTTGATACCTTCATCATGTTTTAATAATATGGAGATGCCTTGAAGGTCTAATATAAGGTCATATATATGTACAGTCCACATTTTAACTTCACTATCATATCTATTGTTGTGTGTGCATCTATAGGCAACCACAAAGATATGAGAATGCCTCATAGAGGAGATATGACATGATTTGAAACCTTATTGAGGTTCTAGAGAGTGGGAGATACCATCATAGTCATGTTTGGAACATTGGACTAGAAATAAAGTTAGAAGAAGTCATGTTCAAGTGAAGGGATGAGCTTTAGGGACAATTTCCCTAAAAACTCCAAAATAGAGGCCTAGGCTTGTTTGTTGATGCCATATGATGAACAAGCATGATGCCTAGATGAGTTTAGATGCACCCATATTGTAGCCTCCACATAGGGGTATAACCTTGCAAATGAAAGAGGGTGTGTGACTAGAAGAAAGCATTGTTTGAAGGTCTCCACTATTGATATTTGTTCATAGCAGTTTCTCAATAATGTCTACAGGTCTTGACCTTCCAAAATGACCTCTACACCCTAATATAGCAATGTAAGAACCTATCACTATGACAAGTGGTTCTAATAAGTTAAAGAGCACATTTGTGGTCTAAAAGTCATCAAGAAAGGTTGGAGTACTAGGTTTTGCCTAATAGACACACCTACAGGTGTACTTAAGTTCAAAAAGGCCACCTACAATTGATTGTAGGTATCTACAGTCTCATGATACAAATCTAGACATGGAAACACCAACACTTGCTATTGAAAACTTCCTTCAAGGACCTCAAGGGGATAATAGACCATTTGGCACAGGTTTCAAGGATTGAAACATACCTACAACACCCCTATTACTCCAATAGTTTGACAGTGAGTTGGAATATAGTGGTCTAGATGATTGGCTCAACATGGATTTAAAGTGAAGTGATCTTGATGACTATATAATGATATTTATGACTTAAATAAGACCTTTGAGCAATAATACAAGCTCTAATCATGCAATGGGCACCTATAGGTGTCACCTTCTAAGCAAGAGTCAAGAAAACACTGTTAGCACCTTTGTCAAGTTAGAGTGAAAGGAGAAGCAATGCAAGGTTTGATGAGGGTCTAATGATCAACATGTCTAAAAGACTCAACAGTGACAATGGCCATTCCATGACATTCTCTTAGCATGGAAGTAAAGCAATAAAAGGTTTCTATTAGACAACCTACAGTCCATTCTTATGCATCTTGCACATAGTCAACAATCTCCATAAGTTTGTCTTAAGTTTTGAGATAGTTGGAGGTGTTAAAAATGATTCCAAGACTTGAAATTCAACACAGAACATATATACACCACCTGAGCTAACCCCTCATATCACCCTTTTACATGAGACAATAGGGGAAGTACCCTTTATTTTGTCTCAGACATAGGGTACTCCCCAAGGATGCAACTTTGTAGGTCTAGAATAATGAAGATGAAAGGGTGAGCAACAAGTTGCTAAAGCCTTGAAGGAGGGTGTATTAATTTGGATAAGACATGAAAAAAAATGAAAAGCCATGCACAGAGGTGATAAACATTTTAGGGTGTTCTAAAGCTACAAGGATGCAGATAGACCTATTAGGTCTAGTTTAGGCCTAAAGCCCAATTGGGGGATCAATATCATTTATAGCATTAGAGGAACATTAAAATCCATTGGAACATGTTTTTAGGGAGGCATATGGTGTTTTTGAACCTTTGGTGTGCAAGTGAAGTCACAAATAAACCATGTTTGGATCCAAACTAACTTAGGGTTGTGCAGAATGAAGAGAAGGGCTTGAATAAGCAACTTTGAATGCTTGCACTTGTATGGACAACCAACATGGGAGCTCAAGGAAATAAGACAAGATGGAGAGGATCCCTAGCAAGGTTTTAGTGGCATTTATTAGAGGATTGAACGTTAAATCTTCATGAAAAATCCTTAGAGGGCAAAATGGTTCTAAACCCTCCTAAACCTTTGTTAGTAACCCGATTGGAAAGATGAAGTAGGAGAGGCACCCAAATGATCTAGTTTGGCTAGGAAATGAATTTGGGCTTGAAGAGGACTCTCCAGAGCACCTCCTATCATATTGATTTGCACTGTGCCTATACGGAGAAGGTGCAAAAATGGTTTCTTTGACAGTTTTTGGTTTTTTACAGGTTAAAAGGAGATTCAAGGGATGCAATCCACTTTGGGAGAGATATTGGGACTTAAGTTAACCCCTCATGTCCATTTTTTGTAGTAGAATATCTCACATGTGTCTTTGTAAGGGCCTTCATCTCAATGAGTCAAAATTGGCATAGTGAGCAAGCTAATGAGAGAGTGAAAACTCTAAGCGGGAGGCTTTTTAAGGTCTACCTGAGGAATCTAAGTCCATGAGGGTTACTAATAGGTGTCATACTGATTTAATAATTTTGGGAATATTGGTGTATTATTCTTAATTTAATTAAAGGATCTGAGTAGTAAAATCCATCAATAATTAGCTATAATTAACCTACTAATTTGTTAATTTTGATTATTGCTTAGAATTTCTAAAAATAACAAATGAGTAAGGATAAATATGACTTAGCTTAAAATTGTGTTGATCTAACTGAGACTGAGGCTAATATTGACTATGTAGGATTGGGACATTATTGCAAATTGAGATCTAAACTTTGTTTTCTGATTGGACAGGAGTGATGGAACTAGAGAAGAGTGGTACTGGATTGTAGTCTAGGGGTGGCACCGGTGTTGTAGTCCACCTATACCACTATTGTCCTGAGGATCTGAGATTTTTGGGTTTTGTTTGATAGGTATGTGTAACCCTGTTTATGAAGTTTTAGCAGTTGAAAGTCTATAGAGCTCCCTATAGAGTAGATTATTTATTCAACCACTATTTTTCATTATGCTTTGACCAATTTTGAGCAAGAGGGGGGTTAATGTGTGTAAGATGCACTAGACGTGCTTCACACCCCATGTGTGGGCACGCTGCCTATATACCAATACTCTAAAGAGGGATCAATCCATATATATTTCTCCCACTTGATGTGCTTTGTGCAATTGAGTATATGAAGATGCAAAATGCTAGATTGGATGTACTTGAGATGGCTAGGGACTGGTGTAAGAATTTGAACAAGCTTTTAATTTTATTGGGTGGTTGTATGTAGAGAATAAGGAAGATTTCTTGAGTGGTCTTGCTTGTATTCTTGCTTGCTTCGTGATAGTTGTCAACCCTTTCCAAATGATCTTTGAATGGGATTTTATAAGGATCTATTGGTTATGTATTGAATTTGCTCGCACTAGGCCGACAAAGATAAGGATGGAAAACCAAAAGGAGTTGATCATTAGGGCTAGCAATGGGCTTTAACAACAACACCAAAAGTAGATAGGAGTGGCATTGACACTATAGTCTAAGTGCGGTGCTACTATTCTGAGCATACAAGACCTAAAGGGATAGATTAGTCATAGAAAGAGGAGTCTGGCTCAGCTGGGACCAAGTCTGGAAGGCTATGGATGACTGAGAATCAGTAAAAGCAAGCCTATGAGGGTCATGAAAGCAAGCAAGAGGGACCTATGAGTTGGGTGTCATTAGCCATGCTCAAGTTACCAATTTTTGAATTTTATATGACTACATTTTCCTGCCCTTTATTCTAGTGATGCAGCAAAGAAAAATACTAGGATAAAAGAAAAATAGAAAGCGTACTTGAACTTACCTACAAGGGTGAAGCCCATGAAGCTGTGTGATGCTGGGTGTGCATAAAGAGAGCACTTTATGAAGTGAAATCTGCAAGAGAAACAAAAGAGTAAATCATTTCTTACTAGATACGCTATATCTAAAATAAGAATGGATAAATTTGGGTAAGAGAGAGAGAGAGGAAGAGAAAGGAATGAATACACCTCAACAGGTATGCGAACCAATACAAAACCTATTATGCTACTGAGTAATGTTGGATGTGTTGGGTATGTGTTGAATGATGTTGAACCAAGAATAATATCATGAATGGAGCTGAGTGCTCAATTCCTTGGAAGTGGATCAAGAATGCAAAGGTTGGCCCTTTGGCTCCATCATCGCCCACTAAATGAATATAGATAATCATGTGTGTGTTGATTGATGTTTAGATTATGTGTCCAATCCCTCTGGATAGGTGGATCAAGAATATAAAGGCTAGCTATACCTTTAGCTCCAACGTTGACCACTAATTGAAGCTATGAATTGATATCGGTATGGAATGTATGTCATATGAGATGGATCTTGAATCCCATGAATGTACTGTGATCTGACAAAGTTGGCATGGATAGTCAAATGTATGCTAGAAACTAGGCCACTCTTGGCCACTCCGAAAGATGGGGATTAGGCTTGTATGAAAGCCACTTCAAACTGGTGCACTAGGCTTGTATGAAATACACTCAGGAACTCAAGAAGTTAGGCTTGTATGAAAGCAATTTCAAAGTGATGCCAACCACCTGTAGATGGAGTAAGGCACGCAACTATTGAGAATGCCTAGGTAATGCTGAAATTGAAAAGAAAGAAAACAAATGTGTCACACACGTTCCCAATCACTAGTGTCTGAAACATGGATTATGATCTGGAAGTTGTACCAACTTCCCTATCTAAAACTAGAAGCGAGATCCATAATGTTATGCATGATGCCCCCTATATATGGATTCTTTGAGAAAAACTATACTAAAACTGTTGAATCTAATCTGAATTATCGCTGATAAAACTATTACTAAACTTACGTTTTTGTCTATTTTTGGAAAATTTGGTTTTTCTGTTGTTTGGACAAGAGTGTCGAAAGTGGACATTAGTGGCACCGGTATTGTAGTCCAATTTAGGTGTTATTATTTAGAGCCAAATCTGGTAACTATTCTAGATTTTTGACTATCTATCTAGTCTATTCTGACTATTTTGATGTCTGATTGTTGTTTTAAGTGTGCTAAATATTGCTATTTAAATTGTTAGGAGCTTTGATCTCTATGGCAAAATCCCTATATGTTTTCCCCTCTTTCTAAGGGTAGGAATGAAGACCCTGCAATGACTACCCTCAGAAGAAAGAGCCCTGCAAGTGTGTTATGTTACAAAGATACATGATATATCACTGATAATTGACAATATATCTCAAAATATAACATGGGTTATATTGAGATATTATTAAATCAACAGGGGTATGCCTAGATAGATATAATAATGTAATAACATGTGCAATGTACTAAACTAAAAATGAAAGTCTGGTTAGTTGTTAGTTGGAGGGATGGAGCATGATGTCCATCATGGCATCCAAGAAAGCAAGATAAATGCATGATGTGAATCATGACATTGTAAATAATGAGAAGCAAGCAAGCAAAAAACACACAAGGCAAGAATCAAGAAGCATACAAGGGTGGCCAAGGGGCCAAGCAAAAAAGGGACATGGGTACATTTCACTCAAACTAGAAATCAAACATACAAGTCATGTTCAAATACCACATACACATATAATTGAAACAAATAAAATTGGCATGGAAGCCACAATCACATAGAATTTTACAGGCAAAGGAAACTGACAAATGTCCTGAGACACATACATGAATAGAAGCAAAGGACCTATGCAAATGTCCTAAGACATAAATAGGAGACAAACAAGAGTTGATAAATGCAATCATATCAAACTAATGCTAAGAAAAAAAGGAAAGCATGTAAAAAACTATAATTACAAATGCATCTGATTAATCAAAGCAAACAGTGAATGTACACAAGACATATGTAGTACAAGACTAGGTATATGCTAATAAATACACAAGTGTTATATACTAGTGAGTGTGAATAGAGTAATATATGTATGATAGTGATTAATTTACATCAACATGATAACTAGATTGTGTGGTGTAGGAATGACATAACTTGGATGGTGTAGTCATATAGAAGATGCCCCTAGTGGGTATGTATATCGATGTGTGTCTGGAATGTAGAAGTAGGATGCCCCATCAATGGGTAGAGTGAAGCAATTAAGGAGCTAGATGTCACTGCACACACTCAAAAAAAATCAAGTGAAGCATGGTAATGTAGATAAATCAAAAAACAATAGCATAGAATAGAATAGCAAAATGTAAGTCTAGCATGATAATAAAAATGTAAATCATGGATACTGCATAAAATCGAAATATTTTTGGTATTTTTGATATTTTGTATTGTTTTTGAATTTTTGATATTTTGAACTATGTACAATAAATCATAGTGAGACTATGTACAAGTAATTGAAAAGAAGCTATATACAAGTAATTATGAAAAATTATGTACAAGAAAGGTGGAGAAGAGATGATACTAACCGATGAGTCTCATGAGAGACTCCCTATCATGGTGTCCTATATCAAATAAAGGAATCATGCATTATTGTGAAGCATGCATAAATGGTTGTGAATGTGACTCTGAATATTTGGATTCATTGTTGATATCTTGGAAATCATAATAACCTGTATTGTTCCACTCATGATTATCATCTTGATTTTGAACCATTAGAATGCTAGTGCTGACTTTTGTTGTATCTAAATATTTTCTTTTGATTAATTGTGTTTGTGAATGATTTGCCTTAGGATGTTCAATAAATCTCAAACCTTAGTGACAAATATTATCAACTGCTACAAGAGGAGTAGTGATGCCTTGAGCATGCTTGCTTAACCCTTGACCTTGATATTCAAACTATTGTAGATATTTTTTACCAAACCCATAATGCTTTGAAAGTTGCGCCTCATTTTGGAGAGGTATATTTTCATCTTTTTCATACTTTAAGTATGTTTGTGGTACTATTTCTTGCTCTGATTTGACTTTTTAATCCTTTTGTTGTTTTGAGTTATGCTTTGATAACCACTTTTGTATTGTTTTTTGAATTTGACCCTTTTTGAGTGTGTTCTTGTGTCAATGTGGATTGCTTGAATGATTTACCTTGTATAATGTCCTCATTAGCAATTATTTGTTGCATATGTGTTTTGAATACAAAACATGAATCTGTGTGATGCCCATGCATTCTATGATATGCAAAACAATATCTAGATCTTCTTACTAGATGTAAAAGAGGTAGTTTGATCAACTTAGATTTAATTTTTTTTAGTACCTCACTTGAACTCTTATTTTCTTTTTGAATGTTTTTATAATCACTAGTTGTAAAGTTACTATGTTGTGATTTCTTGTTTTGATATGTAACATTGCTTGAAACCAATTTGCTAGGTGAATGTGCATATACATGATTGACACTAGGGTGTTGTTGAGGCTTTTGTATTATAATCTGATTTTCCAATGTTTTGATCTTTTCATGTAATAGCTAATTCTGCATTTATAAATCTAAAAATAACTTGTTCATACTAGTGATTTGATCTCTTAGAGTCTCACAAGTGCAAACCCTAGTTGCTTCTAATTAAACATGTAAGCACATTTGTTGAAGAGGTTTTAAAGAAGCTATAGGTTGAATGTATACATTACAAACAATAATATAGGCTACCTCACCTTTTGGAGGGGTGATAGGATGGACCTAGTTAGAGGAAACGTAGCTATCACCCTCTTGGTGGAGAGGAGGAGAAGGAAGTTCTTTCTTGTGCATAAGATATGACATTCAAACTTGATAGGGGGTTGTTAGCTTATGCAATGGTTCCTCTAGGTAGGAACCATGTATGTGGGATAAAATGCATCAAATTGGAGTTATAAGTTGAATAGCAATATGTTTATAAAGAGCATTCCTCATGAGAGATTGCAAATAAGGGAGAGATAACATGAATTTGTGCATGAATGCATAAGAAACTTTGGCATGTGCTATGACCTTTGTAATGTGTTTAGCATGATAAGCTTGAAAAAATTTCCATATGAAAGATGAAAGCAAGAGATAAAAATTATGAAATTGTGCATGAATGTATAGAAATTTTTGACATAAATCATAACATTTATAACATGTTTAGCATGATAAACTTGAAAAAATTTCCATATGAGTGAGAGAGAGTATGCAAAAGGAATATTGAAACTTTGTGCATTTTTAGCAATGAATTTTGTAATATTGTCTCTTATTATAAAAAGTAAGCATGAAATGCAAAGAATGAAGTTTTGCACTAATATATGGTATACTTCATCATTCATATACATGATAGGACCAATGATGGTCTCCTTATTTTGTGCAAGAAATGTAAGAAAAAATTGTAAATAAGTGAGATCCATTTTTTAAATCTGATTTTAGAATATAAGGTGATATCTCAAAAGTAATAGGACCTAGTGTATGCAACTAGGGTTTGAAAAATGATTATTTTGAAATTTACTATGAAATTTTTAATTTAAAAGTAAATTTTTGAGTTATATGTGCAAGTAAAAAAATTAAAAATTTATTAAAACTTTCTGATTTAACAGGACCTAATGTATGCAACTAAGGTTTTGAAAAATAAATGTTTTTGAGAATTACTATTGAATTTTGAATGGATTTTTTGATTTAAATACGCTAGTAAAAATTTAGAAAATGATTGGAAAAATACTGGGACCTAGTATGGGAAATTAGGGTTTGAATGAAAATTATTTTAAAATTACTATCAAAATTTTAAAATTTAATGCTAATTTATAATTTGATTATGCAGGTAAAAAATCAAAAAAAAAAATGAAAAATCAGTAGAAAAAATTATCCTAGGGTTTTTAGGGTTTTTGTGCACAAATGAAGTAAGTCAGGTTCACAAATGATTTAATAATTTTCAGAATATTGGTGTATTATTCCTAATTTAGTTAACGGGTTTGAGTAGTAAAATTAGTCAATAATTATGCTATAATTAACTTACTGATTTGTTAATTCTGATTGTTGATTAGACTTTTTTAAAATAACAAATGAGTGAGGAAAAATATGAGTTAGCTTAAAACTATGTTGATCCGACTAAGACAAAGGATAGTATTGACTGTGAAAGACTAGGACACTATCCAAACTAAGATCATAAGTTCATTTTTTTATTACACAGGAGTGGCACTAGCATTGTAGTCCACCTCTACCATTGTTGTCATGAGGATCTAAGCTTTTTGGGTTTTGTTTAGTAGGTCTGTGTGACCCTGTCTATGAAGTCTCAGTAGTTGAAAGTCTGTAGAGCTCCTTTTAGAGATTTTTTTTATTTTCCATTATGTTTTGGCCAATTTTGAGCAAGAGGGGGGGTTAGTGTGTGTAAGATGTACTAGACATGCTTCACACCTTGTGTATGGGTATGCTGCCTATATACCAATACTTCGAAGAGGGATCAAGCCATATGTAGTTTTCCCAATTGATGTGTTTTACGCAGTTGAGTGTATGAAGATGAAGAATGCTAGACTGGATGTACTTGAGATGGTGAAAGACTGGTGTAGGAATTTGAATAAGCTTGTAAGTGTATTGGTTGGTTGTATGCAAAGAATATGGAAGATTGCTTGAGTGGTCTTGCTTGTAATCTTACTTGATTCATGATAGTTACCAACCATTTCTAAATAATTTTTGAAGGATTTTATAGGGATCTATTGGTCATGGATTGAATTTGCTTGCATTAGGTCGATAAGGATAAGGATGGAAAACTAGAACGAATTGACCATTGGGTCCAGAAATGGGCTTAGACAATAGCATCGAAAGTGGATAGGAGTGGCATTGTTGTTATAGTCCAAGTGTGGTACTACTATCCTAAGTAGATGGGACCTAGAGGGATGGATTAGTCATGGAAAGAGGAGTCTGGCTCAACTGGGACCAAGTTTAGAAGGATACAGATGATTGGGAATCAATAAAAACAAGCCTATGAAGATCATGAGAGAAAGTAAGAGGGATATATGAGTTAGGTGTCATTAACCATGCTAAATTTACCAATTTTTACATTTTATGAATACACATACACTCCTATGTATAGGTCAGATTGGAAAATTGAAGACAAATTTGGTGCCAAGTGTGAGGGGTGAGTGAAAGGGGAGTTCTTTGGACTACAGGTAGTGATAACTCATATTTATAAGAATATTGATGATTAGGGATGAAACCAATGAATTTTGAAGCATGTATACAACCCCTCCCTATCAATGAAATCATCACATTTGTCCCTAGTTAACTATGGGACATTTCAAGAGGGCCAAATGATGAAGGCAATGTTTTGGGATAGCAATGAGGAATCTTATGCCACATTTTAAGAGTTTCATGTTTTGAGGGAAATTTATCCAAGTATACCTTGCATATTCTATTCCATATTCCTCTCTCTTACATGTGTAACTCATTTTGTCAGCATGAAACATGTCCTAGTGACTCTTAGACTTCATTCTCTTCTCCTCTCTCTCCAATATTATAAGTAGAAGTCATTTTGGCTCTTGTAAGCTAATACCACACCATGTATGGTGAATCCTTTATATTTTTGACATTGTACTTTACCTTATAACAATAAATTTAATCTGGTTTGAGTTCATATCTCATCTTGTCAAAGTGTGTGAAGATATGTATAGTGAATAGTTAATAGATATCTATTTATCCTTGCTTTCTCTCAATTCTTCCATGTTTGATGCAAGTGACTCCATTCTAGTAGGTCATATGAAGTGTTGTTAAGTATATGGATCTATTCTCAAGTGTAAAATGATCCTTAGTATCTACAATTGATATATGGTTTCACTTACCTTGGATAGGCTTCATGCACATCACCTTCATATTGAAAAACAAATGCTAGAGCATTCTAGGACTTTTAAACTATTGTTGTAGGCCTTTTCTCTTAGTGAAAGAAGTATGATGGTCTCATGGAAACCCTTTTGGTGTATCACCCCATAGATTATATTTATTTTATGCAAACTTATATCTCTTTTCCCATAAGAAAATAGTAGTTAGATGATAAGCACTTCAAGGCATATCAAGGAGCTAGCCCTTAAACCTAGAGGTCTGCTTTTGCTACAAGTACAATCACATACATAGAAGTATTCCTGTGTTACCCAAATTTGGAAGAGGCTTGAACACCCTCCTCTAGGGCATAAGATTTGGTGACAATAGTTTTGGCATGCCTGGTGGGACCAAGGTCCAAGATAGTGAAAGATTATTGGTGTGTCTTTCCTCTAATCAACTTCTGGAAGCAAGCAAGATAGCACCAATGGTGACTCTGAATAAAAAATTCTAGTTGTAAGCAGCCTAGGTAACTCTTTTTAAAGATTTTGATGAGTTATTTTATTTCTTTTGACCTATGAGGTTGATATGAATAGCTATGGTGAATATCCCTACTATGAACCTCCCTATCAGCCTTGTTATGAACCATATGATATTCCTCAATAGTCATATCACAATGGCTACCAATCCTCTGAGCCATGGAAACCCTATGGTCCTCCATTTCCCTCCCCATATAGACATCATGTTTTTTTATATCCCTATGAAGAAGGATACTAAAATACATATCAATAAATGCCTTCCTATCAACCCTAATATGAGTCCGACCAACCATACCATGATGTCTATCAACCTCAAAAGGATTGCTATGAGTCTTGTCATGAAAAATTAGATGGTTTCATGGTTTCTAAATCAATATATAAAGAGGAAAGATGTGAATTATTACAAAATCAATTATAACAAGTTAAATTTGGCCTTGATCCTCATCATTACCCTCCTCCTTCATCAACCCCATCTTACATTAAATCTTTGTTGGCACTCATACCACAGTT
Source organism: Torreya grandis (assembly GCA_037957365.1). Classification (NCBI taxonomy): domain Eukaryota; kingdom Viridiplantae; phylum Streptophyta; class Pinopsida; order Cupressales; family Taxaceae; genus Torreya; species Torreya grandis. The sequence continues at coordinate 586,667 of JARHVA010001814.1, forward strand.
GCTAGTTAATGAAGAGAATATGAGAACATGGGATGATGAGTATGATGTAATCCCTAATCATCTCATGGAATGGTTAGGAGGTATTTCCAAAATTTGTATGAAAGTTTTAGATATTTTTGAAGAGCTAGAAGGTCAATGGGAGATCAAAGAGCTGATGCACTTGGCAAAGAAGTGTGCCCAATGCTCAATAAGTAGGCTAAAGATGTGGGGAGAAAAAGAACCTAAAAATGAACATGTTACTGTTGAAGATCCCCAAGGAGTCTATTGTCAAAGTGCAATTTCTATTGATGTAAGTGGTTTCCTTCTAAACAACCCAAATTGTCACTTCCCCATGAACTTACTAGTGAAGTCCTCTTTCCTAAGTCCATTCATAAGCTCTCCACTACATCTCACACTCCATCTCCAATGCATAAGCCCTTCACCACACCTCATTCCTCACCTCCAATTCATGAGCCTATCCATCAACCTTCCACCTCACCCTTTCTTGAAAAAGAACCCATTTTTAAAGAAAAAAATGAAGAGGTAAGAGCTCAAGTCATAGCTGATCGAGAAGATGTCATGAGTGATTATGAGGAAGAAATCACCATAGGGACTCCCCTTGGTGAACACAAGGGAAATTATACCTTCTTGAATTAAGATAAACATATTAAAGATTATTTTTTAGGAGGAAGTGTTTCTTTCAGGTTAGTTTGTCTTTGAGTTAGTTTGGTTTTTGTGTGTGTTCCATAAGTTCTCATGAAGCACAAGTGTGTGTTTACTTTGGTTTCTTCTCTTATGTGATGTTTCTTGTTAGTTTTATGTTATTTGGTGTGTTTTCAAAGGTATTTTTATTTTCATATATATTAATAGGTTACTCCATATCCCAATTTATAGGAGAAGGATATTGGTCTTAGGCATAGCAAGTATACCTCCCCTAAAAATCACCAAGAATGTTGACCTTTTGACCACAAGTCAAAATGAGTCAGCCCCCTATAGTCCAAAGATTTATATAGGGGTATATTATAATTTAATGGATTGTTTAATAGTTAATTTTATGTGATTTCATATGTTATTAGCCTTGGTCATGGTCACATTTAGTCTTTATACCATTTTATGTCATATGTGGGTCATATTTGGGCCATTTATGAAGGTGGTACAATTTTTTTAGGTATACAAGTGTTATAAATTCATTTTAAACATACCTCATGTTATTTATGTCATATTTTTTATCAGGAATGTTAGGACTAACTAAAAATTGGAGGTGTTAACTAAAAATCAAGAAAACAAGTGAGAAAAGAGTGAGTTTCAAAGGTTGTATGGCCCATGAGGGGAGTGACACATGGAAAGATCTTATGTGATGGATATTAAAATTCCTTAGACTCATTTCAATGATTTATAAGATTTTTAATTCTCAAACATGGATAAAAATTGTTCTTCTCTTCCATTGCTCCACCAGACATACAAAACTTGTCAACATGTTTCTTCTTGGTATAGCTAGTAGGAGAAGTTACAGGTCAAATGCCTCTAGAGGGTGATAGTACAATTAGTCAAATTCACATTAATATTTTAATTTTAATAATTTTCTTCCTATACTTTATGAACCATCCTTAACAAGTTGACTATCCATTTTTCCATGTTATTTCCCACACCCTACAGGTTTTACTCCTATATGAGCTAGTCTGTACAATCTAGTTGGTGATTTTGATTCCATAGGATGTGGACTAATAAATCCCATGATTACCATATTTGGTTCCATGTTTGAATATTATTTCATGAGCTAAATAGTTCAAGTTGCATGTTGATGTCACTTATGGACTTGCAGTCTATTTTCAACACTTGAAAAAGGTCTCTATCTTTGCAATGACTTAAAACCAATGTGATATGATTTTTCATGCATATAAAATCTCATGATTATCCCATTATTCCCAAGTTCAATTTCCAAATCTAACATCATGGAAGTTACAGTAAAAAATGCTCCACACAGTCAAATTTTTGTAGGTTCCATCTATAGTCATGGTGTATGAACGCTTTGATCATGTTCATGGAGGTGTAATTAAGTTTATAAATATGTTGAGAACATTATTTTGGCCTGAAAAATCAAACCAAACATGAGGATATGCTCTCAAGTGATATATGACAAACAATGATAACCAATACCTCTATGCACACAGTCATACTTCATTAATATGCACCTACAGGTGCCATGGAGGGAGTAAATCATGTTGGATGAAATTAATTACTTGGATTTGATTATTTTATGTTTGAAATATTTTTTTTGAAAAGGTGATAAGGTCCAATATAGACCATAAGGTCAGATTCCATGAACACTACCCATATTCACAATCACTGCTTGTACACAAAAATGTTCACCTACAGGTGGTCACACAGAGATCTAGAAGCATTGTATGGTGGATTCTCAAACATGTTTTGATGCCTTAATCATGTTTTAAAAGTATTTACATTCCTTGAAGGTTTAATATAAGGTCATATATATGTATAGTCTATATTCTAACTTCATTGTCTCATGTATTGTTGTGTGTGCATCTACAGGCAACCATAGAGATATGAGAATGTATCATAGAGAAGATATGACATGATTTGAAACCTTATTGAGGTTATAGAGAGTGGGAAATGCCGTCATAGTCATGTTTGGATCATTCTAATAGAAAGCAAGTTGGAAGAAATCACGTTCAAGTGAAGGACCGAGATTTAGGGATAATTTCCCTAAAAGCTCCAAAATAAAAGCCTAGGCTCATTTGTTGATGCCATATGATGAACAAGCATGATTCTTAGATGAGTTTAGACAAAATCATCTTCTATACATAGGGGTATAACCTTGAAAAATAAATAGGGTGTGTGACTAGAATAAATTTATGTTTGAAGGCCTCCAATATTGATAATTGTTCATAGTAGTTTCTCAATAATGTCTACAGGACTTGAGCTTCCAAAGTGACCTCTACACCCTAATATAGCAATGTAAGAACCTATCACCATGACAAGTGGTTCTAAACAATTGAAGAGTACATTTTTGGTCTAAATTTCATCAAGAAAGGTTGGAGTACTAGGTTTTGGCCTAATAGGCACACTTATAAGTGTGATTTAGTTCAAAAAGGCTACCTATAGTTGACTATATAAATCTACAGTCTCATGATACAAATCTAGAAATGGAAACACCAATAGTTGCTAGTGAAAACTACCTTCAAGTACCTCAAGGGGTAATATACCATTTTTAATAGGTTTCAAGGATTGAAACACACCTACAACACCCCTGTTACTCTAACAATGGTCAACTATAGTTGACTGTAGTTTGACAGTGAGCTAGAATACAGTGGTCTAGATGATTAGCTTAGCATGGATGTGAAGTGAATTTATCTTGATGACTGTATAATGATATTTGTGACTTTAATAAGACTTTTTATCAATAATACAAGTTTTAATCATGTAGTGGGCACCTACAGGGGTCACCTTCTAAGCAAGAGTCAAGAAACCACAGTCAATACCTCTATCAAGTCAGAGTGAAATGAAAATCAATGCAAGGTTTGATGAGGATCTGATGATCAAAATTTTTTAAAGAGTTCATAATGAAAATTACCATTCCATGGCATTCTCTTAGATGTAAGTAGAGCAATAATAGGTTTATATCAGACAACCTACAATCCATTCTTATGTATCCTACACATAGTCAACAATCTCCACAAGTCTGTCTTAGGTTTTGGGATAGTTATAGGTGATAAAAATGAATCCAACCCTTGAAATTAAACACATAACATCTACACCACCTGAGCTAAACCCTCATGCCACTCTTTTTCTTGAGACAATAGGGGAATTGCCCTCTATTTTATCTCAGACATAGGGTACTCCCCAAGGATGCAACTTTGTAGGTCTAAAATAATGAAGATGAAAGGGTGAGATATAAGTTAATAAATCCTTGTAGGATGGTGTATTAAGTTGAATAAGACATGAAAAAACATGAAAATCCATGCAAAGAGGTGATAAACATGTTAGGGTGTTCTAAACCTTCAAGGATGTAAATAGACCTATTAGGTCTAGTTTAGGCCTAAAGCCCAATTGGGGGATCAATATCATTTATAGCATTAGAGGAACATTAAAACCAATTATAACATGTTTTTAGGTAGGTATAAGGTGTGTTTGAACCTTTGGTGTGTAGATTAAGTCATAGAGAAACCATTTTTGGATCTAAAGTAACTCAAGGTTGTGCAGAATGAAGAGGACTCGAATAGGCAACTTTGAATGCTTGCACTTTTACAAACAATTAGCATGGGAGCTCAAGGAGATAATAAAAGTTGGAGAGGACCCCTAGAAAGGTTTTAGTGGTATTTTTTGGACGATTGAATGTCACATCTTCATGAATAATCCTTAGAGGTCAAAATGGTTCTAAATCCTCCTAAACCATTGTTAGTAACCCAATTATAAATATGAATTAAGAGAGGTACCCAAATGAGCTATTTTGGCTATAAAATTAATTTGGGCTTGCATAGGACTCTCCAAATAACATTCCTATCATATTGAGTTTCACCCTACCTATACAGACTAGGTAAAAAACTAGTTTCTTTGATAATTTTTGGTGTTTTTAAGGTTAAAAGGAGATTCAAGGGATAATATCCACTTTGGAAGAGATATTGGGACTTAAGACAACCCTTCATGTCCATTTTATATATTATAATATCTCACAAGTTTCTTTAAAAGTGCCTTCATCTTAGCCAGTCAAAACTGGCATAGTGAGCAAACTAGTGAGAGAGTGAGAACTCTAAGTGGGAGGAATTTTAAGGTCTACCTAAGGAATATAAGGCTATTATGGGTCCTAAAAAGTGTCATAAACTCCTTTGTATGGTTCAGATTGGAAAATTGAAGACAAATTTTGTGCCAAGTGTGAGGGGTGAGTGGAAGAGGAGTTATTTGGACTACAAGTAGTGATAACTCATGTTTAGAAGAATTTTGATGATTAGAGATGTAAAAAACACATGTTGAATCATGTTTTCAACCATTCCCTCTCATTTAAATCATCACATATATTCCTAGTCAGCTATGGGTCATTCCAAGAAGGCCAAATGATGAAGGCAGTTTTTTGGGAAAGCAATGAGGAATCCTACGCCACATTTCAAGAGTTTCATGTTTTGAGGGACATTTGTCCAAGTTGACCTTGTATGGTATGTTCCATATTCATATCTCCTACTTTTTTAACTCCTTTTCTTAGCATGACGCATGTCATAGTGACTCTTAGACTTCATTCTCTTCTCCTCTCTCTCCAATTCTATAAGTAGAAGTCATTTTAGATCTTGTAAGATAATAACACACCATGTATGGCAATTCCCTACTAGTTTTGAAATTGTATTTTAACTTAAAACAATAAACTCAATCTATTTTAAGTTTATATCTCATCTTTTCAAAGTTTACGAAGAGATGTATAGTGAATAGTTAAGAGATATATATCTATCCTTACTTTCTCTCAATCCTTCCATGTTTGATGCAAGTGAATCCACTCTAAAAAGTCATATGTTGTTAAGTGTATGGATTTGTTCTCAAGTGTACAATGAGCCTTATTATCTACAACTAATCTATGGTTTCACTTACCTTGGATAATCTTCATGCACATCACCTTCATATTGAAATATTAATGCTAGATCATTCTAGGACTTTTAAAATAGTGTTGTAAGCCTTGTCTCTTAGTGAAAGAAGTATGATGGTCTTGTGGAAACCCTTCTGGTGTATCACCCCATATATTAGATTTATTTCATGCAAATTTCTATCCCTTTTTCCATAAGCAAACAATTATTTAGGTAATAATCACCTCAAGGCATATTCAGGGAGCTAGCCTTTAAACCTAGAGGTCTACTTCTACTATAGGTACACCCACATACTTATAAGTATTCCCATGTTGCCCAAATATGGAAGAGGATTCAAAACCCTCCTTTAGGGTGGAATATTCAATGACAACAATAACCCAAGCACAACTTTAGTATTATAAACTTACAAATTTCTATTTGAATATGAGAATGAACTCAAAGAAAACTGGGATAAAATCCATGCCTTTTAGCAATTCTAGAAAGGAAACAATCACTAGTTGAGGAGTAGGTCAACTAAACCTTTGACCACTTCTACTCCTCCAAGAAATACTCAAGTCCCCCTTTATATAAGTTTGAGTAAGAATCCTCCTCTACCTAAATGACCTCCCACTTCTTATCAGTCCAAGCGTTATGTTGCATATACCCTAGATAATAAGTAACTAGAAAAGGCCAGACTCAGTTATGATATCATTAAGTATCTTAAGAAAATGAAAGATAATATAGCTATGTTTGAGTTACTACAAATATCTAATCAAAAGGAGTTGATTTTGAAAAAAAAATCTAATAATAAGGGGAAATAATCTATAAATAGTTATGATGCACATGTTGCTCTTTGTAAAGAGAGGACTGAGACTCCTCCATTCCTATTGATAGTCAAAATATTTGGTAAAAAATTACATAACTACTTGGTTAATTCAGGTGCCTCTAGGAACATTATTCCATATGCTATCTACCAACAATTTGGCCTTGCACGTGTGAATTCAAATCAAAAGGTTGTATAATTAGACAAAACATAGGTGAAAGTAGTAGGTGAGTTGAATGACATACACATGCAGTTGGCCTTGGATCCAAGGATCCAAAAACTCATTGATTTCCAAGTGGTGGATATTATTGATGCTTAGTGTATGTTGAGAAGTTAAGACTGCTCAAAAACATGAATGGTTACATGGAAACTAATTTTAGGCACATGTGGCTACCATGATGTGGTTTGCCCAACCAAATCAGAATAGAGAAATAGTCTAAGATGGCACATATAATCATTGAGTACAATAAAACAAATTAGATCCTTTATAAGGAATCTAAAATGGTAGTTGATTTGTTGAATAAAGAGAAAAACTCTCACAACACCCTCTCTATCAACACGCTCGGTGTACAACTAAGTCTTAAAGTGGAAGAATTGGACCTACAAGATGAAGAAGATTTCTATGAAGCTCTTGTGTTGGTTTCCTTTTGTGATATAGCTTTGACATGTGAAATTGTAAGAGCTAATGATCTAAATATAAATAACTTTTGATATCTTCACAAGGTGGAATGACCATAATGGATAGTTTTATCTTTTCCCCTCCCAAGGGAGAATTGCTTAGAAAGTCTCTATCAAAGGGACTTAACATGTACTCATTGAGAGATGATATCACAAGGCCAAGTATTCCTTGTGGGGATGAAGAGTCAATTCTAGACACTTATAATGAGATAAAATTAAATATGGATACCCTTGGACTAGTTGATTGCACCAAAGATCTAGCTAAAAGGTAGAACACATGTACAATTAGAGATAATCAGATCTACCAAGAGATGAACATTATCTCAATACTTCCCTTGAAAAATACATCCACATGCTCTAGTGTAGTAAAATCAGATTTATGTAATATTAAATTTGATGGTTCCAAGTCTAAAAGTGGATGTGGCATTGGAGTGTAGTTGATCAATCCAAGATGAAATTCTTATATGGCTACCTATCACTTGTAGTTTTATTGTACAAAAAATATGGCTAAGTATGAAGCATTGGTTCATGGACTCATATTCACCCTTGACAAGAAAGTAAAGAATATCATCATGTTGGGTGATTCTGAATTAGTGGTTAGACAAGTGAGGAGATAATACTCATGTAATGACAAATTCTTGTCTAGATATTGCAGTAGGGTTTGGAACCTGATCGAATATTTTAATCCCTTTGGCATTCAAACATTACATAGATTAAAAAACTATATAACTGATGTATTGGCCACTATTTTGAGCACTTTTGAACCAATTTCCCATTTGAGAATGAGGAGATTCTTATTAGAGCTACTCTCTACTCCTTCAGTTCTAGATAATATTAACAATTTCCAAGTTTTCAATGATGATTAGCAAATACTAGTATTCATCACCAATATGGAAGTATTTACTAATGAAATAATTGATAAATATGGTCGATAAGACTTCAAATTAGATGAAGATGAAACTATGAATTTAAATACAAATAGTATACCTAAGGGGATGGTCTCACTTGAGAGACTATTTGATGTGGACTACTAGAAGAATAAAGATAGGCATACCCCTGTCAAAGGTATGCAACATGAGTAGTGAAACTTGGGTAATGCAAATAATGTGAAGAGTGTGCTTGTAGGCACCACTTGCACCCCATAAGATAAGCATGATTTTTCACAAAATATCAAGGATTTCAGAGACGTGGTCGCATGGGGTTATGAATATCTCAATATTTTCAACACCTCTCTCATAACACACATTATCCCCCTCAATCCTGGAATCAAGCCCTTTAGGCAAAGATAAAGGTCTGTTAATTTGTTGTTAGAGTCCTTGATTTTAAAAGAAGTATAAAAATTAATTGCAATAAGGATCATCTTCTCAATGAGGTACTCTACATGGGTTGCGATCTTAGTGCCGGTAAGGAAAAAAATAGGGAGATTAGACTATGTTGATTTCTAAAATCTAAACATAACCTCTAAAAGTATAATTACCCCATGCCTTTATTGGATGAAGTGTTATAGATTGTATATGGCTCCTAGATGATATCATTCTTTTATGGGAATTCAGGCTACAATCAAGTGGTAGTCAATTATGGAGATAGAATTAAGACATCTTTTACCACCAAGTGGGGCACCTTTACATACAAGAGAATTCCTTTTGGATTGATCATCACAGGTGCTACCTTTCAAATGGCAATGGACATTTCATTCAAATATATTATGGATAAGCGCATAGTTGTTTACATGGATGATTTGATAGTCTTCTCTAAAAGAAGAGTAGATCACATAAAGGACCTGAGAAAGGCAATGTAAAGATGTAAAGACCATGAGATTTCTTTAGATCTTAAGAAATGCATATTTGGGGTAACTGAAGGAAAATTGATAGGATGCATTATTTATTAAAGAGGCATATCTATAGACCCAGATAAAGTGGAAGAAATATTGAAAATACCATATCCTAGCACTAAGAAAGAGCCAAAGAGTTTCTTCAGTAAAATCAACTTCATGAGGAAGTTTATATTAGGTTTTGTTGAAATGATTAGGCAACTAAATTGCATGCTAAATAAAGATGCTAAAATTAACTAGAATACCAAAGCACAAACAATTTTTTACTGAATCAAATTTGCCATTATAAGAACACCAGTACTCATTAGTCCATATTACACACAACCCTTCTACCTATATTTGTTTACCTTAGAGCATTCTAATTTTATTATATTGACACAGAAGAAAGAAACAGGAGATGAAAAGCTAGTATCTTTCATGAGAAACCCACTTAGAAATTTCAAACTCAGATATTCTATGATTGATAAACAAGCTTTTTCTTTAGTCAAATTTGTTAAACATATTAGACATTACATTCTTTGTAGAAAATTATTTGATGTAGTACTTGATTCGACTGTGAAGGCCTTGTTAATGCAAAATGATTGGGGAGAGAGGCATGGTAAATGTATGACCATAATCTAGGAGTTTGACCTAGAGTTGCAATAAATGAAAATTTTTAGAGGTCAATAACTCTGTGAGACCATGGCTGAAGTGGATCCCTAAATCATTTTCCAACATTACTCGGTGTGGGACATCATTAATGATGATTGGTACTCAAACATGGTTGGATATTTAATGAATAATGAGTGTTTCAAGCACCTCTATTTCACACAAAAAAGTGTGTTGTACCTAAAAATTATTCATTTCATGATCAAATTTGGAGATCTCTATAGGAAAAACCATGAAGGCATATATTTGAGATGCCTGAATAAACAAGAAGAAACTAAAGTACTTAGATATTTCTATAAGAAGTATAGAACTAGGCATGGTTAAGGAAGTAATACAACTCATAAAATATTATGAGTAGGTTAATATTGGCCACATGTTTTTAAGGATACACATCTACATGTCTGAAGTTGCCACACCTACCAAGTCATTGCACATTATGAATGCCCCCTAGCTATGCCACTATTGTTGGTCATTAAAGATCAGCCATTTACAAAATGGGGATTGGATTTCATGGGAGCCATTAATGTTAATTCTTCCATAGGTAGTTCATCCTTACAATGACAAACTATTGTACTCATTGTGCTGAAGCTTGACCATTCAAGAATTACACCACCAATGTAGTAATTTAATTATTTGAGGAACACATTACCATAAGGTTTGGTATGCCCACCATGCTAGTATGTGATAATGTCCCCATTTTTTCCTCTTTACAATTACTTTAATGGGTTTATGATCAACAAGTAACCCTTAAATTTTCTTCAAATTATTATCCATAAAGTAATGGGTTAGCTGAATCAACAAACAAGAATTTGTTGAATATAATTAAGAAAATATTAGAAAGAAACCCAAGGGATTGGCATAATGTGCTTAAATTCACTTTATGGTCTAATAAAACTAGGATCAAATCTTCTCTAGGGACCTCTCCCTACCATCAGGTATATGGCCAAGACCCTATTTTCCCAACCAATCTAAAAATTCCCACCTTTATTCATAAAATATTACCTAGAAGTTGATGAGTCCATAGAATCCTGCCTCTTGAACCTTATGAAATTAGAAGAAAAATAAGATGTAGCTTTTCTAAATTTTAGTTAGCATCAAGAAGTTGATTTTGGTTTGATAAATGAACTAAAATGAAGTCATTCAAGATCTCTGATTTGGTCCTCTTATGAGACAAAGTTCATGAAAATAAGGGAGTGCATGGAAAATTTGATGCTTTATGGCTCAATCCCTACCAAATCTCTAAAATATTAGGTGATAATGATTTCACCCTAAGGTGTCTTAGTGGTGAGGATGTCCCATTATTTATCAATGGAAAATTCTTCAAACATTACTTCCTAGCTTGAGAGATTTGGAAGCCCCTGTAAATAAATTATCTTTTGTTTTCTATTTTTATTTCTTGTTCCTTATTTTAGTTTAGGTTTGCTCTTGTTTCATGTTTATTTCATTATTTCTTTCTCACTTGGTTCAACATTTTTTTTCCCTTTTCGAGCTAAACCTACTATTTTAAACTAAATGTTGCCCTATTTGATTATGAAGTGTTTTATGGTGGCTTGTTTGTGAGTGACATCAGTGGCATTCCTAGGCATAAAAATATTTAAAATCTTGTTTAGTTGTTTGAATGACTTATTGTATTTTCCTTGTATGGTTAAAATATTGAAGGCCTATGATTTATAATGAAACATATGGATTTAGAAATGATACATTTCTTATTTTAAAGAATTATCAAATGCACATAACATAAAATATGAAGTGAAACACAACTCCATTTTTTTTAATTTTGTTTTAATTGATTGTGAATTTGCTAATTATCACATGACCCATGGCTTGGTCCCCAACCCTCAATGGATAAGATAAATCAAAACCTCCTTTTAAAATAATTAAGCTAAAATATAAAATATGCACTTTCTCTTTGAAAAGGTGATCTTGGCAACCTCCTCCACAGGCTTTCTAGCCTATTTGGTAATGAAGCAAGGCCTTAGGAAGGGACCAAAGGTATCTCTATCAGGACTATAAATGCCTAGATGATAGTAGAGCAATGGAAGTATCATTTCCCCTCTTCATCCAAATTGTAAATCCTTTCTCCTTCAATAGTGCCCATTAGTTAGGTAAATTTGATTTATTATCTCTGTTTGTAAAATAATTGAATCAATCACATAAACTCACATGTTGGTGGTCTTTAAGTAGAACTGAAGTTCGGTATGTCATATGTTGGATCATAATTTTTTACTTTCATGTTTTGACTTTATTTTGGAAGGGTGCTTACATCTAATTCTTATATTTAGATAAGAGAATAAGATTATGAATTCTTGAGATACTCAAGAGTATCTCCCAATAGGAGTCACCATTTATTGTTGTTCATATAAAACACCGTATTTTCAACTAGAATGGAGACCCTATTTTTTCCTTGACTAATCATAGTATAATTAAATCTAGTCTAAAGAGACATTTTCAAATCTGAGAGTTTTTTTGAAAGAGGGTCATTACATTAATAGTCATGAACCAGGTTCTGGTTTACATTATTTTATATTTTGAGTGGCTCATTTGTATTTTGTCTCTTGAGGTAGACTCAATTATTTATAAGTCATGCCAATCTATTCGATTCAAGCTCTCCCAAGTCATCCAAGTCGAGCCCATCGAGCTTGAAGACTAATCCCTAAACCCTTCAAAGTTGAGTTGACCCATTTTAAATTTGAAGCTTGTTTGCCTTAGTCTTTTTCTTGATTTTATTGCATGCCTTGAGCTTTTCAATTTTTCTTGAGTTGTTCCACATGTCTTTCTTAGATCACTTCTTGGTCCTGGGCCAAATTTTAAATATTTCCAAGTCCAAAAATCTATCTTTTTAAATACTCTAAGGCCTAAAATTGTTCTATGTGGAATAAACCCAAGATATTAGAAGCCTAGAGGGACTAATCACTAATCTTAATAGCCTAATAGTTCCAAGGCACTAATTTTCTAAGAAGCTTCCACATGGTGACTTCTTTAAATCTTGGGACCTCAGAAACTTTAAAGACTATGCGAAGGGTTAATAGTCTCAAGGTTCTGAGAAGCCACCATGTGGTAACTTCTTGAAAGCCTAGGACTTCAAAATAAAGACTCATTATCATAAAGGTCCAAGGGCCTAGCTCATCAAGAGAATGATAGATGGTGACATTATGTACCCCAAACCAAAGACTCAGTTTGATGAGGGGATACCATGTGGCACCTTGATGACATCAGACTCTTTCTAAATATAAATTTGACAACCCTAAGCCTTTCAAACCTATTAGTTAAATATTTGGTAAATGATAATAAATCAATATTTCACTACATTTCACATGACCAAAGGCTCTCCTCTATTATGAGGGGAGGTGCCCTTTATTGAAAGCAAAAACAACAAACACAATTATGTACAACATTTACAAGTTAAATGAAAGGGGATCGATAGAAACTCAATCTAACCAAAAATAAAAGAAACATAAAAGAGAAAATGGAGAGTCATAGGAGAGTGAATAAACATAGATTTCAACCATTTATGTAACGGATTAAATTAAAAAGATAAATTTACTTTAAGAGATCAGACACCATTCATGATTGTAAAAATGATAAATATTTTGACATAATAAATTGCATGATCATTAAGGAAATAACTAGACATAATGTTCAAGTAACTCCTCATTCTTGGATAAAGACTGAACATAAAGTTTCCTTCTTTTGCTTCAAATTTTGCAAATTGTGGAAATCAAAATCCCCCGTTTCAATTTAATTTCTTGTATTTATAACAAAGGAAATGAGTTGACCCTTCACATTCTAAAATGACCTTTTGTATTCTATTTTTTTCATATTCTACTTTTCATAATTTTCACTTTATAATCTGAAAATATAAATTTCCTAAAATAGAATTTGGATGAAAATAGGAAAGAGAGAACAAAATTCACTGAGCAACTTTCTGCAAGTCAGCAACACTAGTAGATGGGTTGACTGCTATTGAATCTTCTTTGACCTAATCTTTATCACATATTTCCCTAAATTTTTAGATTCTCTTCAATGATTCAAGAACTTCATTACTTTTTAAAATCACCACATGATGGAAACGTATGAACCATCTTTTGGAAATGAACATCTAAGAACACTAAGCTTTAAACAAATCTTCTGACTGGGTGTTTAACTCTTCTAGTGAAATATGACTTTCATTGAGATTTTTCATTGAAGATTTTTTGAATTTTCCTTCATTTAGAATATCTCCTTTGACTAATTTTTGGAATTTAACTTTTAGCTCATCTCCAGTATGTGTCTTAATTCCATATTCTTTAAATAAATGGCAATGGATCTCATCCAGATTGTTGGAAATTTTTCTTCACCCATATCTCTACTCTCCTTGAATTATTAAATAGCCTTGTTTAAGATTTACATTTTATGAAATATAAATTCTATCCATTTACAATATTTTTCATCCTCTTCTTTCTCAAACACTCCACCTTATACCATTACTTTGGCTTCCATTATGATCATTTCTTTCACGTCTCTGATCACTTCTTCCCATACCTTCAAGGTGGAGGTGTGGGCTTTAATTTGTACATGGATATCCTGTAATTCTTGATTGATAAGATCATATATTTTCATGACTTCTTCAATGTATTTCATTCCATTTGTGAGGAAATCATCTACCCATAATTTAATATTTTTTGCATAGGTATTATAATTGTTGATTATGGAAACAACATCGTTGCTTATTCCCGGTAATTATGTTGAAGCATCAACTAGTGGTACAACAAAAGTTTTTACTAGATGGATCAAATAATTAACATAGCTTGCTAACTATTTAATCTATCCTTTGAGTTGTTATTAAGTTAAATCATCTTATTCAGACAACTTAATGATATTTTTAGTGGTTTCTCAAAGATTATGAATATCACCTTCTTTTGTTGCTTCTCAAAGTGATTATTTTTTCATATTGTAATCTCCTAACGTCATTTCTCATATATCCTTCTCAATATTTGGTTCAAGAATCTCTATAAATTGTGATCCTAAGGAATATAATACCAACTTGGAGTTGGTCTTTGATTTCTTTGGTGTAGGAGTCTTAAAAAGATCAACTACCACATTAAAATATGGTAATTTGGATTCAACCACACATTTTATTTTCTAGAGCATAGGTTGCATCCACTAGAATGAAATATATTTAAAGGTAATTACTTGAGTATTTTAAGGATAAGGGTTAGTTTGATTTAGATGAGGAGGAGGAACTTGCAGGGACTCAGATAGGGAATGTGGGTTCTCTTCTTCAACCTTTTTCTATTGTTCTATTTTAAAAGATGAGGTTATGTATTACTGTGTGGTATTTGGGATGAGAAAGCTGGGATCACCCAAAGTTTCAGTTGAAGATCATGATCTCACTAATTTCTTGGCTTATTTATTTTTCCCTACTACCAAATTTTCTTCACATTGCTTTCCCAATTGCTTCTTGTAATTGGGATCCTCATCTCCACCATCCCTTGTATTAGATAATCTTAAGGATTCAATAACCACATTAAAACTACTTCTCTTGGAAACTAATGGGGGATCTTGCTTCAGGGGATCTGAAGCTTTTCCTCTCTTTGAGTAGCCCATGGTTACTCCAACATCCTCCATTGCAAGTTATTTGGTTCTCTAATTGACCAATTAATAATTGGCAAAGGTGCATTCATGATTATTTTGGCATATTTTAGATCAAGAGATTTGACTTGTCATCTATAACCCCATCAAGAACCCACTCATCTGTAAATGCATTTATTTTATCTAGGGTCATTTGAATCTAGTATCTTTGAATTACCTCAAATTCATTTTCACAATCAACCCAATAGTCTTCAAAATGAGATTTATGTTCATATGAAGACTATTTAACATGGTCATTGATGTCAAAGAGAGCATATGGTTCTAGTGCATGAATGACAAGTGTTTGATAGATTGGAGAGATATGGAACATTTACAAGTCTATAAGGACAAGGAAGAAGTTGTGAGGCATCCATAGATGTCTTGGTGAAATTTTAGTGTGTCACTTGATCATTTGGAAAGAGAAACATGCAAATCATAGCTTAAGAGAAGCCAGAGTTTCACTGCATATGATGTAAATATGAATGAACCAGTAAGTTTATGCATTAAATATAGGTACTCAAAAAGTCAACTAAGGTCAAAGGTTTTCATGGAGATATTGTCTATAGTACCAAGAAGGTACCCTAAATATTTGGACTCTTGAAGTGTTTTCTAGCTCAAGTTATAAACCTTCAAAGTTACTCTTACAAACTATGATGGGCCAAAGACCATCAAGTTTAATTATGTTGAAGTTTAAGGTCAACTAGTCAATAGATTTGACAGTGAGTGTTCATCATCTAGATTGTGATCCAATAGTGCATGTGAAGTCAAATTGTCAAAGGTTCCTGAGATTAAACATGTTAGTGATATGAGTCTCTATCTTTTTTATTTAATAGAAGATAAATGGTTTGTGGGTGTTCGTATAGATAAAGATCAATGGTGCATGTCGAGTCAAAGAGTCAAATGTGTAGAAGGCATGTAGAGATACCAAGTGGCACAATCATGGGAGCTCGAATTGAAGATCAATGCTGAGCATTGTAAGATAAAGGCCAAGTTACTTCTGAGAAGATCAATGGTGCGTATTTGTTCAAAGTTTATAAGAAGCATGAGATGAGGTCAAAGTGTCCAATGTTTAACATTTTCACTATGACTATTAGAATTTGAATTTTTAAATTAATGAGGGAAAACTAGTATGTATTTTTTGAGCTATATCTTTTGATCCAGGAAGAATTCGCTAATGAAGTTAAAGGTAAAGTTGAAGAGGACTTAAAGTAACATCTAAAGAATCTAGTTAGAAGGTCTAAATGTTTGTAAATTCAAATTTATTGAGCTTCAAAGTTGACTATTTATTCATTCATGGTGTTCTTATCTACAGAATATTATTTAAGGAATTTGTGCTTTAGTAGAAGAGTGTTTTGGTAGGAGCAATCACCTGAAGATGTCTTAGAGATCATATGGAGTGGACCCATGTATTTTAAATTTATCTTGTTTTTTTTCTTGATGAATAACTAAAATGGTAATAGGTCTTCATAAGACCTATAAAGGCTATTAAGGCCTAATTGAAAGGTGTAACTGCTTAATTATGACCCATATATGCTATGGCTAACTTGTGAGGATGAATTTGAGCTATGTGTTAGCATGTTAGATGTATTAAGGGTTAAGGAAAGTATTATGACTGACCTAGATATTGATATTCATGAAGACTCTATAAAAAGTGAAGACCAAGGTAATAGTTTCTAGACTTGTATGTGTATGTGTTGAGAGAGAAGAAGATAGAGATGAAGGAAAGAGATCAGAGGGAGTGTGCTCAATGGATGGACTGAAGTATAGATAAGATTGAGGATGAGTGAAGAATATTAGAGTGATCCAAATGGATGTTTGGATTTATTGCTTGTATAAGCAAGTTTGAGTGTGCATGAAGAGTTAAAATAGAGGTGTTATACATTATTTATCTAATCAAATTCAAAGGCAACTAGAGTTCTAGAGCTATTAATTTCATAGGTGTTGTGTAGGTGCTCAATATATAGAAAAAGTGGGTGCTTGTTCATACTTAGGGTTTGGTGCTCCTTGTGAAATGGGTGCATCATTAAAAGGTATCATGTTTGTGATCATCTTATAGAACAAGTAGTCCATGTGTTTTTAAGATTGAGAGTGGGTTTTATTCCCCAAGAGGGTTTCTCACATAGATCTTGTGTTATGCGTGATATTGCATCATATTTCTTATTTATTTTTATGAACATCTTGTATGCCTTATGAATACTTGTGGTCATTGATTAAGAGTTTGAAAGGATTACATTTGAAGTTTGAAATATATTTCATCACTGATTCAATCCCCCTCTCAGTGATTATACCTCCAATAAAGGGTATCAAAGTAGGACCTTCATTGCAAGTTTAACTACTTGAAGGTGATCATAGGTACAATGAAAGACAAAGAGCTTAATATTTTTCTTCAAGGTGAACTAATGTGTGCTTTATCAAAAATCAAATGTTAAAGGGAAGAAAATGAATGTCTAAAAGAAAGGATTAAAAATTTAGACCTAACTTCCTCTATATGTCATGAGATGTTTGCAAGCATTGATAGTGTGAAGACACAAATAAGAATAATAGAAGTAATAGTAAAAAAAAATTAGGTTATGACTGATACAAATTTGAATCAAATAATGGACTAATTAGAAGGTAAAGTTATGATTTATATTGATGCTTTTTTATCTAACGACGAGCAAAAATATAGCTCTACAAAAGAATCTATGGATGAGATATCTTGGGGTATTGATGATCAAACAAAATGGGAGATTAACATGAATAGCTATAGTTATGTTTTCAATAGACAATTTTATGCTTGTAATTAGTATGGTCATAGCTATAAAGATTGTACTTACTCTCCATTTCCAAGGAGAAGAAATGAGGTTCTCTGCTATAACTACAATAAATAGGGACATATAGCCAAGTATTACAAAAGGGATTTTTGGAAAAAGGACTTTCAAGTTTTTGACACCATTAAATGGTTAAAGAAAGATAAAACCAAGATTCAAAGAAATAAGGAATAGGACTCAAAGGAAAAGTCCATGTTTATACAAATTACCTTACATACTAAAAAGGATGAAAACAAGAAATGGTACATAGACAGTGGATGCTCAAGTCATATGACAAGAGATAAGAGTAAATTTATTTCTCTCAAGAAACACAATTCAGGTTCATTAAGGTTTGGTGACAATAACTTTGCTAACATAGTTTGAAAAGGCTCTATAAGTTTAGATAATGGTCATACTAGAACTAAAAAAAAATTATATGTAAAAGGTTTGGAACACAATCTTTTAAGTGTTAGCCAAATGTGTAAACAAAGAAATGTTGTGAATTTTCATGACAAAGGGTGTGAAGTGAGAAGTTCCAAGTTTTTAAAATTAGTTTCAAACATTCACAAGGTAGAAAATAACTTGTATGTATTCCATAAATACAATAATAAAAGTGCTTCATGAATTAATTAGAGGAAAGTTAGCTTTGACATAGAAGACTTGGACATTTGAACTTTGATAATTTAGTAAGGATCAGTTCAAAAGGACTAGTGAGACATATGCCTAAAATCACTAATATTTTTCATACTCTCTGCAAGGCATGCTTTCATGCAAAGCAAGTCAAAAGAAGATACAAATCTAAGGAGCATTTTACTACAGTACCATTAGAGTTGATCCACACAGACCTTTATAGACCTATAAAAACTCAAGGCATTCAAGTTAATAACTAACTTATGTTATTAATTGATTACTTCACCATAATGACTTGGATATTTTTTCTTGAAGAGAAATCAGAAGCTTTTGAAAAATTTAAAGCATTCAAAGCTCTTGTTGAAAATGAAAAAAGATCAAGAATCAAGTGTGTAAGATCAGACAGAGGAGGTGAATTTTGGTCTTATGAGTTTGATTATTTTTTTGAGGAATAAGGAGTTAGAATACAATACTTTTCTACTAGGACACGTCAACAAAATGGGGTAGTTGAGAGGAAAAATAAAACTATCCAAGAGATGACTAGAACCTTGCTTCAAGATTCCAAACTTTCATATGGTTTTTGGGAATACACTATCAATACTTCTATTTATATCTTAAATAGATGCCAAGTTAGATCAAATGGTGATAAAACTCCATATGAGATATGGAAAAATAGGGTAGCTAATGTCAATCACTTTAGAGTTTTTGGGAGCAAGTGTTTTATCAAGAGGAATGAAGAAAATCTTGGAAAATTTGACTAAAGATCTGATGAGGGCATCTTATTAGGTTATTCCTCCATAATTTATGCTTCTAGATGTTTCAATAAAAGATTCCACAAAGTTATTGAAAGATCTAATGTGATATTTGAAGAGGCAGGTGACATCAAGAAGCCTAGCTTGCAGATAATTGACATTATTGAGGATGTTATTTCAAATAATGAATACATATCTGATCAATTAGATGATGAAGAAGAAGAATTAAGATAGGATAATAAAGACCCTTATAGGAGAATACAAAAGAATCATCCAGTTTCTCAAGTTATTAGAGATGTGAATACTAGTTTGTAGACCAAGAGGAAAAGGTTGATCAATCAAAATCAACAAGACACAGCTTTGGTATCCAAGATTGAACCTAAAACTTTCTTAGAAGCTAGAAAAGATGACAATTGGGCATTTTACATAGAGGAGGAACTTTATCAAATAGTAAAAAATGAAACATGAGATTTGGTTCCTAATCCAAAAGATAAAAATGTGATAGGAACTAAGTGGGTTTTCAGAAACAAGATGAATGAGAAAGGAGAGGTCATAAGAAATAATTCTAGACTAGTGTGTAAAGGATATGCTCAAGTTTAAGGGATAAATTTTGATGATACATTTGCTCCTGTAGTAATAATGGAAGCAATTATACTCTTTCTATCATATGCAAGCGTCAAAGGTTTCAAATTTTACCAAATAGATGTGAAATCTACAATTTTGAATGACAACTTAGATAAAGAAGTTTGTATTGAGACACCTTAAGGTTTTTTAATGATAAGTAATCAAGATTATGTTTACAAAATAAAGGCTTTATATGGTCTTAAACAAGATCCTAGAGCTTGGTATGATAGATTGGACAAGTATCTATTGATTCAAGGCTTCAAAAGAGGGATAGTTGATAGTAATTTATATATCAATACACATGGCACTCATTAATTACTAGTAGTAGTCTATGTTTATGACATAATATTTCGTTCTAACAATGACAACATGAGTAGAGAGTTTGCATATGCTATGAAGATTGAGTTTGAAATGTTAATTCTAGGAGAACTTTATTTCTTCTTAGGATTACTAATTAACCAACTTTATAAATGGATATTCATTTCATAGACAAAATACCTTGAATATATGCTAATAAAGTTTGATATGTTGGATTGTAAACCAATGAGTATTCCAATGAACACTAGATGCATGTTAAGTAAACAAGATGACTCACCAAAAGTTGATCAAACTTTATATAAATCCATGATTGGAAGTCTCTTATACTCTATAGCTTCTAGGCCTAATATCATACAATCAGTGGGCCTTGTAAGAAGGTTTCAAGCTAATCCCAAAGAATCTCACTTGAAATCAGTCAAAAGGATCTTAAGATATCTAAAGATCATAATAGATAATGGTTTATGGTACCCTAGGAGTAAATAATTTACTCTAAAGACATACATTGATGCAGATTGGGCAGGATGCGTAGATGATATGAGGAGTAATAGTGGTGGTGTCTTCTTCATGGGTGAATTCTTGGTGTCTTATCTAAGCAAGAAGCAATCCTCTATAGCTCTATCAACTGTAGAAAGTAAGTACATAGTTTTTTCTACCTATTGTACTCAGGTAATATGGATGAAAAAAACTTTAAAAAATTATAAGGTAAGACAAAATAGACCTTATCTTATCTATGGTGACAATACCAGTGCAATTACTATCTCTAAGAATTATATTATGCACTCAAAAACCAAGCACATTCCTATTAGATATCATTTCTTAAGACAACAAATAAGTAATCGAATTGTTAAATTGAAATATGTGTCTACAAAAGAACTTGTAAACATTATGACTAAACCATTGACAAAGGCCACATTTGAGTATCTAAGACAAAGCTTGGGACTCATCTCCTTTTCTATGAATCATTAAAAGGTAATTTAAGTATGAGAAGAATGTGTTATCATATTGTTGATATCATGAAGAAGGTCTCAGAGTTTTGTATATGACAAATTGTGTATGTCATGGTTCCATGAGAGTGCTTTGTAAAGGTTCTAAACCATGATGGCTTATAGAGGATAAAGGTCAATTATTTTATTGCTATAAGATCCATATTTTTTGAAGTGTTGATGGCAGACCTAGTTCATTGATAAGACTTATTAAAGATGATCTTTTTTAGATAGAGCATAGAGTTAGGGGAGATAACTTAGATAGTTTGAGAGACTTAAATAGATGTGCATAATGTTATGGGGAGATTTCTATTCTCTATGATTAGTTTATCAAGTCTAAGGATCAGAGAAGTCCAAGTTTAGATTGGTGCATGTCAAAGAGGGAGCAATTGTTTCATATGCTTGAAAGTATGTAAGTATCCTGAGCATCTTAAATAGTAGTTGAATTCATATATGATGTTAAGGAGTGATTTTTGGCATGTTGAGGAAGAGACCCTTTGTTATTAATGTCCAAGGGGGAGAAAGATCAGAATGAATAAGTTCAAATGAGTAAGAAGTCATTCTAAGGGTGTTTTTCCATCAATGACAAAGGGGGAGATTATTGAGCAAGGTCATTGATGTCTTAAGTTGTCATTGATGTCTTAAGTTGTCATTGATGTCAAAGAGAGAATATGGTTCTAGTGCATGAATGAAAAAGAAATTATATTTCATAGCTTGAAGAGATATGGCACATTTACAAGTCTATAAGGATAAAGAAGTTGTGAGGCATCCATAGATATCTTGGTGAATTTTTAGTGTGTCACTTGATCATTTGGAAATAGAAACATGCATCTTATAGCTTAAGAGAAAACAAACCATCACTACATGTCATGTAGATATGAATGAACCAATAAGTTTGTGAATTTAATTTAACTACTCAAAAAGTCAACTAAGGTCAAGGGCTTTCATGGAGATGTTGTCTATAGTGCCAAGAAGGTACCCTAAATATTTGGACTCTTGAAGTGTTTTCTATTTCAAGTTATAACCCTTTAAAGTTTCTCTTGTAGACTGTGATGGGCCAAAGACTGTCAAGTTTAATTACATTGAAGTATAAGGTCAACTAGTCAGTAGATCTAACAGTGAGCATTCATTGTCCAAATTTTGATTCAACATGCACATGAAGTTAAATTATCAAAGGTCCTTAATATTAAACATGCTAGTAACATGTGTCTTTATCTCATTGATTTGATATAAGATCAATGGTTTATGGGTGTTTGTATAGATAGATATTGATGGTGTGAGTTGATTCAAAGAGTTAAATGTGCAGAAGGCATGTAGAGCTACCAAGTGACACAATCACAAGAGCTTAGATTGAAGATCAACAGTGAGAGTTGCAAGATAAATAAAAAGCTACTTCTGAGGAGATTAATGGTGTGTATTTGTTCAAAGTTTTTAGGAAGCATGAGATGAGGTCAAAGTGTTTCATGTTTAACATTTTCACTGTGATCGTTGGAATTTGAATTTTCAAATTAATGAGGGAAAACTAGTCAATAGTTTTTGAGGTATATCATTTAATCCAAGTAGAATTTATTGATGAATTAAAAGGCAAAGTTGAATAGGACTTCAAGGCACATCTAGAGAATTTGGTTAGAAGGTCTGAATGTTTGTATAATCAAATTTATTGAGCTTTAAAGTTGACTATTTGTTTATTCATCATGTTCATGTGTACAAATTTTTTTTTAAGTAATTTATGCTTTAGTAGACGAGTGTTTTGGTGGAAGCAATCACCTGAAGATGTCTTAAAGATCATATGGAGTGGACCCATGTATTTTAAAGTGATCTTGTGTTTTAGTTTTGGTCGATGAAGTACTAAAAGGGTAATAGGTCTCCATGAGACCTATAAGGGCTACTAAAGCCTAATTGAAAGGTGTAGTTGCTTAAGTGTGACCCATAAATGTTATGGCTGACCTATGAGGATGAATTTGAGCTATGTGTTAGCATGTTAGATGTCTTAAGGGTTAAGACAAGTATTATGGCTGACCTAGATGTTGATATTTATGAAGACTCTATAAAAGGTGAAGACCAAGGTAATGGTTTCTAGATTTATATGTGTATGTGTTGAGAGAGTAGAAGATAGAGTCGAAGGAAAGAGATCAGAGGGAGTGTGTTTAGTACATGGACTGAAGTATAGAGAAAATTGAGGATGAGTGAAGAAGATTAGAGTGATCCAAAGGGGTGTTTGGATGCATTACTTTTATAATCAAGTTTGAGTGTATGTGCAAAGAGTTGAAAGAGAGGTGTTATACATTATTTCTCCAATCAGATCAAAAGGAAATTATATTTTTAGAGATATTGATTTTATAGGTGTTGTGTGGGTGCTCAACATCTAGAACAAGTGGGTGCTTGTTCATGCTTAGGGGTGGGTGAACTTTGTGAAGTGGGTGCTTCACTAAAAGGTATCATATTTTTTATCATCTTATAGGACAAGTAGTCCATGTGTTTGTAGGCTTGAAAATGGGTTTTATTCCTCAAGAGGGTTTCCCATGTAGATCTTGTGTTATGTGTGTGATCTTGCATCATCTTTTTTATTCATTATTATGAACATATTTTATTATTTATGAGTACTTATGGTCATTGATTAAGAGTTTTAAAGGATTACATTTGAATTTTGAAATATCTTGCATCATTGATTCACCCCCAGTGATTGTACCTCCAACATAGACCCTATACCTAGATTTTGCTTCACATAACTATGGTATACACAAAGTTTCTATTGGCATAGGTTTGGAGAATAAACTCAAAGATGGTTAGTTCTATGTCATGAGAATTTACAAAAATCTTATAAATGAAATGACCCAATATAATGGGGAAATAAACACCAAGCACATATTTTTCTCTACATCATTTATGAATGGATGATAATTTCCTCCAAAGCTCAATAAGGATGATACTATCATTGACCAAACATAGAGGTCTTAAGGAATTACCTTCATAACCTCTAAATCTAATGTATGTAAATTTTTAGAATTGAATATAGTAGTTTTCATATTGTTTAACCAATTTTACTTCTTCGATAGAGATCCTCGTTTCCCAATCTTCTTATAGCAATTGCACTACTCTCATTATGAATGCATCATTGACCCTGGTGTAGTATTTGTTGCTTTTTTGTAGGGTGAGCTAAGTAAAACACTCAAATATTTGTGTCAATTGAGTGACAGTTCCACATTGAGATAGCCTTGGGTATACCAGCTAAGAGGTCGATGAGTATACTAGATAGGTTGTCATGAAGAACTACATTAATGTTTACACATTCAATGACTGATCATGTATGGAATCACAAACCAATTCACCCTAATCCATAAATTACTTTTCATGATAAATGATTTGCATTGAGAGCAATAAATAATGGTGGAACGGTCTGGTGTATTCATTACCTACTATCTAATTTAGTAGGGTAATTATTGTAAACACCTAAAACTAGCCACTGATAACCTCCAATCAAGATTTTGGCTAATTTCCACCCAAAATGCATAATTTGGCCTAAAAACACTAAAACATGCTAAATAATGTGAAACTAATATATTCAAGTGCCAATTTTGGCTATGGTATCCATAAATGAGGTAATGCAATTTATGAGCTAGCTAACTTTGATCAGTTCATTTCAAGTCAAAATGCCAATTTTGCACATGGGTGCTCTGGATTGCTCTTTCCTATCAAATCTTCTGCACAAGATGCATGATTTTGTTATTTGTTGTTGGGAACATCCTAAATGGGAATATGGATCCAATGCATTTGACATGGACTTCTAATTCTAATCCAATCAAATTTTGGACCAATAACAAGGCATTCTGATCAATCTAAGTAATTTATGCATAAAGTGCTTAATCATGCTTAAGAGCTAATTAACTCAAATCAAGGTCTAATCAAGAATTCCATGGAAACTTGTTGAAAAATTGTTTTTAGAAATAAATATTGAATATCTACATCATCAAGTGACCTCATTTCTTGGAAAGACATCCCTAGGCCATAAATACCACAAAAATCAAGATTCATGTCTCCCATGCCTCATTAATGCCTTCCATGATGCCCTCCATGCCTCTTAATTTCCCCTTTTTCCAATGCCATGATGAGGATAATTAGAAAATTAATTATAAAAATTTAATTAATCCTCAACCACACATCTCAATCTTGAGATGGACGATTGAGGTTGATTCTAATCAAATCCAAAAATCTATAAATAGGAGGCCTTACAACATCATTTTTAAGTCTTGAGAATGCAAAGTTATAAGGTAGGATTGGTTCTAAAAGCTTCAAGAAACTAGTGTTACCATGACAAATTGATTCCAAACCAAGCCAATCCATAATCCAAAGGTGCCAAGGAGAGATGGAGGTATCCAAGCTTCCATTGCCAAGGACTTCATAAGCACAAGTCGAGCAAGCCACCACTACAAAGGCATTTGGAGAATCCAAGGAAGGTGAAGGAATTATTGTGTTTCCATTCCTTGATTTTTATTTGTGTTTGTCATTTGTTTTTGTTAACTAAGCTCTCCCTAGTGTCTAGGCCTAGAGATGTTATGCTATTAGTGTGTTTATTTCATTTTTTTTTCATTTTGGAATTAACACCATACTAACCATCATCTCTTGAGTCAAATTTCTAGATCACATATTGGTATGCCCGATGGGACTAGATGCATCTCACACCTGAAGGAGATCATTTTGCAACTCTAAAATATTTATTTGAGCCTTTAAAATTCTTGTAAATTGATTTTCTAACTTTATTTTACCATTTTTATTTGCCACAGTTTTACATAGTAACTGATATCAGTAAGTAATACCGACATCGGTTACCTATCTTAACCAATGTTGATTAGAAAAACTGGCATCAATTAGGTCTTAGTTAGCCAAAGTAACTGAAGTTGATGGTAATAACTAACATCAATCATTATGTTTTTTAAAAAACATAGACCTGAGAGCTACTTTTTCAAAATTCATTGTTCCAAGCTAAAAAGAGCTTCAAATCTAAAGGACATGATAAAAATTTTACTATAGGACCAAGCTTGATATTTGTTCAAAACATGTTTAAATCACCTTTGCATGCTTAAAAATTAATTAGGAATCTTGTTTTGGGTATTTAACAAAGAATTTAGATGTTTTTGGTGAATGTTTTGAAAGTTTGCAACTAAGACCAAGGGGTCAAATGAACACCACCAAATATTTCATTTTGGGTTTAAAATTGAACACACTTATCAATTATTATTTGCAATAGTTGTTTAATCAAATTTTTGTTTGGAAAAAAGAGGAATGTTATGTGTATGTTCTTCCATTTGTCCCCTATAGGGAACCATTTGAATCAAAAGTGCCATTCCTATTTCAAGTAGCCTAGTCCAAGGCTTAGAAAGAATGTCAGCTAAAACACTCCCCAAAAACTCATCAAAGTTTGGGTGACCTTGAAAATGACCCTAAAGTCTTTCTATTTCATGATTTCTTTAATTTTATGCATCTTGGCTTGCGAGGGAGACTTCATCACCTCCCACAAGTTCTTTAGGGAAGCTTTGACCTAGAGTTTCATCTCCTGGCATTGAATTCATTTGGCTCCTTTAGAGTTGTACACAATATGTAGTGGCACTTTAGACATCACACTACATTGAGTGAATAGCAGGATGTAGTGGTTACAAACAGTACTAGACCTTTTTGCAACAAGCCAAGTGATAGAAACCCAAAATATGTGCTTTTCTTTTGCATTGTTTGGCATGAAAGTCATTGTGTAATTGATTCCCCTAGATCATTAAAAAACTTGTTAGATCTTAGACAAATCCCCACTTGTAATAGAAGTATTCTTGGTGCAAGGTGCGCCTCAAGGTCCATGTCATAGTATTATCATTTGAGAGAATGGGGTGTGTAAAAACCTTAATATATAATGCACATTTGCTTTTGGATGAACAGTTAAAAATCCTCTCAAATGACGTATACTGATGGATTCCAACAATACCAAGCAACCTTATCAGTTTAGGATCTAAGGGAGATTAATTAGTTGGTCTTGTCCTAGTTTAAAGTCTTGTTTGGAGTCAAAACTTGGTGTAAAAAAATAATCCAAACCAAACACATAGTCTAAATTTTCCTTTGAACAAAGAGGCGTTATGTTGTCTGCATGAGATCATCAATTTGCCTTATTCAAAATATCATCAAAATCTTGAGAGTCATATCATCCACTTTGGCACAGTTATGTTGCCCAATTGAGTCTAGACCTTTACCAAAGTTGTTTAAGTCCTTTACTTATAATCAAAATTCAAAATTACACCTTTACAAGTTCATAGGGTTGATTTTTTAAGTGGATTCTCCATTTGCAATAAAATTAAGGGAACTTAGGTTCAATTTTAAATTTGGGTTGAAGGTCGTTTAAGACTCATAATCATTATCACCATTCGATAGACTTAAGACATTTTATGCTAAACACTTGCACTTTGAGTCTATAAACCACCACATTTTGAGTTAAGGAAAATAGTGTTATGCTATCAAAATTGTATAAAGTCATATTTTCCTTAGAGAGTTTTTGAAACAAACCTTTTTATCACACCTTTCTGGGTAGTATAGCGTCATTACGTTGCACAAAATATTTTGAATATTCTTACATATACCCTCTCGGATAGAGTTTCAAATTTGCTCCTACATTTTCAAACCAATCCAAATGTACTTTTTTGATCCTTTGTCTAAAGCACACTTATACTGTTCACCTTTGTCTATCTTGTTTTTCAAAAGGAACCAAGTTCTATACCATTTTTTGTGATAAATATAAACTATTCCTAAAGTGCCTTTTGTTTCATACCTTATACTTAGTTGATCAAGTTCATATCCAAGAATCAAATGCCTAATGTTTATTATAAGTGTTTCAAATTCATTTAGATTAAAAACTTTCATCTATTTCAAAGTCTAGCTTTTGACATCATTTGGCTAAGAGTCCTAGCACATGCCTTGTTTGAGCCTAGCTTTTGACGTCGTGTTTGGCCAAAAAATCTAGCAAATTTTAAATTTCCTAGATTAGACTGATTTGAAAAACTTTGAACTTAGATTTTGGCATTTTTATTTTAGGTCCATTTACTTGCTTACCTTTTGTGAGTAGTGAAATTTTAGATACTTTACACTACCTTGTTTCCTCACAAACTTTTGCATAAACCTATTGATCCTTTTGACAAATCTAGACCAAGTTGGAACATTACCTGTTTTGGGCATTGTCCTTTTTATATTTTTTATAACTCTTTGACCTTTTATTGAAAAATAATTTACTATGGATCCTAACATGTATTCCTACACTCATAGTGGACTCATGTACAATCTAAGGATTAGTAATGTAGTTGTACAGGAAAAAATGGTGCAAGACCCCTATGCAGATAGTGTTGCTTATGAGATGGATTCTTATCCCTCTTATAATACTCAATTAGGGGCACAAATCCAAGATCCATTGGCTAATTATTTAGTTAACACACCACCTTATACAAAATAAGACCAAGAGCAAACTGTGCAATACCTAGCTACAATACCCATGATGGATGAGCCAGTTCTTCAATAGTCATATTCTACTAATATATCTTCCACATATGATCCATTTTTGTTTGAGCGACATTTTTTAGAGAACAAAGACAAGATTTTGGTTAGAGCCATAGAGGTAGAGGCCAAGTTTCTAGTAGACTTCCCCCATGAAAATTTACCAAGTCTAGTAAGAGTTCCCCACAATATTATTTACGATCAACAGGCTTCTTCTAGAAATCCTATGGCTTTAGTCCAAATAATGTATCAAGACCCTAATATATCCAATCAAGGAAAAAACATCATGGAAGATCATGTTAACAAAATGTAAACAACATATCAAACCTACCTAAATTTAACATGTGATTTCAGTAAGATGAACATGGTGAGTAAGCCTCTTATTGACCTAGTTCCTTCAATAGGAGTGTTGATAGAGTTAACTGGACAAGAGAAATTAAATTCTAACCCATTCCTAAAAACCATTTCAATAGATAATTTCATGCATATGCCCATTATTGAGAAAGTGTCTTTGACCTCTACACTAAATAGTGACCCAAACATAGTAGATAATGTGTAAACAATGTCTAGTCCTGATCAAAGTGGTACTAGTGTGCAAACAACTAGCCAAAAACATGTGTCTATAGTTAATCCTATGAATAGGTCATCATAACAAGGAATAGGAATTTATACACCCCAATCTCCATTGACTACTTCCTCAAATGTATAACCTATGGAATTAGATAATCAAATAATGGCCAATGTCATGCCTCAACAATAGAATGTAAAGAACCCTACTCTTCCTCAACAGGTAACGAGTAGTATTCCACAACAACAAACACAGTCTAGTGTATCAATGCAATAGAGTAAAAATACATTGCCACCCTGATTAAGGACAATAAATGTTCTACCTCGCTAGGTAATGATGAACATAGCTCTTCAATCGTAGACTAATATGCCAATCCAAAACCAAGTAATGACTAGTCAACAATGTGTAAATATTGGTCAATGATAGATGTTGAATATACAACCTAATTTCACTTCCTCAAACTGATTCGATCAATAAGCAGGTCTCCATATTTCTCAAGTACCTACTAGACAACCATTGGTTCAAAATGTGCCATAAATCTAGAGACAGGGTCTTGGTCCACAAGTTCCCACTCAATAGCAAGGTTTGATTAGTTGACAACATGTCCCTTCTCAACCACAATAGGCATAGTATAGTTATATCCCTCTACCCCAACTAAACTATCCTCTAATTCAAACCTTTATCATCAACCAAAATAGAATATCACACAACCAAGTGTGCAATTTCAAGTACATCCCAATCGATGTATGTGTATTCCTGGTCCATTCCCCAACCAAGCCAATGTAACCCAACAAGTAGCTCCATCATAATTGGTCAAATTATTCCACTTGTGACCTCTAAACCATCTATCCAAACCCAAAATTTCCCTCAAACTAATATTCCCTCTAGTTTCCTATCCCAAGAATTATAACAGATGAAGGATGTAATTACTATCATTCAAGCTGGTAAAAAAACTAAAAAGTTCAAATTGGATGACGTGTGTTCCTATCCATTTAACATGGAGTATTTGTAGATAACATTTCCTTTAGGATACTAACCATCAATATTTGACAAATACAAAGGGAAAGGTGACCCTAAGGCTCATTTGACCAAATTCTTTGTCGCATGTCAACCAGTGGCATATAGCGATATATACCTTTTGCTATTGTTTCCAAGGAGCTTGGTTGGACAATCCTTAAAGTAGTTTTTTAAGTTGCCCAAAAATTCAATAATGGATTTTGATGATCTTTTTGATAAGTTTGTGTAGCACTTTTCCTATAATCTTGAGCATGAGATTTCATTAGTAGACTTAACACAAGAAATTTAAAAAATTGGTGAGAGTTTTGCAAGTTATTTATAATGATGGAGAGCACTTACAAGCCATTTCACCCATAGTTTACCAGATAAATAATTAGCTATTGTGTTTACTAAAAATTTGCATAGTGAGATAGCTTATCATTTGGAACTACATTGTAAGCATACTTTCAAGGAAATCATTGACAAAGATTATTGATTGAGCGAGAAATCATGAATAAAGGAGTCATCAAGCTTAATTCAAAAATTCAAAATCAAGGTATAAATCATGGAAATGACCAACATCCCATTCAAGCACCAACATCACAATCAGGATAGGCTAATAACCATGAAAGACCAAAGCAATTCAAATGTAATAGGAATGTTGTGGTAAATAGAGTAATCAAGTCCTGTCATGTCCAAATGGTGAAAACATCATGTGTACACCTTTTTAGCTTACTCCTACTCAACCAATGCCATAATCACAACAATGAAAACCCACACAAAAAATACAGTAGTCATTACCATTGCAAACCCCTCCTCCTAAAAGAATTGTGCCTACACACCATGTCTTTAGTGACCTAGGAGAATGTATTGGGTCTATATTTCACAAGCTTGTTGCCACTAATCTAATTAGTTGGCCTATACCAAATAATTATCCACAAGGCATTCCTTATCCTGATTGGTATCGTGAAAATGATTTCTATGACTATCATTGGGTCAATGGACATAATCTATGAATATGTGTCCAAATTAAGCATTTAATAAAAAATATATTGGAGAATGGGGAGATAAATTGGATAATGGTGCTTCCAATTCCAATCAAACCCTTGGGATATATCAAAACCCCTTTCTCTGACATAACAATCAATAGTAATAGAACAATCAGTAACAACAACAACAACAGTCAGTGCAGTAACAAAATCAATAGTATCAAAATCAAAGGCCAAACTAAAAAAATCATTAGTAGAACCCACAATAATAAAACAATGGACAAAACCAAGGTCAGAATAGTAACAACCAACAAACCTACCATGTAGTTTCACATGACTACAACAGGATTGTAGGTCATATTGCAGGGGGTAGTGTTAATACCATCTCCATTAATCCTAGACTAAGTACTAATCAACATAGACCATTGTTAAACAACAATATTCAACTAGATCACATGGATAATCCTTATTTGACCTCAAAGTGCATATAGGCAAACTATAAAATTAGGACTTCCCCTTTTAGATCTCATAGCGACAACTCATTCTTACCATGTGACCATATGCAAGTGTACCGACAATCGAGACTTGTCCTATCTAGTCCCACACCATTTCCAACATCGATTAATAATAATGGTCCAGTATTTAATCTTGACTGTGTAATCACAACTTATAGGTCAAATATTACTATCTTAGGCCCACAAAAATTCACCACTTTGCTTGTCATCTAACCTACTATTCAACCTCAGAATAAACTATTCACTACTAACCAAGATAAGAAGTTTGATATTGTGGAATAATTACAGAAGACATCAGCACAAATTTCTATTTTAAATTTTTTGTGGATGTCAATAATATATAATAACATCTTGAATGAGTTTTTGACCCAATCCACTATTGCTAGTGACATATCCCCTGATAAATTTCAAGCTTTGATTGGACACCTAGTTTCAGCCCAACAAGTCACATTCAATTAAAGTGATATGTCTTCTCTTGACCCGCTCCATAATAGCCCATTGTACATAGAATTTTTTATCAGATGGCATAAACTGAAATGTGTCCTTATTGATAATGGATCTGGCCTCAACATAGTGTCTCTAAAGCTCATCAAGATTCTTAGGTACATAATGGTAGATCTCCAACCAGAAACAATAACTATCAAAGCCTATGATAATCAGGAAAGAGAGTCACAAGGCACCACTAGTTTTCCATTTATCATTGGGCCTTTGACCCATGATATACTTTGCCATGTGCTTGAT
Organism: Torreya grandis; assembly: GCA_037957365.1. Classification (NCBI taxonomy): domain Eukaryota; kingdom Viridiplantae; phylum Streptophyta; class Pinopsida; order Cupressales; family Taxaceae; genus Torreya; species Torreya grandis. Next base: position 619,223 of record JARHVA010001814.1, read on the forward strand.
CTTGAGTTATCATATAATATGCTTCTAAGTAGGCCTTGGTTACATGAAATTCATGTAGTCCTGTCAATGCTGCACAAATGCATCAAGTTTTCCCACTCAAGGATGGAAGTGAATATTCCAAGAGATATACACCTGATGAACACTGAAAGCATCTTGAGGCCAAATTTCAAAGATATAATTATCAGTATGATATGAATCCAAGTTCCAAATAGGATAAAGGAAAGGCCATACTTATTGATCCTCCACTAGATAATTGCATAGATCCTAATACCTTGGATTCCCTTTCCCACATGCCACCTCCTGAATCTTCTAATCGTTTCACCATTTCAAATAATGGATTGGGAGAGTATGTGACCCACGATACATTTCATATTTCCAATCTTCCTTAGAATCTAAAAACCTTTGGGTAACCTAAAGTCATCCCACATATGCATTGGCAACAAAAGAACAAAGATAAGGGACCTGTCACATTTATATCATCATCTAGCCTAGAACTTCACCCTCTTGAAGGAGATGAATCATGGTTATACAATGACAACCAAGCTAATTGTTATAAGAATGCAAAGTATCCTATTCCCAATAGGATCATGGAACATCACAAATGTGAAGGAAGAGGCCTCAAATCGAATCAACAAGGAACCATCGAGCCAATTTCTATGACTAATTATGAAAGACCTTATGGACTTGGATTTAAACCCCTTGGGGGTGACCCCACATATCTTATTCAAACTCTATCACTAGCGACTAGTGATGATGATGCCAACAATGAAGCAGAGTCTGATCATAGCCTCACCTTTGATGACCTAGCTGAAACCAACTTGTTTGATAACAATGCCATTTGTAACCTTACCCTTATCATTCATTGTAACCCATTGCCATTATATTATCCCCAATTGATAGATTGGGATCAACAAGAATCCAGTCTATCGATTGATGAGTTCTAGAATGATGAGGCATTATGTGCTTTTTAGGCCTTAGAGATAATGTTCTATTGGGAGATCAAAAATTAGGATTCTCAATCACATTAGATATTGTAGCCTATTTTGGAGAGTGAGTGAACACCCTTAGCCAAAAAAAATAAGTGAAACATTGAGATCCCAAAGTGAAAACCTCTTTGAGGCACTTTTTGACTAGGGAAATAGTAAAGATAAAGGCTAGTTTAGTGGTGAAAACCTGTCTTAGGTGCCATTAGATGGGGGTGTTCATTCTTCTTTGAATTTAGACTAGGAGACCACCATTGCCTATGGATCAGAGTTCAGATTTGAGCAACAAGTATTTGATCAAATTCTTAAATAATTTTTGACTATTTTGTCACATGGCTAGATCTTCCATTAGGGGACTCAGATTCATCATGCTTGGGAGAAGTTGAAGAGCAAGTCCTAACAGAGGACCTTGACATAATCTAATAGTTCGAGTCATTGTCTACTATCCTAGAAGATGGTTTGACCCTTCTAGTCAAAGATATAATAGAGGTAAATATTAGGACTCCATCAGACTTGAAATAGATAAAATTAGGTGCATCCCTCACTAAGGAGGACTATGATGTCTTTGTAGCTTTTTTGTGAGAGTTTGTGGATATTTTTGCATGGGCTTATTCTGACATGCTTGGTTTAGATATCACCTTGGTTTTGCACCACCTTGTGGTTAATCCTAATGCTAAACTAGTAAAACAAAAGTTATGCAAGATGAATCCTTGCATTACTGTATTGGTATAGAAAGAGTTGGAAAAACTCTTAGAAGTAGGATGTATCTGATCCATTGACTACTCTAAATGGATCCCTAATGTTGTACCTGTTAGTAAAAATATTAAAGGGATTAAAATTTGTACTGATTTTAAACACATCAACAAAGCTTGTCCTAAAGATGATATTCCCTTGCCTAATATTGGCATGATCATTGACTCTATGGCTGGCTATGAAATGCTTTCACTCATGAATGGCTTTTCAGGATACAATTAGATCAGAATAGCATTAAAATATTAGCATAAAATAATGTTCACCACTCCATGGAGAACATTTTGTTATTAGGTGATGTCATTTGGTCTTAAGAATACTAGAGATACATATCAAAGGGCCATGACTGTCATATTCCATGATATGATGCATGCTATTGTTAAAGACTATGTTGATGACATATTAGTAAAATCCAAAATCAAGGCCAACCATCCAGCGGTGCTGCATAGGATATTTTAGAGATTATGAGAGTACAAAGTCAGACACAATCTAAAGAAATGTGTGTTCAATGTAACTTCAGGCAAACTACTTGGCTTTATTGTGTCTCATATAGATATTGAAGTTGATTCAACTAAATTCCATGCTATAACTAAGATGCCACTACCAACCAATTTGAAACAACTTAGTAGTTTATAGGGTAAGATCCAATCCATCTGACACTTCATCTCTCAGTTAGCAGATAAGTGTCATTCATTTACACACCTTTTTAAGAAGGGAGTTTCATTTCAATGGGATGATCACTGCCAAACAACTTTTCAATATCTCAAAGATTATCTTGTTAATTCACCTATTTTATTACCTCTTATGCCATGAAAGCCATTTTTGTTATATCTATCAACTATCGACCATGCTCTGGAGGCACTCTTGGCTCAACATGATGACAAAGGAAAGGAGCACATTGTATACTATCTAAGCCATACCTTGGTTACATATGAACATAACTGTACACCTGTTGAAAAAGCTTGTCTAGCCATGGTCTTCACAGCTCAAAAACTATGATATTATATGTTGAATAATAAGACCATGGTCATTTCAAAAGTAGATATGCTCAAGTATCTACTATATAAAATAGATTTTAAAGGTACAATGGCTAAATGGATCAAGCTTCTCAGTGAGTTTGACATAGAATATGTCAACCAAAAGGCAATGAAGGGACAAGTTCTTGCAGATCAACTTGTTTAAGCACCTCTCATAGACACGCAGTGACTCATGTTTCAATTTCTTGATAAATCCATCATGACCAATATTGACACATCCCTTGAGGAGTATCCTTGGAAACTATATTTTGATGGTTCATTTATTGCACATGGATTGAGGGTAGGCTTATTGTTTATTACACCATAGGGGGATCTAATCCCTAAATCATTTAGATTAGCTTTCTTTGTACAAACAACATGGTTGAGTATGAAGCACTTGTTTTAGGACTTCGACAAGAAGTGCATTGGAATATGTCTCATCTCCAAGTTTATAGTGATTCTTAGTTAATCATCAATCAAGTTACAGATCATTTTTAGACCAAAGATGACAAGTTGGTTCCATATAAAGCCATGGTCGACACTCTTAAACAACAAATTTCCAATATTTAGTTTGAGAATATACCAAGGGCTAGTAATAGAATTACATATGCCATGGCTACTATTGGCTCTCTAATTCAACAAATAGATAAATCTAGAGAGTATCAGTTCCTCAATGAGAATTTGTCAGCACCAACTCATGACCCTTTAACTATTGCCATGATTTGTGATATTATTGGTCCTAATTTTATCTAGTACTTAGACATTTATAACTACCTTCATGACCAATTTCTACCACCTAACCTATCTCAAAAACAAACTAAAGCCTTCATTCATCATTTTGCTCATTATACTCTGCTTGGATCTACCCTTTACCATCGTAGTTTTTATGGAACTCTGCTTCATCATTTAACTTTGGCATAGTATACATTAGCGTTAAGAGAATTTAATGAAGGATTATGTGGATCTCATTCTAGTGGGGTAGTCCTATCCAAAAAGATTTTGCTTATTGGTTATTATTAGCCCACAATAGATGTAGATTCTAATACATATGTAAAGAAGTGTGATAAATGTCAATGGCATGCTAATTTGATTCATGCCCCAACAAAAACTCTAAAATTGATGTTGATACCATGGCCATTTTCTACATGGGGACTTGATCTCATTGGGAAGATTAACCCCACTTCATCTGACAGCCATAAACATATCCTTACTACCATTGAGTATTTCCCTAAGTGGGTTGAAGCTATACCCCTCACTTACATGACTAGAAATTATATTTCCAAATTCATCTTCAACCATCTCATCTACCACTATGGTATCCCCTCTAACATTATATTTAATAATGGAGGATCATTCAAGAAAAAATATGTAGACCAGTTGTGTACTGAATACAACATCACACAACATTTTTCTATCACATATTATCCTAAAGGTAATGGCCAGGCTGAGGCATCCAACAAAACCCTTGTCAATATTATCAAAAATATTGTCAATGATACTGGTCATGATTGGCATCTCTAGATATTCATTTCCCTTTAGGCATATCATACCAATCATCATACGCCCATAGGAGCCACTCCATACTCACTTGTTTATGGTACTGAAGACATCCTTCCCATTAAGGTTGAGTTACCTTCACTATGCATATCTTTCAAGTATGTCCTAGATGATCATGACTATCGAGTAGCTCACCTACAAGAGCTAGACCTACTTGATGAGAAATGAAAAACTATGCTCAACAATATTCAAGCATATCAGAATCGTCTCAAAGGCCACTATAATCAGCATGTTAAGTATATAAAAGAACTTGGTGATCTTGTTCTTAAATAAAACCAAAAGAATACCATAGTTGAGAAGAAGCATAAAGGAAAATTCAAATAGAACTAGATAGGGCCTTTTATCATCACTATAGATTATAGATTAGGAGCATACAAGCTTGCCACACCAGATGGCAATGAACTTCTAAAGCTAATGAATATTATTCATCTCAAGTAGTACTATGCTTGAGCACTAAGGTGTATTGTCTGTAAGGACCATTTTAGTTATGTCATTTTGTCACTATTTTTATTTGTACAAATACCATCCTTATCTGTCTCTTCACCATATCCAATTTTTACTTCTATTCTATCGACCCATTATGTTCTAAAGCCTAACCCATTTGACCTTGGTTTTTTCCATTCGTTACATAGTTTTAACATTAAGGTATCTGATCAGTTCATTAGTTAGTTCAAGTACTTGAAATAGAGATCATATTTTGGGATAGTGTTACCAAAGTTTTGACAGTTGCATCCTTTGTTTGTTATTCTTTTTTTACCACTGGTCTTGATATTAATTATAACTAACTTTAGGAAAATTAATATCATTGATCTATGTCATTGTGTCTTAGTTATAACCACCTATGGGTAAACTAGGGGCAACACTAAACCTGGGCATACCAACTTTCCACTTCCTATACCATGTTATGCCTTTTTACCAACTGTGCCTATTTTATTTGAATTGACTACCGCTCCTCTACTAAAATGGTAGAACTATAGTGACTTGAGGTCCTACTCTGGGACTATGTAGGTAATGCTCAATTCTTGTTGAGGTTAACTCAATCACCCTTTCTCCACCATTCTCTCACCATTTTATGAGCAACCTAAGCCATGCTCTCACCATTTTGTGAGTAACCTAAGCCACGCTCTCACCATTTTATGAGTAACCTAAGTCATGATCTCACCATTTTATGAGCAACCTAAGCCACACTCTTACCATTTTATGAGCACCCTATGTTTGAACACTCTCACCATTTTGTGAGTTTGAACCATTTAAGTGTCTCATCATTCTTGATCAAGTTGAGATACTTCAAAAAATTCTAAAAACATTCAAAAAATTGATAAAAAAGAACAAAAATATTGAACACTTCTTTGCCTTAAGGATTCTAGGAACCCTTACTAATTTATAAGCAAATCACTTGTCATTTAGTTTCCCCATCCTTTTTTTCCTTTTTCTCTCATGCACTTGCCATTTTGCATGACCATTCCTCTTCTTATACCACATCTATTCTATTTATTTTCCTTAGTTATCACATTCTTCCCATTCCCTGGGAGAACTACATTTGGCCTGAAGTTTTTCGTTGGATATTACATCCATGGAACTATGTAGGTAGCATCCACTTGCCTAGTGCATATGGAGATAGCTTGGCCACCCCCTTCCTTTTTCTTCTATTCCCCCATTTTGTTTGTTTGTTTGTTTGTTAAATTTTCATCTATTTTCTAGGGGCAATGTTTGAAGGGTTTATATTGCATTGTTTATTTGTTTATTTCTACTTTTTTTTGTTTGTTTATCTATCTATTTATTTACTTTCAACACTATTGCCTTGATTCAATTTATGTGTGTTCATTAGGTGATTCCTTGTCCACACTTACACTTGAATCCATCTATATTCATATGTTTACATTGTCATCATGTTTTATATCATTGGTACATTATTTTCTATTGAGTATGGGATTATGGGAGTCAGTCCTTAGGCATATTTTGGCCAAGTCCTCATGATGTTATACCATGATGCCTATCGACACATGCTATAAAAAACCTCAACTGAAATAAGTCTATTTAGTAATGGTGGCATCTCTTCAGCACTGACATCTTGATTCCATCCTAATCATATCCCAAATAGAGTAATTAAACATGAAATAATTTTAACTTTTACTAGTTTGGATGAGCATCTTCCTACTAGTAAGTTGTTCTAATTCATCATTACCCTCTATGTTACATTATTATTCTCTTTGACCAAGTTTATCATCTTTTCCATAATCAGGGTCCAATGATTATAACCACCTATGCGCAAATCATTGCATACCATCCCATTTGCATTTCTTAATGATTATAACTACCTTTGGGCAAATCATTATGTTGTCACCACTTTACTTTTTCTACCTATATAGGGGCATGTTATTATCTTTTTTGTCTATCCTAACTAGGGTAGTTCCATCTTCTCAATGATTATAACCACCTTTAGGCAAATCATTATGCTATCATACCATGTTACCACTATCGAGGTACAATTCTTATAACCACCTTTGGGCAAGCCATTGTGTACCATCCCACTTGCATTCTCAGTGATTTTGAATACTTCATTTGCCAACCTACTTATGCCAACCATTCCCTCAAGGGGGCATCATACAATTAGTTTATCATCATTACATTTGTAAGTATATAGGACCTTTTCATTATTTGATAAGATGTTACTATGTTTATATCTTGCAACACCTTTCCAAATAAGGGCAAACTGTAGACACCTAAAACTGGCCACCGATAACCTCCAATCAGGGTTTTGGCCAATTTTTACCCAAAATACACAATTTGGCCTAAAAACACTAAAACATGCTAAATAATATGAAACTGACATATTTAAGTGCTGATTTTGGCTTGGGTATCCCTAAATGAGGTAATGAAATTTATGGGCTAGCTAACTTTGATCAGTTCATTTCGCATCAAAATGCCAATTTTACACCTGGGTGCTTTAGATTACTCTTTCTTATCAAATCTTCTACATAAAATGCATGCCTTTGTTATTTGGTTTTATCAACATCCTAAATGGGAATATAGATCCAACACATCTGACATGGACTTCCAATTCTAATCCAATCAAATTTTGGACCAATAACAAGGCATTTTGATCAATCTGAGTAATTTACACATAAAGTGCTTAATCATGCTTAAGAGCTAATTAACCCAAATCAAGGCCTAATCAATAATTCCATGGAAACTTGTTGAAAACTTGTTTTAATAAATGAATATTGAATATTTGCATCATCAGGTGACCTCATTTCTTGGGAAGACATCATTAGGCCATAAATGCCACAAATATCAAGATTCATGCCTCATCAATGCCTTTCATGTTGCCCTTCATGCCTCTTAATTTCCCATTTTTCCAATGTCATGATGAGGATAATTACAAACTTAATTACAAAAATTGAATTAATATTCAACCACAAATCTCAATCTTGAGATGGATGGTTGAGGTTGATTCTAATCAAATCCAAAAATCTATAAATAGGAGGCCTCACAACATCATTTCTAAGTCTTGAGAATGCAAAGTTATAATGCAAGATTGGTTCTAAAAGCTTCAATAAACTAGTGTTACCATGCCAAATTGATTCCAAACCAAGCCAAGCCACAAGCCAAAGGTGCCAAGGAGAGATGGAGGTAGACAAACTTCCATTGCCAAGGACTTCATGAGCACAAGCCGAGCAAGCCACCACTACAAAGGCATTTGGAGCATCCAAGGAATGTGAATGAATTATTGTGTTTTCATTCCTTGCTTTTTAGTTGTGTTTGTCATTTTTTTTTATTAACTAAGCTATCCCTAGTGTCTAGGCCTAGAGATGTTATGATATTAGTGTGTTTATTTCATTTTGTTTTCATTTTGGAACTAACACCATACTAACCATCCTCTCTTGAGTCATTTCCTAGATCACAATTATATCTAAAAGTTCCTCTTTGAAATATAATCTATATAAGGTCTTGGGAACCTTAGCGATTTTATCCCTTTTGTGTTTAATCTAGAAATTATTGATGGTGGTAAACCACTTCATAGGGTGTTTGTTCTAATGTGCCTCTCCCTCCTTTACATTGATACTAACTAATTCTTCATGGAGGAGAATTTTCAATGTCATGCTTATCATCATTCCATCTATTTTTTCCATGAGTTGTTTAAATTTTGACCTAATTTTCTTAGTATGTGAGTTTTAGTATTTGATGCATGCGAATACTAAATTTAAACATTGCACCAAAATGGGAAAGGCAGTTGCTTGTGGAAGGCCACTTTCTTCTAGACATTTGATCAACATCATTGGACTTTCATAATTCAATATTTTATGTAATTCAATTAGGTCCACATGTCTAATTTGAGAATCAATAATCTTTGGGATGTCATAATATAACACCAACAAATATTCATATCCCATGTATTTAAATTTCATCTTACCAACTCTAGATTGGATGACAAATATCTAGCAAGCAAGTGCAAGGATATCTACTAGATCAGGAGGTAGAAATTACTGGATTGGTTGAAATAAAAGTAGGGCAGTGGGCATATGGTAATTCTAAATTTTAGTAAAATGGATTTTCAAAACAAGATCAAGATGAGGGAAGCTTATAGTGAGAGAGGTTTTACAATGTTTCTAAAAAACATTTGACAAAGTTTCATTTCTGTGGTGAAAAGGGGTAGAGAAAAAATGATGAAAAAGAACCATGAAAGAAGCATATAAGCTCTTTTTTTCCCTACTTGAGTGTCTTGGTCCTCATGTACATACATTGAGTGAGGACTGATGGTTTGGCTCAGGGTCCTTCAGGGATGCATAATCATAGATGCAGCACTTGCTACAGCTCTATGTAGCTGAGGGCCTAAAGATTTGGTTGGTGGTCCGCCAGGGATGCACAAATGTGAACGTGACATTCATTACAACTCTTCACAACTTATGGTCCAAAGGTCTGAACAATAGTCCCTCAGGGACACACAGATGTGGATGTGGCATTTACCACTTTTATGTCTCTACATGGTTGAGAGCCCAGTGTTTCGGTTATGGCCTTCAAAAATATGTGAATGCAATTTTCTTGAAAAGTTATAAGTAAGAAATTTTTTTATTTGTTTGATCTTTTACACTAACATTTTTAGAAAATAAAAAACCAATGAAAACATACCTCATGGAATGTGATTAGTTTAATATTAACGGTTGTCTAGGATGTTAAAATAGTTAGGGCATTATTTTAAAAGATATTTATCATAGGTAAATGATCAATTTATATAAGCTATAATTTTTTGAGAAGGCCATGTGTTATTTTGGACTAACTAATATGAGTGTTTGAGATCAAATGGAAAATCTTGTTGCTTATTAATTCTTACATTATTATAAATCAGTTGTGGTTTCATTCCTAGATTTAAAGATTGATAATCTAAAAATACTTCACCATTTTAACCACTATTAAATAATAATTATCTTGCATCATGAAATTTTGACATAGAAATCACATCTAGATTGTATTTGGTTTATTTAATTTGCATGAATCTATTAAGTCTTAATCTATTTTATGCTGATGTTTTTGAAAGCACAAACATAGCTTTATTTTTCTAAGCAACTCAGTCCATGTTTACTTCAATTCCAATATCAATCAATTAAAAAATTTCTTAAGATTCACTCACTACTTTAGTTGATTCTATAAAAATGATTAAAATTTGAATAGAGAATAAGATTTTCATTCATTTAAAGTGGTTTTATTTTGATAAGTCTCTACATTCTATTTGTTTTAATTCAAAAGACAACCATTTTTTATATTCCAATATCTTAGTCATTTGAATTTTAATTTGAATAATATTCACTGCATTTTTTTTTAATTTTATACCTACATGTACTTAGATTGACATAATGACACTTGGAAAAAACCTAGTGGATCCAACCCATCTAAAGGATTTTGACATTTAGTTGAATTTCTATTTTTTTCCAAGGCCACGTGTTCAAATCCCACTCTACATAACTTAGTCAAATTTTAAGGACTTATTCAGTGGGCCTCCATGTTAGTAGACCTCTACACAAGTAAATCATTGGGATGTTGTTAAGTGGTAAGATCCTGATGACTTGCTGATCCTGATCCATTCTATATAAGATGAAGGCTCAGATTAAGCGATTTAACAAGATCATGCCACATGTCATGATCCCAATGACTCACCAACCCAGAGGTATTTGTATAGCCCAAAATTATGTCAGAGCTCTATTCAAGCATGGTGAAACTACATGGATCTATTGGATGAGAGAAGGACACACTAGTAGTACAAGTCAATAGAATAATAACTTAAATTTGATGTCCCATCTGGCCATCAAAGTTATCAAAGCTCAAGATAGTCTATACATATAAGCTAATAAGTGAAGTCAAGTTATAGTTGGTTTTTTTCGAGCTAGAAAACCTAAAAGTGATAGATTTTAGCCCATTAAAGAAGTAAGTTTATTAGATAAATCCCTATAATCAATCTAGGTATGGCCACTTCATTTAATTTTTCCCTAGAATAAAATGTGGAAGTCTGTGCAGAGTATGGTGGATTGACAATTCTAAAATAACCCCAACAATAATTCACCAAAAATATTCAAATCAAATCTCTATATAGCCCTAAATTAAATGAAAGACAATTAGTATGGTGCTAATCATCATGTGACAGGTGCTAGAAAAGGCCCAAAAAGAGATAATGAGCACTAAAGATAAAGTTTTTGCCTTAAAGAGGTGTGGTTTTAGAAGTTTTTGATTGTTATCAAGCCGATGGATATGAAAATATTTAAACTATATTCTTTAACAGTAATGAATATTTACAACTACCCTATTAGTGGGTTGAATTGGCAAAGATTGGAAGGGCTCTCCCCTTTCATATTTATATTGAGCTCTGAAGGCCTTGAAAAATGTTGTCTCTTTATGAATTGCAAAAGAGACAGAGTATGCTATGTTGGGTTGGTATTTTTAGAATTAGAGAGATTATGCCCATTTATTTTCTTTCACTTTACTACTTTCTAGAATAATTTCTTCCTTTTTGCTATTTTAGTCTTGTTGTTTTAGAGGTGTCTCTTGCACTTAAATGATTGTATTAATTCCATACTCTATTAATCAAAAGGAAAATATTGATAATTTAAAAGTTTTTGAAACTATATAATCATTTATTATGCATGTTTATGGTAGTTATGTTTCTCACAGTTAAACTCGCCAGACTCTTGCACCATCTTTAGTTGGAGTTTGCTAGGTTTGGTTCAATTGAAGATTAGTTTCACTGGATTCACTCAATTAGATAGTTATAGATTCATATGTGTTTATATCAATTATTTTATCTCTTGATACCTACTCTTTTGCACTTACTTTATGATTAAGTTAGTTTAGGAATAAGAGAAATATGAATTTAATTGTTTATCTTGATTTTTATCTTGCCATTAATTTATCATTGTTGTAGCATTGTTTCATCCCTTAACATGGTAAATTAGTAAATAAATCAATTATTGATATCTTATATAAATATTAGGAGTTTAAATTCTATTAGAAGTTGAACCCTACAAACATATCCAAAGGAAGTACACAACCTCCCTATAAATGTCTTAGACAAAGAAAAATGTAGCTTGACTCATTAAAACATGCCCCTTACATGGAATATTCTTTATCATCCATCTTAGTGAAGACCAATATACCAAGCCCTAGTATATTTAGACCTTGGGGAGGTATTTCCTTTGTGGGATCTCCCTCCTTTCAGTAGAGGTAGTGATTAACAACCCCTTTACTTAATTATTGGATTGTGTCAAGATGCACACCAACAAGTCCTAATGACAAGTAATTTATATTGAACATTGATTTTGAGAAATTGGTGAACAATTAGATTCAATATTTTTAATTAGATCATTGGGATCTAAGTATAATGATTTTTTAAGAATGTAATTTTTTTTAGTATTTGTGTTGCACTATTGTATCCTATGAGGGTACATTTTTTTGAATATATTTTCCAATTGTTCTGGTTATTATTTTATATGTATAGTTGATATGGTGTATATGCATATGTATGAAAGTATGCATGCATAAGAAGACAAGACAATAAAAAGGAAACAACATATGAACAAGATGATGATGAATGTGGCATGGATAATGTCTTAAAAGGAACTATCAACCTTTAGATTCCAATAAGAATAAATATGGTTGATACAAATATGAATATGCAACTTGGAGTTATTCGACCTGTTAGGGATAAACAATATGATAGTTACTGATAAAATTTATTTTTTATCTTAGGACAATTTATTATTTCTTATGCAACATATTTGTTTTGGCAAAAGTTCAATGCAAAACTGATGAACCAATTTATAAAGAAACATATACTAGGCCCACATATCACAATTATGATATCAATTTATTTATTAAGAAATTAAGGCATAAAGGCCAAAGAAACCCTCATACAAGATTTTTCTATGATGGCCCTAAAATATTTTAGGTTTGTCACACTTCCATCACAATAAATAACAAGATGACTTTCCATACTATGGAGAGAAATGATGCTTAAATAAACTTCATGTCAATCAAATATTTGTGAAAGTACACCATATCTTATTTCATGTGAATTTCAATTCCATTTGGTTTTGTTTAACATGCATGTTCCTATTTTTGTCTCAATAACATAACATTGGTAAAGTGAGAATTTAGCAATAGTTAAACTTGGTTCAAACTAGATACCATGTGGGTATTTTAATACAATTGTTGATCCTTGTGAAGCGGAAGAGGTATTGGTTTTAGATAGAAATAAAAAAAAGTATTAATGTCTAATAATGACCAAAGGAAATAAATGAGATTCAGATGTGTAAATATATAAAGCTAAAATAAGTATTATCAAATTTCTAAACCAACAATAACACAATATTTGGCTATCAAGTGATGTAAGCACATCAAAACAAAACAAAGAGTGAAAACCCATGTCTAAACAAATTTTCTATTTGACTCTCTTGTGCACATTTTATCTAGTTGCCACAAGGGTTAGGGTTCTTAGGGCATGATTTTTTGAGCTAGATGCTTCTTTCTTGATTAAATGGAGGAATCACCTCCCAAAACTAAACCCTCTACTGGTACTACCACTCCAATGTATCAAGTTATTGCTCATGATAATATCAAGGGTTTTGTCTCATCATGGGAAATATTAAAAATGACAACATATCCCATGGATCTACAACATAGACACCATCAACATAATAAATCACACCTCGATAACATATCTACCTAAGGTAGACTTTATATCAAGTGTGAATATGACACACTCCAATACCCCCCTAAAGGTCATCTTAGGTGACATGGTAAAAAATAAGTCTTATGTTCATAAGTATGGGTTCTAACAACTAGGCTACTAAGGTACCCATGTACAATTAAATAGAAAATAATAACAAAGTTATTGAATTAAATGTCTACCAAATATGATGAATCATCTAGTCAAATAAATCATAAGTAGCTTTCATGAATCTCACTTTGTGAACAAGAGTGACTATTGGTATATGTTTCATCTAAATGTAAGCATGGTTAAATGTCTACAAATGGATTTTTGTAGAGATCCTCCATGAAACAACTATATTGTAAATGGAGTGACACAAATCTCCTCCAATAAATAAGTAACATTTGCATCTACTAGGAATAATCACTAGGTATATATCATACTCGAACAACCAAGGAAACATTAGTAGTACACAATATCCCACCCCCACCCCCTTAATGTTGACTAAGAAGTGAAGATAAAGTAACTCAATATCTCCAAAAGTGTCAATGTTTTAGGTGTGCAATAAAAACACAATAAAATCCTCAAGATAAAATGCCCAATATGCCACATGAATAAAAAATCCAAGGTGAAAAAAAACACCCTTCAGATGGGTAGGGTTTTGTTTCATCAGGGGCACAACCAATCATAGGGTCATCATTTAATTATGAAAAAGGTAAGGCTCTTGAATTTCAACTTCTAGACGACATCCTTGATGTTATATCTGAGTGTAAACAAATAACTCTTATTCTTATTTTACTTCATAGTTTTCCCTTTGAATAATGTTTCTACAAATGAGCCAAAATAAACTAATAAAATAGGGGTGGTATTTAGATTCAATTATGGGGCTAGGATAATGTTACATTTCATGTATGTCTAGGACCCCTAAACGTGCACATGCAATCTTACGATATGGAACCTGGATTATTTTAGGACAAAATTATTACTTATAAACTTAGAATTTTGACTTCCACCTGGAAGGCCCTTCTTTATCTCATTATCCAATGTGGGTTTATTTCCATTTTCTCAAACTTAGCTTATGGCCCTTTCTAAGAGATATAGCCAATCAAGTGGGCAGATTTATCTAGTGAAAAAACAATAGTGATAATTTTTCTAGTCTAAAATTTCAACCCCACATTTATAGAAACTAATCTCACCCAACTCATTCTTTATCTTATTAACCCACTTGGCCCTACTTTCAAAGTATCACAACATGCTCATTAATAAACCCTACACTTGTTTCTATTTCCAAAGAGAAGGGCATCTCATCTGATGTTGTCCCATTCATAAACCTAAGCCTATCCAATCCCAACATTAGGAAGAAGATAAAAGTAAATGTAATATAATTGAACTTTCTTTTCAATCTACTAATAGGAATAATGTTACCTAATAAATTTTTCTAGTTAAATCAACCCACATCAAGAGTCTTCTAGTTTTTTCCAAGAATGTCATGGTCCCCCTCTAGATGATAGTTCTTTAGGACCTAAATCTATTCTAAATAGCCAAATCCCTCTTCTAAACTCCCACACTCCACCTATAATTCCTCACATGTTGTCCATTATTACATTTGAGCAAATTGAACTCTTGTTCTAATACCCATTACAAGAGCACAACATATGATTAAAAATAGGAAGGAATTTAACTCCTCTTTTATAAACTCTCTAACTGAGGCATCACCTAGACACCATGCCACTTGTGGGGATCATGGGCTATAAGAAAAACCATTGCAGACAAGGGTAGTACTTCCTCATATGATCCTACCACTGATCAACTAAATATGTTCAACAACCAATTCCTTTCCCTAACCTGAGCCAAATTATACAACTTTCCCAATGAAGTGAAAAATATTCTCTTAGAATGTGAGGGGTATGTCAATCCCTACCTAAAAGTTTCAACTTAAGAAAACTCTCTCTATTTAATAGCATGATGTTTTTCTTCAATAATTGAAGAGTGGTGGGGGACAGGGGTGGGGGGGAAGATACATTTCTATAATTCTCTCACCTTGATGGTGGTGGTGGGGTTGTGCTTGGTTTTTATCCCTAGATCAATGTCTTTATTATTTATCAAGGGTAAGATCTGTCCCACTAGGTTATATGGTGCACCATCCTCGTTCAATAAATAATCATTGTATTTTTATCAATATATGCCCCCATCAATCACCATGAAAAAACCTAGCTATGGCAATGGATGTGAGATAACCTTCCCTCAGTTGAGTGGGATATTAGAGGAGACTTTAACATGATTGATAACAAGATAGACCATAGCTGGTTTGAATGATATATACTATATCTTATTAAATTTTTGGCTTGGATCTGCTGCAATAATTCTTTAGGAACTTATGACCCTATACTAGCAATTTTGACACTCATAAAAATCATTGGTATATGTGGTCAAATTATAGAATTGGTCTAGATAGAAAATCTAGTCACTTGGATAGCTTTTATCTATCCTAAAATATTCAAATCATTTCTTCCTATCAAGTGAGAACCATGTGCTTGGATCTTGATTGATACATTATTTGATCATCTTCCTATAAATATCCAACTCTCTCTCACCAATGTTGAAAATTCTCCTTATAATTTTACCTTCAAACTTAATGTTTTTCACCCTAAAAACAAGGATTGTGTTACTTCCCTTTTATATATTTAGAATTAAATCCTCAACAAGATAATTTTATCCTTTGATGTTAATTAGCACTTGATATATTTACATTTTTTCTTTAGTTATATGATAAATACATTCCCTTGGTAAAAAGAGAAAGGAACGATCTCTAAGGGGCTGACTTGAAGAAGGACATTAAGTCCTCCAATGAAAGCCTTCAAAAATAAATAGTATCTATGTAAAATTATAAAAGGTAATTTAAGTTGTATCGAGGCTATTGAGATCACACACACTTTAAACTTACATGGCTCAATGAAAGAGATAAAGGTTCCAAGTTTTTATTTTAGTACCTAGATCACAAACACAAAAAAGAGAGGATAATGTCTATCATAAACCACAATGGGAATTATTGTTCCTTTACTATCGACATTATCAATGGCTTCAACCACCACTTCAAAACCCTTTTCATTGAAAAGGTTGACCATTATGTATCCTACCATGAACTGTTCAATGTGGTGATCCAATGTGTTCTAACAAAATCATGCAAGACCTTCAAAATTATCCCTTTAGGTTGCTAACCACTAAGGAGTTAGCACATCTTCTCTTCTTTATGGTAAATGAAAAAAGCCCCAGCTTGGATGGTTTATTAACTAAGTTATTTAATACCATGTGGTCTACATTGCATGAGGATTTCTACCAAGTTTATCTTGAGGCTAAAGAAACAGACTCTTATGTCACTTTTATTAATCAAGATCTAATAAAAAATCATTCCTAAAGGAAACAATAACATAGACAACATAATTGGTTGGAGACTCATCACTCTCCTTAATACCTCTCTATAAAATCATTGTTAAGGCTACTTCCAAACACATCAAACTTATAGTGTAAGATACTATTAGACCTAATCAAATGGGATTTCTTGGTGGGAGGTACATTTTGGACAAATTGATTTTATCTTGAGAAACTATGGAATGGGCTTGAAAAATAAGCCAAAATGCTCTAATCATCAAGCTTGACTTTGACAATACTTAAAATAGAATCAAATGGAAATTTGTCCTCAATATTCTAAGCTGGTTTTAATTTAGGAACAAAATGATTCACCACATCAAAATGTTTTTTAATGATGCCTCAGCTAAAATCTCATTGAATGATTCTCTCACTAAACCCTTTGCTCTCCAATGATCCATTTGCCAAGGTTGACCTCTATCTTCTTACTTGTGTGTCTTGGCCACATATGCTCTTGAATACCTATTATAAAGAGCACATGATATGAACTTTATTTAATGGATCTCTCTTCCTAATGACACTTATGCTCTAGAATATGATTTTATTGATGACAATATATTACTCTTTTGCAACAATTAAGAGAAAATTAATCCTTCAAGTAATGGAAATTATAGATTTGTATTGTTTTATATCCAAATCTAAACTTATTGATGCAAAAAATAAAATTCATCATGGTCCAATCCGATCCCATTATTTAACCCTAAATTAGAAAGTTTGGTGTATATAAGGTTAATAATATAAGGAAATTTGTAACACAAAGGGGATAAACTAATCTATAGTAGGTCAATTAATAGGAAAACTTAGATAAATAATATTATAAATTTATACAAATAAGATTGATAAAAATAGTAAAGTATATATATTGAAATAAATAAGAATCAATGGTACTTAGTTCATTTACTATGCGCAGATAGATTTCGACTAACATGTGTAAAGTAGGTAGGTTTAATACTTTTGATCAATTGTTAGTGTTGACCCAATTTTGCCCCTCTGGCAAAATCTCAGTCACCTTCTACACCTGCTTTGCATGGCCAGTCATTTTGGGTTGCAAGGTCCATCTTCAGGGTTCGACAGCTCCATTTCAAAGCATTGGCTCATTGGCCTCGTTCATTGGCGTTCACGGTAGCATAAGGCAAAGTCTTCAAACGTTCACAAAAGGGGAGAGGAAAAGGCTGAGGCATTTAACACTAAATTAAAAGAAGGGCAGACGTTTACAAAAACAATGCAGTCAGCGGTAAAATTGCCACCCACAACACCGGCAGGTAAAAAGAGACCGCAAACAGATGCAGTCAGTGGCAAAATTGCCGCTCACAACACAAGCAGAGAAAATAAAGGCAGCCAACTCAGCCGATGTCGGCAGAATAGCCATGCGTACACAGCTGATGTTGGCAAAATTATCGCGCTTGGTAGCCAATCGGCCAACATCGGCAAAGTCCTACGTGCAGTCCAAGACATTGGGCGGCAAATTTACCGCTCACAACATTAGGCAGAAAAAAAGCCCTACAGAACACAGAAAAAGACCCGCCCAGCGCGTAGAGGAGTAGGCTACACACAAAATGAGGCATCAAGCATGGTCCCAACAATTTTATGATGTCAACTACAGTGTTTTTCACTCTTCTCAATGAGACTCCTCTTGGCTCTTCCCATATAAATACGCATACTTGGTCATTTTAAAGGATCTTCTCCAATTTTGTAAAGAGCACAGCTCTCCAAATTCTCCACCTGAATCAATAAAATATAGTTTTTGCCTCCATTTTGGATAGATTTGATGTGTATGCCATGAGTATTATTTGTGTTTAGTCATTATCTTCGATGCTTTCACAGGTAATGCCAATAGACCAGCCATCTACAAGGCACTGGTTCTACAACTAAAAGGAGAAGAGCAATATTTGAGAAGGACAGAATAGAGAAATTTGCTTGCAAGTGTGCATTCCACAGCACCTTGGTAAACCTCTGTTATGTATTTTCCATTATAGCCTCCCTATTAGTCTTAGTAGCCTAGTTCTTCTGCCAGATGTGTAGTGTATATTTGCATTTTTCTTGATTCTGAGAGTGGATGTGGAAGGTCAACCTTTATTTTGGTGTATCACCTCTTTGGAGTAGGCTATTTGTTTTCCTGTATTTTCTTCTCCCTTTTCATCCCCCCAGTATATCTATATATCTATATTTTTGCACTGCCTAAAACAAACAAGATACATCAGAGGGAACTAGCCCATACCTAGAGACTCTCCTCTCCTGCTTCGCCATCCCACAGGCAAGAGAGGAGTTTCCATGTTGCAGGGAGAAGGCAAGAACCTGTTTTCCTGCCACTGGGTGCAATCTCCAGTTGTCAATAGTTTTGGCACGCCCGGTGGGACTGTGTTTCTATCAGTTTCTAACGCGGTAGTATTTTAGAATTGATGTTGGTCATGCTATAATCATTTCAAAGATTTCTAGCATCTGGCGACTCCACTGGTAAGAGCTCAATTCTTTATTTTAAGACTAGTCACTTAAACTTCTATGCCAAAGGTTACCATAAGGTCAGCTTTAAGAAGGGTCCCTTTTGAATTCATTGAGCTACCTTTAAACTCTGCTAAAAGGCTTAGGTTTAAAATAACTCGCCCTTATCCATTAGTAAATCCTCCTAGACTTGTTGCTAGGAATACCAACCGAGCTCAGCCACAATTACAACCCGTTCCAGCCATGGCATTGCCTTTTGCAGCTTTTCACAGTGAGAGCCCCTTAAACCTCCCACGCTATGATCCGATTTCAGGAATAGCTCTAAAAAATGTACCTTCTTTTGATGGAGTGGGACCTATTACAGTTGTTGAGCATATCAAGAATATTGCCAACCTTTGCAATATTCACAATATAACAGAAGAAAACATTGTCATCAGACTACTGGCGTTGTCCCTCAAAGGCAAGGCTCTTGATTGATACAACACCTAGCCTGTGAATTCCATACATTCCTGGAATGAATTGGGCACCCATTTAACTGATCGTTTTGGGGAAAAAAGTGACAACCTCTCTCTTGCAGAGCAGCTGACAACTATAAAGAGAGCTCCACACGAGTATATGCAGGACTTCAACACGTGGTTTCAAAAAACTTGTTATAGAATTCCCGTCCTGGTAAGGCAGACTCTTAGCTATGCTTTCTTGTACTATTTAAAAGCATTAAACAGTGATATTGTTGTAATGATCCAATCTATGGGAGGGCACATATTGCCTGCTGCTTACGACATTGCCATAGCAGCTAAAAATTGCTTGGTTCAAGCCAGAAAGATCGTTCCTAGGCCCAACATGCCACTTTTCCCAGAGATGCTACCCCCTATACAGACCGTTGTTCCCACCATTTCTCCCCTGCCCACCATTGAGAAGCCAGCTGCTATTCTGTCAAATGAACTACATGAGGTTAAAAGCCTGTTACAAAATGTGTCAAACTAACTTGTAGCTTTTAAAAGACAACATGCTCAAAATAACAAGCCAAATCCAGGTTATCAATATTATGGTCAAGGCCCTAAGACCCCTTTTCAAGGCTATAATCAAGGACAGGGTTAGCTTACTCAAACCAGGCCTTATCAAAATTATAACTCAGGCCCCTCTTCGTCATCTAAAGCCATGGTGCCTACTCTAAATAACCTTGTACAGGAACAGCCTAGCTATTCAACCATAGGACATGGTCAAGAGCAAGTTGTCCATATGAATGATATGATGAATTTTTCCAAAATTCAAAAAACCAGGTTGCTGATCATTCCTAATTTTTTGAGTTTCCAGCTCAGCCCAGCATGAGTAACAATCAGGCTCAACCAGATTCTACTCTGATAAATCACGAAGAGGGTAAGCTCTATGCAGTTGGAGAAGTGCAGGCTTCCCCTCATGCAGTAGCAACGAATCCTCCACCACACCCTTTTCAAAGGGCCCCAATTTCTAGACAACTATTTGCACCTCCAGCTCCCCAGTCTATAGCTCCAGCTGGGATCAGCCCAAAGGAAAGCACGAAGGGAATCATCCCCCAAGTTAATATAGTTGACCAAATGAAGAAATTACACGTGAACATTTCTCTATGGGATTCGTTGTCACTCCCAGGACAAAGGGACATATTGAAGAAAGAATTGCATGAACTGGAGCGGCAGGCCATCCCAGCAGACACTCATGACATCCTAATGACGAATGGGCAGCCGTCTATTTAGATCAAGTAAAGAAAGAAGAAAGGACTCCCCCTTTTTATGTATCTTTGATCATAGGGGATTTCTTAGTACACAATTCCATAATCGACAGCGGGGCCAGCACTTCAGTAATGCCCAAGTGCATTGCTGATAAGATGGGATTAAAGTATGAAGCAATGAACAAAGGGGTCTTGCAATTAGATGGGATGCCTGCAAAGACAATCAAAATATTGAAAGGATTAAGTTTAATATTACATGCCTACCCAACATTCTCAATCCCCCATGATATAGTGGTGGCGGATGTTCCTCCATATTTCACAATTTGTTTGTCTAGGGACTTTACGTCCAAGATAGGTGGCTATCTAGCAGTGAATTGGTCATATCTGGTTTTCAGAACCAAGTACGGGACCAAAGTGAAAATCAAATTCGAGCCACTCTATAAGGACCATTTAGAGCCCTATTCACCCAAGGTAGTGAATGTCAGTTACACTATCATCGATCCAAAAGAGTCTCAGACGGACCGATCTTCATCTTCTGCTCTTGAAGGAGTCACAGATCTACTCTTGGATGAGTGGGGAAGCGATAACTTCGAGCACAATCCTTATAAGTTTATTGAAGAGGTAGACCTTGGCATCTATTGCTTGCATGAAGAAGGCATTTTCATGCCCAATATAATGAAGGAGAACAAAGAAGACCTCAGCCTGTGGCAGTTGTACTTCGATAGTTCCAGAAGTAAATTGGGCACTGGTGGTGGGGCAATGTTAGTTTCCCCTTCTAAAGAAAGGTACTTTTCATCTTTCCATTTCCAGTTCTCTTGCACATGTAATGTTGCAGAATATGAGTCTTTGATTCATGGACTTGAGTGGGCAAGAAAGAGAGGGATCAGGAAGTTGCAAATCCTGGGGGATAGTGAATTGATTGTGAACCAAATAAGAGGCCTGAACTTGACCAAGAACTCCTTGCTAAAGTCTTACAAGCACAGAGTCTGGGACTTGGTGGAGGATTTCCTTGCTCTTAACATTACCTCGATTCCTAGGGAACAGAATAAGCAGGCCAACAGGCTGGCCGTTGTTGGCGCCCAATTTGATGTTTCAAAAGAGATAAGCAGGGATTGTGGTTCACGCCATTTAAAAGTGGTGGTTCAGCCTTCAATTCCAGACAATGTTATGAATTGGTAGGTCTTCGAAAGTGACCAGCAGATAGCTCTCTTCCTGCAGGAAGAGAGCTGAGTTCGTAGTCCATAATCAAGTGAAATTGCAGCAGCAATACAGAAATCAGATTGTTCAATTGAAGAACAATAAACTCCCTAAGGGTCTGGTCACACTTGAAATTATTTTCAACAGAGATGACCAACTAAGAAATGACAAAGCATGCATCACTACCAGAGAGGAGAATTATGAAAAATTTGAAATCTTCAAGGACAAGTTGCTAGTGCTTGGTAAGGTCTGCACATTTCAAGAAAGGCAAGTTTTCATTCTGCTATGTCAGGAGTTCACTGACGTCTTTGCCTAGAATTATAGCGACTTGATGGGCTTCGATCCAAGACTTGCCCAGCACACTATTGAACTAGAGGAAGGTGTAAAACTAGTCACACAAAAGTAGAGGCTTGTTAATCCGATGATCGAACTCCTTATGCAGAAAGAATTGGTCAAGTTGATTGAGTCTGGCATTATATTTCCGATCAAACATTCTTCATGGTTGGCCAATTTGGTTCTAGTTAGAAAGAAAAATGGGGAGATCAGATTGTGCGTCAACTTCAGAGACCTTAATAAAGTCTCTTTAAAGGATCATTATCCCCTCCTGAACATGGAGCAGTGTTGGGAGGATGGGTGGATAAACCGGAAGCACACAGTTTGATTACTAATACCAAGCAACTTAATATGCGGAAATTAACCAGATTCACCAAGTAACTAGAATTCAGAATAACACAGCATATGAGAGACAATACCAAATTGTATTAACACTTTATACAGAAAAGAATACAATAAAGAAGATGCCACTTCTTCTCCACCACCTTACAGAGGTTTCCCACACCTCAAGTGAACAGTAATTCTTCTCCCCAAAGCTCTCCCTCTCACAGGTCCCAACACCCAACTCAAATACAGAGTTGGTGTTCACCTCCCGTGCTCCACGCACACCACAAGTGCTCCACGCACTCCACAAGCACTCCACGTGCTCCACAAGTACTCAAGGTACTTCAAGTAGATCTCTCATGAATCTGCAACAACCTACAATTCAACAGACCATACTTATGGAAGGAACTCCCTTGCCTTCCTCTTGCTCTATCCGAGTACACACCTGTACTCCAAGTAGATCCTGCCTGATACTGCTCCCTGTTGTGTTGCTGTCTGTATGACCTTGCACACCTGCAAATCAAGCAATGGTTCTATTCACCTGTGAACCTCGACCTTGCACACACATACACCTGCAGATCAACGATCTTACTTACCATGTAGATCTCCTATATAGGCCATGCAACTGTGACCAAGATCCTACACTCTTGAAGAACCCAGCTGGCTCTCCAATCCAGCACCAACACACCTGGTACTGTGGCACTAGGAGGAACGCACCATAGCTCTACCTCACACACAGAAGGAGCTTATAATTATGCTCTCTTACTCCCTAGCACACTTTTCCAATACAACCATGAGTCTATTATATAGATCTCATCCAAACAATGATTAGACATCTAATTACAATAATCAGATCCGCAGCTATGAGTCTAAAATTAGCGCTCATCATGCAAACTCTTGGTTCGTTAGCTCACTGTCCATAATTAACTCGCAGTCGAACTACACAGGCGACCGACGTCGGTCCCTGTCCGCCTGGGGTCACCGACGCCGGCCGATATATGACCGACGTCGGTTGCCTTCCTGTCTTACCCTGCCGACGCCGGTTGGCCAGACCAACGCCAAACACTTCTGACACTCAGCAACTCATTCTGCAACCTCCTCCATGTCTGCATCAGTGAAGCTTTTAGCTCCACAATCCTAACAATCTCCCACTTGGAGATAAATAGCTGCACTGTACCTGTACCTGTACTCTGTCTAATCTGTTTCCTGGTTTGTATCCCTCTTCAAGCTCCCACCTGAAGACAACCCACCACACATCCCGTGGTGTACCACCTGTCATCCGAGTAACCTACCACATCCGAACCTACAAATACATGTAGTGAAGTCCTGACCCTGTATAGCAACACCTGCTGCCGGTCCCTCTCAGAAAACCTGAGAATCCACTTCCCCGAATTGGCTCCTAACTCTCTGACAGCTCCCACTGCATGGGAATACTCAGGTCTATACCAGACCTCATGTGATTTCGGACACTGTACCTGTCCAGCCCTTAGTGTGCTCCGGCTCTGCATCCTGAACCTCGCCAACACCTGATTCACATCAGCTCCCACTCGAGACAAAATCAACCTGTGATCTCCATGCCTCCCATGTCAAAGAATTCCGCTGCTCCAAACTCCTCATGACATGCCACTGAACTAATCTTACCCTTAGCTCAGCAAAACCCTGTATGTACACCCCTGCTAGCTAGCATACTATCCACATACAGCAACAAAATGATGTCATGACTCATCATCCCCTGGGTAAGTCAAACCACAGTAGTTACCTGACACTGACTGAAGCCATGCTCCGTCCTCCACCTATCAAAACCTGTACCACTGTCCTGCAGCTCCACAAGACCATATACCTGATCTTCCGTCTCATGTATCCGTTCTCTCCATTCTTCTACTAAGGAATCCATTCGTCTCTGTGCTTTTCATACCTGCTGGCATCTCTACCAAAACACACCTGTCTGGTTCTCCTCCAAGGAATCACATCCTCATCCATGCCAAGCTCACACCTGTTTCCTGGATCCTTCCTGCTCTACAAACAGCAACATGTATAAAGAAGAGGAACAACGAATTTGAGGGCCTACTTACGCCTTCAGTCCTCCATATGGGTGTTTGAGACTCCTTGACAGCTTGCTGTCCACCCAAAATTCGTTACAGTGACCGACCTCGGTCACTCCACAGTCTACATCCGACCGACGTCGGTTCCATGCATCTGTACCTGACTACCAACCTGCCTGCGCTGGTGTCCCTGTTGCCGACGTCGGTCCTCTGACCGACATCGGTCTTACATACTGCTGACGTCGGTCCCATGACCGACATCGGTCTTACCCTGCCTGACATCGCCGGCTTCGGTCTGCACATGACCGACATCGGCACCTGTCTGTTCGACGTCGGTTCCTCCTGACCGACATCGGTACCTGTGTTTGCCTGTGAGTGATGACTTTTTACCCGCGAGCTTCTTTGAATCAAAACCCATGTCCAAACTGCCCTGCTCAGAAGTATCCAGCCACATCCACTGGGTTCTGTCCGCCATCTCCTCCATAAACACCAAGGCTTTCCAGTTCTTAAGCCTGTCAAATATATCTGTCTTCCGCTTAAGAACATGCATCTCCTTCCTGCTCATGTGACCAAGCCTACGAAGCCACGTCTCCGCAACAAAAGAAGAATCAGTAATATAAACAAGTAGATAAAGGATACCTATTTTCTTACCACCAGCTAATTCAAGTGCATCCACTGTGAGAGTTCTTGTGCATCTCTCATCACCCAATCTTTCTGAAGAAATTAGCCATATCTCCAAACCTGGGACCTGCATGACCTTCATCAACACCTGTGTGTTGGCCGCCTGCAATTTCAGCTTCACTTCCCCTTTGCCAATCCTTTGGCAAGGCTTACCAGCTCCTCTACCTGGAACTGCATGGAAAGAGGCAACCGAATCTTTTATCCAAGATTCAACTTTATCCAAGAAACCTGCAAACACATCCTGTGCAACAACACCTGCTACATCTGTATCTTCAGTTTATTCATGCTGATCTGTTACCAACCAACAATAATCTTTTACCTGCTCTTTCTTTCCATAGGACCGTGAGTGACCATCTGTGCTTTTCAACTCCTCCATTCTTAGCTTACTTTGATCTGTTGTTGCTCTACTCCCACTCGATCAGAAACCCCTGAGAGTGACCTGTAACCAAACACAAAACCTGCTTCCTCCAACCTCAGCTCAGATACCACTTGTTGGTATCAAGCTCAAGAACCTACAACCAAGGCTCTGATACCACTTGTTGGGAGGATGGGTGGATAAACCGGAAGCACACAGTTTGATTACTAATACCAAGCAACTTAATATGCGGAAATTAACCAGATTCACCAAGTAACTAGAATTCAGAATAACACAGCATATGAGAGACAATACCAAATTGTATTAACACTTTATACAGAAAAGAATACAATAAAGAAGATGCCACTTCTTCTCCACCACCTTACAGAGGTTTCCCACACCTCAAGTGAACAGTAATTCTTCTCCCCAAAGCTCTCCCTCTCACAGGTCCCAACACCCAACTCAAATACAGAGTTGGTGTTCACCTCCCGTGCTCCACGCACACCACAAGTGCTCCACGCACTCCACAAGCACTCCACGTGCTCCACAAGTACTCAAGGTACTTCAAGTAGATCTCCCATGAATCTGCAACAACCTGCAATTCAACAGACCATACTTATGGAAGGAACTCCCTTGCCTTCCTCTTGCTCTATCCGAGTACACACCTGTACTCCAAGTAGATCCTGCCTGATACTGCTCCCTGTTGTGTTGCTGTCTGTATGACCTTGCACACCTGCAAATCAAGCAATGGTTCTATTCACCTGTGAACCTCGACCTTGCACACACATACACCTGCAGATCAACGATCTTACTTACCATGTAGATCTCCTATATAGGCCATGCAACTGTGACCAAGATCCTACACTCTTGAAGAACCCAGCTGGCTCTCCAATCCAGCACCAACACACCTGGTACTGTGGCACTAGGAGGAACGCACCATAGCTCTACCTCACACACAGAAGGAGCTTATAATTATGCTCTCTTACTCCCTAGCACACTTTTCCAATACAACCATGAGTCTATTATATAGATCTCATCCAAACAATGATTAGACATCTAATTACAATAATTAGATCCGCAGCTATGAGTCTAAAATTAGCGCTCATCATGCAAACTCTTGGTTCGTTAGCTCACTGTCCGTAATTAACTCACAGTCGAACTACACAGGCGACCGACGTCGGTCCTTGTCCACCTGGGGTCGCCGACGCCGGCCGATATATGACCGACGTCGGTTGCCTTCCTGTCTTACCCTACCGACGCCGGTTGGCCAGACCAACGCCAAACACTTCTGACACTCAGCAACTCATTCTGCAACCTCCTCCATGTCTGCATCAGTGAAGCTTTTAGCTCCACAATCCTAACAAGCAGATTCTCTAAAAGGTAACTGGTTCTGAACGTTTCTCCCTCCTGGATGGTTATTCGAGATATAATCAGATTCTGGTGTGAGGCTGCGACCAATACAAAATAGCCTTCACCACTAAATGGGGAATGTTTGCCTACCAGAAGATGCCTTTTGGCCTATCCAATGCTGGTGCTACCTTCCAGCGAGCCACGGACATGGCTTTCAGTGGTTTGATAAATAAGAACGTGTTGGTGTACCTCGATGATTTAATGATTTTTTCCAAGGAGGCGGGCCAACACATGGAACACCTCAGGTAGATTTTTGAGAGGTGCAGGAAATTTGGCATCTCCCTAAATCCAAAGAAATGTGTATTTGCTATTCATGAGGGGAAACTTCTTGGCCACATTGTGTCCAAGGAAGGTTTGTCTATTGACCCCGAGAGAGTCTGCTCCATTCTGGAGATGTCCCTACCAAAGCACAAGAAAGGCCTGCAGAGTTTCTTTGGCCAGATAAATTTCATTTGGAGGTTCATTCCAAATTTTGCTGAGATAGTTAAACCCCTAGCCTCTATGTTGAAGAAGGGTGAAGAATTCAAATGGACAATGCCAAGAAAAGACAGCTTTGAAGCCATCAAGCAAGCTTTGACCCAGGCTCTAGCTCTAATCAGCCCTGACTTCAGTAAAGACCTCAATCTCTATACCTTTAGCAATGGGGAAGTAATATCTGCTATGCTTACTCAAGCAAACAGTGATGACCTCGAGCAACCACTTACCTTCTTCAGCCAAGGGTTAGTGGACTTCAAAATCAGGTACACCTATGTAGAGAAGCAAGTCCTGGCAGTAGTGCGCAGCCTGAAGAAATTCAGATACATGTCAAACGACAAGATCCATCTCATGGTTCCACATCTTGGTGTCAAGGATTTCTTGACCAATCGAGACTTAAATGAGAAAAGAGCAGGATGGATCACCAAGGTGATGGAGTATGACATAGACATCAAAATCACCAAGTTGGTGAGAGGAAGGGGCCTGTGTGAACAGCTAGCTATAGATTTGAGGTAAAAGGGTGAAGACAGCTTGTTGATCCATAACGCAGCCACTGCAGAAGAACCAGCTGTCATAAGAGATTAGACGTTGGACATGAGGTGCTTCCTTCTTATAGGCGAATGTCCACAGGGTCTCGGTAGGGCCAAAAGAAGGTATTTTAAACTTCAATCCCTTCCCTATGTTTTGATTGATGGAGTATTATTTAGGAAGGATCTCTCCAGGGTTCTCTTGAGATGCATTGACCCCAGTCAGGCTGACAAGTTATTGGCTAAGTTTCATGATGGGCCAGCAGGCAGCCATTTTGCCCCTAAGACCACAGCAGTAAAAATAATGAGAGCTGGCTATTTTTAGCCCACTCTTTTCAAGGATGCCCATGCCTGGGTAAGGAAGTGCCAGAAGTGTGCACTTTTTAATGAAAAGTAGTGATTGGCTGCCATGCCCCTACAGCCCATTCAAGTTGAATAGCCGTTCATGCAGTGGGGCCTAGATTTCATAGGAATGATCAATCCTCCCTCTAGTGCCAGACACAAATGGGTCCTGACTGCTACAGATTATTTCACCAGGTGGGTGAAAGCCATTGCTTTGAAGGAAGCGAATGAAAGCACAATCTTGGATTTCTATGAGGACTTAGTGACACATTTTGGGGTCCCAGCCACTATAATTTTAGACAATGCCTTGGCTTTTCTGGGAACCAAAACTAGTGAATGGGTGATAAGGTATGGTATATACCTCAGCACTTCATCAAATTACTACCCGCAGGGGAATGGGATGGCTGAGTCCACCAACAAAAATTTGATTAGGATTATAAAGAGGACCATGGAAGAAAATCAAAAAACTTGGCATGCCAAGCTGAAGACAGCTCTATGGGCCGATCAGATCACTCCAAAGAGATCAATTGGAAATTCTCCATATACGCTTGTGTATGGAAGGGAAGCAAGGTTTCCCATCTCACTCAAATTGCCAACACTGGACCTCACTCATCAGCTGCAGTTAGAAGAAGGAACCAGCATGGAAGTTAGGCTGTGTGAGCTTATGGAGCTCCAGGAGATAAGGGACCGTGCCATGGCTGCCATGTCTAGTCACCAACAGCAAATAGAAAGACACTTCAACAAGAAATCTTCATCAAAGGATTTCTCTGAAGGAGACATTGTTTTGAAATGGGATGAAGATAGAGCTAAGCCCGAAAGACATGCAAAATTTGATGCCCTCTGGAGCTGTCCTTACATGATTACTCAGTGCAAGAAGTATAACGCGTTTCAGGTCTCCAAGTTGGACGGCGAAGAATTGCGTATCCCAGTCAACGAGATACATCTGAAGCATTGCCACTAATTTTTGGTTCGGCTGTACATAGTTTTCCTTGTTTTCTTTCCTACTTTCCCTAAGTGCAGTTTGCACAGTTAGTTATTTTTAGTCTTGTGTGTTTCCCTTCGTTGGTGGGGGTAAATTCTGTGTATTTGATTCTGGGATTATCAAAGCTGTTGTGAACTCTCTTCAAAGTTACCATCTGACTCCGCACCCAATGGATATTCAGAGGCAACTAGATTCTAAGCATAGCAGACACGCTTACCCTGTGAGTCACCAATTTGTTGACCCAATTTTGCCCCTCTGGCATAATCTCGGTCACCTTCTACACCTACTTTGCATGGCCAGTCATTTCAGGTTGCAAGGTCCATCTTCATGGTTCGACAGCTCCGTTTCAAAGCATTGGCTCATCGGCCTCATTCATTGGTATTCACGATAGCATAAGGCAGAGTCTTCAAACGTTCACAAAAGGGGAGAGGAAAAGGCTGGGGCATTTAACACTAAAGCAAAAGAAGGGTAGACGTTTACAAGAACAATGTAGTCAGCGGCAAAATTGCTGCCCACAACACTAATGGGTAAAAAGAGACCGCAAATAGATACAGTCAGCGGCAAAATTGCCACTCACAACACAAGCAGAGAAAAGAAAGGCAGCCAACTTGGCCGATGTCAATAGAATAGCCATGCGTACACGATTGACATCGGCAAAATTGCCGCTCTCGATAGCCAATCAGCCGATGTCGGCAAAGTCCCACGTGCAGTCCAAGACATTGGGCGGCAAATTTACCGCTCACAACATTAGGCGACAAAAAAGCCCTGTAAAACACAAAAAAAGACCTGCCCAATGGGTAGAGGAGCAAGCCGCATGCAAAACGAGGCATCAAGCATGGTCCCAGTAGTTTTATGATGTCAGCTACTGTGTTTTTCACTCTTCCCAATGAGACTCCTCTTGGCTCTTCCCATATAAATACGTAGACTTGGTCATTTTAAAGGATCTTCTCCAATTTTGTAAAGAGCACAGCTCTCCAAATTCTCCACCTGAATCAATAAAATATAGTTTTTGCCTCCATTTTGGATAGATTTGATGTGTATGCCATGAGTATTATTTGTGTTTAGTCATTATCTTCGATGCTTTCACAGGTAATGCCAACAGACCAGCCATCTACAAGGCACCGATTCTGCAGCTGAAAGGAGAAGAGTAATATTTGAGAAGGACAGAATAGAGAAAGTTGCTTGCAAGTGTGCATTCCACAGCACCTTGGTAAACCTCTGTTATGTATTTTCCATTATAGCCTCCCTTTTAGTCTTAGTAGCCTGGTTCTTCTGCCAGATGTGTAGAGTATATTTGCATTTTTCTTTATTCTGAGAGTGGATGTGGAAGGTCAACCTTTATTTTGGTGTATCACCTCTTTAGAGTAGGTTGTTTGTTTTCTTGTATTTTCTTCTCCCTTTTCATCCCCCCAGTATATCTATATATCTATATTTTTGCACTGCCTAAAACAAACAAGATACATCAGAGGGAACTAGCCCATACCTAGAGACTCTCCTCTCCTGCTTCGCCATCCCACAGGTGAGAGAGGAGTTTCCATGTTGCGGGGAGAAGGCAGGAACCTGTTTTCCTGCCACTGGGTGCAATCTCCAGTCGTCAACAGTTAGATTCTAGAAATTGTAATTATGTGGCCAAAGACACTACCATCAGATCTAAACACTACCATCGATGCTTATGTCTGAATGTGATGCAAGTCTCCAATACAAAATAATGACTAGATCTAGATGATACCAACTCACTATTTTGGGTTTTATGTCACCTTTTTGCTGATGTCTTCAAATCTAGGATATATGTCATTCTTCAGTGATTGATAAAACACTAAATCTTCACACTTCTTCACCCTTAGAATGATTTTGGTGACAAATGGGTTAGTGGTCTTATTATGTCAAGTTACTTCAAATACCCCTCTGTCAATGGGCATTGGTTACATATCCAATACTCTAAGGAGGGCTTCAGACTTATGTAGTTCTCTCCTATGTGTGGGAAAATGTGTGCACAAGGGTGAAATATACTATATGAAGCTTCGTGTAGTGATTTATTTTTTAATTTGATAAATATCGCTCATGGTTTACTCTTTAAATGATTTATAATTGTAATATGACTTATCATATAATTGATATGAAAATAGGTATGAATAGGGCATAATAGAGTGCTTATGTAGTGGATTGATTTATTTTTAGTAGGTCTTTGCTTGGTATTTTTTAAATGATGAATTTGAAGGCTTAAAATTATATTTATACCACATCTTTTGAAAATATATCATGGTAAGGTTCAATAAGACAAATAGGTTGACCCATAGGTTTTGAATCATTTGTAATTTGGTTAACTTTTGGTAACTAGACACCAGATAAGGATCTAGACACTACCTTCGGTGGTAGGATCCCTTTTTGGTCGGTAGTGTCCAAAAGGCTAGAAAACAAGTATGGATCTAAAATTGACAGCAAAGAATGTTTATTTAGTTTTTAGGTTTTTATGTAGTACAGGAGACCTAGGTCATTAGAATGATATGGATCAGACTAAGAGATAAGCATTTAGGCATAATTAGATAGCGAATGTAAGCTTTTTGACAATAAGGAGGTTTAGAACTGAAGGTTAGATCCCTAATTAATATTTGTCAAATGTATAAGACTGAAATGTTATAAATATTTAGTTTTAGTATCTACAATCACACCCCAATTGACCTTTCCCCCTCCCCTTAATCTAGTAATGTATAAGGATTAAATTTAAGGTTAAAGGAAGAAATGTGTACTTAGGTGTATATAACACATCTTATTTTTTTTTTAGCCCACTTTGAGTGCTTTACTAGTGTATGACCTATAACCAAGAGCATGTTACAATGTAAATCAATTCATATAATCTAAAATTTGAAATAATCTAAATGTTTGAAAAGAAAGAGAGCAAGGAAGGAGTACACCTATGTGTTGATGCAACCATGTCTCTTGATGCTTTGACTTGGTAATGATGTTTCCTTATGAAACATTGGAGTTGGAAAAGATTTAGAATTGAAACTTGGAGAGCTAAAGAGTAATATTGTAAGGTATTATGCCCGTAATCTGTTGCAAGGATGAGTTGTGACACGACCATTGAGATCATTATATCTCAATATCACAACTCAAGTGTGAATATGTAATCTGATGAGGGTGAGTGATTTAATCAACTCGTCTTATGAATATGGTGATATTATATGATTTAATTACTTTAATTTATAAATATAGTGAGGTTTAATGATTCAATCACTTTAGCCTATAAAATAAACCAACTACTACAATAGAAAAGGCTCGATCATAGTACATCCTTGTGTAATCAATACATCATGATGAATAGTATACTTGGTAACTTTTGAAATTTTTGGTATAATAGCATGGAATATGAACATATAATATGTTTGAGATATAGTGTATGTGTCATAAATCTAAAAAAATATATTTCAAATTTATGCAAAATCCATGCAATGTATAGGATTCTGACCCATGTATATCTGAATCATTAAACTGAATTAGAGATTGTGCAAATGTGGAGGTCATGTCCTTATGACATGCCCCCACTAAATTTTGGATATATCTAGTCAATTTTTAAGTATGGAGGTCATGTTTTTATGACATGCCCCCATTGAAATCTATAAAATTGAAAAAATGTGGAGGTCATGTTTCTATGACATGCCCCCACTAAAATTTGGAAATTGTAAAAATGTGAAGGTCATGCTTATATGGCATGACCCCATTATTATTTCCCCCATCCCTCTTTTGAGATGAGGGAACTAGAATCTGGTAGGTACCTTACCTCAAAAGGATAAGGTAGTTGTATAATCCATGTATGAATCATGTATCACATGGGGATAACATGTCAAATTAGATATATCAATTAGGTTCATAGTAGGTGATCAAATTAAGTCACAAAGATGCATGATATAGATCATGGAAATTTCTAGAGAGTAATAGTACAAGATCAACAAAAAATCAAACACACACAATAAGAGCACTCAATATAATGCAAAATAATGATCCAAGGAGACTGCATACAATGGGCATATTTAAAGGCCTCACAATCAAAGGGGATGACATAGTTAAATGTCTAATCATGTAGAATGACATATTCAAATGTTTAAACAACATATAATGACATATTCAAATGTCCAATCAGCATACAATGGCACAAGGACTAAGAAACAAGGAACATACTCAAATTTTCTACAAGGAAGACAATATCAAGCAATGTAATACACTCAAGGATGTGAAAAATAAAGGAAGCGTAAGCAACCAACATAAGCATATTATACTAGTCCCTAAATATATGTGTTATAAAAAATGTTAAGTAGTATGACATATCAAGTACACTGTGAAAGATATGAGCATTGATATAGACAGTGTAAGAGTTTTCATGTAAGCTCAAACATGATAATGTAGAAATGATCAGAAAGGATGTGTAACATGCATCAATCATGATCAAAGAAGCAGATGCCCCAAAACTACTATATGGCATGAGTAGAGGAAAGGTCTAAAATATGGAAGTTCATAGATCATGTGTTTGGGTATGCTTGTATCACACTCAAAGATGCATGAAAGTAAGTGTATATAGTAATGAAATGATGTTATCTACTAACATAAATAAAACAACATAGATGTCAAGGAGCTAATTAAATTTAGGAATGCTAAATATTTTTTGTATTTTAAATTATTTGAATGTTTCTGTATTTTTTTTTTGTGTGTGTGTTTTAGAATTTTTTGGAATGTTTGGCTTAATGCACATTAAATGAATAAATTTTGGTATGATTGGAATGTTTTGAGTGAAAACATTTCATAGCATGCTCTTCTTCTCTCCTTTCTTGCTTAGTAGAATTACCATCACCATAATGTTGTATGTGAACCAATATTCCCTTGTAAGAGAATGAAATATCATGTTGGTTTTAATCAAATTTAGCATCCATTTAGTATAGCCTAAATTAATCCAATGTAAATTTGTGTTGAGTTGTATGGGTTATGACCCATACTTTTGTTTAGACCACACATGGTCCACAAATAATTTGTAATATTATGTATCCCAATTATTTTTTTCAACTTCCTTTATGATGTAAGTGTTATAACCAAATATTTCACCCTTGGAGAGGTAGTTTAGATCTCTCCAAATTTGGATAACATGGGATTACCTCTAAGCATGTGGGTTACCTATAATAGAGGTAAACCTCTAGATCATGGGATATCTCCCTTGATATATATTTTAGGCTCACACACTACACTAGAATAATCACTATTGGTGGTAAAAGGGGGAGAATGAAACCAAAATTAACCTATGCTAATGAGGTGATACACCAAAGATAACTCCACCAACATACTTGCATTTTCACTATGAAATAAGACTACTAAAACTGACGTGAACCCAATGTTCTTCTAGCTTAAGTATTTATACATGGAGGTAGATTGCTATGCATATCTAGAGGTGGATGGTTCTTCTTGAAACTGCCTTGATGATGAGGAGTCCACTAGATAGTCCAAAACTATTGTAGTAGTAATTGACACATTTTCGCTAACTTGATAAGGTAGAAACAATATTTTAACATCCCTTATATGCCCCTCAACTGATATCCTTTCCTTCACCACTTGTCATTCATTATTTGTAGTCACTCACTATCTCTCTAGGCCTAGATATTCACACTTATCGCTTAAGTGACCTATAGATATTCAAGAAGGTTCATTTTAGAGGTGTTGGATAACTCATTTAGACCTTATTTATCCTTTGGTATATCATATAGACTTCAAGAGACTCAGTGCCACTCTTCTCACTATCACACTTAGGCAGTCACATTTCTTTTCACTATGCCATTCAAGACTGCTTGTAATAAATAGATTAGAAAATGTAATTTCATGCATCACTAAGGTGATATATGAGTATGGGGAGTTATAAAAAGTCCCTACACACCTTTCATAGTGACCTTCACTCATCGGTTCCTTTCTTCACCTTCAATCCAACCCAAATCCTGTAGAAAACATTGAATTAGATATGTTCATATAAGTGATAGTATAAAATAATGGTATATCAAAGAGACTGGGGGAGTGATAAACATGTAAAAAACATTTTCAATGCCAATTGGTCACTTATATATGCATATCCCTTCATGTTTTCTCCATCAAGTTCATACAAGGGTTTTAGGTCACCTGAGTTATTAATAATGATTCATAAAAGTTAAACCTCTAACTCTCAAACCAATTCCACTAATATTGAGTTCAAGACCCTCCTCAACTATCCCTAGCTACAATAGGAACCATACACACCATTTTAAAATATATGATCAAAATAATTTGGCTCTCGATTTTTTACTTATCATTTTATACACCTATGAGGCTAAATTAGGCCAAAATGACCAGTCCTATGTTGTATTATACAATCTAATGGGTGTTATATACTCTCCACTCATCATTGAATGATATAAAATTGTTTGGTAATATCATATGGTCCTTTTGATGAAGTTAGATTCCATGAGGTTTTATGTTCAGTTCTAAACCTGATAGGCCTAGACTATGTTTTCTACATATGTGACCAAATCTAAGGTTTCCAATGAATGTAGGGCTTCTTAACACTTTGTTAAAATTCATTATAACCTTATACATATTCTCATAGTTCCTTAAGACTCTTCTTTTCATCCTTTCATCATGGATGTATACTAGGTCTTTAGACTATACTGTTCATGGAGTGCCTCATGTCTGTGACAAAACAAAAGGCATCTCCCCTATTGATATAATCAAACCGAGACCATGGATGCCTAAGTTAAGTCATGAGGACCCTATATACCAAGTTTTATAAATTTTTCATACTCTAAGATCCTTCAACACCTCAAATTCCCAAATTTAACTATTAGGACTATGATTGTGGTAAATCGTAAATGTGCATTTAGGAGAAATATGAGTTTCTTGTAGGTATTGATTAGTGTTTAAGGATTGAATTAGACTCTTTTGATTCCTCTAAGGTCATTATGATCATTTCATACCTATTTTAGATCATTTCATTCCTTGGGATCATGTAACCATCTCTCACCATCAATGTACTTTAGGTCTATAATATGAACCAAACTATAAATGTTGTTTAGGGAATATGAGATATTCCTATAGATGGTGATATGTGCTTAACTACAGTGTTTCACTCATTTGGTTCCTATTAAATTCATTAGGCCATTGCATACATGGGTACACTCATATCATGATTTGGATCCATGGTCTCATATCATTACTATCAATGGACCATAGGTCACTTGCAAGCTACAGGTTCATTTGGGCTCAAAGGCACTATAATTCACTAAATATCCTCAGTAGAAACTTGACTGAGTTTGGAGCCATTCAACCATCCTTCTCCCTTGACCAAAAAACTTCTTCTTGTGCTCATATATGATATATAGGCATAGGTTGCAAGGATGAAACCATCAAACTTACACAGACCTCATAAACACTTACAACCAGATGGCACTGTATTAGGTAGAAACCTTCTTCGAAGAAATTAAGGCAAATGTTCCCATTAAGTAGATTTTCAACTCTTATTGACTGTAGATGTTTATTGAGAGTCTCTTGACTGTATTTTTTGAACCCTAAATGAATTGAGAACTCCTTTCAAGTCATGAAATTATATATAACCTATCCCTCAATTTTTGGATAGTCCTTCAATTATTCATACAAACCTACATGTGACTATAGGTGATTGTGTACATTGGGACTCTGGTTAGTCTTTACTCATTATCTTAGAACCCTATCTCAATCAAATTTTATGTCCTTCAATGCAAACCCTCCATGGATAAAATGACTTCCGTTCTTTGAGGTGGGAAACACAGGTGTGTTATTTTTGTCTTGAACACACTGATAGAAGATGGAAATTTGTACTTCTCAAATAATGTCTCTATAAACCATAATGATGTTCACTTCTAATAAAGTGAGATGATATAGATATCTTCCTATAACCACATGTGTCAAACCAATTTAAAATAAAATTAAATGAGATAACATGCTCTGTCGACCTTCATATATCACTTGGTAACATCAAACCAATGCAAACATATGAGAAAACTGAAGGTGTTGGGAATGTGCAGGCAACTTGGAGGTGATAAAAATCATAGTGATTGTTAATGAAACATAGACCACTAATTTAAAAACCATGACCATGAAATGAAAGTTCATAAAGACTACTTTCATCCACCAATTACACTTAGTCCAACTCATCTCCTCATGTCTGTACTAGAGGAAAATGATTTGACTTCTTTGACCAACCCAAGAGAGTGATGAGATAGAGAGAGAGATTAGTTTTCATCAAATTTGAACATGTTAAAGCTATTTAAACTTGGAAATGAGTTTTGGGGTTGTGAACACACTTCTTAGAAGCTTTCACATGTGTTAGAATTGTTATACAGTCTGTACAATAACTAAAATTCCCCTTTTTATAGGTGATCTTCTTGTTTTAACGTTTGACCTATAACTTTTAGTTTCTAAGCTACCATTTGACATCTATCTGACATGTGGTACACTATATTTCACTTTGACACATTTGTCCTTTAGTTGAAAACCATACATTTCACTTAAAATGACCAAAAGGTGACCAAAAAAGGTTATTAGGATAAATGTACAAATATGTCAAAGATGAAACATATTATGTGACCTCAATAATGACCATGCTAAACAATTTCAAACCTAGGGGACCCTAAGAAAGTTTGAGAATCTAGGGGGTTGACCTAATTTGACCTATGGGTAAAATTAGTCAACAATAAGTCCTTGATGGTATATTCAAGTTATTGTAAACTTCTTTTATTAAAAAATGTTTCTTTCTCTATAGGATCAATATGTTTATGGTGAAAATAAGATCCACCCATGAATAATGTAATAGTTAAATCCTTTTGGTGAGGATGTTTCTTGCTTGGTGCATTTGAAAATGTTTTCAGAGTATTTCCATTTCATATTGGTTCCATATTGCGTTAATTTTGTAAAGGTTTTATATAAATATTTGGGATGCCACATGTTTTTTCATTATAAGATGTGTTAGAACTCTAACAAGTGCCCACCCAACCCAGTACTGATCGATAGGTGGTTGAACCTGATCCTCATCCTGATCAATTATATATTATGGGGGTGGGTGTCCAGAAATTAGGTTTTATGGAGGTCCATAAAATAGATACCATGGTGGTGTGATTGTTCACTTGGTAATTCATTCCCATCATATTTATCATGAATAAAATGTTTGTAATTAATAGGAGATATATTTAGTTATATGTTATATTTAAGTAGGAAGCAATCATATCTATGCACATCCATGTATAGGTGGGTAAACGAGGTATAAAATTTATATAATGCAATTTCCTTTAGTGGAGGATTGATACCTATAATAAATAAGAATTGTAGTTCCAAATCTGAAGCTTGATATGCTAAGGAATATGATGCATTTTTAAAATGAATAACATAATCTTGAAGAGATTCATCATCATGTTGTTTGAAGTATTGCAAATGTTCCAATGTAAATTTTGGCATATTGTGTGTACTAAAAGTTGAAAATAAAAAATATTCTATTTTATTGAATGTATCTAAAGAACTATTTGGTAAACTATAGAACCAATCACAAGCTTCATCTGCAAGTCTCCTTTTAAATTAATTTAACACTATTCAATCATCTTTAACCCAATTTTAAAATGAATTTATATATTTAAGTACATGTTAGGAAGGATTTTCTTGTCTAAAAATGTAGTAAATATTGGCATTATAAACTCTTGTTGAGCCCTCAATCTTGGTTAAGTACTTTTTGAAGACAAGTGGCATAAAAGGAAGTATAGGTGCAAGAGAGACACGATGCATAAGACCATGGCACGAAAGATAATGGATCAAAAGAGATAAGTCACATGGAACAAATAAGCATGAAACATGGAGAAACTAAGATTGTAGGACTCAAATATTATTGAAGGACATGGGAAAGGAATGGAAAGCAGAGATAGTTAGGGGAAAATGCACATGAACACTAGAGAAGAATAGTCAAGCACAAATCCAATACCGGTCCATGGGAATATATGTGCATGAAGATAAGAATCTAGCATAGAGAGAGCATATAAGGGAAGTTAGGCCTGGGTCCTTAGGAATTCAATGTAAATAGCTTGTCACGACTCATTATTTTTAATGGTCATTGGTGAGTCATCTTTTTGTAATTACTTTTATAACTGAATGGTCGGGGTAAGCCATATATAAATACCCATTAGTTTTACTTAGTGTTGTTGTTGATCATTATAATCCTAGAGTCATTTTAACCTTGGATATGACTTATGAATGCAATGAATATAATATTTTGTGTTGATGAAAGACTTATGTAATCTATTCATGAATATAACAGGGTTATTACTATTTTGTTATCATTTTGTGCTCAACTTATTTTTATTTGGTTAGTTAAGTAATGAATGAATAGTTAAGGATTATATATTGAACTAAGTGTGAATTTAAAACTAAGTACTTATTTGAGTGCCCTACTTAGTAAAGTAAATGAATACACCTTTGTGCAATAAAACCAATGGGAACCAGTCTTAAGTTGCATGCTTCAAGTGAGTGCACGAGAGCCTTTTATTGTGTGATATGTCGATGTGCTAGCTCATTGGAACTCTTGTTTTATTAGGCATAGAACTAGGTAAAAAATATTTTAGACTAAATTAAAAGATCCCAACAACTCTTATAGATATGAGAACCTTTTGTTGTGTGATATGTCGATGTGCTAGCTCACTAGAACTCTTATTTTATTAGGCATGGAACTAGGTAAAAAATATTCTAGACGAAAGGAAAATATCCCAACAACTCTTGTGGATAAGGATATTCAAATACAAATTTTTAAATAGGTTGGTATTGGACAATGTTATCACTAGTGGTTACATTGTAAGATTCCATTTGTACTTTGAGAATTAAAACTTGTCTTTGGATCTCTCCTATAGTGCTCATCATAAACAAAAGGAAAGTAGTGGGAATTGTTGAAGTGTGCAAAGAGTTAATATTTGGTTGAAATTAATCAATTATTTATAACATAGGAACAATATATGTCTTATCATTATGAACATTATGTTTGAGCTTTGCATCACCTGTAACATTTGAAATTTCTTGTAATTTATCTTCACTTGCGAGTTTTGGAACTTTTGGAGATTGTGTGTCTTTTGGAATTTAGGAACCTTTGGTAAAGGTTTGTCAAGTAAAAGTTTTGGCATACTTGGTAATAGTACCTCATTTGAAAACTTTGGTAGTGGTATATCATGTAATATTTTTGGAATATTTGGTAAGTATGCATTATTTGAATATTTTTAAAACTTCGGTAATTACACATTATTTGGAAATGTGATATATTTTGGTAATTGGGAAATTATTTGGAGTTACAAGGAAGACATGATATCCTTGTGAATATTTAGAAATGTTTCATGACCAAAGTATGGGAAGTTTGAGTTCCTATTATGTACCATGAGTCTTTATTTGGAAATGTAGGACCCTTGCATGATTTTAGTGTTTTTCATGGAGGAATATTTTTATAGGTTGATGTTTCCAAAGAGGTCATTGTATCCTTGTGAACCTTGTGAAAAAAATCATGATTAAATAAATGAATATTCTACTTTTTTGTATCTTTGTTTTGATATGGGGATTAACATGTTGACCATGATGTGATGACTTACCCTCTTGGTTATTAATAACATGGACCATGAAACCTAACATAGGCATGTGGTGATTATTGGAAGTGGGATGGTAGCTATTATAACATTGATAAATACATGTTTAACATTAGGTATCACACATGCCAGTTTTTTATCATTTCGTAATGTTTGGAATTGTTTAGATTGAATATTTATGGTTTGACAAATGTATTCCTCTTCTTGATCATAGGTTATGCTTGATTTTTAAAAAAATGCCATGGGGGATATTTTTATTTTATATTTGGTAAAATAAATAATATAATAGATCAAAAATAAATTATAAAACATTAGGAAAGTACACAACCCTAAAGAAAATAATGGTTGTATATGAAGACGTAGGGGTCGGGTTCACCAGATGTTTAACCTCAATTTAGAAAGGTTGGTGAATATAGGGGTAAGAATAGAAAAATAGTTATAATATAAGGGTGATAAACTAATATGTAGTAGGAAAATTAATAGGAAAACTTAGATAAATAATGTTCCAAATTTATACAACTGAAATTCTTAAAAATAATAAAGTATAACTATTGAGAGATATGGCAATAAATAAGAAATAGTGGTACTTAGCTAGTTTACTATGTGCAAGCAGACCTAGACTGGAAACATGTGTAAAATAAGAAGGATTAATATTTTAGATTAGTCATAAAAAAATTTAAATTTCACTTTTTTGGCCTTGGACACTATCATTAGATCTGGACACTACCATCGACACTATATCTTCACCCTTCTTCACCTGAAATAAGTTTGCTAAAAAATGGGTTATTGGTCTCATGGTGTCAAACTACCCCAAAGACCCCTCTATCAATGGGTGTTGCCTACATATCTAATATTCCAAGGAGGGCCTTAGACTTATGTATTTATCCCCTATGTGTGGGAAAGTGTATGTGCAAGGGTGTGATATACTATATGAAGATACATGCAGTGATCTAGCTTGTAATTTTAAAAAATATCCCTCATACACTACTCTTTGAATAATTCAGGCCTATAATATGACTTCTCCTATGTTTGATATGAAAATATAAAAAAATATGGCAGAATAGAGTGCCTATTCATTTGATTAATTTATTTTCAATAGGTTTTTAATTGATATTTTATAGATTAGTAATGGGAAGGATTAGACTTGTATTTATACCACACCTTTTGAAAATATCTCATGGTAGGGTTCAATAAGAAAAATAGATCAACCCATAGGTTTTAAATCATTTTCAATTTAGATGAATTTTTGAAATTGGACATCAGATAAGGATCTGGACACTGTCATCGATGGTAGTGTCCCTCTATGGTCAATAATGTCCAGAAGGCTAGAAAACATGTTTGGATCTAAAACTGAAAATGAAGAATGTTTATTAGGTTTTAAGCTTTTTATTCATTAAAAGAGATATGGGTCATCATAATGATATGGATCAGACTAACATATAAGCATTTAGGCATAATGAGATGGTGAACGTGATCCTTTCAATAACATAGAGTTCTAGATTTGAAGGGTAGATCCCTAAATAATATTTGTCAAATGTACAAGTTTAATAAGTTATAAATATTCAATTTTAGTATCTACACCCACTCCTCATTGGATTCCTCTTGTATGATGCCAAACTAACGTGGTGATATTACTAGATATTTGAGTATTATTGTTTATCTCAGAATCTCTTAGTGGAATGTGGTGTTGGTTATTGAAAAAAGTTTGATTGTAGGGGATCTATGATCCTCTACTTTGAAAAAATAATTGAAGTTACAAACAATATAATTATTACAACTCACATCTAATACTCCTCATGTTGGTTACCAAATAAATTATACTACAATATATTTACCAAACATGTTAAGAATTTCACTTGGGTGAAGTAGGATGGAAGCAAAGTTATCCAAAGCATTGTTGGAAATAATGCATTCAACCCAAGGACAGAGTAGGCCTTGGCATCATAGATCCTTGGACATATGGTAAATGTTTAATTTCTAAGTGGATCATTCATGCTCTTAATATTTTTTAGCTTTGTAAAGTGATTTTTCATTATAGGATATCTTCAACAACTACCAAAGGATGATGGTGCAAAGTGAAAATGTATGCCAAACTGGTGCTTGCTAAATAATTCAAACTTTTTGCCTCTTGCTTCTAAATAGTATGTGAAAAATGTGGAAAGAAATTTTTGAGATATTATAATGGATTGATAACTCCATTCATCATGGGATTAGCTTTCCCACCTCCATTTGGTGTAATATACATGTGAAAATTGATGAGATTCCCCTTTCTCTACATCCTAGAGTAAAAGGAAAACACCTGTTTGAAAATGACATATGTAAAAGTGGAGACCTTTGGAACCTATATGTTCCCAATGGAAAGATTGGTCTCTTTTAGAGGATAGTTTCTAGTTAAATGTTATCTATAAGGTAACTATAACTGAGATCATTCAAATTTTGGGCATATCACTCCTTGACAAAATGTCCACTCTAGTTCAATATAAAATTACAAATATTGGAGATGGCCTAACAGTAGCATGTAAGACTACTTCTTACTCAAATGTATGTATTGGAAACTCATTATGAGTGTATCTATTGTACAAAGGCTCAACCCAAAGTGTAAATTCAAGATCGATGAATAGAATTAGGGGATTCAATTTGGAAGTATAATTTTAATGCCATGGCTCAAACCACTTCTTGGAAGCTTCTCTCCCACAAGATACCTATTGGAAATAACATTTGGTTCCTTACAACCAATACTTAAGTGTTCTATCTCTAAATAACTAGAGAGTCTCATTCATGCATTTTTTAGATGTAGATTTTGTAAACACACATGGTATGCTATTAAAAATGGTCTCCATGTGATCTTTGGACATCCATTGTCTTGGAAACAAGCTATTTTAGGATTTAGTATTTCTGATAATATGGGTGTTGAGTCCTTTAGACAATTAATTATCACTTATTTATGGAAGATTAATGCATCATTATTTTATATAAATT
Organism: Torreya grandis; assembly: GCA_037957365.1. Taxonomy (NCBI): domain Eukaryota; kingdom Viridiplantae; phylum Streptophyta; class Pinopsida; order Cupressales; family Taxaceae; genus Torreya; species Torreya grandis. The sequence goes on from JARHVA010001814.1 coordinate 663,580, forward strand.
ATGTATTTCATTTTAAAATATTTACAATAGCATTATTTTATAAATATATAATATGTCCAAGGTGATTTAGAAAGCTTTTACTTCTAGCACTAAATTTGCTCAAAAAATGACGAAGATTGAAAAACAAATGAGTGAGATTGAAAATGATCAAGCAAACAACTTCAGATCAAATATACATTTAAAATTATATGTTTCATTATTTTTAAGTTATGTGTTTTTACCTTAGCTTGATTTTTGAGACTTTTTTTTTAGTCAACTTGTTGCCTCTTTGTAATATTGATGAAACTATTTTCAATTTTGGGATTTCATTAATGTGTATTTAACTAATGTTTCTCTTTTTAACATTGCTGATATTATTTCCACATTTTGGGTTTCAAAAATGTATATCTAAATTGTGTTGTACTATCCATCTTATTTAATGAAAAAATTCTAAACTAAAATACACCAACAAAGTAACAGAAGCCTGAAGGGTTTTCAAAGAAGGGTAAACCTTGAAACAAAGTAAACTTAAGAGAATAAACTTTATTAATAGAATACATATATTATAGTCATCATTGCACATGGGCATGGTCACATGTACGATGATGGGTTTGTAACTAAGAAGAAATTTGTATAATTCTAGGTGATATTTTAACTATTCTCATAAAATAAAAGTATCTAGGTCTTGTTTTTTTACTTTTAGAGAATTTTGGGAGGTTTTGGTTCTAGCCATGCTCTTATTATGGCTTGAATTTTTACTATTTGAGGGTTTTGATTGAAGCTCCCCATATTTTTATGACATTGATAGAAAAAGGTAAGTTTTTTTATTTTTAATGATTTTTTAGGGTACCTTTAGATGCCCTTCTTCAAAATTATAGACGCAATAGGGGATAGTTGGAGATAGTCAAGGCACTCTAATCATATCTAAGACTTCCATCTCTAAGATGTGTCTTAGGGGTCAAGGGACACAACTCCCATTTACATTGACATTGAAAAATATATCTCCCAATATTATACAACAAGTTATTTTAGAAAAGGGATAAATAATATATGATTTTGATTTGATCAAGAATTCGATGGATAACACTCTAAATTATAGAAACTTAATGTGTTATAAAAAATGATTTAATTTAATAATTATAACATAAAACTAATATTTAAGAATTGTATCAAAATGAACCAAAAATAAATGAAGTTAAAATATACGCATAGAGAATAAATAATTAATTAAATAATTTATTTCTTCATTGATATGAGAGGTAGTGCGACTTTGTCTAATAAGAGAGGTCAAATGTTATCTCTGAGAAAATATGTGAACTATTTCTCCCATGATATTAAACAAATAAGGTAGTGGTCTCTGAAAGGAAATGAGAAGCTCAAACACTAATTTTTATTTTCAATCAATGGATTTTATTTACAATTCAAACTAAAATTCCTTTATATCTATTTTTAGTAGGTAATGAAAAACCTAAAATTAAAATATGAAGTGGTTCGACTTGGAAAATTAAAATTCATATGAAAAGTGTTCTACCAAGATGTTTATATATTTTTTCATGATCTAAAACTCATAATAAATACAAAAAAAATGTCATTTAAATATATTTTTATATTTATAGTTTTAGATCCATTTAGATTGGATTTTAGGGGTAAAAATACATAAACAAAGGCTAACATTCCTTCACCATATTGTATACGTTATAAGATTGTCATTACATTTTTAACATAGTCATTTCAAACTATGGCTGAGGATTTATGTACCCTAACAAGGTGGCGCACTAGTTTCTTAGTATTTGTCAAAATATTGTCCCAAACTACCCCTTGGATCATTCACCCATCATTGAAAATCAATGGCTCTCCTTGCTCCTAGTTGTGATTTCAAATGAACATAGAAAATTATTAATGCATAATAGATTGTGTATACAATTAAATTTTAGTTACTGGCATTTATTTTGTCCAAGACTTGTTAGTGTATTAATCTTCCATATTTGGGATTAGAATGGGCAAGTTTTGAGCCACCTCTATGAGTGTTATGTCATGGGTATTTTCATACCACCTTTGTACCATCTTCACATTAGATATGTCATCATGTGCCTCCTAGTCCTTCATCTTAATCCATTCTAATTTTTTCTGATCATAATAGACATCTTCGACCTAAATGAATATTTTCTATTATCACCCACGGACATCATTAGGCAAGCCTAAGAAATTATAATTTATCTCAATGCTTTCAACTAGGTTATTAATGTTGATTAGAACTAAGATTTGATTTTAGGGATCCATAGCCATATAAATATGTTTTATTTGGTCATTTTTCAACAAGTAACAATTTATGTTTTGTTTACACTTTCAAATCCCCTTAGGGAAGATCATGGGGAAATACATTTAAGGATCTTAACAAAAGGAAGACAAGTTGTAATAGAGGCCTTGGAGATTCAAGAATAAGAGATATGTCTAATAGGTATACCAAGTATTTGGAGTCCCTGACTATGGTATACTTAATTTTTTTTATATCCATCTTAAATTCACCTATAACCATCTTTCACAAAGTCATCAAAGCTAGTGGGAGATTAAAGCACCAAATCAACTCAAGGTAAGTATCCTTTACCTTATCCCCTTTATTTTTTACAAGGTCAGATTATGAATTTTGTATTTTCCACTTCATTTATGTCATTACATATGTTTATTACCATATAAATTTATATCTATATTTACATTATACATTATGACCCTTACTTTTACCATGTCATTTGACCTAATTACCATAGCCATTATTTTACTTTCTTATTGACATATCAGATTTAGAAAGGTCTTCTACCCTCCTGAATAGAGATTTTATGCATACGTCCATATTTTCTAGACTTATCATTACTTTGGTCACACTTTAGTTAATTATTTCATTTAGATGACCTCTTTTCTATAATACTAGACTACTTCATGTATCACAAAACTTATGTGTTGGATCTACAATGGTCTTCTACATTTATCTATTTAGATGTTTGTTATATGTCCATAATTTTTTATAGGTTAAATATATATGGTGAACCCAACATGAATATTTCCAACATTTGGTCGGGTTAACTTCACATTTTATTCTTTCAATTTTTATGTCCTTAGCCTATATCATGTATTGGGATATGTGTGGTTGACTTGTGGATATCATAATATTTAATTAAATCATATGGTCATTTATATAACTTTATATTAATATTAGGATCAACATAGGTAGTTTTCATAGCATAATTAGGGCATATATAGGAGGTAGTGGTTATTATGTTATCATCATATTGTGAATTATGTTCTTATTATATGGTTTTGGAGGTGCCCCCTTAAAGTGGATCATCATTTATTCATATATTTTGCTTTATTTCAGTCATATTATGGTCTATTTTAGTTATTATACTTTATTTTTGAATTAGTTTCATTAGAAATGCTATCAAATCTTTCATTTGGGTAAAAGTGTGGGTGAAACCCTAATTTTGGAGAATCTCTTATATCTTGCAACCCATTGGTAAATTTTCTAAAAGTGTTTTAACTATGGGTGGAGATTCATTCAAAGATGATACAGTAAAGAAATTATAGTTTGGAGATTAATTTTTAGTGATTTATTATGGTTTTAGGGTATTTAATAACTTCACTCTATAGGCCACATTTTAAGATGTTTATCTAATTTATTCACATTTTTGGAAAGCTTGCTAAAATATAGTGGGAATATATTATTTGAATTTTTAGTTTTGAAGCCAATCTAAGTCCAAATTTATTTGGTCAAATTTTGGTCAAAGAAGAAAATCAAGTTCTGCACTGTCAAGCCTTAACATGACAAAACTTAAAACTAGAGGCCATGGAAAGAATTCATTTACACTAGGGAAAACTCTTAATAAAGAGGAGATGGTGTCAAACTTTGAATTAGGTGAGGATTTTAATATGAGATATACTTTACTAGAGGAGAAATTACGTAATATGTATGGTAATATGTTTAGATACTCAACTTTGGTCATGAACACTTGATAATGTCATTTTGGCCCACATTTACCTTAACTATCTTGAGAGCTTAAATTATTTATATTTATCCACCTCAATCTATCCTAAGTAATTTTACAGGCCTATCCCTTCTAAGTTGTTTTTTTACACCTACATAGATACTATTAGTTGTTGAAAACCTCTCTAATCATGGGCATTTTAAATTATCAAGATCAAATGTTACCCTCCTAGGTTAGAATCAACTTGGTCAAGATTGTAAATTGATCCTGACCCTACGAGTCAATCCTATAATTCACCCAGCAATGACTCTTTTTCTAAAGTTAAAACCTCCCTTATAGGTTGTCCTTATTTTTAGGATAGTTAGTATGAGGTTTCACCCATTTGTATTTATATAAATACACATTTAAGCCACATATTCTACCACTTTTAAATCTCATAACTTCGGCACACTTATACTATTTCACACTGAGAAAATATTTCCTTTACTTCCCAAATTTAATTCTATTCACTTGAAGCAACCTTTAGCCAAGTCATAAGCCTATTCTATATGATTCAAACAAATCATATCAATAATTCATGTTATCTCTAGATACATACATGTAGTAAAAGAAGCACTATTTCACTTATCACTCTAGCTGGAAAAACTTGTTATATCCCACTCTTCCCTAATGGAAAAAACTGTGAAATTAATGGTTAATTATATTGTTTGTGATTATGTATTTTAGCATTTTTGTAATTAATTTAATTTAGATGGTGATATTTTACATTTTAATATGAACTTACAACATTATTATAGTTTTAAATAATAGATGATTATGTTGATTATTTTTGTATTCTAATTATGATGGTATGATTTCATTTGATGTATTTATTTTGATTTAGTTATTTTATTTATTTTTGCATAAATATAGTAATGGACTAAAACCTTTTTATCCCTAGTTGAGATGGATGCATGATAGTACATTCATTCCCTCCTAGAGGGATCCTGAGGGAGAGAATCATAGGGGAGTGGGGTAGTATATCATGACAACTAGGATTAGACAGTGATATGAGAACACTCACATAGTATTAAGTTATTTTTAATTACTTGGATTTCATTTTATTTTAGTATTGGTTGCACAGATGGTTCTAATTACTATGTATGATGTTTGTTTGTCCTTGGGTGTGAGATTCATATTGATTTGTGTCATTTTGAGTGGTTTGTGTTTAACAGTTGTGGCTACAAAAATATATAAATACTTATGTGTCGAGGTCCAGTATGAAGTAAAATTGGCATTATTGTAATCATATTGGTTGTTTTATATCTTTATGGTTTATTTTATAGTCTCGTGACCTGTGTCTTTAACTTACCTACATAGTTGTATCTTTGTTTGTTGTTTAATAATTTAAAAGGTAAAGATCAAAACCATATAGACTATGTTTTCTAGAATAAGACTAAAGGTGATTATCATCATTAATAAATCCCTAAACAGTAGGAGTCTTTAGAGTTATTAACTTGTTTGACCACTTTAGGTGGTAGATGTGGAATTGTCATTATTTACACTATGGAAGAGAATTTAGGATTATTTTCTTATCAAATAACTTGAGTTATTATGAGTTAAAGAGTGAAAAGCATATTCAGGTCAATGAACATAATCATTGATTGAAGGATAAATTGGATTAGTTTTTCCCCAAATCAAAGTTATGAATGCATTTTTTGAGGTTGGAGCGAGTGGTTTTCATGGTGGTAACTCATAGTTGAAACCTTAAAATAAGGGCTCACATGATGGAATAACAACCCTATTAGGGCATGGCTGATAAAATTACTTGGTAGGTTTTAGTTTTGACATTCAATCTATTGGGTCTTAGACTCTCTATTTTTTAAGAATAAAAAATGTGGTATAATAAACATGAAGATTGGAAACCTAACTATACAATGGTTTTAATTACAAGTTGGGAATTTGGCCTGCATGCAGGAGAAAATATGGGAATGTTAGTTTGAAACGAAGGGGAAAAAACTTAAAGAGGGGAATTTGAGAAGAGAATGGACACGAGAAAAAGAGAGGAAGATGAAGAGGAGATCTTGCTCGAAGGTTTTTCCACTTGTAAAGTAAAGATAACCATTTTTTTGTTGCAAGAAGAGCCTAGTAAAAAACATAAAGTCTGAATCTTATTTATTGAGCTGAATAGTAAAATGGAGAAATGGTTTTTGATTTCAAAACCTGAGTTGGATGTATTGGTGTTATAGGTGTTACTAGATTTTGTTTATACACATACTATTATAAAATTATTGAATATCTATATATGAATTAAATGGTAAACCCTAGCATAGCGTAGATTATCCATATAGACTATAATCAGATTTTACCATTTTTGATGCCATAGTGGTTGTTTCTTGTTGCAAAAATCATGGTCATTTTTTTGACATAGTGGTTGTAGCTTAATTTAAAATTTGATGGACATTTTGATGCCATAGTGGTTATATATTTTTACAAAAATCATGGTCATTTTATTAACATAGCATTTGTAGATTAATTGAAAAAATGATGGACATTTTCATGCCATAATGGTTGTAACATCATGTAAAAATCATGGTCATTTTGTTAACACTATTGGTTGTATCTTATTTACAAAAATGATCGACATTTTGTTAACATAGTGACTGTAGCATGTTTGCAAAAGTGATGACTATTTTGATATCATAGAGATCATAGCTTACATGGTATACAAAAATCATTTTGGATTTTATTAGGTATTCCATAGCAGCTATAGTTGTTTAAGTTTGTGGTTTTATTACCATTTAAATTGAAGCCAAGCTATATTAATAGTTGCCTATGATAAATATGTCTCTAATAAACTTGAACTCTTGTGCTTCTTGATAATTATAAATTGATTTATTTTGTGCCATGTAACACATATTTTTTGATCTTGCAATGTGTATGGGAATTATTCACTCTTTATAGACCCATAGGTGAGAATTCACTCTCACCCACAAAACTATAAAGGTTAATGGTCTTGTAAATACAACCTTAAATGATGAAACCTACTTCAATCTATCAAATTTTTGGGTATATCATTTCTTTAAAATTATTATCATTATAATACCAAACTATAATTTATAATAAGTATGAATTTAATTTTTATGTGTGGTTTGAATATGTTAATATTGGCTATGACTTTGATCATGAGGATATCTTGATATTCATGCCTAAACATATATTATGGTCTTCTTGAGTACTATAGTTGATCATATATAGAGTTATTAGTTGTATGAATAGATTATTGAAATAATATTGCATCTTAAGGATGTGTATGAGCACGACATAACTATGATAACCTTTAGGCTTGTCCAACAAGTTTTTTTCCAAAAGAGATTTTTTTTGGCATATTGTAAGAACAATGAATTTGTATGAAAAGATAATTGTGTGGTTAAAGTGAATAGGCTAACATAGTTTGTTCTTATCTTCTTGAATGAATGAGCCAAGCCTCTATCAAATACTATCTATGGGCCAAGCTGTTATCGGATACTAGGATTCGTATGCTACCACTCCACTAGCACCCTGTCCTCATATATAGATAGGGGAACCCCCTAGTTTAGTTTATATATAGGGGGAGGGGGAGGGTCCCCCCTCTAACTATATGGGAGTCGATATACATATAGAGGGGCCCTCCCCCTATCTCACCTCACTAGAGATAGTGATAGTTATCAGAGTTGTTGCCAGAATTTGGATAATGTGAGTGCAATGGAGACGTGATCACACAAGTTGAAGCAAGTGCACACCACATAGATGTTAAAGCAATTTGAAAATAACACAAGAAGATAAATTGCACAAGATAAAATGGAGAAAACCAAAATCTAATTAACATGAGATGGCCAAAGTGAGGAATACATATAAGAGAGTACGTAATTAACTCCTCCACAAAAGGTGGACAAGGCACCCCAAGAATAGACTGTAACTCCTCCATGAAAGGTGGTGACAAGGTGCTAAGAATAGAGAAGTAACTCCCATCAAGGGAGTTACTTATGACACCTATGACACATCTATGACACACACCTCCACATAAGCTAGCCTATCCCATAAATGTAGGAAAACTCCATGTATGCACAAGAAATACAATTTCCCTAATAAATAAATAGGGAAAAATAAAAACCTACACTAATACCCCCCCATAAGCACAGCTTAGGTGGGTAGTGTGGAAATATAAAATGGGTCCCAGCAATTAGGCCTGATGAGGTACCCATGTACAAATGCAATCTCCCATAAGATAGAGAAAAGGAGAAAACCCATAGGAAAAAACTCCCCCCCCCCCAAAAGAGAGACATAAAAGAAAGGAAGAGGCTAGTGGGCCCCCTGAAGATGATGCTGCTACAGATGTAGACCACACCCCAAGAAGAGCTCATAGATGAATGAAATTGCTCTCAGTGAAAGGTTTGGTGAAGATGTCTACAACCTGCTCAAAAGACTGGCAAAACATCAAGTCAATGACCTGACTATGAATAAGCTCCCGAATGAAATGCATGTGAATCTCTATGTGATTGGTCTGCTGGTGCTGAACTGGATTCCTATAAATCTAAATGGTACTCTAGTTGTCACAATAAATGATGGTGGGCTACTTAATAGGAATGTCAACTTAGAAAGTATCCCCTGAAGCCAAATAGCCTTAGTAGCTACATTAACAACTCCCCTGTACTCTGCCTCTATGGATGATATAACAATAGCATTCTGCTTCTTGCTAGACCAACTGATAGGACCATAACCTAGAGATAAATTGTAACCAGAAGTGGACTTGTGAGTTTGTGAATCACCAGCCCAGTCTGAATCTGTATATCCAACCAAGTCAACCTCTATGCCAAATCTGTAATGAATCATGTATCTATGTGAACCCTGTATGTAATGCAATATCCTCTTAGCTGCTTTCCAATACAGCTCATGAGGTTCCTGCATGAATCTAGAGAAAAGTCCCACTGTATATGATATGTCAATCTTGGTGTGAGTCAAGTAGATGAGACTACCAACAAGTTGTCGATACTGAGTGGCATCAACCAATGGTGAAGAATAATCAACCTCAAGCTTGACTCCTGATAGAAAGGGAGTCAGAGATGGCTTGCAATTAGCCATGTGAAACCAAGCCAATAAGTCAAGAGCATACTTAGGCTGTGCAAGAGTAATCCCTAAATCTGACAATGAGATCTCAATGCCAAGGAAGTAGTGCAACAAACCCAAGTCTGTCATGTCAAATCTATTCTGAAGAGATGCCTTCACCATTGCAATAGCCGATGAAGAACTCTCGGTGATCAAAAGGTCATCAACATATAGAACCAAAATCAAGAGCGAATCATCCTACCATAAGAAGTAGACATTGGGATCAGAATGGCACCTAGTGAAACCCATTGTGAGAAGGAAGGAATCTATCTTGGCATACCAAGCTTGAGGGGCTTGTTTGAGGCTATAGATAGATTTCGTCTGCATACTAAGGAAGAATCTTGTATAAATCCTAGCGGCTACTCCATGTAGATCTCCTCCTCTAGGTCTCCGTGAAGAAAGGCACTCTTCACATCCATCTGATGCACATCCCAACCATGTGTTGCGGCAATAGCCAAGGTGAGTCAGATAGAAGTCATCTTTGTAATGGGTGCAAAGGTCTCTGAGTAGTCAATGCCTACCACTTGTGAGAAACCCTTGGTGACTAATCATGCATTGTACTCATCAATCGACCCATTTGCTACAAACTTGGTCTGATATATCCACCTACATCGAACCATCTTTCTTCCCTTAGGAAGTCAAGTCAAGTCCCAAGTGTGATTTTTGATTAAGGAAGAATATTCTTCCTCCATAGCACTATCCCACTCAGGTACCCCCGATGCCTCTTGAAAAGTATATGGATCTAAAACTATATCAAAGAAGGCATGTGGATCTCTCTAAAAATCCCCCTAGTATGTCTATCATCTACAAGATCTCCTGCCCAAGTGCCAACACTCTCAAGTGTTTGTCTAGCCCAAAGTGGCCCGAAAGTGGGCGAGTTAGGTGATAACTCCTCATCCTCTGACTGACTAGAGGTGGATGACTCTGCATCACTATCCTCGCTATCTAAACTTGAAGAAGAAGAAGAAGATGTCTCTGGCTCAAGAACCTGCTATGGCTGATCTGAATTTGATGAGGAATCATCATGAAGAAGTAGATCCAATGAGGGAGAAGAAGTGTCAAGTGTTGAGTCTCTAAGACTCTCCTAAAAGTGGACACTTCTCTCAATGAACAACTCATGAGTGACTGGATCTAGAAGGTGATACCCCTTAATACCATCTAGATATCCTACAAAGATGCAAGGCTTGGACTGACGTTCCATAGCTTTGTGTTTCTTCTTCAGAATGCAGGCCATGGTTGGGGATCTAAAAACCCTGAGGTGCTCAACATCAGGTTTCATTTTATGCCAAGCTTCAAAGGGTGTTATCCCTTTCAAAGCTTTGTGAGGAACCCTATTTTGAATGTATCAAGAACCTATTCTTGCATTTTGCAACCCCATTCTGTGAAGGATTGTAAGTGAATGTGCATTGTAAATCAATCCCCTCTGTGGTGTAAAACTACTCAAACCTGATGCTGACATACTCCCCTCCATTATCAGTTTGAAGAACCTTGATGGATTTTTCACTCTATTTCTCAACAAGAGCCTTGAAGTCTAGAAAATTTTCAAACACTTTAGACTTTTGTTTGAGAAAATATATCCAAGTGTACCTAGAGAAATCATCAATGAAAGTGAGGATGTACTTGGCCCTTGTGAAATATGGTTTGGGAAAGGGTCTCGATACATCACTGTGGACTAACTCCAAAGGTTGTGAAGCCCTCCAAGCTTTGCCTTTGTCAAATTTTGCTTCGGGATGCTTCCCAAGGGAGCACCCCTTGCAAAGTCCTTTTGAGAATTGGACACGAGGCAAGCCAATGACCATGTCATTTTTGTAAAGTTGCTCAAGGTAGCGGTAGTTAAGGTGGCCAAACCACTCATGCCATAATTTGCTAACTCCATCTGAATGAGTCAACAATGTTGTTGGAGAAGAATCTGATGCAAAATGTGAGAAGGTGTATAACCTAACTTGGTGATCTGCCCTACCTACTGCCACTGTAGTATCACTGTGCAACTCCCTGATAGCCACTGAATCTGGTGAAAACTCAACTCTCATACCCTAACTAATGTGAGTGATTTGGTATACTGATAGGAGATTGGTTGAAAGAGAAGGAACGCTTAGAACATTATTGAATGTTCCTCCTTCGATTTCAACTAACCCTCTCCCTGCAACAAAAACTGATGTGTCATCACCCAAACTAATTGAAGTCATGCTACAAGGCTCTGAAGATGAAAACTCTACTAGTGAAGAGCCCATATGGTGAGAAACACCCGAGTCAATGACCCATGAAGATGTAGAAGCTATTGTAGCTACAAGGGCCTTGCCCTTTTCTTTCTCCTTACCCTTACCTTTTGCCTTGGTAGAATCTTGGGTAGATGAATTCTGCTTGATGGACTCAAGAACACCTATGTTGTTCTTTTCTAGAAGATGAGTTAGGTGATCTATTTGTTTCTTCATGCATTTGTGTTCATCATGCCCTATATTTTTACAATAGGCACACTTAACCTTCTCCTTCTTAGGTCTAACATTGGAGGATGAAGACTCAATGTTGTTTTTGGCAGGATTGTTGTTTTCTTTTTTCTTCTCCTGGTCCTTGTTCTTTTTCTTCTTCTCCTTTGTTGAAGTCTTGTCCTTACCATTTCTAGCTATCAAAGCTTGGGGTTGATTAGAATTAATTGTGCCCATTTGAATTAGCTTATCTTTCTCCCTAGTCAAGTCAGCAATGAATGAATCCAAAGAAGGCATTTTCCATGTAGTGCCAAGGGCACTTTTTGTGGCATGAAAAGTGGAGACAAAGACTGAATAGCTTGGACCTAACTTTGCGAGAATAGAAAGTATGAGTTGATAATATTTCTTCTCTATCTCACATTATTTCAATTGAAATATAAGGGCCTTAAACTTAATGAAGAAGTCCTGTAGAGTGTCAAAGTTGCTAGGACTTAAACTTATGAGTTCGTTTTCGAGCTCATGACCTCTCATCTCATCAAGCTTCCCAAATAAGTTTTCTAAGGTGTCCCATATGTCATTGGGAGTCTTGGAAGATTATAAATGGAAGAGAAGTTTTGGAGACATAGACAAGCTCAATAATCCATAGGCTTCATCACTACGGTTGTACCACTTGACCTTTTCAGCATCAGTGTTGGGTTCTACTTCAGTACCCATGGTGATCCTATACAACCCTTTGCTTCTAATAATGATTGACATTTTAACCTTCCATTCATGATATTTGAAGGGTGTTATTGGTTTAAGTTGAAAATAATCCATTTTTAGGTAAATTTAGGTGAAGTTGTATTGATTGCAGGTTGTGAAATTATGCAAAAAGGAGAATGAAAGCAAAGATATGCAAGTTGTGAAAAGCAATCACACCCCCCCGAAATATTGAGACCCCCCACAAATATGAAAGTGCATGCTCAAAAGATGTTGGGCTCAGCCGAGAATGCGTCTTAGAGTAATCAGTGCAAGACTTAAGCAAACAAGACATCGGACTCAGCCGAAAATGCGTCTCGAGAGACCCAAATTTTAGGCACTTTATAAACTAGTGAGTTTTTATCAAATAACAAGCCTACACTATGGAGAATTGAATTATAAACACTTTTTTAAAAGATGGTACCCAAATCCGAGCTACCGTTTGCAAGATATTAAAGGTTCAATTTTCCCGTAAACTAGTGTTTTTGCAAAAAAAACACTAAAACATTAAAAAAATGCTTGTTATAAGAGAGAAAGTGGCCTTCCAACCACTCGTTATATTTGGCATAGAATGAAGAATCCAAAGGAGGTTTTTGTGAGGGAGAATTGGCCTCCCGCCAACCCAGGCCTCACCCTTCGTCTTCGACAGGCAAAGATACAAGTTTTAAATGAAAACCCCAAAATTACAAAACTGTCTAAAAAATTAAATATGCAGTCAAATTGACTAATTTTTGTTTTACAAGTCAATTTTAAACTGAAAACAAATACAACATAGACAGAATGAAGGATTGCCAAGTGTCCAAGGGGCGCCACATGGGACGCCAAGTAAGGAAGGGGTGCCAAAAACAAACAGTCCAGATTATACTTGCAGAAAAGACAAAAGAACAGCGGATGTGGCAGTATGTTTTCACCAAAAAAAGGGCGCATTTATAATTTTTTGGGCAAGAAAAGGTTAAAGAGTTTCTAGACTTCAATGCTCAGCAGGTTTACCAAAAACAATGCACCATTTTCAGAAAAAAAAACAGACCTGGATGCCGTACGGCCTGCTTGGCGTGGCAAAACTGAGTGCTTTGTTGAAGGCGCCTTGCTTTTTTGGAAGGATAATAGCAGAAGAAGACAAAATGCAGGCAGTGGCACTCCAAAAAAAGGACACAGATCAGAATATGCTTGCAAAAGAAAGAACCTGCAGACTTGCACGTCGTAAACCCTGATGGCATGGATGGAAGGACTGCTGGAAAGACATTGCTGAGTGCTGCTCCTCCCTTTGCTCCTTGCACACAAAAATGGTGCCCAAGCTAACTGCTAAACCAGCCCCTGAAGTGAAGACAACCAAAACACCCAAAGGCCAAGGATTCCAAGATGCAAGAAATGATACCAGAAATGATATTGAAAGTTTTTTATTTATTTTAGATCAGATCTAAAAATAAAAAAACAAAGAGAACTCCACTCCTCTTGATTTCAAAATAAACTAAAAGCACAACTAGACACACGATTATCGAGTTTGTTGTGATACCATATCAGAGTTGTTGCCAGAATTCGGATAATGCGAGTGCAATGGAGACGTGATCACACGAGTTGAAGCAAGTGCACACCACATAGATGCTAAAGCAATTTGAAAATAACACAAGAAGATAAATTGCACAAGAAAAAATGGAGAAAACCAAAATTTTATTAACATGAGATGGCCAAAGTGAGGAATATATATAGGAGAGTACGTAAGTAACTCCTCCACAAAAAGTGGACAAGGCACCCCAAGAATAGACTGTAACTCCTCCATGAAAGGTGGTGACAAGGTGCTAAAAATAGAGAAGTAACTCCCATCAAGGGAGTTACTTATGACATTCTTATGACACCTATGACACATCTATGACACACACCTCCACATAAGCTAGCCTATCCCACAAATGTAGGAAAACTCCATGTATGCACAAGAAATACAATTTCCCTAATTAATAAATAGGGAAAAATAAATACCTACACTAATAATAGTATAGTGATATATCAAGTGATAGAGATAGATCCCTCCCCTCCCCTCCCATATATATATATATATATATATATATATATATATATATATATATATATATATATATATATATATATATATATATATATATATATATGGAAAGTGATAGTGAGATAGATAGAAAATAACTGGGTTGGGCCAGGGACATCCCCTATATATAGAACCTGATAGAGGGTCAATTAGAAACTAGAGATTCGATCAAAACTAGAGAGTCAATCCTCAATTAGTAAGCCAATGAAATGAAATGAATTGATTGGTCCATATATATATATATATATATATATATATATATATATATATATATATATATATATATATATATATATATAGGGTTCCCCACATAGATAGGGGTTTGTTGTCGCTCATTACACCACCGATTTCTCTCCCTTCATTCCCCCCTATTTATGATATGCCCAGATAGATATATAGGGACCCCCCACTCTCTATTTATATATGGGCACCCTATATATAGATATGGCCCTAACTCACCCCCTGTACTATAGAGTGGATATAACTTAGATAGGGGCACCCCCCCTCTATAGATATGGGATTTAGATCTCTTCATTGCCTTAGAACTATAGGACAGAGCAACCTCTAGATAGATATCTAGGTGTAGGCACTCAGCCCCATTTTGATAGGAGATCAAGGACCCAACTATATCTAGGGGCACCAACACCAATTCATGAACAGATATAGATAGGCCCCCCCACCCCATAAAAAGTGATATATACACTAGGGTGCACCAAGCATTTACCCCTAAATATATGTCCCTGCCCTATATATAGATATAAATATAGATGTAAAACTCTGCCAGAGATAATAGATAGGGGGTCGGATAGGGAAATAGTGATCGTTCCTCTAGGCATCATCGTATTGATCATTCTTCTCCATCCATGATGGATATGATTTTGACACCAACTTGATATACTATTTAGCATCTACCAAACAATTAATACTTGTTAAGATAATTTGATTTATTATATTATATTAGTAATGTATTATTGATTTAACTAAGTATTAGTTAAGATCATCTTTCTTGCTTGAGGGATGATGAGTGATAGGCAATATGCTTATTTATTAGTCATTCATAATCATTTTGGAAAGAATTATGTTAATGATTAGATGTTAAAGTAGAGAGTAATGCTTATGAGTAAAATGACCTAAATTATTTTAAAGATTGAATACTATAATTGATGTGGCCAAAGTGATGTTATAGTTATGTACATTGTCTATCCACTATACTTTATAATTTGCATGTTTGTTTGAGGTCATATTAGATAGAGGAGTACCTATGGTGTATATGGCTAGATGCATATAATAGTGATTCTACTTCACACTTGTTCTCAGATGGTTCTTGATGCTTAAATCATCATTATTTTTCCATTCATAAAGGGAAGAGCCATTATCAGTGGGGAGGTGTGCAGAGGACCATTGGTCTATGGTTGGAGGTAAAGTGCTTATGATCTCTCCCTCCTTATTGTTGTTCTTAACCAATCTCTAATTCTTACTTATTTCAATTAAAATAATCAAGATTCGTATTACATTTCTTGATAATATTAATGTCTAATTGATATTATGAGTTATTATTAATTATAGCTAAAGTTGTTGACATACTTATGTAGTCATTATTATATGTTTCTAAAAATTACATCAGTGGGTGTCATTTTTATTGAGTATTTTTTACAACATTGTCATTGTTTAATTCCCAAGAGTATTAATGTATATTTATCTTTTATATTTGGCTCTACAGAATCTTCCTACTTAACATATCTACTGGCTACTGACATATTTTAAATCAAAGTTAGTATAATTGTACTTGTGATGGCATAAATTAGTATACATGAAATGTATTTGAGTATGTTGTTACATTATTTTTATAAGACAAATATGATTTGAAATTTTTATTTTGATATAAATGAAACTAGCGGTTAAGTCTTCTAAACCCTATAGGGTTTTAACATGTGGTATTAGAGCATAAGTTTAAATGCTTAGACCTAATAATTCCACTAGTATTGATACGTAATTCCTTACTGACCAACATGAATAAATAGTTTGTGAAAGGGTTAATGTATATGGGAAACCATCCAATAGAATAATCAGCCTAATCTTGATATTTTAGTGGTAGAATAAGTTGCTAAGGTAGATCAGATCCTCATAGCCCTAAATGAATCATGAGATAGAATAATGGATTTGTAGAAAGAATTATATGGTCCTAATGAGTACAAAGAACAAGAGGAACACTAAGGTGATTAGGGAGGAAATTAAGAGCAAGAGCATGCCCAAGAGCATCAAGATGTAAGGGCTCAAGTTATGGTAGAGCTTGTATGTGATATTAAAAATGTGAATCCACCAAAATTTGATGAAATTTTGTTAATTGATGGATATAAAGGGTGGATCACAAAAATGGAGAAACATTTAGAGATATTAAATTACTTGGAGGTAATAAAAGAGGTATGGGGAGCATACCAACTGAAAGATGAAGCGATAACCTTGTGGGAGAACAAATATATGGAGATGGGTCTTGATTCCAATAATACCACATGGAGTCAATTTGTCTATATATATCTATGGTAAGGTGGTTACCAAAACTTTATTTTGACCAAAATCTATTTAATTTTAAACATTTAAAATAAGGATAATTGTCAGTAACTAAATATTGGGAGTAGTTCACAAAACTTCTCAAATATGTTCCCCAATATCAAAAGGATGAAAGTTTCTAGAACCAAAAGTTTGTTATGGATTATAAGCCCCAAAATTAAAGTGAGGTGGATGTTCATGGACCTAGCTCCAAGGATAAAGTCTTTGAAAATGATGTCAAACTGGAGTAGAATCTTAAATATTTTGTTGAAGTTAGAGATAAGTATTGGAAAAAGTTTGGAGGACCAAACTCATATTTAAAAAAGAAGAACTAGAAGTATAAAAGGATTTCAATAATAGTGTTAATAAAAATAATCTCAAGTATAAATATGCTTTTGGGATAAGGAATATAGAAAATGGTTTTAGGGTTAGAAATAAAGGAGGAAACCCATCAGAAAGGAAATAATCACTAGGGGGATGTTTTGCTTGTGGTGGAGACCATTATGTAAAAGGTTTCCTACGATGGAAAACTAGTAAAATTTTCAAGAATCCTTCATCTTCCTCTCAATACGGAACATTTAAACAATGAATTCATGAAATATTCGATCATCATTATGTTGATTTATATATTTCACCCATTGATGTGTCGGGTACATTTTTTTTCATTATGTTACTCTCTTGATAGATATTGGAGCTATTGTATGTTTTATTTATTTTAATTTGATTAATAAACTTCCTAAAAGGTTGGGACTATGGAAAATTCATGGAATACGAAACACATATATAAATATAAGATCAAGGTGGATAAGTGCCTCATAGAATCAAAAGTGGAATTACCAAACTTTACTAAAATAATGTCACACACATACATGTTCATATATTATATATAACTTGTATGTCTTGCATCCCATTCATGTATATCATGAAAATGATGTGCACAAAGAATAAATATATAATTCACCATGTATATGATAATTAACATCAATCAATCATGAATACTGGCAAAGAATGCCATGCATAGCTCTTGGTTTTCAATTTTTTTAGTATTTGAATTTTTGTGTGTTTTTTATTTTTGTAATTTTTACAGTACTAAGATCACATCTAAGAGGTGTCTAAATTCAAACCTAGGATCTAGTGATAGAGTGTTTATCTCTATGTATATTATCATATCAAATGTTCACATGTCATCATCATTAGAGTCATCATACTTAGGTATGGATATTTTCTTTCCCTTTGCCTTCTCAAGGTGTCTATGCATAAGCATTGAATTTATCTTAACACTATATAAGGGATCAAGTATCATCTTATCAAGTGATGTCATTTCCCTTATTCTTTAGTTTTTGATATTTTGGTGGTCATTTTTTCCATTATGGTGAATTTTGATTGTATTATATTCAAACATGAATGTAATACACTTATTTGGAGCACCAACAATATCTTGTATTTTTTCTAACCACTATTTTCCAAGTATAGGACATAATTATTCTCTAATATATAGTAAAAATATCAGTGCATCCATAATCTTCTTCCCACAAGTAATCAATAATGTAATATGGCCTATAGATCCAATGCAATGTATAATGTGTTGTAATTCATCTATTGTGTGGCCCAAATGATATATAAATTGACTATTTCATGTTTAGTCCCTTATTCTTCATCAACTTGAACCTATAATAGATATTAACCCTCAATGAATACTTGAATAGTCAATGGGTCCATTCATGGACACTTTTACACTTTATGTGATTTATTCCTTTATTGGATTTTGTTAGAAATCATCTCTTGCACATCAATGTGAGATTTATTTTCCTGTACTTGTATTATCATGATGACACCTTCATCCTTAAACTTATGAGATTTTTGTTTTAATGCCTCAAAACTATGTGTTCCATGTCCACTTAATCTATGATAACTACAATATGACTTCCCTTATTGATATGATAATCGAGCTATAGATTGATGCCTAATGGAGGGTAGAGCAATCAAATTCATGTCAAATAACATTTGTAATATAATATTTGGTTTTTATTGTTCATTAGTTACTTGTAACATTAACTTATGATGTGTGGAAGGTTTTATGTCCATGACTTATATGTGATTGAGTAAATTTTTCATAGACATTTGATATGCATCATTGATACAGCGTGCAATATTCAATGCCACTTATGATCAAGACATACTAGATTTTACAAAATTTTATCTCAATTAAGCACTTGTCATGAGTTGACATTGCAACAAAAATTTACATTTATATCCTCATGGTTAGCTATAAGGGGTGACTTCAATTTATCTAACTTTGGTTGCACATGAAGGAGGCCTCATGCTTTTTTGGTGCTTACCATGTTTGAATCATATTGATACTATTTTGGGCCTATTTTCATCATCATCACTATCATCCTCCATAAATATACAATGTTGATCTTTTGTATTTACAAATAAAGGAAGACCCCATATCTTCTTTTGTGTTTCAAAAATTATAGTGACTATTTTACAGTCTCTTGAACAATTGATATAATTGGATTCAATTCATTTTAATTAGATTTGTTTGACTCTCTAACCTCATATAATGTATTCATCTGACTAGTATAACTTGTAATGGAGGTATTATGGAGGAGTGAGAATCATCACATTGTGGTGCACATCCATCACTAGGATACTTTACAATACTTGAAAGGTTGATTATCCATGGGACATGTACGTAGACATCCCTCATGCACAAATTTTAAGCATCAATATAAGGTGGATGGTACCACTTCCATAGAATGAATCTAAGGTCTTCCTAAGAGTAAATTATAATGCAAAAAAATTAACAGTACTTAAAATCTAGTAGTTAATGTTGTTTTCCCCACTATCACAATTGTTCCTAACACTTGGCAAGGCATATTATCAAAACCTCTTATATTTTTGTTTGATTTATGAATAGAGTCTATAGTGATACTAAGTGTTTAAATAAATTTGATATTCAAAATTTTCAATATTGATCTAATATCTATAATCATGTGCTTAACCCCCCTTATTTAAAATTCACATTTGAATAAAAAGTTGATATTTTTATCTATAGTATGTTGAGTAGGTAAATCTTAATTGTCAAAAAAAAATGTATTTTCACTATCCTTCAATGTATTAATAATAGATGAAAAATAAGTTCGTTCCATATCATAGGTAAAGTTGCATTATGTAGTGATGTGTAAAGAATGCCCTTATAGATAGTGGATCTCTTGAGCAATTCAAGTATTTTTTTTTTAACTAGAGTATTCTTAAGGTGATTAATGACATCACAATATTTATTCACATAGCTAGTGCTTAAGGGGTGGAGGAGGATTAGGAGGGACATTTTGATTACCTCTGCTTTATCCTACATGATGGTACACCCTACCTCTTTGTGTTGTGATAGCATGGACCTCTATATCCAATGTAATATTAGTGTGAATAATAGGGTAGGGATGGTGGCTATCATTACCTTAAGGTCCAAGGGGAGGGGGATGAAAAGAGTCATACATACCCTTTCCCATCGATTAATAACCATAAGTATCTCAGATTGGACATTCAAGTAATATGTATTTCTAAGGAGAGTTAATAATTTATCATTATTTAAAATACCATCCTTAGTTTTGTTGTAAATAAAATTAACATGTTTTATTACATGAGATAAAAATACATCATGTAATGTATGAAAGAATCATGCAATTATGACAAACGTAGCTTGAACTAAAAATTATAAATAATTATCATTAATTGTATTTATGCTAGGGTTTTGATTATTTGAATAAAGGAAAAGTAAAAATAAAATCTAAAAGTCAAACCCTAATGTAAGATAAATCTAAAACCCTAAGTAAGAAAGATGAAACCCTAAGGTAACCCAGGGTTTGTCATGCTCAAGTTAATGATCATGTTTACCATAATATTTTACTTATTTTGTGATTAATTTGATATAACTAAAATAAAATTATGAATATATAGATTATGTAAAATAGGGAAATAATCATATAAATATGAATGTAAAAGGTAGAATAATATTGCACTTACTCTATATCGAATTGAAAAAAAATAAAGAGTGATGCACCTAGTTGATTTATGATTTTTGTTGTTTATTGCATTTGTCTCAATCCCTCAAATGACTATATATCTAATATGTAATCACTTAAATTATGAAACATGAGCTCAAAACTTATGTAGACACTACCGATGAAGCTCAGACTCCTAATGTGACTAGTATTATCCAGGCTCTGCTAATATTATCCTAGTTGACTATAGAGGTATGTGCTACCTCAAATCATTGTACCTACACTTGTAGATAGTTGTTATCACTCTAAATTACACCCTTAAGAAGTTTTTTCAAGCCTTATTACTTAGATGATATCAAGGAGCCACATTTAGGCTGTGGGTGGCCTAATTGTAGAGGTGAATCTATAGATTAAGGATAGCTCCCTTGATTATTCACTTTGTACTAATATTTTACCTATCTAATTGCATGAAAAAAGAGAAAATACTACCCTAGATCCTAGATAGGTTGAGGCACCAATATTTTGATTCCTCTACTTGACTAGACATACATGATTTGAGGTAAAGAAAGCTATATTCCTTACACAACCTAAAACCTTGATATGATTCTTGCATAAGTATTTCATTTGTGAGGTTCAAGAATGCATGACAAAACTTAGGAGGGAAATTATTGATCTTGTATAAATATAATTGATGTAGTTCCACTTCCAAATCTTTCATACATTGAGGAAAAAATACTAATAATGACCTAGAACAACTATCTTCTCTACATAATGGTGAGCAACTATGGACAACAAGCTAGGAAAGATGAACCATTCACTAGACAAGATCAACAAAATAGCATGAATTCACACATCACATAGCATATAGGTAGGAAAAATCAACTTATTTATTACTTCAAGAGGTATTAAAGTACAAAAACATATAGGGTTTTACCACAACCAACAAAGGTCCTTTTCACAATCAACTTTCAATGCATATATATAAGAAGATGGGTGGAGAGAGAGAGAGAGAGAGAGAGAGAGAGAGAGAGAGAGAGAGAGAGAGAGAGAGAGAGAGAGAGAGAGAGAGAGAGAGAGAGAGAGAGAGAGAGAGAGAGGCATAGAGATACCAACCATGGATGCCATATAATAATAAAATTAGTTTCATACAAGAAGTGGAAGAGAGAAGAGGAGTTTTTGATCTTATTTCCCATGTGTCAACTCAAAAGGTATATATCTCTAAGAATTTGGCAAAGAGGTGAGGAAAAGACACTCATTGTGCATCTAGAACAACTTATTTTTCCTTAGAGGAGGATTTATGGGCTATTTGTGGAGAGTTGCCTCTGAACATTTACACATTTTTTTTGCTTATGGACTCCCAATGTGGAAATTTAGGTTGAAAAATCATCATGAGGGATTTGATGATCAAAGGGGCTCTTGGACTATTCCATAGTCACTCCAAGGACACTTAAGAGACTAGTCATGACCATTTCACCTTGTATAAGATTAGAACTATCAATAAGCCTACTTCTAACTACATATCCTACCTCTTTGAAACTTTTTCATTTTTGGGAACCTTCCATACTGATGTTACAAGGTGTGTCAATCCCTCTAGGGTCTTCAAACATATGTCTAATTGTCGCTAGGTTTCTAGGACAGACATTTACCAAAATTGGTTATAGAATCCTTCTTGGAGTTTCATGAAAGGTTGGAAGATATGGCTACTAATTCATACCACATGAAATAGAGTATGATCACTCTATACAAACTTGGAAGAGGTAATACAAGGTTGTGTTTTTTTTTAGAGCCCCATCACTATGAAAATAACAAACTACTTGTTTATTAATCCTTTCAAAATTGTTTGCAACCATGAGAATAGACCTATATAAAAATTATAAAGGCTTATAAGGATATAATTATATGTTTAAAAGAATTTCATGAAGTTTCAAGTATCTTTGATGGCCTTGAGAAGGTCTATCCACTTATATTTTCTCTACAAATAAAGAATAGTCCTTATATAGGCCTATTCTTATTTATTGAAGCCTATATTTATACCTTTAAAGTATTTTAAATGGATTATTTAATTGTAATTATACCCTACCCATGTATATAATGTATTTTCAAGTGGTCAAGGAGCTTTTATTAGTTCAAACCCCTATAAATAGGCTTGAAACTACCATTTTTAGACCATTTTCATGTGTTTTATCTCCACACATGCCAACAAATTTTCCCCATGGGTGCTCATGAGGCTTGTAGATATATCTTAGGTGTTTCCAAGACAAATAAATAGTATTTGAGGTCATTCTAAGGGATTTGACAGCCATCGAGTTGATTTAAGCATCTTTAGTTGTCCTAGAGTACACAATCTTCTTAATGATTATTCATAAAGGACAAGGACTTAAATGAACAACCAATTATATTAATTTGGATTGAATATACCCTAATAACATATCCAAATAACACTCTTCCCCATGTATCTCTTCATCATACTTCTCATGTGTTGAATTTGACCTTTTTGATTGTGCAAACCTATTATATGAGGTTGAGATGAGGTTTTGAGCAAAAGGGGTAATGAAAATGTTTGTTTTTTCTTGTAAATTATCATATAAGGTCTTAAACATGTCCTATAATTACTTCTAATGGTTTTTCAAAGGTATTAACCCTTTAATATTCTTAAAACCTGATCTAACCCATGCCTAGGGTTTTTGAGAAGTTAGGCAAATCTGACCCTAATGGCTTCTTTTTTATGATTCCTCATTATTACCATGATTCCACCATTTTATTTAGTTCCTTCATAGTCTCTAAAAATTTTCACACACATTCAAACCTTATGCTCAAACCAAAAATTTCATCATTTCCTCATATTTTGTATGCATGCAAGTGCATTCTTTAAGACTTATTATCTTGTCCAAGCTTGGGAATTACTCTTCTTTGAAGGGTTTATCTTCCTCCCAAGTAATATAAATAATTAAACATATTACCCTAGGTTATATACACCCTAAATAACCTTCTTGGTTTTATATCCAATCACAATAATGCATATTTTCTATAAACTCCATGTATAGTAGTATAGGTGTCCATCTAGGCCCAAATTTATTGCAAATCTATCATGTAATTGGACTCCCCTATCCTTTCTTGTACTTGAATTATATTAAAGGATAATTTAAAGGTGGTATGACTTTTTAAAATACCTTCCCCTAGGAGGAACCACACAAATTTTGACAAGAACCCCTCATTCAAACCTGTAGGCCTATCACAATCTACCAATGCATGCATGATCAATTGTCTTTTCACCATTTTTTTACCATGGATGAATTTTAGAGGTTTCAGAGACCTATTTTGATATTTATAATTAATATTAACACCTATAAAATTCATTATGTATGTTACTCTAGTTACAAATCTGTTATTTGTTCTTTCATACTTGATACCCTTATCAAGAACCTAGATCAATGGCTTTGCTAGCCTGTCACCTTCAACTTCCTCTTGAATTTGTTATAATTAATATATGAGGATGTTTTAGGAGTTTAATGATGATATAAATGAGCCAATTATTATTTTTATCTCTTTCATATCCAAATTTTCAAGGCCAAAATGTTTTTTCATCCTCCTGTAACCTAACTATCACATGAAAATAGTGAAAGAGAGCTCATTTCTTGATAATGCATGTGAATACATGGTTCATATTATTACATTAAATGATATTTATGTCCCCTCACACCTTTATATCACATTTTCATGTTTCTTTTACTTCCATAGATCTCAAAAGTGAAATGATGAATAGAAAATTGAGCCTATGAGGATAGAAGGAGCATTTTGATTGCTTAGACTCTTAGCAATTGTTCATAAAGCTAAGGAACTTGGTTAGATAACCAATGACACAAAATTAAATGTAATTAGGATCCCATTATTTTCTTATTATCTCTGTTTCCAACACACATTCTCTCTCCTCCATGAAACAAGCTTGTGGAAATGGCCCTTCTTAACCTGCCAAGGACCTGATGGAGTGTTTGATGCATTATTTGCCTTGATTGGGCCTGTAGACTTAAACTAAGCATGGATTTTACTTGGGGGAGATAGGATGACACTTCCTATTCTTTAAAATTATTATAATTATATCTCATTTGCCTCTCAATCTCATGAATCCTCTTGAAATTGCCACTTGGGAAAGAAGAAAATCTAAAAAATGTGTTATATCTACCAAATATGAAACTTTCTGACCATTTATTACCACATTCCATATTTAATATCTTTATATATGCTTCAAAAGTGTCTATTTCACATAAAAATCACCATATTTGACCTTGAATTAACTTATCAAGCCTCCTAGTACATTGGCAAGGTGTGCAATGACCTTGGGAGTGTTATAACATTTGACTTTCAGACCTATAAGACTTAATACCACATTTAATTCCTTGAAGCATGACCCATCCATTCTATCAAACTACATTTGGACTAACTTATACTCTTCATGATCCTTGACAATGAATACTTGCACAAGGAATGGCTAGAAACAAGCATAGGACCGTAAACCATCATTACCTTAATTTCTCCAAATTTACCTTAATCTTTGTTAAATGATTTAGAGATGACCATATTGAGTGACTTGATGACAAGACTAGGTGCTTTGACTCACTCTTTGACTATACCACCTTAAGGGACTTTGAAAGCTACTAGGAACAACACAATGCTTACCACTATGACACCAACCATGACCAAGATAAAACCCTTCAGATGGCTATCAATAAAGTTAAGATTAGTGTGACCAAATTTTAGAATGCTACTAACCTATGGTTTCCAATTTTTTCTAAAATATTTGGTGACCTACTAGGATTGTATGTTTGCTATACAATTAGACAAGTAGCCTCGTAAGTCCATTAAGCTATGGGGTCACTTACAAATGGAAGTCTTGAGATTAAACTAAACTTGAAACATGTTGGAATAGCTCTTGGAACAATATAAAATTTTATCAACCTCACACAAACACACACAAGAAAACAACAACACTTGTGCCAATATGCACTTAGAGGAAAGCCAAACAACAAAATACTAATCAAACATGTGTCCTTAGACATTTAGGGAAAAAAAACAAATAATGTATTATATACAATTTCTCAAAACATGTTTGAGGTGTTAGAATAATTATTTGAGCTTTAACTAGGGTCAAAGCAAGTACTTTTGGGGTCCTTGTTGTTCCATGAGAAAAAACTAGCATAGGATGAGTGTTAATCAATGAAAAAGGTTGATTAAGCATCTTACCAATCTTGAGGGATCTATCAGCTAAGGTAGTCACATGATCATGAGCTCCTTTCAGTGGTTTATTTATACCTCTTTGAATCTTATCTAATATTGTAGCTTACTTAACTTTTGATATGTCCCTTACACTCTTGAATCTACTTCTTAGGAGTCATGAAGCTATTCACAACCTCAAATTCTTTTGAAATATGATGGAATATCTATTTAGAGCCATCAAACTTTGCCTCTTATTTACTAAACACAACTACAAATTGATCAAGATTAGTTTGGTGTTCATGTTGATCATTCAATTCAACAACATATTCCTTGACCTAATCATGCTTTCTTAGGGTTATCACTTGATTTGTATGGGATTCGTTCTCTTCTCCATGCTCGTTAAGACTGTTAGTGGCCTCAATAACATGTCCATCTTTCTTTTGAGGAAATGTAGGCCCACTAATCTCTTCAAATTCCTAAATTATGGCATAGTATTATTGCCGCATGTCATCCAATTCTCTTTGAGGCTCATGTTCATGGAATTTATCTTCTTTGGCATCTAAAACTATATCCTCATTATGTCTATTGTGCTTGATCAGGTCTAGAACATCATTATCTTCTTCATGCAATAGATAATTTCCCAAGACAACCCATTGAAAAGAATTGTTAGAGCCCACTTCCAAGAAGTTCATCACCTTATTCATGAATAAATATGTGCCCATTCCTGTCTCCTTTATGAGTTTGTATGGATCAAACTCATAATGCTTAGATCCCCACTCATTAAGGAAGAGGTATGCTATGCCTTCAAGAGGTACAACTAGTTCTTGATCAGTCGAATGATATTCTTCATCTATGACAATGTAATTCACATTTGAAACATTTAGCATGTAGGGTTCAAGATGAAATCTAGAGATAGGTTCATATTTTTGTGACTTTGGCACCATATCTAGCTATAAATACCATATAGGACCAGTCAAATGATAAATACCCCACCCCAAATTTTGGTGGTGAATTCTATAGACAAGAATAGAGTAAATTAAGGTGGAAAATATATGACAACAACATCTTGTGAGATTAAAAAATTGGGGTATGTATGGAAAGTGAATTTTAAACCTTTGATCACACCAACTGCCTTAGTAGATGAACCATCCAATTACAAGACACCCTTGGTATTAGGCTCATACTTTAGGCCTAACTTATCAGTTATTTTTTTAGGCATCACATAGTTATTTGCCCCACTATCTATCATTCAATTGTGAACCAAGTAATCTCAAATAACCACAAAAATGTAAAAAGGAAGAGGTTTACCATTTTCATTTGGCTGCCCATTAGTAGGTGTAGGTGTATTAGTGAAAACTACGCCTTCTTTCCTTATTGATCATGTTGATAGGTTGAGCTTAGACAACTCTTCTTGGAGTATATCCTTTTGTCGAAGAATGAAAAATGTATCCCACATTAGGATACTCACATGAGCCTTCTTCATCTAATCTATAATGTTGATAGGAGAACCACCAAATTTTAGTTGTCTTTTAAGAGCAACAACTCCATCTTGTGTTTGTAAAGAGTGAGGTGAAGCAACAGTCTTCACTTTCTAATTTCTTTGTGTTTCTTAAACTTTAGGGATTGTATTATACCCATTCATCTCTTTAGGTACTTGAAAATATGAATAAAGTCCTTTACCCACCCTTTGGGTTTCTTCTATTACCCTCTTTTTAGACCTTGTATTGGCTTATATGGAAATATCAACCTTATTTGTGCTTCCCAATTGATTGAATACACACTAATCTCCCCCAAACTAATTCACTAATGTAGCATCTAATTGAACCTACCCTCTATTAGTTTCTCTTCAAATAGGCACCTCAACTTGTGTCATATGAGTCATTACTCCATATTGTGTCATTCAAGCTTGATTAGATGCCTCATTTGTAGAGGTAGGTTGATCATGAGGTTGATCCTAAGGAGGATACTATCCATAATCTTACACAATGTTATTTTGAATAGGTGCTAGATATTTAGAGGTGGAGGTAGCATTTGGATTATGACTATTATATGGTCTAACATTAGTAATATGCCCTTGTCCTTGAAATTTGGATTGAAAAGGTGGTCTATTTGACTGATAGGAATGATATGGTTGATAGGGACTTTGATAAGATCTATGAAGCTGATATTATTACCTTTATAAATCTACAACCTTATTTGCAAGAGTCTTGAGTAATGTTCCATCTACATCATTTTATTTGTTTGGTTGGCTAGGAGCAACTAGATCATGACTGGTTAGTGTGGGAATAGGAGCAAGAGTTAGAGTATGGGGATGTATATCAGGGAACAATAACATAGGGGGTCTTGGGGAAATCTTCCCATCTTGGATGAGTTTATTGTCAGCCTTGATAGCAACATCATAGGCATCAGGTAAGGTTTACCCTCCCATAGATTGTATCATGATAACTATGTCACTTTTTAAGGCCTTGAGATAGTAGAAGATGACATATTTTGTAGTAGGTCTCATAAGAGTTGGAATCCTATCCCATGTTTTCTAAAATATAGAATTGAAATATTTCATAAACTCTTATGGGGCTCTCTTGATGGTGGTTAATTACTCAACCAAAGATAAGTGATCACCCTTGTCCTCAAATCTCTTACCCAATTTATCTCTCAATTGGTCCCATGAATCAATAAAATTAGGAGCCAATGTCTTATACCAATCTAGAGCCTTGCCCTTAAATTAAATTGCTAACAATATAATGGCCACATGTTATTGAGTAATATTGTGGATATTGCAGAAGTTGGATATATCTCTAAGGTGCTCAATAGGGGTAATGGGGTTTTTTCCACTGAAGTAGGGGACACTCTTAAAAGCTACCACATGAATATCATCATATTGTGCAAGGTTTAAAGGACATCCATCATTGAAGGCAACATGGATCTTACTTCTAGGAGTTTTGGTATAAGGAGAAGAATGGAAGAATCTCTTTCTTTTGATTGAAAATGGAGGTAACTCAACAAATTCAAAAGAAATACATTTGGAACTTGACCTTGTGTCACCTTTGGCATGAAATTTCCTTACTAGTTTTTAACCAAGAGCCAAAAACTTGTTGGAGTCGCCATATGTTGCATGAAGGAGGCTATTACAATTGTAAATTTTTTAAGACCAACATCAATCTTGGACAACCTTGTTGAAACTCTATCCCACCAAGTGTGCTAGAATTGTTATCACTCTAAATTGCACCCTTAATAAGGTTGTTCAAGCCTTTTTACTTAGATGATAGTAGGGAGACACATCTAGGATGTGGGTGGCCTAATTATTGAGGTGACTCTCTAGATTAGGGCTATCTCCCTTGATGCTTCACTTTATAATACTACTCTA
The DNA here is from genome assembly GCA_037957365.1 of Torreya grandis. Taxonomy (NCBI): domain Eukaryota; kingdom Viridiplantae; phylum Streptophyta; class Pinopsida; order Cupressales; family Taxaceae; genus Torreya; species Torreya grandis. The sequence continues at coordinate 693,003 of JARHVA010001814.1, forward strand.
CTTATTTAATTGCATGGAAAATAAATAAAATACTACTCTACAACCTAGATGGGGAGATGCACCAATAGTATGATTCCTCTATTTGATTATACATACACTATTTGAGGCAAAGAAAGCTATACTCATTATATAACCTATAACCTTGATATGATTCTTGCATAAGTATTTCATTTGTGAGGTTCAAGAATGCATGACAACACCTAGGAGGGAATAAATTGACCTTGTAGAGATAAAATTGATGCAGTTCCACTTTTAGATCCTACATACATTGAGGAAAGAACATTAATAATGACCTTTAACAACTATCTTCTCTACACAATGGTGAGCAACTATGGACAACAAGATAGGAAAGACAAACCATTCAATAGACAAGATCAATAAAATTGCATGAACTCACACATCACACATCAAATTTGTAGGCAAAATTAAATTTATTTATTGCTTCAAGAGGTATTCAAGTACAAAAATAGCTAGGGTTTTACCATAACCAATAGAGGTCCTTTTTACAATCAACTTTCAATGCATATATAGAAGAAGATGGGTGAAGAGAAAGAAATAGGCATAGAGATGCCAATCATGGATTCCATAGAATCATAGAATCAGTTTCATAAGAAGTGGAAGAGAGGAGAAGAGGAATTTATAATCTTCTTTTCCATGTGTTAACTCAGAAGGCAAAGATCTCCAATAAGTTGGTGAAGAGGTGAGGAAAAAACATTCATTGTGCATATTGAACTACTTCTTCTTCATTGGAGGTGGCATTATGGACTATTTGTGGTGAGTTACCTATGGATCTTGACACATTGTGGCTTGTTACTCTTTTCCAATCTGACAATGTAGGATGATAATTTATCATGAGATATTTGATGATCAAAGGGGCTCTTGAATTGCTCCATACTCACTCCAAAGACACTTGCAAGACTAGTCATGACCATTTCACCTTGTATGAGCTTGGAGTTATCAATAAGTCTTCTTATAATTGTCTATCCTACCTCTTGGAAACTTTTTCATGTTTGGGAACCTTCCATAGTGATGTTACAAGGTGTGTAAATCCCTCTAGGATCTTCAAACATATGTCCAACTGTCACTAGGTTTCTAGGAGAGACATTTGCCAAAACTAGTTATAGAATCCTTTTTGGAGTTTATTGAAATGTTAGAACATATGCCTACTAAGTCATACCACATGAAATAGAGTATGAGTACTCCAGACAAACTTGGAAGATGTAAAATAAGGCTATGTTTGTTTTGTGAACCCATCACTATGAGAATAACAATCTACATGTACACTAATCCTTTCAAAACTATCTGTAACCATGAGAATAGACCTATATATGACTTATAAAGGATTCTAAGGATATAATTATATTTTTATAGGAGTTTCATGAAGTTTCCAGTATCTTAGATGGCCTGAGAAGGTCCATCCACTTATACTTTCTCTTTAAACAAAGAATAGTCCTCATCTAGGCCTATTCTTATTTCTTAAAGCCTGCCTTAGTACCTTGAAAGTCTTTGTAATGGATGGTTTGAGGGCTAGTAGAGATTTGCCCAAGTCTATAATGTCTTTTCAAGTGGTCAAGGATCTTCTATTAGTTCAAACCCCTGCAAACAATCCTGAAACTACCATTTTTAGACCATGTTCATGTGTTTTCTCTCCACGCATGCCATCCAATTTTCTCTATGTGTGATCTTGAGGCATGCATCTATCTCTTAGTTATTTCTAAGATAAATCAAAAACATTTGAGGTCACTTGAAGGGCTTTGATAGCCATCAAGTTGATTTAGGTTTCTTTGGTAGTCTTGGAGCACACAATCTTCTTAATGATTGTTCATAAAGGATATGGCCTTAAATGAACAACCAATTCCAGGATGTTAGAGTGCATAGACCCTTCTAACATCTCCAAATATCACTCCAAACCATGCATCTCCTCATCATACTTCCCATGTGTTGAAGTTGACATTTCTAACTATGCAAGCCTGTTTCATGAGGTCGAGGTGAGATTTTGAGCAAAAGGGGTCATCAAAATGCTTATGTTTTGCTTGGAAATGCTCTTACAAGGTTTGAAACATGTCCTAGCATGTCTTATAGTGATTTTTCAAAAGGGATTGACCTTTCAAGAGTCTGTAAACTTGATCTAACCCATGCCTAGGGTTTGTGAGTAGTTAGGCAAATCTAACCCTAATGGCTTATTTTTAATGATTCCTCCTTATTACCATGAGTCCAACCATTGTAAGTAATTTCTTCATGGTCTCTTAGACCTTTAAAACACACTTAAATCTTATGCTCAAACCAAAAATTTCATCCTTTCCTCATATTTTATATGGAGGCATGTGCTCTCTTTAAGACTTGTTATCTTGCTAAGGCTTGGAAATTGCTCCTATTTGAAGGGTTTATCTTCCTCCCAAGTAATATAAACAATTAAACATCTTCCCCTAGGTTCTTTACACCCTACATGACCTTCGTAATTTCATATCCAATCACAACAATCCATATTTTATATAAACTCTATATACATTCTTATAGGCATCCATCTAGGCCCAAATTTATTACAAGCCTATCATGGAATTGGACTCCCTTGTCCTTTCTTGTCCTTGAATAGTATATGAGGATAATGTAGAGGTGGTATGACTTGTTCAAAGACCTTCCCTAGGGAGGAACCACACAAAGTTTGACAAGAATCCCTCATTCAAACTTGCAGGCCTGTTATAGTCTACTAATGCATGCATGATCGATTGTCTTTTTAGCATTTTTTACCATGGATGATCCTATAGAGGTTTGAGAGACCTGGTTGGAGCTTTATCATCAAGAGGAACACCTATAAATGCATTAGGAATGTTACTCTAGTTACAGATCTGCTATTTATTCTTGCATACTTGAAACCCTTGCCAAGAGACTAGATCAATGGCTTTACTAGCATGCCACTTGTAAATTCATCATGAATTTGTTCTAATGAATCTATAAGGAGGTATGAGGAGTTGAATAGTGGGCTGAATGAGCCAATGATGATGTTTATCTCTTTCATATCACAATTTTTAAGGCCAAAACAACTTTTTATCCTCCTGAATCCTCTTGAAACCACCCTGTGGGAAAGAAGAAGATATGAAAAATGCATTATATATACCAAAGCTAACACTCTCTGACCATTTCTTGACACCTCCCACGTTGAAAACCTTTCTATATGCTTCAAAAGTGTCTCTTGCATGTATAAATCACCATATTTGAGCTTGAATTAACTCAGCAAGCCTTGTGGTATGTTGGCAAGGTGTGCAATTACCTTGGGAGTGTTATAGCATTCGTTTTTCAGACCTATAAGACCTAAGACCACATTTAATGCCTTGAACCATGATCCCTCCATTTTATCAAACTACATTTGGACTGACTTCGACTCTTCATGATCCTTGACAGTGAAGACTTACACAAGGAATAGATAGAAACAAGCATAGAACCATAAACCATCATAACCTTAATTTCTCCAAATTTACCTTAATCTTTGTTGAATGCTTTAGAGATGACCATATTGAGTGACTTGATGATAAGACTAGGTGTTTTGACTCACTCTTTGACTAAACCACCTTAAGGGACTTTGAAAGCTATTAGGAATAACATAATAATTACCACTATGAGACCAACCATGACCAAGACAAAACCCTTTTAGATGGTTATCAACAAAGTTAAGAGCATTATGACCAAATTTTGGAATGCTACTAATGTATCATTTCCAATTTTGGCTAACAATACCTCCTGTGTGTATGATTGCCCTCAATCCTATGCACTGATCTATGTTTTGCTTCTCATTCCTTTGAAACCCTAATTTTACTTTCAATACAAGATGACCTTTAGAAAATGGATTAAAAAGTTGGGTTAGACAACCCCAACCACTCCTTGCTGAGTAACTGAGCATTTCATATGTTCCAATACTCCGAAGATGCTCAAACTACATGTAGTTCTGTCACCCATGTGTGTGTGCACCATCATGATCATGTTAGAATACAATGCAATGTTTGGCTTTCAACACGTGGCACCATGCAACTTTGACCTACATTTTGTATTTATATTTGGCTCTAAGACTACTCCTTTGAGTGGTTTTCAGATGTGTATGCCTTTGTGATAATGTCTCAATAAAGTGCTAATTGATTTCTCAAGTTTGTTAGGACTTGCTAAGATATGTATAGCCTTAGGATTGATTTATATTTATCGCTGACTCTTTGATATTTCCCACCATGGCCGACCCATGAAACATGTTTGCACTAACCTAATGGAAACGTCGAACTTTAAAGTAGACATTGAATGTTCTTGGACACTACCACCATAAGTAAACATCTGCAATAAAACCATAACTATGTAATTATTGTCGATACTATCTTGGAAGTGAAAATCAATGATCTGAGATATGACAATAGTTTGTTTAGGATTTTGGAACATTCTTGCATAGACTAGGGTGATCATGAATATGTGTATTTGTAAATTGGGTTACCTAAGACAATTAGTGGGTAGTTGGATAGGGAAAAATGTACACAAAAGTCAAATGTGTATGCAAACTCTAAGTATGTCAAAGTGTGCCAATACCAAATTTAAGTGTCTATGGTTAACAATTCCCCTCTATAACAAAAAATAATAATGATATATGTACTACTATTATGGATTGTGAAAGCCTTAATTAATTAACGTACCATAGTTCTTTACTATTACAATTGTTTATCTTAACATAAACTCTCAATGGATACCAATCTCTTCACCTTTCTACTTTTTTTTGTTAAGAGTACTCACCTTTCCTATAACCCAAGGCGAACCTTTTTTTCTATGTCCGCAAGAATATGTGATTCCCCTGTGACATGGGCCACTTTTAGGCGGGGTTGTTTTTATTTGGATGGTAGGTTTAAGATTAATTTAAATCGTTTACTTGATAATGATTCTTTACCACTAATTACCTTGTAAAATATAGCAGTTCAAAAAAAATTCAAATTTTAAAAGTCAATTTAAATTTTTAATGATGAATCATGGACAATGATTCGAACGCATCGAATCGAAAAACTATGCATACAATTTCACTCAAAAATCATCTACTACTCACTTATAAAAACATCAAAACTCTTAATTTAAATTTCATTTAATTATTCAATATATTTAATATGATCTTCATAATCATGCCAAATATATTCATAAAACGTACGAAACGATTTAGTTGAAATTTAAATTAACTATCAAAAACCTGAAAACTTTGAAGGTGCTAATTTACAAAATAGAACGAAGAATAGCATTAACTTAAGTTTTTTTTTTTTTTTTTCCCCTTTTCTTTAACCTTTTCAAAATCGAATGAAGAATAGCATAAAATCAATGCTCTACCGTGCTACCCACACTTTGTGATCCAAACCAAATTACAGATTAAAAAGGACGATTTTTTATGGCCGTAAATTAAAATATTTAAAATAATTTAGACTTCAGCACTTTCTGAGAAAATAAAAGGGAATGTACAAGCAGAAGCCCACGCAGTAGAAACAGTCATGGCCGGCAATGGAGATGGGGATATAGGGGCGATTCTGAAGCCTTTTCACGACCGTGCCGCGGAAGCTGAGGTATTTATGTCTCAAACCCCACCAGATAATTTCTGCGATGATTGTTGCGATTTGTATGGTATGCTCATCCCTAAAATGCTAAGTCTAGAAGCAAACCCTTTTGCTATGTTACACAAAAACAACTTGTAAAAGAAATGGTCTGAAGCAGTAAAAAAAATAAATGTTTGTTGTTTTTTTAAGGTCGAACAAAATTTTCTGGGAAAATAATGGGGTTTTCACGGGAGAATCGCATGTTCAAATGCGCAGAGAAGACTTGAGAAATTATTGAAATCGGAAAAATACTACATGTTGGGTATGGGTTAACACAATGAACAAGGCCGGCTACAAGTCCAGGGTGAATTTGGTAGAAGAGAAACCCTAGGTTGCGGAATTTGTGTATGAGCATTGAAATGCCAAGGAATTTTTTTTCATTTGTTTTATATATCGTTTAAATTTTTTACAGTTTGATTACCAAGCATAAGCGTGAATCAAACCTTGCCAATCCACATACTCCTGAGGTACGTATGTGTGCGAAGTATTGGGATAACCCGACTCAGGAAAAGTTGTGATAAATTTCTCAACACAATGGATGTTCAGACATGCCCTCAGCCGTGTTGATATAAATGATGCATCGAATCCTTAAAAAGTTCCCAACTGTTTTTTTTTTCTTGCTTAGTAAATCTTGGATGAAGTGTGTAGTTAGGTTTGGGCTGCAGTCTACTGTGGGGTTAGGTTTGGGATGCAGTCTATTGTGGGGTCAACTTGGGCTACATGTTTAATATTTAATCCTGGATCACCCTGCAATGTACCGATATTCATTATACCACAACCTTGCTACGTGTACGCTGAAAGTTTGGTGTCCTTAATTGCGGCGAAGGGATTCGAACGTGGATTGTGCTATTATGAGCGTTTCTGTCATTGTTTCACCACAACCTTTTGGATGCCTTTGTTTTTATTTATTTATTTTATATACATATTGCACTACATCCCATTTCCATGCCCACAGGAAAAATTGAATGCGAGGTGACTTAGCCATTAGACCACAGCCCTTGGACCTCCTTTTCTTATGTTTATGCAGACGGGTTCTCTCCAATCTTACGATTAGTAACTCTCACTTTGTACTCTTTTAATGCTAGGGGACGCCCTCATCAACCTTTGGGCTTAGAAGCTAAGTCTGAGTAGTTTCTCTTCCTGCATAATTCATGTGGGCCTTCACTCAGCCCCATCCATGTGTGGTCTGCATTATTGTGGCCATTAACCCAGGGCATCATTATCATCATGGTAATCACTCTGCCCTCCTACTAGACCATTGCCAGCTGGATAACAGCTCCTCTTCCATTGTGCATGCATCCCGTAGGCATTATTTTCCATTACATGACTAAATTGTAGGCAGTAATGTCATTCATGTGAAATTTGGGCCTCTGCCTGCCCATGAAAAGTCCCACTTTTTAAATATTTAATTTTTCACTAACTAGGGCTATTAGTGAAATTGGACCAAAAAATTTGACTGAATTTTTGTTTCTTGAAGGAGATAGCTACTTTTTTTTGCGTGGTAAATCTTGGGTGAGGTTATGGGCTGCCATGTGGTGGGGAAAGCTTGGCACACATTCTTGTGATGTGGGGTAAGCTTGCATCACATTCGTAAAATTTTAACCTCGGTTGCGCTTAAATGTACCCTATTAAACTCAGGTTATGTAGGAATATACCTGATATTTGTTACAACAGAAGATCACGACGAAGGTGAGGATTATGAATTCCCTTATTGTGACGAGGAGATATTGGCTACTCTATTAAAGCATCTTTGAGAAAGTTTGGGGGTTTAACGATTTGTTTCACATATTGGTTTACGTGTCTAGCCTCTAGGTTGCACATTTAATGTCAGGAAAAAGAGTGACCATTGATCATAAAATATAAATCTTTTTATGATGTATTTTTTGGCATGCAGGAACGTCTGGCAAAACTAGAAGCTGCATTAGGAAAAAATAAAGGTATGAAGGTTGCAATGTTTTGAAATAGTTCTATATATTATTATGCCTACCTACTTGTCATACCATGATGCTTACTGAAGCTTGGGTTCCATACACCAGGAAACTCGGTAATGGGACAAGAGGAGTCATTGAAGTGTTTAACAGAGCTCCAGTCTAAACTGGAGAAGGCTAGATTAGAGCAAATTTCTGAAAAGGAAAAGGTATATGTTGATACCTGGTTTTGTACTGTTGCATGAATTCCTCTGAAAGTTTCTTTTTATTATTATTGAAAACAATAAGAGTCCACATTTAAGCACTGAATTTTGAGCCCAAGGCCAACAGATCGAAATGCTTAATTTGCAATCTGGTTTTTTCCTTTACATGAATCATGAATAAAGAGAAATGTAATGGTGATTTCTTTAACAGGCTCTAAAAGAACAGGAGAAACTGGAAACAGAAAATGTCAAGCTAAAGTATCGAATCACTCATCTTTTGCGGTCTCTAAAAGAAGCAGATGAGAAGCTTGCATTGACATCTTAATAGTTGTATCTGCCAGTGCTTTAAAAGGACGATATGAAATGATTCTATGGGCATGCCCATTCTTAAATAGGCCAGATCAGACAAGCTTGCAACAAATATATTTATGTTAACAGCTATTTATATGCAGTTCATTTGGCATATATCAGGCAAAATTGATGTAGTTAATTTGTATTAGGAATGATTTGTAGATTTTCGTTTGGAGCATATTACAATCTAAAGCTAGGAATCATTACAAGGCATCGTAGTAGTCAGTCAATGTCATACTTGAGAGAGAGATCCCTATGCAGATACATAAATATTTTGCAAATCAAAATATTATGGTACAAATTGGAGTCAACTTATACGCGGAAAATAAATATTTTGCAAATCAAAATATCATGGCACTAATTGGAGTAAATTTATATGCAGTGTTGTTACTTAATGTATGATTTGTCATTCTTATTTGAACCAAGTTGCCTCTGTTGATTTTTCTCATGTTTGGATGCTTCTAACAGGGATCGGTTTCCTAGCTATGCTCTCACCACTTGCAAGATTTATGTATATCACATTGAAGCTAAGATAGCCTCGACCTATAATTTTACTACTAAAAAAAAACTTTATTTTAAACACAATATTTCAAAAAAACTGTCACAGGTACTTGTTAATTCAGAAACATGATAACCTGGTAACTCTTGAATTTCAATCTTTCTTTGAAAGGCTTTTGTTTCAGTTGTTTATCCGGAAGTAAAGAATCTATACACTTCTCTGGTCGTGTGACTACTATTGAATGTGCTGGTGCTTGTACCTGAGAGAGATTTGTCTGCTGGGATTAAGTGCCGTGTTTTGTGAGGATTTGAAGTTTTTTTTTTGCTGTCAATCTGGTAGTTTGCCTTTAAATTGACAGGAATGCACATACATCTTATTTTCATATGGATATAGTCACAAAAAGTCCATTTTATGGTACTCCCAATTATGGTACATCCATTTTTGGGTTCTGTACCTGCCCGCTGGCTTCTAGGGGCTGTGAGAAGGATGGGGTGACAACCCTGACACTCCACCCCTTCCTCTATCCTTCATCATTGCTCCTACTACCAAATGTGGGTTATGTTTTATGGCTCTGCTTTATAGCTTTTCGGTTGAAAAGTTTTTTTGAATTGTATTAACTTATGTAATTTCTTGACTTTTGCCTATGTGACTCTTGGGTGTGAATTTTTCTTCCAATCACTTTTTTGTATGATTCATTATACTTTATAAATTTTTAATATAATTCAAACGGCTTTTCAATAAAAAATTATGCGTATCAAATGTAGACATGCATATGGCTAGAATATGATTGGTATCTCATAATGAATTAAACATTCCAATTAAAGTTTGACCTTAGGATACAAGCTAGTAAAATATTTAAGACGAGAGTTATGATTGCAAGCCACAGTGTTTAATTTTTAAATTTTTGGTGCATGTAGTCTGGTAGTAGAACAAGTTTACAATTTACATATGAAAAAGAGAAATATCAGATAAATAGTGTTACAATAGAGACCTAATTTTGGTCTAGAGGTAGTCTTAATTGTCAAATGGTATTGTTCTAGGTTAACTGTGTGTTTGTTGATTACTAAGTCATATTAAGCTTTGATTGGTGTGTGTTTCTTGTGTTTTGGGCCCTGTTTGCTTCCACTTCCTTTTGGTTTTCTTTCTCCTCCATGTTTTCTTTGTTTTTTAAGTTTTTGCCAAGATTGTCGCAGTACGAACCTGGGTAGCTAGGTAACTCCCACTATGTTATTGGCGAATGTACTCCATTTTTGGCTCCTTGTTTTCTCGACTTTTTTGACCCTTCATATGGGTCTTGTGTCTTGTGTTCCTCTTTTGTTGGTCTTTTTCTTTGTTTTGTGCTGGATTATGTGCCATTAGGGTCCTACTATGAATTTGAGAAATTTATAAATACACAGGGGCATTAATGCAAATAGGACATGTAATAAAGTGAATAAGGATTGATTGCTAAAGTCAAGAGTGATAAGCAAAAGTTTAGGGTTTATTGAAACAAATAATTGAAGTGTTAAGAGTAAAATTAGATTTGATTTGGAGTCTTCATATTGCATTCTGGCACTTGATCACGTTAGTGAAAAGTCATATAGGGATTAGGGCTTGCATCCACAAGGTGCTCACTATAACACATTGAGCATTGTTTCCCAACTTGTTTAAGAAGGGGGGCCTAATAATAAAAGAGGTATAACACACGACCTTCAATGACCCTTCCGTTTTTAAGGTTTTGTAAGGTGTTGTGCATTGATTAAGGTCTCAAGAAAAGAGAATTTTTCCATTGGCTCTTTGTGAATTCTAAAAAATTGAGCAAGGTTTTTGGAGCCTAAGAGCAAAGGAGCATGGTCTTCAAATTTGTTTTTATAGAATATTATAGTTGTTAGAAACATATTGGCAGGGTCCCGACAATGCCAAGATAGAAGCGTATTGTTTTAGTCAAAATTTGTATGCTCTTGGTTTGCCAAAAAAAAATGTGTTCTATGTACACTGTTGTCTGAGCTTGTTTCCCTTTGTCTTTACACTTTGATTGTCTACTAATTTGTAACAATTTAGTATTCTTCTCATAACCCTATCTTTGCACATTTCAATTACTAGAATATTCTTTATTACAATTAACTTTGATTTAAATTGTTATATTAGGTTAAATTTGATTAGATATGAGTTGCACATGTTTATGGGTAGACATATTACATTTTGATGTCAAACCACTTTCCTATATTTACATTTTATTGAATCCATGACCTCTTACACCTTTTAGGGATAGATTGTGTTTCCATTATAGCACATCTAATTTTTCTAGGGCTTGTTCCATTTGCTTGTAATCCTTTGCCCTAACCCTTGCATGTTCCTTTTGCTCCCATTGCTTAGGGTTTGTTGATTCATGCTTGATCTCTTTAGCTATAATTACTGTGTTCTCTTCCTAAGGTTAGCTCTTGCTTTCTCCATAGAGTTGCTTCTGTTTAAAGTTTGTGCTACATCATGTTAACTTTCAGTGGCCTTTATTGCTCTTTTGCTTGTTCTTTCCTAGGGTTTTGCTTACTGTCATGTTTCTTTAGCCCTAATCATTCATTTTGTTGTAAATCTTGTATATTTGTGTATATAAGCATTTGTTATGGATGGGAATATTCCAGATATTTGATTCAAACATGGCATGCTCTTTAATGATATTATCTACATGGCATATTCCTAGCTTGTGTGTATTATTGTATGCCATGATGTTTTTAGCATACAAATGTTCATTTATGTTGAAATATTTATTTTCAATGGTATATCATAGAATGTTAACATACATTTCAAGATGTGATAGGGTCATATGTGCTTATGATAGTGCTTCATTTTTATGTCTTGCTACCTTCAATAATGACAGAAAAGAATAAGATCCTTAGGTAGAAGTTTTCATTCCTAAAAATCAATGCACGATAATACATTATAAGGTCAACTATACCGTGACAAGAAGGGCTAGAGCAAATAATGCAATAGACCCTCTCTATCCTTCAAATCTCCCTCAAGCTCATAAGCTTAGATTTCAAGCTACTATAGATTATGATATTGTAGATCAACTAAATAATAATAAAATAAAGATATATATTGTTAGGTTGTGGAGCTAAAAGCTTCATTATTGCAGACATGGAGGAGGTTGTAGAGAGGTTGCTGAGTTGCAGAGCAACCGGCGTCGACTTGATCAGTCGACGTCGGTCATATAGAGTGAAGATAGCAACCGACGTCGGTCAGGGATCGGCTGGCGTCGGTCACCTCCAGGCTGACAGGGACCGACGTCGGTTGCCTGTGCAGTTTCAGAACTGCCAGTTCACGGACAGTTAGTTAACGAACCGGTTATTTGCATGAAGAGAGCCAATTTTAGACTCAAAGCTGCAGATCTAATTATTGTAATTAGATGTCTAATTATTGTTTGGATGAGATCTATATAATAGACTCATGGGCTGTATTGTTAGTTCCTTCAGTGTGTGAGGTGAGCAAGGGTGTTCCTCCTAGTTCCACAACAGTACCAAGGTGGGTGCTGGTTTTGGAGAATCAGAAGGGTTCTTCAGGTGTGTAGGATCTTGGTCAGCAGGTGTTGCATGGCTACTTTTGGAGATCTACATGGTAAGTAAGATCATTGATCTGCAGGTGTATGTGTGTGCAAGGTCTAAGGTTCACAGGTGTGCAGAACTAGATTGATTTGCAGGTGTGCAAGATCAGAGAGGACATCAACACAACAGGGAGCAGGATCAGGCAGGATCTACTTGGAGTACGGTGTGTACTCAGAAAGAGAACAAGAGAGGAAGGCAAGGCAGTTCCTTCCATAAGTAAGATCAGTTGGGTTGCAGGTTGTTGCAGTTCAGGGGAGATCTACTTGAAGTACGATTGTGTACTTGTGGAGTGCGTGGAGCACTTGTGGAGTGCATGGAGCACGGGTGTACTGGCAGTAGTGGATACTGACTGGTTGGAGGTGAACGCCAACTCTGTGTTTGAGTTGTGTGTTGGGATCGTAAGAGAGAGAGCTTTGAGGAAAGAAGTACTGTACACTTGAGGTGTGGGAAGCCTCTATAAGGTGGAAGAGTGTGGCGACTCTTTATTGTATTATTTTCTGTATGAGTATTAATACAAGTTGTGTATTATCTCTCATATTCTGTGTTGTTTTTGGTTTCTAGTTACTTGTTACTTCTGGTTAATTCCGCATCTTAAGTTGCTTGTATATGGTAATCAATTGTGTGCTTCCACGGGTTCCTAACATATATCTTATAATTACTTGCAAGGTCCAATGTTTATAAATATAAATATATTCAATATAAGGCCTTAGAAGACACTACTTTTGCAAGTGATACTCAACCTTCTCACTTCGCTTCTATTGTTAGATCTTTAATGGATAATAAAAACTTTATTAATTTTGAGCATGATGAAATACCTCAAAAAATTATTGTGAAATAACATTTACCCTTGTATATTCAAGTCATAATCAATAACCTAGGGATCAAAAGACTGTTGGTTGATAATGGTTCAGAGTTAAACATTTGTAGTGAGGTTTTCTTATGCAACTTAGAATTGGATGGAAATTCCTCACAAAATCAATAATGATCATTAAGGGTTTTGATAATAAGCTAAGAAAGGCTCTTGGAACAAACACATTGAATATATCCCTTGTATAAAAGGTTATAATCACCAAGTGTCAAGTCACATTGAAGGATATGAGATACAACTGTTTACTTGGGAGACCTTGGATTCATGATATAGGCATTGTCTCATCTACATTACATAGATGCTTGAAGTTCATACATGGAGGAGTTATATATACATGTCTTGCATATGATGTACTAGTTAGATATTGTAAAATAATTGATCCTAAATATACTATTGTGCCTCACTTAAATCATATTCAACCAACTATAATGTAGCAATGCTAAATAATATTTTAAAAATAATGATTACCATAGATGAAAAGTTATCCAATCTAAATTTTACATCAATAGGCCATGAGGAATACATAGATGATATGAGTGTGTTTGATATTGAAACTCTTTATATAACCCCTCAAGAATATGAAATGTCGAATTTCACCCCAACAAGTGTAAAAGAGATAGCCAGTGGAGATAAGGGCAAACAAAAAGTGAGGGATGATTGTTGTGTCATAAATATAAATGTTAAAGATGCTAGTCTTTTTTGGATCCAAAATTGCTTACACAACTGTATACATAAATGGATTGTGGAAACAACATTGCTCTCATTGATCTAGTCTTACTCAAACACCCTTAAAAAAAATTAGATCTTAATTCGAGTGTGCACAAAAGAAGGGATATAGTGGTAAAGAACTTGAGAAAAAAAACAAGGTATGGTAGTGCATATTCTTTCAGCTATTCATAAATATAAATAAGAAATTGGCTATTGCAATGATGAAAAGTCACTGAAATATTTGCAATACATTATGAAAAATTATTTGCAATACATTCTCAAGACAATACAATCCCCTGATGTCTACTCTAAGGAATCTACAATGAATCACTCTTGAGAAATGGAAAGAATAATGTCTCACAAGAATATTCTTATAAAAGTGTGCTCCACTACATGATTATTTCTATTTCACTTATGCAAACAATCGTTTATGTATACTTCCTCATTATATAAGATATTGATACCATAGTGGTGTAAAATTACATGATCAAAATTCTTTGCCTCCTTTACTTTCTACAAGCATGTAGACACCTAATTTTGATGCATGAATAATAATTACAATGCTATTAAAATGATAAATATTTGAGTGCTCACAACATTGGCTATGGCAAAAAATATTTAAATGCATTCGCAAGAGAATACAACCTCTTGATGTATACTTTAAGAAATCCACAATGAATCACTCTCGAGAAATGGAAAGAATAATGTATGTCACACAAGAAGATGCTTATAAAATTGTGCCTCATTGCACAATTATTTCCCAAGATCATGTAATTGCCCTTGGTTTATATTCATTGACTTATGCGAATAATTGTGTATATATGCTTATTCATGGTACAAGATATTCAAACCACAATGATGTAGAATTATATGATCTAAATGTTTTGCCTCCTTTAATTTATAGGAGAATGTAGACACCTAATTTTGGTACAAACATAGTAATAGCAATGTTATTAGCATGTTTACATCCATGTGGATTATTGGTTTAAATTTGGCTCTTATTGGTGCATTTTCCTTTGTGTTGGGCCCAATATATCTCTTCTTTATCATCATCTAGTCTTGAAAGCCTTAAAATTTGTCATTTGTCTACCTTGACATGCTCCCACACATTCTTACAATGTATTGGGTATCCAATTTTAGTGTTTCCATCACCTTGATTGTTATCAAAAGAGTCTGATAATGGTTTGACCACTATCATAACAGTCCCATAATGATTGTGTTAGTCATGAATCCCTTTAGCCCATCCCCATGTTTTCATCATGGTTTATTATGCCCTTATTATTGGCTTTCTCACTTCCACAATATTTTATACTAATAATAGTCTTAATTTGAATTTGAGAAGTTTATATATACAAAAGCACCCTAATGCATTTGAGGAAAAGATACCACATTGTATGCTCATGCATTAACAAGGATCACATCTAAGGATTTCTTACATTTCTATTAAAGAGTTGTTGTGCATACTTGTATCAAAATAAGGCTAGTGGAAGAGCATATATAATCAACTTCTTAATTTCATTTCATACATAGGGATAAGTGTTGGGATCTTCATACACACCATAATGATTATTGAATTGCATGAGTATTTATTATGAAAATTTCAATGAACAGGGGTCTAGCTAAAGCAAACCCATAAAAAAAACATTATTTTATATCCTTGCAAGATTTATTGAAGTGGATTAGGGATTGAGCAAAGAAGTGATTATGTAAATTTTGCACATCAATTAGCTAAAAAGAGTATTCATAGAGTTTTAAATCGATCTAAATCGTTATATAATATCAAGATTATACTGCCATTATTAGGACAAAGAACCACTATCAGAGCAATCTGATACTTGTCTATAGCTATTGAGACAATCTGACTCTAGTCAATGCATCATATCACTCCCATATTTCTAGATTCTCTTATACATTGTCTTAAAACATGTTTCCCAAAAATTTCAGTCACTATCATAATATAGGCAAGTCAGAAATAAAGTATATGTATACATCTTCTTATCAATCTTTCTAGATAATTTCATCCCTTTCCATTTTAGACACATTTTAGATCTTTATTAGCTATTATTGTTGTATTTATATCAGTTCTGATTTGTGCCTTATTTTATTGGTTTAGTGTAGTGTCATTTATCCTTTGTGCACTTCCATAATAAAAAATTTGGTGAACCTATATTATCTGCATCCAACCTTAGGGTTTCATGTTCTTTCTCCCTATAAGTTTTGTTCTTGTTGTGGTTAGTCTAGATATGATTTATCTAGGGTTGTAATTATTTGTTTTCTTGTCATTAGTCCTAGCTTTTTAGATGTTATATATGTTTCTCTCTTATGCCAATGAAGAATGTTAGATCTAAGATACCTACCAGGTGAAGTGATAAATTGAGTTGTCAATCTATTGATTTTATTCAAATTCATTTATTTGGTACTCATGTCAATTTGGAAAATAAAATAGAAATTGTTCATGAGTTTAGTCTTTCTTTTATAAATATGCATGTGGATGATAATGCAAATAAACACACATGAATGATATGAATGAGTAAAACACAAATGATAGACACATGAATGATATGAATGAGGAAAATGCAAATGTTAAAAATGTATATGATTTGAATGACAATGTTTTTTATGATAATGTTATGAATGATAATGCTTTTGATTATTATATTGATGATGTTGATTAAGAAAGGGTAGACATACTTGCTACATTTAGACTACATGTTAGAAAAAATATCGTTGAAATCTATGTAATATTAGGTATGTTAAGGTATGTACAAAATAAAAATATAGACAAGGAATCTATGTCTAAAGAAACATTTGTTACAACCAATCATGAATCTTTTAATGCTTTTATTCCACCTTCTATAGGTTCCCATTTTATACCAAGAAACAACACTATTACTCACATTGATTCTACAATTTTTCCTTTACTTGTTTCAACCATGCAAATTACTATGCCGAGAACCTCTTACGTGGGTCATAGTGTTTATTTAGGGCCTCCTCAAGTTAGTCAACCTTCTAGACCAATTTTTCCATCTACATCTATTTTTTCAGATTATTACTCCAACATAGAAGGTGTAGATTCCCACATATGTTGTTTTTACTTCGATTGCCACACCTTAAGATACACACTCCTTTGAAAAACTATCCAAACTATGTAAGCTATGCAACCATAGATTCAAATACTTTCCAAAGAATCTTAAAAATAAAGTCATATGATTAATTCACAGGAAATATTACTATTCAATCATTTAGTTTATGAAGTCATTTTCTACCCTTTGCTCACTAGTTCTATAGCTCCCAAGTTTGAATTATTCAATACAAATAGTGATTATTCACATAATATCAAATTTTTATATGTTTCACATCTCTATTTTGCCTAAAATGACAATTTATTAATTAAGCTCTTTCCTAGAAGTCTTAAGGAATATGCCTTGGATTGGTTTTATGTCCTACCATTAGGCTCTGTTTTGTATTTCAATTCTTTGGCTGATAGTTTCTTAGGTCATTTTTCAACCAACATTATCCAAAAGGTTATGTTTTATGATCTATCACAACTTTAAAAAAGACCTAATGAGAATGTTAGTGAGTTTGTGCTTAAAATTAAAAGGATGCTTATGAAGATGACTCACTACTTTCTTGACATGGAATTGTAAATTATATTATTTCAAAGTTTATTCCAATATATTTGTATACACATAAATTTGGTATTAGATACTTGACAAAGTTAGTTTTGACCAATCCTTAGCATACATGACTTATGTGTACACATATGAATCTCTCACATTATCTCCTAGCCATTATTTTATCTATGGGCCTGACCTTATTGATTTGTCATCATTCATAAGCATGATCTCCCTAGTTTGTGACTAAATAGCTTATCATCCTAAGTAAACTTTCATCTAATCTCGTATCAATGTTTCATAATTACTAGATGGATCTAACTACAATCAATTGGATCCATTTATCATAGTTGTCTACCTTGGTTAGACCTATTCACATACTCTCTAATGACTATTTTAACAAATTTAAACTCTTCCTTTAGGTTAGTCTACACGTTTTACATGTTGGTTTGAAGGGAAATTAACCAAAGGGTTAGCTATATAAACATATCAAGCCTAAGCCTATTTCTATCTAATACTTATCTACCATTTCATAAGTACCCTAAGGAATATAAAACTCCTTGAGGCACTACCCTAAATCATCTAAATCTACAAACCCTCAAAGTAACAACCACCAAGTCAAGCCTAAATACTATTGCAAGGTCAAAATCATAGGTTGTCAAGCATTGAAATCCATACACACTGCATACTAGTATATCACTAGATGATCACACACATAACTAGGTGGAATAACTATGTACAATTTGAGACCTATTTAGAGTATTGTAATATAGGTAGTGCCCAACCATTTAGAAGGGGTGGTTTGGGTTAGATAAACCCAGCCTATCTAATCACTTTTTCTATGTCACATTGTTCTCAAGAGTGCAAGCTAGGGTTTAAAAGATAATATAAGGAAAGACATATATTCACATAGGGCCAAAGGTAAATGAATGCACAAGAGCCATTTATTGACACAAGCATAATGATATAAAATATCACAGATCGATGCAATCATCTTGAATAATTTTGGTACACATTGGATAGATCTAGCTACCACATACATCTAAGGAATACCAAAGGTGTCTTGATTAATTCCAATAGTATGTTTCTTGATTTGAGCTAACATATAACCCTTGAAATCATAATCAAAGGCTGTACACTATCATAGACTAGAAAAAAATCCTAAACAAGCTAAATACCTTATTCCCTTGGTTATTTGCATAAATAATAAAGTGCAATAAATCATAGTTACACTCATATTTACATGCGTACTATTTTTAGTATCGATAAAGGTGGGGTTTTTTTTAATGGGGAACCTACCCCTTATAGATTTGAAATAAAAGTGTCAATGGATTTTTCAAATTTGGACCCTACCCCTCACAGAGCTGTAATAATAAGATCTGAAACCCAGATAAGACCAATCTTAATACAAAGAGAGAACAAAATCAAAAACAAAAAAATAGCAAAAAAGTAGTAGACTAATTTTTAGGATTCATCTAGTCTTTGTAATCCTTAGCCCACTTCTAAGTGAGATGTTTCAGAGAAGAAATCCCACTAGGAGTAAGCTCGAGCATATTCATACTAGCAATGCCCTTCAGTTTAGCATCCTTGGAATGAGATGCAACATTTTCATCTTTGCCTTTTGCCAAGGAGTTCAGAGTATCCATACTTTGCAGACTCTTCATCACAGTGAATTTGTCGTAGTCAATCAAGCTTGTTATATTCTCATTGAGGGAGGCATTTTGGTGTACTGTTATATCTTGTGCAATATGAATATTCAAAGGTTTTATCTTAATTATATTAATAAATCCAAACTAGTTAAAAATATTGGTGAACACTTCATTTCTTAAGTGTAGAAAACCCTAGGTTCCTTTAAGGTTTCATTATAATTTTTTAAGGTTTCAAATTTGTGTTAGGGTTTCATATTTAAGTTATAATTTCTCATTTCCCATTATTCACATTGATAAATCATGGCTATAATGGTTATGCATATTATATATTTTATAATTCAAGCTAAGATAGTCATAATTACATGTTACTTTCCTAAAACATGTAATATCTTTCACAACCATGTAATAAAATGGGTCAAACATGTGCAATAAAAATAAAGCTAAAATTAATGATGAAGAATCCTTAGCTCTCCTTAGTAGTAATTTATATTGCTTAAATATATAATCTAAGATGCTTTCAGTGACCACTAGATGTTAGAGGGAATGTATGACTCAATTTGTTCCTCTTCCTTCTGGACCTCAAGGTCATAATGGCTATTATTCTGCTCCAATATTTTTCCCTAAGTTTATATTGGATTATGTGGTCCATGATATTAAAACTAGAAGAGGTATGTGTAGATAACTAAATATGGTCACAAGCACTTGAAAATGTTAACTCTTGACACATCTTAACCTACTAGACTTATGCTCAAATACATGACTCTTTTTTGCCATTCTTCTAGTCAGTTATCTATATGTGGGCTTGACCCTTAGTTTTTGTCACTATTAAGCAAATTTTTCAAGTCAATGTTCTAACCATCTCATATCATATCTTGGACTATTCCAAGCAACTGTCCCTAATTTTTTGGGACATATCCATGCTAGGCAAACAAGTCCATTACAATGGACCTGACCACCTAGTGCAGCCTCATCCCTACACCATTTAGTATATAGTTTACAACTTTGAAATATTCGTTTGTATCTTCACACGTTTCATAAAGTTGACCAAATTAAAAATTTAAAAAGTTTCACTATTAAAGCAAATCAAAATCTCATTTCAAAAGGACTTGATTTCTATCTATTATCTATCCTTCACACTATTTCACATTAATAAATCCTACCTTATTATTACCAAATTCAATATCAATCACTAGGGGCAACCTCAAATCAATTATGAAGCATTTCAAATAAATTCAAGAGCTAATATTTTCAAGTATCAAATCTAGATTTTTAGTTGCATATATATAGTCAAGGAGCACAATTGTATAATCACTCTAGGAATAATAACTATGTGTCACTTGATACCCTTATCAGAGTATCTATATACATAGGCATCAATAAATCATCAAGGGTGTGATTGGGGTCATCTCATTCCAAAACACCCCCTCTATTTTTTTAAGTTTATAGCTGTCACAAGTGCCCTTAGAATTTTTAAGGCAAAGAGAAGGAAAACAATGATTTTTGAGTGGCAAACATAAAATAAAAATATCCCAACCCTCTTAGAAGATAACTACAAGTGATAAAGCTATCAAAAATTCATCATTATCAATGTAGACGAGTTTGCAGTCAATTGATGTGACTAACCTATGCTATTGTTCAAAGAGCATGAACTTGTTCAGTAATATCTTCAAATTTTGTTCTTGATTTTGAGTTGTCATATAATTGTCTTACTTTGATTTCCATTATTATATATTAATTACAGTCAATCAAATATTTTAAAATGTAAGTATCTTATTATTGGTTGTGATTTCTAAGGTAAATGCTTCAAAATAAGTTGATCACATTACCTCTTATACATCCTCTAAGGAGATCAAAATACTATTGCATATATCATAGACTTCATGGGCATCATAAGGATAATTTTTGGGCTTTGAGAATAAACTATCATCGATGGAGGTGATACTAGACTAGATATATCAATCAACCAACCTTATTACACTATGATTTCATCTCCTAAGGAATAAGTGCAAAAAGAACAAATGGAAAATTTAGAATAAGAAAGGTTATAAAAGGCAAAATCAAAACAAGAAAGGTTATAAAAGGTGAATTCAGAACTAGAAATATTACAAAAGACAAAATTGGAGCAAGAAAGATTGAAAAAGGAACACGACGAAAAAGAAATGCTAAAAAAATAACAATTTTAAAGGGAAAAATAAAACAAGCTAAAGAAAAAAATATAAATTAGAAGTTACTGAAAAACAATTCTAAAAGAGAAGTTGCAAAAACAAACTCAAGATAAGAAATAATGCATCCTTAAGTGAGGGTTTCTCACAAAGGAAGTTTGAAAGGAATATATTCCTAAAAATACTAATGGGACAAATGTGATTCATAAGGATTTAAACAATATATCTACTTCATAGATAAAGGAAAATGATATGGCCAATACTATAAAATATATGATTACACATCCAAGTCAAGAATTCAAAGAAGAAATGGTTTCTATCGCTAGTATTCAAATAGTGATAATTGATTATTCTTTAGTTCTGAATGAGATGCAAGATCCTTATAATGATGAACATATTTAAGATCAAATAAATCCAATAAAATAATTCCAACATATGGTTCAATTTGTTTTACATATACAAATGCAAAAGATGATAAAAGTGGCATATCATAATTACAAAACCAAGAAGATGATTATGATTATAATTATGATAATCCCGAGGATTGGTACAATGAAGAAAAAATCATTCAAATTAATGATTATCCAAAAATGATATAGTGAAGGATTCAATATATGATGGACATGAGTAGTGGTATACCTCCTCTTGCTCACGAAAAGTGTTAATTACCTTATTTGATACAAGACCTATATGGGGATGCTATATTGATGAGATCATCGATTAATATGAACAAATTTAATTTTACATGGTTTCCTCATATTTAATCATTCATTTTATTTTTCTATATGGGCATACATGTTCATATGTGCTTACATAGACCTTTATTCTATCCCTTGGATTTTTTTTTACTCAACCCTTGTCTCTTGATTGTCTATCCTGATCTAAACATCCATGACACTCATCTTATAGTGACTATACTGCACATATCTTACAACATGCTACTTGCTCATTCTTCCATATTGACTATCTACACATGCTTTGGATTTCATTTTAAATTTCATGATTATGTACTCTTCTACATACTACATGAGCACACATTGATTCTTTCCCACTAGGAGTATGCAAATTTTTATCTCCACATATGACATTGAGCTACATTTTTGTAATTAATATATATAGTGGGGGAATATTACTTGTTTTCACTTTCTCGACATTGCTATGCTATCACATATAATGCACACTATACCTTAACACATGTAGTGGATTATTTTGATCCCCCCTTTTCTTTTATTTATTAAACCTCACCATTTTCCCTAGTATATATAATTCAAAACTCAAAAAAAAAAAAAAAAAAACATTCAAAATATTCTAAAAAAATTAAAAAAATAGGTCTTAAACATTGCATGACTTACTAATTTACTTATTTACATATATTATTTATCACATGTTTGGTAGAAAACATATTCATTTTTCTAACATATTTGTAATTCACAAGGTATATAAGCATGATGTAGGAGATACATATTAAGCATGGATTCCTAGATGATGGACTACCTTGTAGCTAATGGTTGTGCCTATACTAGGGGAATCTACTTGTACAGATTACATTATCATAGGTTATATCTATTTATGATATCTATACCATGTTGAACTACATATCTTATAAGTGTCTTGCTAATTATTCATATCTGATAATGTATTGTATAGGTATGTTACTTTGCTATGATGTGACACACACACACACACACACACACACACACACACACACACACACACACACACACACACATGGATGGTGTAGATTAGTTTTCACTTATTTTATGCTCCTTTGATGATGTTACTTTATTGTATGATAGGATGTACATTGTTTAATTATTGTGTGTGGATTTTGTGCTATGTGTGTAATATTTTTTTTGTATGTGTGACATTTGAACATGTCCATTTCTTATGGCCCTTATCCCTATGTGTATAACAAGGAAAAGTGAAGTTGATCTACAAATCAATCCTAGCTCAGAGAAGATAAATCACACTAGCCCTTCTGCTTGTTAGTACATTTAGACAATCGGGTCATGACCAAGATGGATCCGCTACACCTAACCAAGGGGTCCCTTACTAAAAAAATATCATTAAAGAGGGGTCCAAAGCCTCTAGTCAAGATACACCATGTGATAACCCTAGCTAGGTCCTATGTTTTCTTATTCACAAGTAAATGACAAAGTAAAGTAAAATTTAACCTAGTGCTCACCAAAGCATGTGGCATAAAATGGGGGTAATAAACATGAAAATAAATATGCACATGATATCTCTACTCAAGTCAATGTAGAGGAAATCATAATGCATGGAGAGAGAACCATATAAACTAATAAATGCAAATTTATCTACTTTAACAAGGAGGAATAAGAGTTTTGAATACTTACCTTTGAAGATGAATCCACTAAGCCTCAATCTCTCCCTTAGACAAGGTGCTTCATAAGAGGGTATTTTAGTTTGTAAGGATAACAAAGATAGGTCAGTTCTAAGCTACACAACTTCTCCTATGCATCCAAAAGACTTCTCCATAAGATAAGATTCATATCTCCAAGTGTAGTATTGAAACCCTAAGCAATGCTCCTCAATTAAAATGGTGGATAAGTAGTTGCACAAATAATGATTTAATTCTTGTCCCTCTCTCTAAAATGATGAAAAATATGTGTATATATAGTTGGAATTAACCCTAAACTATTCTAATTTTTTAGCCAACAAAATCAGCCCAATTGACCCTATATCATTAAATAAATAAAGCATTTAGGGCCTAAACTAGGTCAGTTGAGGTTGACCGAATCCCATAACGTGCTCATATATTTTAAGTACAAGGTTGGCCCTATCCAATTTTGTTCGATAAAACTTAGAAAGAGGTTTTGGCTTAGGTAGGGGCTATTTGAGGTGGTAAATTGTAAGGAGTGTGTAAGATAGAGTCCATACTTAGGGAAGTATATATAAGAGGTTTGTTTTAGTTTCAAGTGGTGGTATATCAAATAATAATTTTGTGAAGCACCAATGGTCTATCCACCCCTTTCCTAGTATACCCTTTAAGTTGTGCATTCAGAGAGATTGAGACTCGATGGGTTCTTGCAAGACAAAAATCATCAATAATTAATGAAGTTTAAAATTATTATGTGTATGCATATGCCCCACTTAAATCTCATCACATGTCATGTAGGTGTAACATGGAATGGTGCTTCAGAAAAATAACATAGAAATACACAACACTGATCTAATTAAATTTTAATAAGAAGTGAATAAGATAAATGAAAGGATAGAATTGAAAGATACATACATTTACTTACCTTAGTGCTGTAGAAGGGGACAAAAGTGAGAGAAATTAGAAGGTGTCCAATGTAAGGAACATTAGGCCAACTTGTAAAATAAGAGAAAATCAATTTTTTTACAAAATATACATGTAATATGTTAAAAGATTCTCTACAATGTCAAGATTCTAGAACATCTTTCAGTTTGGAAAAAGAGATAGTAGAAACAAAGTTATGGGTGAAAGACAGAATCTAGTTGTAAATAATTGGCAAGTAAATAATTATGAATAGTAAATATAAATAGGGTGAAAATAATTTCATTTATTATTTTTACTATTTTGAGAAAGTATTGCTGTGAGAGATGCAGTTTGAGCCTAGAGAGCAACCATGGTGAGGAGATAATAGCTACAATGTGGAGGATGCCTAGAAGTCGTGATGAGTGAAACTCAAATAAGTGATGCATTAATTTCAAAATTTTGAGTAATTTTAATTGAAATTAAGCTAAATGTAAAAAATTAGATGTTAGGCAAAATGTAGATACTAAAAATGATCCTAGGAAAATTTTAGATAGACTAGGGGTAGAATGAGGTATTGGGTAGGTGTATACACCCTAAATTGGTCAAGCAACCACACATATCATATCTTTTCACATTCCTTTCATAGGAGACTTTGACTGGAGAATATGAGCCTTTGTCACATTAGCTATGTCTTTTGTTTTACTCATCTTGGTCTCATTTCATGCTCTAGACACCTTTTTGATTATTCTCAATCATCTTGAGCTTTTCAAATGATCATTCCACCTTAGCCAGGTCAGATTTACCATGCTAATTCCATCCCCTCAAGTCCTGAGCTTGTAGGATAGGAGCACCAAAATTGCACTATAGCCTTGGACCCTAGGGTGTCCATTTTCATCACTTCTATCCAGTGGCATTTTTAGCTCTAATGGTCAGTTTCCCTCACTTAATGAGTCCCAATCCCTTCATAGCTTCATCCTTAAGTTTTCCTAATGTTGGCCAAATGCAAATAAAGCTCCCAAATTTAAATAAAGAGTATCTTATATAAAGGACTATAAAAGTCATTTTATATCTACCACTTACTACTTTGGAACATTACATAATTAAAATCAGTCAATAATATAGCTCAACATTTCGCATCACACATAGACTTGCATACTTGATCAAGGAAGGGCCTAGGTGAAAGTTCATTCTTACATCTACCATGCACATTGATTATGCATGTTCCCTAAGGGAGAACTACATTTTATTTGAGACCTAGATTTAGGGTTAATGTAGGCAACGATTAAGATTGTAGGGGTCCTAGATTATGCAATCATACTTCTCCTAACCCATTTTTCCTGCTTTTCATTTTGATGTATTTTTTGTTTCACATGTGTAGATATACATAGGGTTTGAATATTTAAATGGCTCTATAAAAATCTCTATCGACATTTAGCATCTAATTTTTCATATACAAGCTCATACAAGGACAATAGACAAAACCCAGAAAACTCAAGGCTTTGGGACAACAGCAACATAAAAAGACTATAGTGCCATACCCTAATGTGTTTTATTTTCAGCATTCCTATCCTTTCACTGAATGAAATTTTGATCTAGGTTCCTGACATCTTCCCAATATTGTGCAACATTTTTTAACCCCTGAATCATTCGTTTCAGCCTATTTTTTCAAATAAGTTTATTTTTTTCCATATGCAATTAATTTGATTAAATTGGTCAAAATCTATATTTTTACTATTTTTGATTGGATTTTTCCCTTACTTTAGACCCTTTATTGTTTAGGAACTAGACCCTAGTTTTCCAAAAATATTAAAACATTTGGTGAATCCGACTTACTTCAAACAAAATTTCAAAACCCTATGCACACTTAGGGTTTTTCCTTCATATTTTGTGCAAAAATTCAAATTTAAAATTTTGATTTTTTTATAAATTTTTGTGAATTTATCTCATTTAAATTTATTTTAAAATTTAAATTATAGCAACAATTTTCAAAAATTCTAAAACCCCAACCCAAAACCCTAGATTTCCAAACTAGGTCCTCAAACTCCAAGCCTTCCCTCACAATTTTTAGATAAAAAATTTAAAATTTTTTCAAGTTATTTGGAGTGTCAAAAATATTTTCAAAATTTATGTTAGTAGTTCTTGCAAAAATTTAAATTCAAAATTCTGATTTTCGTATAAATTTTTGTGCATTTATCTCATTCAAATTTATTTTATAATTTAAATTATTGTCATAATTTTTAAAAATTTTAAAACTTCAACCCAAAACCCTAGATTTCCAAACTAGGCCCTCAAACCCCAAGCCTTCCTTCCTTAAAATTTTTATAAAAATATTTTGGAATTTTTGTAAATTTTTTGGATTGTCAAAAATATTTTTAAAATCTCTATGTTAGTAGTTATTTTTGCATTTATTTGCTTAATAGTAATTTTACATATTCTCTTTGGTGCAAGAAATAAAATGGCCACTAAGGCACTTCTTCCCTCTCATCCCATAGATCAATTTCTAAATTTTTATTATAATTATGACAATGAATGGACAAAATTTTAAAATTGCACATTAGCTAAAAATGTGAAAAATGATTTCATTTACAATGAAGATAATTACTATTGTTGTAATGAGGAATATGATGATACATGTGAAATTGATAGTGAAAAAAAAGTAAATGCATCTTATTCTCTCAAACCCATCTCTTTTATTCCCTCTTCTAAAGAAAATAATTTTGATGAATGGGAAAGATACTTTTCACCTCATTCTTCTATGCACAATGCACCAAATGAACAAATTAGTCATGCACTTCCAAGTGAACCTCTTACTAGTGATAATTTTCTTCCATGTGAATCTAATCTCTCTCTCTCTCTCTCTCTCTCTCTCTCTCTCTCTCTCTCTCTCTCTCTCTCTCTCTCTCTCTCTCTCTACTTCTATGTTCAAAACACAACAATCTAAATGCAATAAAACCAAATTACCCATACATAGTTCAAATGATGCATCCCATGCTCTCAACTCTACTTTATCAAAAAAATGTCTAAATGATAACTCTCTTACTCTTACTTCTCATATTGTAAATGAAAATAATGCATACACTCCATCCATGGATAACATAGATGCACATAATATTCCAAATTCACATGATAATTTATTTCATATTAGAAAAGAATTAAATTCTTCTCTTACACCTCTCCTTAGTGACAATGGAAGTCATAATGAGTATGATAGTGAACATGCAAATGCAAATGAAAATGAGAATGACTATGAACAATATTTTGTCTATGATAATGAATGGAATAATGATGATTCTTATGTACATAATGAAGAATAAAATGCATCTCATGTTTCTAACTCTTCTCTCACTCTTCCTCTCAAACATAATGCACTAACAAATGTTGTTTCTACTTCTATGCATGATTCTATTTCAAAAAATGCACATGTTAATGATAATATCACACCCTCTACTCACTTAGAATGTGATTCACTAAAACATAAAGATACCAATGAATCTCCCAAGCCACCCCCTCCTATAGGAGCACATGTTTCTCACTCTTCACCAAAGAGAATGGTAGCCCACATCCCTCTACCAATGTACAAGTTACCATTCCTCTGAGGGTTTAAGTGAGCACACCACTTCTATATGATCTAATTGATAACTGTATCATTCATATGGATAAAATTAATGATCAAATTCAATGATTAATTGAACCACTTCAATATGCTAATATGCCATTTCAGGAGATTATTTCTTTGATGCATGTAGTTGGTGAATTACAACACCAAGTACATCTCCTTACCTTGGAAAAAAAGGCTTATAAGTCTTGGATGGATGATAATGATTTACATGGTAACCCTCTTTTGAAGACATTTGTAAAATATTCATTGCCTAAGCATTTTTAGATACCATCATTACCTCACTTTGATGGAATTGGAGATCCATTCATATACCTTCAAGCCTTTCGAAAGGCTTTTCCATCTCATGTGAGTCCTTTGGTTTTATTGAAATTGTTCTAGTATACATTAGTTGGGGAAGCAAAGAATTGGTTCTTTCATCTAATCCTCATTGGATCCTTGCACACATATGATGACTTAAAGGAGGAATTTATCATACATTACATAGCAGACACAGGCCCTCATGTTACATATGAGAAACTTGCCACATTGCATCATAATACTTCAGAGCTAGTTAGTGATTATATCTCATGATTCAAGATGCACATTTTAAGATTGATCTATAAACTAGTAGATTTATAGATTCAACATATATTTATTAAGGGGATTCATCAACCTCTCTTTGACCATCTATTATATTAGACAGAGTCCTCTTTTAGGCACTTATGTTATACAATTCTAGCCTTAGAAAAGAAAATGGGATTGATTGAGGAAGATTTACCTAGATTTAATTACTCTAGATTTCACAATAGTACCTCCATCTATAGCTCCTAACACACAACATCCACCATATCCTAAACAAGATAGGAGACCTCAACTAGAAAAGTAACCAGTTAAGAATTGAGAGCTAGTTTCTAGAGCATAACCTATAGTATGCACTATAGAAAATAGTAGCAAGGCACCACTATAGTTTAATTCAGAAAAAGATAGCCCATGTGTCATATTGTCAACACTACTAGATAGGAGGTTAATCACATTACCTTATACTCATCAATGAGATCCACATCTCTTACATAGATAACCACATCAGCCATTTTGTAACTATCATCATATCCATGGACATAAAGATAATGATTGTTATGGACTCAATGATTGCATTAATAGATGTGTTGATAATGGCATCATAAGATTTACATTGGGGGAACTGATATCTCCTCCATCATGGATTCTTAGACCTCATTCCTCCACAGTTGAGTCATCCTAGGACATAAATTTATAGGAATAATCGGTCACTCATCATGAGAATAATACGGGTTCTAGGATAGAGCCTCATAAGAGATCTCATATTACACTTATTCAAAAGGTTTGGAAACCAATATAGTGAGAGTAACCTACATATAACACTATAGTCTGAGGAGTACGTAGTGTAGTTTCATATACATATCCAACACAGTCACAAGCACCATAATAGAGTACCGTTCTAGAGAGATATTCACTATGACTAAGTGTTTTGGGTCTTATCTCACATAACAACCCACTATGGTTAAGATTAGATGAACCCACATCATAGAGTATTGCTCTAGAGAGATATTCACTATGATCAAGTTTTTTGGGACCTAACTCAAGTGGCAACCCGCTATGGTTAAGATTAGATGTGCCTCCATCATAGGTTATAGTTTTAGTTTGATCTATTGCTCAATCATATGCATCACAACAGAGGCCACATAGTGTTATCTAATGCAACAATCCACTATGATTGCATATAGATGAGCCTTATTCATATCACACAACGTCAATTGCACATCTAGTAAGGTTACATTTGGTAGAGTCTCCATGCACAACTACAGTTAATGCACAATAGATAGTATCAAATACAACATATGTTCCTACACAACATGAGCAATATGGGCACTTATTCAGTTTGGAATTAGGATTTAGATAGTGATACAACACATATTCATACTAGTATCAGTTCATAACTTTGCTGAGTAAGGTAATGATGGAGCCAAAGGACCAGGCTTTGTATTCTTGAGCTACTTTCTGGGAATTGAGCACATAACACTCTCTTACATCCCTTTATACTAACAACTAATATTCCTAATTCCAAATAAGCCATCCCTAACTAAACCAAATTATCCAAATCCTAACCTTACCAATATCCTATTTTTGCAATCTTAAACCAATTTACTTTATCAAAACAATTTACCAATTACAAAACTAGCACAAGTTCTTTACTTACATACAATTTGAAATCAAACCTAACATAACACTTGAACATATCATGAAAAATCAAAATCACATCCCAAGATGCCATTCTAACAAAACATGCATAACCTCAAAATCAAAACCAAATCAACTATTTCTAATCAACCATTTGTTACAAATATAACAATATATTTCAAATCCCATAACATAGTTCGCATGATTCAAAATCAAAACCAATATCCATATATATATATATATATATATATATATAAAACAAAGTTTTCAAAATATATACATCACATCAAATATAATCAATCATGAATGGGCATCACACCCTTACTCTCAGTCTCACTCTCTCCTCCAGTACTAGTCCCATAATCCAACCTAGTACTTGATGACCCCGCACCTCCTTGAGCTCTTGAATGCCTCTTAAAATGAATCTTTCACTCCAATAACTGACCATGGTCCTTACACAATTCAACATACTATATTTTAAGGTCTATGTACTCATCCATAATCCTCATACTCATTGATCCAAAATTAGGTGGGGGCATCCTATGCGTATTTAGCTCAACCCTCAACTCATCTCTCTTTCCTACTACTCTAACATATGCAATTATCACTATTGTATCTCTATGAAACAAATGATCATGAGAATCAACTATAACTATCACTCACTCTATCAAATCCTCCTCTACCAAGTCATTAGGTACATGCCATGTAAGCTCTCATAGTGTTGACTCAATGATGGTCTCCTAGTACTCATCATATCCAATTCCTTCCCCAGTCTATGCTTCATCCTTAGCACCTCCCACTCCACCTACACATAAAGTGCAACATTAAGTTAGATATACACTTTCAAATCAAACTAAAACACAAATTCATACATAATTCAAATATAATCATTGTTTACCTCCCATCATCTAGATCGGCTCAAGATTCTCATAGTCTAGAGCATCTCCTCCATCAATAGGGTACAAAAGAGACCATCGATGCCTAGCCCACCATGTGGTATATTCCTATATACATCCAATGTCATCTACATCAATAATATATATAGTTATATCACACCCATCCAAAGGTAATGGTGCTAACTCAACCTTAGTAGGCTTCACATGAACTCCCACCCTTGCTAGTGCCTATGCACTCCTTACCCACACTAATGCTACAAAGGGCACATCATGTGGTACCCCAAATTATCCTATCATGTGCTCATACTGAAAGATCTCATACACTCTAAACCAATGGTCATGTATCCAACAACTGACCCTCATATATCGTAACTGTAGTCCATCCTTATCCCACCCAAGAAATCCTCTATAGGACCTATATATGATATAATGAGCCACCAATTTATCTAATAATCATCTATAATGATCTATCTCGAGAGACTAGATAGACAATAAACTCATCCACCACTCCCCAAATGGCCATGGAGGTGCCCATTCTAGCCTAGGTAATCCAATTGGTCAGATAACTGCTATGTGCTCATAAGCCTAATAGTGCAATAAATTAGTTTTACTCACACCACCACTAAATGTCTTCTATGTAAACCTATAAAGATACCTATATAGGTGGGTAAGCATAGTCCTACCCTATGAGAACATAGTGCCATATACCTCTATACTATGTATGATCCTATGCATCCCATATATAATTGACGTTTCACTCCCATCCATAGTAACAAAAGATGCTACCAACACAACCAACCACTTCTATAAACATGAAACACTCGACTACTCTATAATTGATAGCAACACATCACTATCATTGCCTCTCTGATGTATACCTAAGGGCACACCAAAAAAATACAAGGATGCATGGTCAATAACATTAACATCCATGTCATCCCACAATGTCACACACTATCCACTAACCAATAAATGCAAAATATGATACACATCCTCCAAAGTCATAGTAATCTCCCCTGTAAGAAGATAGAAAGTACATGTATCTATATTCCACCTCTCACATAAGGTTGTAATTAGATACATATCCCACTGCACTATGCCTAGGTCACACATGTGACCCAACCCTACCCTATCCATGATAACTCTCTCATTAGTAGACAGTGGTAACAACTGCAATGTCTCCATAACCTGGTCCTTATGGCACTCTATCATCTGTACCTCATCCTAAAAACACCAAAAATAACATATATATTAGTCCAAAATTCAAAATCACCAACTAAGAAAAAACAACAAGAAATAACAAAGTAATATCTCAAAAAATCAAGCCTCTAGGATAACAGTGCTGGGTACAAGATAACAACACTAGACAGGAGCACTGTAACCCAGACAAGAACACTGAAACCTAGACAATAGTGCTAGATGTATGACAAGAGCACTAAAACTAGTCAAAAATTTCTTAGGACTCTTAAAAAAACTCAAAACATCATAAATAGGTTTCCAAATAGACAAAAATCATGCATTTTAGTTACTTACTAGTCTAAAATCACCACCAACCTCAACCTGGACTGCCAACTGCTCAAATTGGGTCATGGTAGGTGCTCGTATCCTCAGCATATCTCTCACTCTAGAGCTCTAAATCTCAAACTAGTCAATACACAAATGAATCAAGAATAAATACAATTTTCCTATATCAAACAACTTTTTCATTCAAATCAAAATACCATTTTTCCCATAACTTGAACCTTGTAACTCTATTTTTCAAACCATTTTCTTCCATGGAATCATAGCAATGATACCTTTGACATCACATGAACTTCATTCTTTTACTACTTTATTTTATTACTATGGTATACGTATCTCCATATTTGTATTATACCTAGACACACACCTTAATTATCACCAATCAAAACTTGTTCCAATTTCAACAACTCAGTCTAATCAATCAAATAACTTCTCAATCAATTCAAACTATACCAATCTTATTTCTATAATTATGCCACTAGTCATCACTTTTGGCTCAACCTCCTCTATCACAAATTTCATCCCTATCCCAAAAGGGGGGCATAATTCCTACTATTCCTATTCTTACACTTACCTAACATACCCATCCACTCTCAAAAGTGGATACACCATGGTTCTTACACCTCTAGTGTTCAAATTATCAGATTTAGCTTAGATTAGTTGAATTAAATAGTGATTTAAATCATATGGGTCACTCAACTTCACTCAAGAGATTTAGGGGGATATACCTTTAGTTTATAGATACATATACTATTCAAATATAGTGGTTAAGATTATATGGATTCATAGTGACTTTGATACAAACTCATATACCATATTTGGGGACATGTACATTACTACATGTCTCACACATACTTCATATAACATGATATAGTTATAGGACTAGATAACAAATTATAGGCATAGTGTAGATCACTATGTTTTGATCTCCAATTTTTCACATGGGACATGGCATCATAGGTCATATCACATGTGGTTATATAGATTACCAAATTATACATACTTATCACTCACATACCAGATTTGGGGGCAGGGCATAGATGTTCATGTTCTTCATCATCCAAGATTATATAGATGAAATGGCAAGACATGCCATTCTCTTCTTACACATTGACCAAAGTTTTATATTACACCTAGATTTACCCAAGTTGTCACCATGTTGGACCACATAATTGTCTACAACAATTGGTCCATTACATTACCCAGACCCAGACTACATGAGTTTGTGTGGGATAGAGGATAGACATTGGTTTTGGGCCTCTAAGCATTTCTTAGTTCTAGTTTAGATATTTAGAGTGGGGGCATGATATAATTTTCTCTTAATAGCATATAGATTCCATACACACATTATATATTACATGAGTTTATGTGGGACATAGGGCAGACGTTAGTTTTGGGCCTTTGAGCATTTCTCATTTTAGTTAGATTTAGCACAGGGGGTAAGCATTGCCCTCATTCTCCATGTTACATGAATTCCAATTTCATATTGAGTATATGGGGCATCCATTTTAGGGATTCCTTCTTTCTCTAGGCACTATTCGACTCTCCATCCACTTCCTTGGCTAGGAAGTGAATTGGACCCTTTACAATACTTTTATCTCCATGGAAGTAGGTTCAGGTACACATTCCTTTCTTCTCTCTTTTGATCTAGTACTTCATTTCATTGCATCACTATAATAAAAGGGGGGAAAATTTATACACCCTAAATTGGTCAAACAACCACACATATCATGTCTTTTCATAGTCCATTCATAGGAGACTCTGATTGGAGAATATGAGCCTTTTTCACATTAGCTATGTATTTTGTTTTACTCATATTGGTCTCATTACATGCTCTAGACACCTTTTTAATTATTCCCAAAAATATTGAGCTTTTTAAATAGTCATTCCACCTTAGTTAGGTCA
Organism: Torreya grandis; assembly: GCA_037957365.1. Taxonomy (NCBI): domain Eukaryota; kingdom Viridiplantae; phylum Streptophyta; class Pinopsida; order Cupressales; family Taxaceae; genus Torreya; species Torreya grandis. The sequence continues at coordinate 727,541 of JARHVA010001814.1, forward strand.
TATTTCTCATGCTAATTCAATCCCCTTAGGTCATGAGCTTGTAGGATAGGAGCACTAGAATTGGACTATAGCACTGGACCCTAGGGTGTCCATTTCTAGCTCTCCTACCTAATGGCATTTTTATCTCTAATGGTTAGTTTACCTCACTTAATGAGTCCCAATCCATTCTTAGATTTGTCTTTAAATTTTCCTAATGTTATCCAAATGTGAATAAAGCTCCCAAATTAGAAATAAAGAATTTATTATATAAAGGACTACAGAAATCATTTTATATCTAGCACTTACTACTTTGGCACATTACATAATTAAAATTAGTCAATATTATATCTTAGCATTATGCATCACACATAGACTTACATGCTTGACCAAGGAACAACCTAGGTAAAATTTCATTCTTGCATCTACCATGCATGTTGATTATGCACATTCCCTAAGGGTTAATGTAGGTAGTGATCAGGACAACAAGGGTTCTAGATCATGTGATCATCCTTTCCCTAACGAAGTTTCCCCCTTTTTATTTTGATGTATTATTTGTTTCATGCATGTAGATAAACCTAGGGTTTGAATATTGAAATGGATCTATAATGAGCTCTATCAACATTCAACATCTAATTTTGCATATACAGGCTCATATAGGGACAATGGACAAAACCCAAAAAACTCTAGTCTCTAAGATAATAGTGACAAAAAAGGACTATAGCGCTAGACCCTAGGGTGTCCTATTTTGGTGCTCATATCCTTTCACTAAATGAAATCTAGATCCAGGTTCTTGACATCTTCCTAGTCCTATGTAGCAATTTTCAACCCCTAAATAATTCATTTCAACCTATTTTTATAGATAAGTTTATTTCTTTTCATATGCAATTAATTTGATTAAATTGATCAAAACCTATATTTTTACTATATTTGATTGGATTTTTCCCTTACTTCAGACCCTTTATTATTTAGGAATTAGACCCTAGTTTCCAAAAAATAATAAAATAGTAGGAAAAGATTGAACCAATAAATGCCTAAAGCATTTATGGTAAATGATTGGAAAGTCACCACAAACTAAGAATAGAGTCATCTTTGTTGACTCATTTTACAAGGCAAGAAAAATCAAGGAGGTTGATTGCATAGTAGTGGGCCAATTTAGTATCACTATGGATGGCTGATTGCATAGCAGTGGGTTGATTCAGTATCATTGGGGGTGGTGAATTACATAGCAGAGGGCCGATCTAGTTGGAAATGAATAAATGGTCAACAACATACCTTATGATTAATGTATTACATAATATGTGGTTGATATAGTCTATTAAAGGAGGCTGACTGCATGACAGAGGGATGGCATAGTATGCCATATATAAAAAGGTCCTTTTTAGTGTTAAACATACCAATTGCCTATATGAATGTGTTGACTATGTAGCAGAGGGCCAATTTAGTATGGAAAAAAAGTGATAGGGTTGATTTAATATAAAATAGGTTGATTATGTAGGAAATGAGAGAAATAATACAAATAGGCTGATGAAAAGTATTCAATTTATAGTTTTTTGAGAATAACTAAGAATGCATTTTATTATTATGACATTGAGATCTAATATTCTCTGTTGTTTGGTGTTTTTTAAAGGCGATGGATATTTTGGCACCTGGTAGATATGTCCAAGATACCAAATTTATTAGAGCATTTATCGGATGTGGATCAAGCTTGGATGGTGGCCTTTGGGTTTGAAGGCATCATGGAAATGAGGTAGATTCCATCGAGTGTTGATTTTTGTATCATGTTACTAGGAACATATAAGTGATTGGCCAATATTTTTTTATGGGAGGTGGAGGGGGCCACAATAGAGGTGGGCACCACCTTGGAGGATGTCCATTCCTTGCTTGGACTTCCTATTATTAGGACTTTGATTATATGTGATACACTAAAGGTAGAAGATGAGAGATGATCCCTAACCTAGTGGATGACATGCTCAGATAGGATATAACCTAGTTTATGTGTTAGCTTGTTTGATGTTTATATATCTACCTTTTTGGATGCCTGGAAGGCCTTGATAGGACTTATGATAGAATGAGTGTTGTGTCATAAGTTGGATGGGAAGGTACCAATGTATGTGATAGCCTTATGTCAATCCATCCTAGAGTAGGGTACATTATATGATCTTAGTTATATCATTTGGGTACAACTCATGCATAATATGTATGGGATGCTAATTCAATTGTAGAAGATGATGAACCCATTCATTTTTCTAAGCTTATGGATTTATGATATATTACCTATATATTGGTCAACTAGGTTTACCCATGCAGTTGATGATAGGTTACCTCAAGTTGTATAGTGGAGGTAGTACCATGTAGTGCATGTCATGCCCCATGTTCCATATTTACAAATAGTTACATAAGGGTAGATAGTGTGGTAGCCTTACACCAACATTACTACCATATGGCCATCTTGGGCAATTGTTAAAACTAGTTTAGTGCACATTCAGATCATGGGACACTATACATCATGGATGGAACCACATCAAGTAGCTTGCATACCTAGGCATTTGGGACTACCACATCTAATGACCCCTTTAGTAGTATCTATATATTAGGCATGAAATGATAGAGAGATAAGAGGGAAAGGAGGTATAGGGGTACCCATTAAGATACCTATGATTAGGCCTTGACAGGTGAGACCATGGATAGGGTAGGTGTGGAAATAAGAGGTGGGAGGCCTGGTGCAAAGGATGGTAAGACTGGTTGTGTAATGGGTCTAAGCACAATTGCTAGCATCTCTAGAGGGAATAGACTGTAAGGGTCATTATATCTAGAAAAATAATAAGGTCTTGTCATGGCATGATCTATGAGCATACTCTTAAGGGGATTTATTATGATTAGAGGTGTACCATGTGAGTGCTCCATCTCTACCTTATGAACAATATTAGAAAAACTAGTATTGGGTGATATAAATGAAAGAAAAGTAAAAGAAGAATGAAATAAAAATAATAGTGACATTGAAGATCTTCTGCATTTCTATCTTGGATAAATTTGGCTAAAAATGGGTCGACTAAAGCATAACCATCATCATATTTGGGTGTATGCAATTTGATGATACATGTAGGAATGACTTTATCATTAGAAAAAGCATGATGAATGGAGTGTAGAGTTTTGGTTAAGATAATGGGTATGTTATCATAAGGTCACTGATGGGATCAAGGTTGAAGAGAAGAAGGAAGATGGGCAATGATGTGAGGGGAAATATCAAAGGTTTTGATTTTGAGCCTTATCTTATCTGGCTCATCATCATCAGAGTCTAAGAGGTTAGGCAAAATATTCTTAATTAATTTGGGGTAACCATTATAACCTAGAGTGGAGTTGATTGGATAGTTGAAGTGTTAGGATTCCCAAAATGGGACACTAGGTAGGGGTTCAAGGGTGGGTATCTCAAATACATTGCATTCTTGTAATTATTCAAAATTTGAAGGGTTGGTGTCTTTTTAAATCTTCTATATAGCTTAATTATGATGGAATTTGATGGATTGGCATGTGGATGAGATGATTTATCTCATATGATGAGTCCAAGGTTAACCGAGTAATATATTATAATAAAGTGGAAAGTTAAAGATCATAAATTTCACATAAATAGTAACAAAAGGAATGATAATGAGAAGCCAAACACAACCTAGATTAGGCATTTGCCTTTTTTCATAGCCTTAGCATGTACTACATGTAGTTTAAAGGTTGCATTCCGAATATCTAAGTGTATTAATGAATTTAAGGGAGGCAACATAAGTGCCTGAACCTTAATCAATTAAAGCATGATTAATGTGGATATCACTGATTTGGATGATAATGAATAGAGGGGGATCACATGCATGAAGTAGTATCTCATAAAAAATCATGAAAGTGAAAAGGAACTTAATTGTGAGAGAAGTGTTCATTGTTTCATCAACATGGATGGACTTCTCTTCACATTATTGAAGTATACTATCTTTGGATACGGATAAGGTAGTTTCACGTCCTATAGAAGGAGGAGGAGGGATGTTCATTTTGAACAATAATTTCATTAGGAATTTATGATGATGGGGATAAGTTCTCATTAGTTCTAATAAAGGTATTTGAGATGGGAGATGGGAAAGTTCTGCAATAGGATCCCATTCATCGTAACCTATGGTAGTGTTGTTAGATATAGGTACGTAATGTTACAAGAGCTCTTAGGAATAAGGTTTAGAGGTAAAATTAAATTTATATTGATAGGTTATGGTTGGTTTAGGTTTTATTTTAAGTGGGTTGAGTTACTTTAGGTGATGTGATGGTTAGTTGAAGTCTTTCTTGTGATTGGGTAGAATAAATACTATTAGAAGTTTGGGGTATGTTTCCTTGTGGTGTGGAAGTTGGGGGAAGAATTAGAAATAGTATGAGAGGTATAATAAAATTATGTTGTTGAGAGTGGTGCTTCAATGGTTATTGGTTCCTCTTAACCCAATTCCATGAGGTGGGATGGGGAAGTATCTTGAATGATGCAAAATGGTTAATAGGTGTGATGTGTGTTGGTTGAATATTTTGTCAATTAGCGTACTAATAAACAAAATAGGTCTGATCAGCCAAAGTAGGAAGATTAGTCATCCAAATGTGTAGGTTTACCACATTAGAAGGGGACTGATCTCTCCTCTCATCAAGGGGAGGTTCCCTATAGGTATGCTATATATATATATATATATATATATATATATATATAAACTAAAAATAATGCTCAAGGGTAGGACAAACCATCCATCTCTCTTTCTTCAGAGATGATGTGTGCAAATCAAAGGTAAAACTCAAGGGAAATGATAGACAACACTCCTCTTCTTTCAGAAGTACTATTCAGGAAACCACAAGAATACTCCTGGTAGTAACAGAAAAATGTAGCAAAGGATGTAATAACCAGCAAATCGAGATGCAACACAAAGTCTCCACCTGGATTGCTCAAGAGTAAGATACGAAGGATAATGAGGGCACAAAGTCATTTCAAGGTCCTTTACATAGAAATGAAAATAAAACACACTAAATGCAATTATGGGGGCACAAAGTCTCTCCACACTTGACTCTTCAAGATACCTTCCTGACTGTTGTCACTAATTCTGCTTGTTGAATTAAAGGAACAAAAGATATATTAAGGAAAAAGACATAAGAAAAGTTTCCTCAACAACAAAGATATCACAACACAAAGTCTAAAAAATCACTTTCTTTCTTATTCCAATAACAAAATATGATCAACAAATTGAGCTCAAAGTCTCAGAAATGCCTTTCAATTTGGGCAGAGTTTCGTTTTGATTGTCAAAAAGAGATACATTTACAATAGAAGAGAGTCCCTTATATAACCTCTTCAAGGACTCGAGAATAGTAACACATCATGTTGCATTGAAATTTGTTAAGAAGACAAGCTGGAACTTAGGGGTGTTTACCCATTTGATTTTATCAATGCAGAGAAATAAGTCACGCTATTGAAAGTTTGCAACTTTCAATGTCCACCTAGTGATCTGATCCTACCTTCATCGTTCCTCCTTTTCTGGTTAATTGAATCGGGTCCTGGATTCAATTTGCTATTTTGTTCCTTCCTCACTTTCTACTGGTCTTGGCCTTAAAGATTGTGAATGCATTCAGGTCTATAGATTCAAAGGATCAATGGCTATTTTATGAGCTTTAAAATTGACGTTCGCGTGCTCATCACTATGTTTTCAACGGCTAGTTCACTGTCTTGAATTTGATGTCTTCAGGCGTGTCACCCCTTGGTCTTTCTTCAACTTTTCTATTTGGCACTTTCCCAGAAAGAACCTACCCTTTTGGGCCTTAAGAAATGATTTGCCTTGGATCGAGAAGAGCCCCCCGCAAAGGTATCTACCCTTCGGGTGGTCTTCATATGGCATTCGGGCTTCTTTATTCTGGCAGGTCGCTAGAGTCTTCCTTTGGATTTCTTGTTTTATATCTTCCCAAAGGGAAGGTGACCCTTTGGCTTCAAGGAAATGCCCTTCAATTTGGTATTCGAGAGTCCCCTACAAGGGCACCTGCCCTTTGGGGTCCTTCAGCGGCCTTTTCCTTAGAAGTCTTTCACGGGCTTTCCTCAAGATTTTTTTGCAGACAAATTCCCATGGACAAAAAGTTTGCGAACATTTCCCACAAACAAAAAGTCCACAAAATTGTTTTGTCTGTTTGCCTTGGTTATTTCTTCAGGCTTTCTACCCATAGCTTCTCTGAATTCTTTCAGACTTTTTATCTGAAGGAATTCCTTCAGACAAAAGTCTGAAGGAATTATGCCTTAGACTTTTTCAGCTGACTTAAATAGAAATCTAAAAGAATTTACCTTTTGAGGCTTCTTTGAAAATGACCCTTCCAAAGGGTACTTTTGTCATCCAAGTGCCCTCCACAAGGCACTTTGTCCTTCGAGAGGCTCTTTGAACTTTTGCATTTGAACTGCTCCTTTGAACCGTCTGAGTGAACTGCTTGGTTGAACTAATCCTTTGAACCATTTGATTGAACCAAACATTGAACCGCTCCATTGAACCACTTCGTTAAACCAAGGCAATGAACCATTTGGTTGAACCAAATGTTGAACCAAGCCGATGAACCAAGATTTAAACCAAAATGGTTCAAGCCAATGGTTCAAGCTGATGGTTCAAGCTGATGAACCAATTGAATGAACCAAGCCTTTGAACCATTTGTTTGAACCAAAAGATGTTGAACCAAGCTTTGGTTCAATGGTTCAAATGAAGCCTCGAACCGACTAACGAACCATTTGATTGAACCAAAGGATGAACCAAAGCGTTGAAACTAAGTGGATGAATCACCTGAGTGAAACAAAGCGTTGAACTACTTGGTTGAACCAAGCCATTGAACCGTTCCTTTGATTGAACCCACCGTTGAACTGAAAGCGTTGAACCTTTTGAACTTTGAACTCATTGAACCTTTGAACCAAAGTGGTGCAATGGTTCAATGGTTCAAGCCTTCTTTGCTTAGATGCTTGCCAATGGAGATTTTTGATTGAACCAAGGCACTGAAACAACCCTAAAAATGACCAAGTGTTAGAAATTGATTCTTTTGGTTGAACCCGCCTACAGAAGCCTTTGAACATGTAGAAATGAACCTGCCTACAGAGTCCATAGAAATCAAGTCTATAAATCCCATTGAACTTGGCTTGCAGAGTCCATAGATCTTCTCTTCCTACTAAGTCCATAGATTCAAGCCTGTAGAGTCCGTAGATTTAAGCCTGTAGAGTCCATAGATTTAAGCCTGTGGAGTCTGTAGATTTTTGAGAAGCTTGAAAAATGAGGAATTTGAATGCCCAGGACAAATTTTGAAAATGGAAGAGACAATTTTGGTTTGTAGGACCAAAATATTTCAAATGTTGTCCCAAAAATGAGTGATATTTTTGGGGGACAACAGCTAGCTCCAGTTGGGGAACTTCTATCAATTGAAAAAAGAATTGAAGGAAGTAGAATCCAGAATCTCCAGTGTCTTCATGTGTACCATTGGGCTACGGAGTCATACTACCTAGAAATAAAAGACATCAAAAAAGGAAACAAACAAAGCAAAATAGAATTAAAAACTATACAAATATACATATGTATAGATGGAATGATCTGATACTTCAAGAATTGAAGTATTTCAGAGGCTACTTTTTGAGAGATATTGAAAATACTACTCTATTCTGATAAACCAGCAAGAAGACATTTTGCCCCCAGAAATGGTGATGGGCAAATGGAGTTCTCCACAAGGAAACCAATTTTTTGCATCTTCCCCTTGGCTTTTTCTTCTTCTTGTCCCATGACAAGATGTGGTCTTCAATTTGAAAGCCATAACTCCTTGCTTTCTTGGCGAAGGGTTCCTTTGTCTGATTTTGATTTGTAGCATCATAGTCCATTACCATAATTGGTTGTTCTTCTGGTTCAATCTAGCATATGATTGGATTGTCCATATCAAACTCCTGACAAATTATCAACTTAGCATCTACTTTGATGTGGAGGAGTTTGATTTCTTCATCTTGAACAATCTTCAATCTGAGAAACAGAGATTCACATCCAGCTGTGTTGTTGGCATTACTGGCTTGCAAATTGCATGAAGGAAGAATATCTCCTTAAGGAGATATCAACACAGTCCCAACTCCATATTTGGTGTAAAAATTGCTGCCATTAGATTTTAGGATCGAAGCATCATCAGAAGCTGATCTCTTATCAGATTTCTCTTCATTAGAGATGGAAGATCCTTCTTTACTTATACTGTGTCCTACCAATTCTCCTAAAGTCTTGTTTGGATTAATTCTTGGATTTTTAGCTATAGGACTTTCATCTATAGAAACATGAACATCCTCTGTGGTAAAGAAATAATTACCCCTGCCTGAAGACTCAAATAGAATTTGTGCTGTAGGGACTGATGTTTGGGTGACCACATATTTTGCCTCCTTTTCAAGGAGCAATATGTTCATTACGCCTTGGACAGGGATCCTTGCTTCAGACAGGTCCATGCTTAGTTCCCCTCCCATGTCCTTACAAAAATTTCATCCAAGAAAAATGCCATAGGATGCTGAGACGTTAGCCACCAAGACAATCATCTTGATTTTCTTGTCTGGAAAGGCTGCTAATGCAAATTAGGCATCTTTAATTTGCCCTAGCAATGGTACTTACTTGTTCTCCATGGAGAAACATATCTCAAATGTCTTGGTTAGTGTGAGGCCCAAAGACTCAGCTACTTTAGCAGGCATGATATTGTCAGATGCCCTAGAATCAGTGATGCAATTGTTGAGTTGATAACCATTTATTAACAGGGAAACATAGAAAGGTTCTATTTTCCCAGGGGCAGCTGGAGGAGTAATGACAAGATTATTAGAAATGGGCGTGTTCTTTGGAGAATCAAGAATTATTTTCTTAACCTCTTGTCTTGTAGGGATGGTTTGGTTCTTAACACATTGGACCAACCTATCCAATTGATCAAGATTAGATTGCAAATATTCAAATTCAGACATTTGTATTTTTATCTTTTTGACATGATCGATTATGTCAAATGGCTGAATTGAGCTAGGTACAAAGAAAGGTACTTCAACTTTTTGAGTTTTAAGAGGGATGGGAGGAGGGCTGGTTTATGAAATTAAAGTAGAAGGTGAAGGTGAAATTGATGTACTTACATTTTGGGTGATCAATGAATCCTTTAACTGAAAAGGCAGAGTGGTTCCATGCTTAGCAATCGTGACTGCTGATTGAGGTTGCTCCTCTGTCTTCCTTTTATCAGCTTCCTAGACTGATTGGTTCTTGGACCTGGTAAACACTACCTATGATCCATCAATAACATCTCCTTTGCTTCTGGGTTCATCCTGGTAGTTCAGGAAACCAATGTGGGAGTTTCCAGTTGATTATTCTTGATTGTCTTCAAGGAGATCAGCGTCATTTTCTTGATTCAATTTAGGTTGGAAAGAGAACTCTGATTTTGCTTCAAGATATTCCATTGCTGAATTGGTTGGAGGAGCTTCAAGGGCAAGTTTCCCTTGTGGGGGAGGAAGATGATTTTGTTTCCCTTGATTCCTGGTAGCATTGCCCTGATATGATTGATTTGGGAATGTCCTTCTTGGCATATCTCTGTATGAAGGAGCAGAAGACATTCCTTGTGCCATTTGCTTTTTCAAGGCTAGCACTTCATTTGCCAACTTTTGCACCATTAGATCAGTGGTGCCTGTAGATGCATATTCAAAAAATGATGAGGATATATTTTTGTTTGGATCTCTTCTTATCTTCCCTACTAAGATAAGATCATCTTCTACCTCAGTGGCCAAAAGTTGAGCTACAACAAGATCTATTTGACCAGCACGTCTCAAGAGAAAACTTACTTTAGGTAATTGAGAATTAATGAAGAAGCATTTGAGATTCTTAACTGTAGGTCAAGCTATTACAAGAATTCTATTCCTTAGATTGTCAAATTTGGATATGAAGTCTCTCATAGGCTCATAAGGCTCTTTCTTCATCTGTGTAAGTTGAGCCAGAAGTGCATGTGCATCTTCTGCAGGTTTGAATCTGGCTTCAAACTTATCTTTGAGAGTATTCCAATCGGTTACTAACCAAGCATGTAGATGATAAAACCAATCTACAGCAGCACCTTGTAGTGTCTCCACAAAAATCATGACTGCTACATCTTCAAATTCTACTCTGATTACTCCACAAGATATGTTGAAGGTTGTAATGCGTTCATCAGGATGAACTTTTCCATCACCATAGAATTTGGGGAAATTCTTCCTTAAACAACATGGAAGCTCATGTAGAGGTGGAGTAAGATTGAGAGGACCAAAATCATTACCCCAGGGGCCTTGAACTGCCATTGTAGGATTATGAAAAGGAGGGATAAAAAATCTCAGAGGGGTAATTATTGGCAAAGTTTTATCAATAGCAGAAGTAGATACTTCGTCTGGCAATGGAGATTTGACTTTAGTAGGAGGAAATATCCTGGTTCATTGGAGACGAGATGGTGAAGGAAATAGATCAAAATCACTTTGTTGTACCAACTCGAATACAGGGTCAACAATCCCTTTAGCCCTTTGGCTTCGTGTATACCTTGAATCTGCCAGATTGTGAAACAAAAAATGGAAAAGAATTGACCTTGCTTCAGTTAAAGCCTGAGGCTTTAAACTATGCACTCTTTCCCAATTAGTGTGGAGGTGAATGGATAGATTATAAATGGATAATGGATATTATATTCCCCAGTGGAGTCACCAAAAATTATTGGTTGAATATTTTGTCGATCAGCGTACTGATAAACAAAATAGGTTTGATCAACCAAAGTAAGAAGATTAGTCATCCAAATGTGTAGGTTTACCACATCAGAAGGGGACTGATCTCTCCTCTCATCAAGGGGAGGTTCCCTATAGGTATGCTATATATATATATATATATATATATATATATATATATATATATATATATATATAAACTAAAAATAATACTCAAGGGTAGGACAAACCATCCATCTCTCTTTCTTCAAAGATGATGTGTGCAAATCAAAGGAAAAACTCAAGGGAAATGATAGACAACACTCCTCTTCTTTTAGACGTACTATTCAGCAAACCACAAGAATACTCCTAGTAGTAACAACAAAATGTAGCAAAGGATGTAATAACTAGCAAATCGAGATGCAACACAAAGTCTCCACTTGGATTGCTCAAGAGCAAGATACGAAGGACAATGAGGGCACAAAGTCGTCCCAAGGTCCTTTACACAGAAATGAAAAGAAAACACACTAAAGGCAATTATGGGGTCACAAAGTCTCTCCACACTTGACTCTTCAGGCCACCTTCCTAACTGCTGTCACTAATTTTGCTTGTTGAATTAAAGGAACAAAAGATATATTAAGGAAAAAGACAAGAATAGTTTCATCAACAACAAAGATATCACAACACAAAGTCTGAAAAATCACTTGCTTTCTTATTCTAATAATAAAATATGATCAAAAAATTGAGCTTAAAGTCTCAGAAATGCCTTTCAATTTGGGCAGAGCTTCATTTTGATTGTAAAAAAGAGATACATTTACAATAGAAGAGAGTCCCTTATATAGCCTCTTCAAGAAGGACTCGGGAACAGTAACACATCATGTTGCATTAAAATTTGTTAAGAAGATAGGCTGGAACTTAGGGGCATTTACCCATTTGATTTTATCAATGCAGAGAAAAAAGTCACACTATTGAAAGTTTTCAACTTTCAATGTCCACCTGGCGATCTGATCCTACCTTCATCGTTCCTCCTTTTTTGGTTAATTGAATCGGGTCTTGGATTCAATTTTCTATTCTATTCCTTCCTCTTTTTATGTTGGTTTGGGCCTTAAAGCCTATGAATGCATTCAGGTCTGTAGATTCAAAGGATCAATGACTATTTTATGAGCTTTAAAATTGACGTTCGCGTGCATGTCACTATGTTTTCAACGACTAGTTCACTATTTTGAATTTGACGTCTTCGAGCGCGTCACCCCTTGGTCTTTCTTCAGCTTTTCTATTTGGCACTTTCTCAGAAAGAACCTACCCTTTCGAGCCTTAATAAATGATCTGCCTTGGATCGAGAAGATCCCCCCGCAAAGGTATTTGCCCTTCAGGCAGTCTTCAGATGGCCTTCAGGCTTCTTTATTCTGGTGGGTCTCTAGATTCTTCCTTCAGATTTCTCATTTTATATCTTCCCAAAGGGAAGGTGACCCTTCAGCTTCAGGGAAATGTCCTTCAATTTGGCAACCGAGAGTCCCCCACAAGGGCACCTACCCTTCGGGGTCCTTCGACGGCCTTTTCCTTAAAAGTCTTTCATAGGGTTTCCTCGGGATTTCTATGTGGACAAATTCTCATGGACAAAAAGTTCGCGGACATTTCCCATGGAAAAAAAGTCTGTGGAATTATTCTTTCCATTTGCCTTGGTTATTTCTTCAGGCTTTCTGCCTGCAGCTTCTCTGAATTCTTTCAGACTTTTGGTCCGAAGGAAAAGTCTGAAGGAATTATGCCTTAGACTTTTTCAACTGACTTAAACAGAAATTTGAAAGAATTTACCTTTTGAGGCTTCTTTTAAAATGACCCTTTCGAAGGGTACTTTTGTCGTCCAAGTGCCCTCCACAAGGGCACTTTGTCCTTCGAGAGGCTCTTTGAACTTTTGCATTTGAATCACTCCTTTGAACTGTCTAAGTGAACCGCTTGGTTGAACCAAGCCTTTAAACAGTTTGATTGAACCAAATGTTGAACCGCTTTGTTGAACCACTTCGTTGAACCAAGGCAATGAACTGTTTGGTTGAACCAAATGTTGAACCAAGCTGATGAACCAAGCTTTGAACCAAAATGGTTCAATTTTATTGTTCAAGCCAATGAACTAATTGAATGAACCAAGCCTTTAAACCATTTGTTTGAACCCGCCTTTGAACCAAAAGACGTTGAACGAACCATTGAACCAAGATTTGGTTCAATAGTTCAAATGAAGCCTCAAATCGACTGACGAACCATTTGATTGAACCAAAGGATGAACCAAAGCATTGAAACAGAGCGAATGAACCGCCCGAGTGAAACAAAGCATTGAACTGCTTGGTTGAACCAAGCCATTGAACCATTCCTTTGATTGAACTTGCCATTGAACCAAAAGCATTGAACCTTTTAAACTTTGAACTCATCGAACCTTTGAACCAAAGTGGTTCAATGGTTCAAGCCTTCTTTGCTTAGATGCTTGCTGATGGAGATTTTTGATTGAACCAAGGCACTGAAACAGCCCCAAAAATGAACAAGTGTTAGAAACTAATTCTTTTGGTTGAACCCGCCTATAGAAGCTTTTAAACCTATAGAAATGAACCTGCCTGTAGAGTCTATAGAAATCAAGTCTGTAAAGCCCATTGAACTTGGCCTGTATAGTTTGTAGATTTTCTCTTCCTGCTGAGTCCATAGATTCAAGCCTGCAGAGTCCGTAGATTTAAGCCTGCAGAGTCCATAGATTTTTGAGAAACTTGAAAAATGAGGAATTTGAATGCCTAGGACAAATTTTGAAAAGGGAAGAGACAATTTTGGTTTGTAGGACCAAAATAGTTCAAATGTTGTCCCAAAAATGAGTGATATTTTTGGGGGACAACAATGTGTAGGTGTTGGATTAGAGTCAATAAAATAAACTACTCTTCTCATATTTGTCATATTAACCACATTTTCATCATTGGTGGTAAGGTCTATAAGAATTTAAACATTTTTAGTAGTAGGATTAGGTTGTTCGATGTTATCTTGGTGGTTAGGAATGGAATCCTTGTAGATAACGAGATAATAATTAGCTTAGTTTAAAGCTTGGTTTTTATTTTGGGTTTCATGAGCTTTAAAATCTATGTCATAATCTTGTTGATGCTTTTGAATAAGGGTTTCGTGATCAAAGTTAGGACCAAGAATAAAATACATAAAAAGATTTTAGAGTTGTCTATACATCTCATGAGAACAACCCCAACTTGCATGAAACCAATAGAATTTATTTGCATCATACCATGATTTCATAGGGAGAGTGGGGTCAAGATCTCATGGTAGAAGTCTTGGGATATGTTTTTAAAGTTTCTCTAGGGATAATGGTTTGTGCACATTAGTGTGGTTGTGTTGATAAAATGTGGGATTAGGAGTGTTGTTAGTAGGTGGATCATGTTCCATGGTGTTGTTTAGATAAATAGCTTGGATGGTATGTATAATGTCATAAGTGTCAGTAACACCATCATTGGTTGCATGCCAATTTTTATTTTTGATGAGCATGCGAGTGGCCATTGTAAGTTGAGATGGTTAAAATCAATGCACGAGTAAGTATTGTCATTTGGCTTGGTCAAGAGCTTTTTGAAAAGTTTTTGGAGACAAAGCCCTAACCTAATATTGTAATTTGGGGTGTAGAGCATTGGTTAATAGGTGGAAGAGGTTGTCATCCACCATATTATGACTAGTGGATGAAGCATTAGTATTATGGGAGGTATTAGGAACTTGTTATACACTATGGGTGTGCGATGATGTAGTGGCATATGATGCAATAGTGGCATGGGTAGCATTGGTATAAAAAAACCATTGGTAACAAGAAATACATTAGTATCAAAATAAGCATTGGTATAAAAATAAGCATTAGTATCATGGTTAAGGATGTGGGTTTTTTGAAGAGGCCCACTAGAAGTTGAACCTACCATATTGGTAGAAATACATAGCATGGAGGTTGAAGAAGACATAGAAGATGATGCCATGGTATGGGAAGGAAATATTATATAGGGGAAATATTGAGATGCAAAGAAAGGGGTTCCCAAAAATTTGTGGGAAAAGGTAGGGGAGGGTGAATGGGGTTCTCCTAAATGAGGTCCATCATGATATTATATATGGTTCTAGGATCTTTTCCTCCATGTTTAGGGTTTTCATTAATGTATAAAAGCATTTATGTGGCGTACTCAATATCAAACTCATATTATAAATAAAAAAAGGGTTAAGTGTTGATGATGAATGGGGATGAGTCTCATAGTTGATGGTGTGAGTATCAACATGGATATTAATTTAATCCATGATGGGTGCAACAACATGTGTCTTAGGGAATCTACCGGGGTTGGTAAAACTCATCATATTTGATTGATTCAATTATGTATTATCTTCAAGCAAGAAATTCATGATGAATAAGAGCGATTAAAAATTTGGTAAAAATGAAGGTATAATGGTAGGATATAGGGTCGAACTAATTTTTACTATCTTGTAGGGTAGTAAACATAACATGATATAAAAGACACAATCAAACTAGTAGACTCTTTTCTACAGATGGTAAACTGAGAGAGTCTAATAGGCACATAGTCAAATAGGTTAATTATGTGTTTAAGGTAAAAATAAAAAGTAGTCTATAAGATACTAGGTCAAATAAAGTGATTGTGTTTTGTGGGAAAATAGATATCATAAGGGTCATAATCAAGTAGATCGACTATGCTATAAAAATAGATACAACTTTTGACTATTATGATTGTAAAAAATCTAGTGTAATTTTGTATAATATTTGAAAGAAACACATAGACCACTATATAAATCTATTTATGGCACATAACACAAACCTTACACCAATGTTTGTTGATACAAGTTTTGAAATACAACATACAATTATCAAAGAGTAAACACCAAATAAAGAAATGCTAATCTAAGTGGTCAATCCTGAATGTTCTAAGTTATAATATTTTTTGAAATTAATGTTATAGAGAGTTTTATATAATAAGGAACTAGAAAATTAATCTAAATATGGTTCTGGATAGTTGAGTATGAAAGGGGTATGTATTGGTGATGGTACTAGCTTGGTATTAGGGCCTATCCCCTCACTTCACAATCTCACAGTGATAAGGGTGTCAGGTACTTTGCCAATATATACCATCAACCATGTAATTATACTTGACCAAAAAACCAAGTCAGTTTCCCCTTTGGTAATGAAATCCAAGTAGGTAGACCTTAGGTATAAGTTATTTAATGATTTTTGGTGCTATGTGATTTGGAACTATGTGAAAAAGAAAAATAGTGTGACTAAATAGATAAATTAAAAGCCTCCTATTTGGTCTATATGTGTTACTCTAAGTAAGAAATAAACTAAAATGAAAATTGAATTAATTACTAACATGATAGGTTAATTCCTATGTTTTGAAGAGTATAGAGTCTGTTTAGGTGACCCTATATACAAATAGTATAGAATAGAATCGATAGGGTCGATGTTGTCTATTGAAGCAAGATCCAAAAGAACATAATTAATTAGGTTATCTGAGTCTTTTAGATAGGGAAGTAGGCTATAGAACTATGTTGATCTAGTTGACCTAGTTCATTGTAGGGTTATAATTTTATAGATTGAAAACTGTTGAAAATAGGACCGTAGCTGAAAAATAGAAATGACTAAGAAGGTAAGCGTGAAACTAATAATTTTTTAAGATGTTGAAGTTGATATTTTTATACTGTGTTATTTAGATGATGAATTTTATTCTACTAATAGATTCAACTAGGTTGATAGAGTTTTGAAAACCTGTATGAAAGAATTAAACTGAGTCAAGTTGATCGATCCAGTTACCTGTTGTTAAAGATGACCTACACAAAGAAATACATAGTCGATCGTAATGATTGTGTGTTAAAATTTCACACAAAATGTTAGATTGTATCAAAAAATTTGATCCAACACTATAAAAATAAAAATAAATCATAAATGATAATAAATGAAGGCATGAAGGAAATCCTAAAAGGGTTAGATTCACATCGGGTTCACCAAAATGTATAATAAGGGAAAGTGAATTTGATCTACAGATCAATCCTAGCTCGAAGAAGATAAATCACACTAACCCTTCCACTTATTGGTACATTTAGACAATCGATGTCATCACCAAGTTGGATCCACTAGACCTAGTTAAGGAGTCCCTAACCATAATAATATCACTAAAGAGGGTTCTAAATCCTCTAATCAAGTAACACCATGTAATAACCCTAGCTAGGTCCTTTGTTTTTTAATTCACAATTAAATGACAAATTAAAGTAAAATCTAACCTAGTGCTCACCAAAGAATGTGGCACAAAATGGGGGTAATAAACATGAAATTAAACATGCATAAGATATCTCTACTTAAGTCAATGTAGAGGAAATCCTAATGCATGGAGAGAGAAACATATAAACTAATGAATGTAAATATATCTACTTTAACAAGGAGGAACAAGAGTTAGGAATTCTTACCTTTGAATATGAACCTATTGAGCCTCAATATCTCCCGTAGCCAAGGTGTTTTTCAAGAGGTTGTTGTGGCTTGTAAGGATAACAAAGATAGGTTAGCTATAGGCTACACAACTTCTCCTATGCATCCAAAAGACTTATCCACAAAATAAGATTCATGTCTCCAAGTGTATTATTAAAATTCTAAGAAATGATCCTCAAGTAAAATGGTGGATATACAGATGTGAAAATAATTTAATTCTTGTCTCTCTCTAAAATGATGAAAAGGATGTGTATATATAGCTGGATATAACTCTAAACTCTTATGGAGTTTTAGTTGATAGAGTCAGCCCAATTGACCCTATATCATTAAATAAATAAAGCAGTTAGGTTCTGGACTAGGTTAGCCAAGGCTAATTTAATCCCATAATGTGCTCATATATTTTAAGTACAAGATCACCCAGGCCAACTTTGTTCATTAAAATTAAAAAATGGGTTTTTTCTTAGGTAGGGGTTTTTTGAGGTAGTGAATTTATTGGAGTATGTAAGAGAGGTGTCAAATCTTAGGGTAGTGTACATGAGAGGTTTGCATTGGTTTTAAGTGGTGTTATAGGGAACAACAATCTTATGAAGCACCAATGGTTTTCCCACCCCTTTCTTGGTGCACCCTTTAAGGCATGCACTCAGAGAGATTAAGATTCGATGAGTTACTACAAGAGAGAAAGCATTAGTAATTGATAAAATTTAAAAATATTATGTGTATACACTATGTTTGTGATATTTGCTTAGTATGTGTGACATTTGAACATGTCTAATTATTTATGGCCTTTGGCATTATATGTGTGATGTTCACTTATACGTGAAACATTTGAACATGCCCATTGTATGAGACCCTTGGCCTTACATTTGATGTTGTGAATTTTGCTTGTTTAGTGGTGTCATGATCTATATCATGCACTTTTAGTGTGTAGTCTAATTCATATATGGTTATTATTGACCAAATTTGACTTTTAGTCAAATTGAGTCAACCCCTACACATTGAAACTTTTTCAAATGTTATTATATGTCTAAAAGAGTCTCATGTGTGTCTAAACACCTCACCCATCCTTGCTCTAGTCTTGGTATAAGCTTAGCTTCCTTGTACTTGTCTATTCAACCAAAGTCAACTCTAGTCAACCTAGTCAAACATGGTCAAAAGCTCAAATTATTTTTAAAATGTCCTAATATGGTCATTTAGGTGTTTCAAATTGTTCATATGTCATAAATTTTCCCTTTTCTATGTTTCATATGCAAAAAATGCCTTTTGGTCACTTTTTTGGGTTCATTAAATGACTTGTACATACTTGTCAAGGGAAAAATTTATCACTAAGTTTGATTTCAACATGAAGGAGGTCTGAACATGTCAGGAATAAATTATAGGAAGTTATGAAGTAGTTTAATGCATGAAAATATGGAGTTTTCCTTGAAAATAGGTCATTAATAACACTTTTATGGACTTGGTGAGCTCACTTTCAGGTAAAAATGTGAGTAAAGTGTCTCTTCAACTCCCTAAGGTCTTTAGCAAACTTGGTTTTTAGATAAAAGGTCAAAAAATATAGTTTTTGCTTATACTCCTCCTTTCTTGCCTTCACATTCCAAGAAGGGTCAATTTTTAATGTTTGGTACAAGCCATACAGGTGGAGTTGGGAGGATTTCTCTTGGGGGTTGAAAGAGGTCTAAGTTAGCTTCATTTTCATGGCAACAAGTTTTAGTTTCATGGATCCTCCTTTATGAACCATTGATAATAAGCTACGAAGCTCTTTATGCACTCACATCCATGAGGGGTCCCTATTTTATCTTGTTTCAAAATAATATACCTTTTTTTGATATATTTGATTATTTCAAGTGTCACCAAGTAAGGCTATCTTAGTCTAGATAGTTTATAGACCTAGTCTTGTGTTTTCAAGATCATAGAGGTGCTTCAATAGGTAAAGGTGTTGGATAGAGATTATAGGCACTATATGTGATAATATAAACATTTATAGGTCCTTTAAATTTTTAATATATCAAGGCAAGGGGCCCCAAACAAGAAAAACTCAGTCAACTTGTTAAAAGCTCCACACAGTCTAGCTTAAGATACTCAGTATTCGTTTTTGAGGTCTTTGGAGGGTCAAATGGCTAAGTTAGGATCTCAATTTTGGTATAGAGAATCCTTGGAAGTTTTATAATCCCTTAAAATAATTTTTTTTATGGATAAATTAAGGTAAGTTACCCTTGTTTTATCTCAGACATGGGGCACTTTCCCCTTGCACCAAAACCTACAATTTGGGGGTATGGGCTAAGATAGTGAACCAAAGGTCAAGGAAAGATTTAAGGA
Source organism: Torreya grandis (assembly GCA_037957365.1). Taxonomy (NCBI): domain Eukaryota; kingdom Viridiplantae; phylum Streptophyta; class Pinopsida; order Cupressales; family Taxaceae; genus Torreya; species Torreya grandis. The sequence goes on from JARHVA010001814.1 coordinate 747,028, forward strand.
GGATTTGGATAGTTGAAATATATCCAATAAAACATGAATAATCTTTTAGGGATTTGTAAACCAAATAGAGCATCTTATATCCCTAGGGTTTTAGTCATGCATGATGGACACCCTTAGGCCTTGAAGCCAAATGGAAGATCATGTTCATCTTTAATCTGGCCAAAGTTTCCCACTTGATTTATGCATGTTTTCAGAGGTAAAATAGATTTTACCAAGCCATATAGATGCAAGGAAAACATAAAAAGGTCATTTTGAGTCTTAGGTTGCAGGCATAACTATGGAAACAAAGTTTAAGCCTAAGGCAAATAGTGGGTCAATTGCATTTATAACATGATATGATAATTCCAATGGTATGAGACATGTTTTTGGGATGTGTATGAGGGTTTTTGAGAATTTTTTTATATATAAGTTCACTAAGAATCCATTTATTAGCTTGAAGGCACCCAGACCATGTAAAATGCTCAAAAATGACTTGAATGGGCAATTTGAAATGCTTATATCTCCCATGATGATTTACATGAAGAGTCAAGGCATTTAAAGATGTTTGAGAGGGTCCCTAGGAAGCCCTTAGTGGCACTATGACAAAATTTTAATGTCTGGTCTTTATGAATAAAAGCTAAGACTAGATACCTCCCTAAAACCCTTACAAACCCCAACTAGGACTTGAGTGGTAAGATAAGGAAAATAGAGCATCCAAATGGAGTGTAAAGGTGAGGGAAATGATTTTAAACTATAGAGGATTCTCCAAGGACCTACCTCATATGATTGAGGTGTACCCTACCTATATGGATGGTATACAACATGGATTTTATTGAAAAATTTGTGTGTTTTATAGGTATGGAGAGGTTTCAAAAGATGAAATCACCTTTAAGAGAAATATTAGGACATTTTACAAGTCCCCATGCTCATATATTGAGCTATCTAGTCTCTTTTAAGTGTGTCTTATATCTTCTTCATCTCGGCTAGTCTAGTGGGCAAATAGTGAACACTTAGTGAAAATGGTGGAAACTTTAATTAGGAAGCCTTTTGAGGCTTGATTCATGAACTTGATGACTTAGACACTCTTTACAGGTGTCATTACTCATTTTTCATACATAAAATTATAGAATTAGAATGATTTTGAATGACAAGTGTGAGAGGTGCATGAGAATGGGTCATTTGTAATTGTTGGAGATGATTGCTCATGGACAGAAGAATGTGGATGATTAGAGACCATTCCAATTGAATGTAGGGTATTATTATTAACCCCTCCCCCTTGGATAAATCATCATACCTAACCCTACTTAGTGATGAGGTAGTTTTGTGAAGGCACATCATGGAGACAATTTCTTATGCAAGCAAGAGAGCATCTATGCCACAAATGGAGGAGTTAGAAAAGTTTGAGGGAAATTTATCCTTATTTTACTTATAGGACCTATCTCATGCCCAATTTTATGACTATTATAACTCCTTATCCTTGTTTTATAAGTGTCTTAGTTACCCTTTAACTTCCCCTTCTCTCTCTCCTCTCACAATTGTTATAAATACTAGCCTTTTTGGCTGTTATACAGATATATCCACTTAAGTATGGTGAAGCCCTATTCAAATTTTGCCTTAAAATAATAAATAATTATGTTTTTACCTCATTCATGATTTCACTAAGTGCATGTTATGGTTTTTGGTCTTGTGCAAGTGTATTTTGCTTACCTTGACATGTTATCCTTCCTAGTGCCTTGTGTAGTTTGAAAACTCTCTTTTATAGGTCAGCAAGAAGTGTCTAATGTGGATTGAAGGTGTAGTGAGTAGCTTATTAATTAGTGTTTTTAGAAGGCCTATTGTCTAATTACTCCTAACCTATGCTCTCTTCAAGACCCCATGCTTGAAACATTGATGTAGAAGAGGATTGTTCAATTGGATGAAGTGTATGTGTAGGCTTCTCTTTAGTTTCAAGTGCATTGTAAGTGGTGTGAGTAGACCATATATTTGGTGTATCACCTCCCCTAGATTAGATTTTTTTTAGTTATCCTTCTCCATTTTCACCCCCCAAAAGTTAGTAGTAGATTTGATCTATAGTGGTATATCAAGGGAACTAACCCTAATCTAGAGATCCACCTCAAATTTGGGTCATGCACATCCCTATGGTGGTTTCATTGTGCCACTTGAATGAGGAGAGACTTGTCATCTCCTCAAGGGTGAAAGTTCAAGTGACAATAGTTTTTGGCACACTCAATGGGACTAAATAGTCCATTCCTTGATGATTTTTGGTGTTCTTCTCAAGATATCAGCCTTTGGAGGTAATTCCACTAAGCACCAATGGTGACTCTAAGCATAAATATATTGGTTAAGTAGTGTAGGTAATCTAGTTTATTTTTTTTCTTTTTATATACACTTCTCATGAATGATTCATAGCTAATCTTGAGTTTGACTTTGTTCTTAGACAAGTTGGTGAGACATATCCATCATTGCCCATTCCCTATGAATATGAACAAGTCCTTGGCCAATATTTTCATGATCCTTATCAATCTTACTAGCCTTACTATGATTTGCATCAGTCTTGTAATCAACACTCCCAAGCTTATGTTTCACCTAGTTCCTCTCCAAGTCAATCCATTGCAAGTTCCAAGAAGACTTTCATTGGATATAAGGATTAAATGATAGACCTTGATACAAGAAATGGTTGTGGTCAATTCATCCCTAGTGATTGTGTCAAGAGTGTGAGGGATGCTCTAAAGTTGGCCAAGAGAGAATGGATGCCCATTGAGAAACCTAATTGGCAAGATCATATGGGTAAAATGCTTGATTTTTGTGGCCTGACTTTCCATATAGAAGAGAGGTTAAAACCTCAAGAACCAACTTAGTCTTGGTATCTCCAATACACCCCACATTAGCCTTCAAGTGTGTCAACTATGCCTTTTCAAAACACTAATCCAATCATGCTTCAAAATTCCCTAAGTCCTTCATGCATTCCCTAAAGTTTACCTTCTTAGAGGTCCATCCAAGAGAGTAACCAAAGGAATGAGGACACCATTTTTGATCAAGTTGATCCATCTCACAACTTGATTGGAGAAGATTTTGAGAGAATAAAGTTCTTGTTGGAGGCCCATCTTGACAAGGAGATTGAGTTGGCAAACCAACATTTGACACAATCCATCATGGCAGCAAAAAATGAGGTTCCTAAGCCTACTTTCCTAAGTGGGAGAAAAGATGCTAAGCCCAAGGAAACCCCACATTTCCTAAGCCTATCATTTACCTCTCCATTAGTATCTCAGCCTCATGAAGAACCCTCTAAGCCTAACTTCCCAAGATGGAAAAAGGTAGTGGTAGCTTGCAGAAAGAAGGAAAAATAATGTCTAAGTGGAGAATTTGGAAGTGAAGATAAATATAAACCTATTAAACTCCTCCCACCCCTCCTCAAGAAGCCATTTTCCCTTCATCTCAACCTTATTTTCTTCCTTTCCTAATGAAGATCCTATTTCCCCCCAAGAGAAGCTATTTCAAGAAAACCTTGCCAAAAGCATTGAGTTGAAACTCAAAATTTAGGAACTCTCATCTATCTAAGAGAAGCTTGAATCCAATGAAGTTATTGAACTCATCTTTCCACCACCTCTAGCTGATCAATTCTACCCTTCTAATGGTGAGGAAAACATTGCTCCTTGAAAGACCTCTTGGGCTAAAGTTCTTAGTTTTGAGATGCGTAGTATTGGTACCACTAAGAGAGAGAAGGAGATGGAGATTTTAGATTGGATTGATGATGTGGAATAGCTACTCTTTATGAAGAAACATCAGATTATGATGATGGGGAAGAAGACATTAATTTTAGTGAAGAGGAAGTCTTGGAAGAAGTTCTTTTAGATTCCAAAGAAGAAGAAGAAGAGGGTTTTTTCATTGTTCCCTTTCATGATGCTAATCAAAAAGAGGATGATGAATTGTGGATAAGATTTGAAGACATTTGTAATGAAGTTGAAATTTTCATGGGGCCTATTGTCAGGATCTTAGAGTATAATTGATTACTTTTGTATAAGCAACTAAACACGGAATTGAAACCAAAAGCAATAAGTAACTAGAAATCAAAAATAACAAATAATAGGAGATACAAGAAACAACCAATCTTGTATTAAAGTCTTCTAGAAGGAAATACAATGAATAAATCTCTCTCTCCTCACACCTCTCAGACGTACAGTAATTCTCCCTCAAGAGTTCTCTCTCTCTCTCTCTCTCTCTCAATCAATTACAATCAACTCAATTACTGAATTGTATTCTAGCAATCATGGAACAAGATTTTTAATAATCTTCTTGATTCTTTCAGATCTTCTTGATCTTGCTTATCTTGCTCAAATTACAATACTACCCCATGGGTCTCTTAAATAAAATTGCAAAGAAAACAATAATTAGAAAAATAGACTCAAGACTAATTTTAGTCTTTACATGCAAACTAACTGTTCTCTTAAAAATAGAAATTCTAGAAATGCACAGAAGTTGGTGTCAGTCTAAAGATGACTGATGTCGGCCGACCCCTAACCGATGTCAGTTGGTTCTGACTGATTTCGTAGATGTCGATCGACCCCTAACTGATGTCGGTTGGTTCTGACCAATGCCGATTACTATGTAAGCCCAACAACCTCCACATTAGCTCATTAGTGAAGCTTTTAGCTCCACAACTCAAAAATCTCCCACTTGGAGATAAACAACTGTACCTATACTTTTACCTATATAGCAACATCATCTAAACATCTCTGGCTTGTTTCTCCCTCTTCAAGTTCAATCTTGAAGACCAACAAAAGTTGAATGAAGATTCAACTTCTCCTTTGTTACCGAATTTGTTAACATATCAGTAGGGTTCTTATCTGTATGAATCTTTTCTAGCTTTAAGTGTCCATCCTCCAATACCCATCTAATGAAGTGGTACCTAAGCTGTATATGTTTGGTTCTTAAATGAAAGGCTGAATTCTTTGCCAAATGAATTGCACTTTGACTATCACTGTACAATCTGAAACTCTCTTACTCCTTTCCCAACTCTTCCATGAACCGAGTCATCTAAATCATTTCCTTGCTAGCCTCTGTGACTGCAATGTATTCTACCTCTATAGTAGACAAGGCAACCTTCTGCAACTTTGAAATCTAGCTAACCACCGTTCCACCAATAGTGAACACATATCTTGTGGTGCTTCTCCTACCATCCAAGTCACTTGCCATATCCGAATCTACATACCCATGTAGAGAAGTATTTGACCCTCCATAGCATAAATGCCTACTGCTGGTCCCTCTCAGATATTTGAGAATCCATTGAACTGCTTTCCAGTGTTCCTTTCTTGGATTGGCCATAAACTTACTAACAACTCCCACTGCTTGGGCAATATCTGGTCTAGTACATACCATTGCATACATCAATCTCCCAACTGCTAAAGCATATAAAACTCTACTCATGTACTCAACCTCATCATGTGATTTAGGACACTATTCTTTGCTCAACTTGAAGTGTCCAACCATAGGTGTGCTTATCGGTTTTGCATCCTGCATATTGAACCTCTCCAACACCTTATTCACATAATCCTCTTGAGACAAAATCAAACTATGATTTTTCCTATCTCTCTTAATACTCATGCCAAGGATTTTATTTGCTGCTCCTAAATCCTTCATGGCAAATGTGTGAGCTAATTTTACCTTAAGCTCAGTAATTTCCTGCATGTGTGAACCTGTAACAAGCATATCATCTACATACAATAACAAGATAATATAACTACCATTATCCAATTTTTTAAAATAAATACAATGGTCATATTGACATTTACTAAAGCCATGCTCTGTCATAAACCTGTCAAACCTCAAATACCATTGTCTTGGAGCTTGTTTAAGACCATATAAGCTTTTCTTCAACCTGCACACAAGTTTCTCCTTACCTTTGACCTCAAAACCTTTCGATTGATCCATATATATCTCTTCATCCAAATATCCATGAAGAAATGTTGTCTTAACATCAAGCTGCTCAAGATGCAAATCCTCAATAGCAACTAAAGACAATACAGTCCGAATAGAAGTCATCTTTACTACAAGAGAAAAAATTTCACCAAAATCAATACCTGGTTTCTGTGCAAATCCCTTTACTACCAACCTGGCCTTATGTCTCATTTTTCCATTCTCTCCTTCCTTTAACTTGTATACCCATTTGTTTTTTAGTGCTTTCTTTTCGGTTGGAAACTCAACCAAATCCCACATATGGTTCTCTTCTAAGGAATCAATTTCCTCATTCATGCCATGCTCCCACTGTTTCCTAGATTCTACCTGCATTACCTCATCAAAACTTTCTGGTTCTCCACCATCAGTGAGCAAAAAATAGTATAAATAAGGGGAATAATGAATTGGAGGTTTACTTACCCTTTCAAACCTCCTTATGGGCATTTGAGACTCATTTACAGCTTGCTATCCACCCAAATTTTCTTCTGACAGTGACTGATCCTGATCATCTCTGATTGATGCCGATCTGCACCCAATCGATGTTGATTCCACCTGATCGATGTCAATTTCCACCTAACCACCTGATCGATGTCAGTCTCCACCTGACCGATGTAGGTCTCTATGTTTTTCTGTGAGTGATGATTTTTACCCGTGAGCTCATTTTGGATCATAACCTCTTCCAAATCAAGATTGCCCTACTCAGAATTATTCAGCCTCTTGAGTTGATCATTATACATCACCTTCTAATTGAAAACTACATCACGTCTTCTAATAATTTTTATAGTTTCTAAATTCCACAACTGGAATCTGAAATCTCCAAAACCATAACCAATGAAAGTGCACTGCATAGATTTAACATCCAACTTCTTTCTATTTTCTTTATCAATGTGCACAAAAGCTTCAGAACCAAAAACTCTAAGAAATGAAAGATCTACCTTTTTACCTATCCAAGCCTCTTCTATAATTCCACCATCCAGTGCATTAAAAGGTCCTCTGTTAATCAAGTAAACTGCAGTATCTATAGCTTCTGCCCAAAACTGTAAGGGCAAACCAACATGCAACCTCATACTCCGTGCACGCTCCATTATTATTCTATTCATCCTTTCAGCAACTCCATTTTGCTGAGGTGTCCTTGGAACCATCCTTTCCCTGCGTATTCCACTCATAGAATAGTAACTATTGAATTTATTGCTGTAGTACTCACCACCATTGTCAGATCTAAGGCACTTCAATTTCAAACCTATTTCATTTCAACCAAAGCTTTCCATTTCTTAAATGTGTCAAAAATATCAGATTTCCTCTTTATGCAATAAGCCCATACCTTTTTTTTAGCATCATCAATGAAAGAAACATAATACTGTTATCTTCCAATAGAAGCTACCTAAGCTAGTCCCCACACGTCTGTGTGAACAAGCTCTAACTTGTGCTTCTTCTTTGTTGACCCAGTTTTGAGAAACCTCACTTTCTTCTATTTCCCAAAAATACAATGCTCACAGAAATCTAGATCTATGCTTTTCAAATCTAAAAGCTTACCTTTTGACTTAAGAACATTCATTCCCTTCTCACTCATGTGACCAAGCCTAAAGTGCCACAACTTTGCATCTACATCTGAAGTAAATTAAATAGAAGGAGAATAATTAGTAATACAATTAGATAGATAAAGTGTACCTACTCTCTTATCTTTTGCTAATATAAGTGCACCCTTGGAAACTTTCCAAGATTCAGCTGTGAGAGTTACTGTGCAACCCTCATCACCCAACTTTCCTATAGAAATCAGATTCCTCTTCAATATGGTTACATGCATGACATCCTTCAACACCCATGTGTTGTCATTCTACAATTTCAGATACACTTTTCCTTTGCCAACAATTTTACAAGGCTCATCATCCCCTAAATAAAATTTTCTAAAATCTCCATGGATATAATCATTGAAAAATTCTCTATTTGGGGTTGCATGGAAAGAGGCCCCAGAATCTAAAACCCATGATTCTACTTTATTATTCAAAGAAAATATAAGAGCATCCTGTGCAACAATACCTACAACTTTTGCTTCTTTATTACCTTCATGCTGATTTTTTTTGTTATCCTTCAACCAACAATCTTTCTTTGCATGCCCTTTCTTTCCACAATTCCAGTAGGTTATTCTTCCATTTCTGGATTTGGATCTACTTTCCATCTTTGATCTTGATTTTCCTTACTTGCCCTTCTCTCTTTGCCTTCCCCTGCTTTCAACACTTAAAGCATTACCTGATGTTTCCCTTGTGCTTTTCCTGTAAATTTCTTTATTCAAGATTACACTAACAACATCATCAACTTTCAAGATATTTAAAGCAGATGCAATATTACTAATTGCCATTACCAAACTATGCCAACTTTCAGGTAAAGAGCATAAGATTAAGAGAGCCTTAATTTTATTATAAAAAACTATTTTGACTGAATTTAACTGATTTACTATTGTATAGAAATTATTAAGATGAATAGATACAGATCCACCTTCCTACATTTGCAAATTAAATAATTGTTTCATAAGATATATTTTATTCAAAGCTGAGGGTTTTTCATATAAATTTGCTAAAGTATCCATTAACTCTACTATTGTCTTTGCCTGTGATAAGTTGGAAATCACAGAAGCTGTCAGGCTCAACCTTATAGATCCAAGAGCCTTTCTATCAAGAACATTCCATTCTTCATCTTCCATATCTATGGGCTTCCTTGAAACCCCACCCAACGGTAAATACAGATTTTTCTGATAAAGATAATCTTCAATCTGCATCCTCCATAATTGATAATTCTTGCCATTGAATTTATCCATTCTTAGTTTACTTTCTTCTGCCATTGCTTTACTCCCACTCAATCAGAAACCCTTGTGAGTGAATTCTGTAATCAACAAACACTAACACGCTCTGATACCAGTTGTTAGTATATACACATAGCTCTAATACCAATTGTTAGTGTATACACATAGCTCTGATACCAGTTGTCAGGATCTTAGAGTACAATTGATTACATTTGTATAAGCAACTAAACACGAAATTGAAACCAGAAGTAATAAGTAACTAGAAATCAGAAACAAAAAATAATAGGAGATACAAGAAACAACCAATCTTGTATTAAACTCTTCCAGAAGGAAATACAATGAAGAAAGCTCTCTCTCCTCACACCTCTCAGATGTACAATAATTCTCCCTCAAGAGTTCTCTCTCTCTCTCAATCAATTACAATCAACTCAATTACTGAATTGTATTCTAGCAATCATGGAACAAGATTTTTAATAATCTTCTTGATTCTTACAGATCTTCTTGATCTTGCTTATCTTGCTCAAATTAAAATACTACCCCATGGGTCTCTTAAGTAGAATTGCAAAGCAAACAATAATTATAAAAATAGACTCAAGACTAATTTTAGTCTTTACATGAAAACTAACTGTTTTCCTAAAAATAGCAATTCTAGAAATGCATAAAAGTCGGTGTCAGTCTGAAGATGACCGATGTCGGCCGACCCCTAACCGATGTCGGTTGGTTCTAACCAATTCCGCTGATGTCGATCGACCCCTAACCGATGTTGGTTGGTTCTGACCAATGCCGATTACTGTGTAAGCCCAACAACCTCCACATTAGCTCATTAGTGAAACTTTTAGCTCCACAACTCAACACCTATAATTCCTTTGGAGCTGACTACAAGACATGGTAAGCAAGATGATGTGTTTCAATAAGAAGACATGTGGTACACATATATGAAAATTTTCAAATAATATGAAGATAGTGAGAAGGCATGACTCCTAATAACACAAACCCAAGCTATTGAGGAGCAAGTATGTGTTGAGAGGTATCATCATCAAGAGGCTCTAAACCATGATGGAGTAATCCATGATGAATATGAATATTTTAAAGAAGGTTTGAAGATTGATTATAGAAGCATGTATGAAGATGCTCCTACAAACATCAAAAATAAGTTTGAACAAGAAACACTCCTAGAATTCCATGATATAAGACTTTTTGAAGGGTTTGAAGAATTGGTAACAAAAGAAAAAGGCAATGAAACCTTTCAAGAAGACATAGACTTGCAAGAGGCTATTCCATTCATGGGAATGCAAATATACCATGATGAGACAAAGGGACAGCAGTATGAGCCATGTTTCCAAGGCCAAGAAGATTTCATCTACCTTGGAGACTTGTTTGAGATGACTCCATCAAAGGACATGCCAAGCCAAGGAATAAAAAATAAGCATGAGTTATCTAATACTAAATCCACAAGCAAGCATGCTTGGCATCCTCATTCATGTCATGAAGAAGGTGATTCAAGGTAATTTCCTTTTGATCCAATAAGGGAGGTATGTTTGGTTAGATGTACATAATTAGTTTGTTTTCTGTTGTGCCTTATGTTCCCTAAGTGCTTAGTAGCACAAGTGTGCCTTTACTTTGTGTGTTTGTTTGGTCTTGGTGTGTGTTATCTTTCCTTATGTGTTTTGAGGTCAATCAACTATCTTTCTAGTCAATTCAAGGTCTGATCCTACTATTTTTAGAGTGATTTTGACTCACTTTACCTAATAGATGTGAGAAGGCTACTGGTCCTTAACATAGGCAAGCATGTTACCCCTAGGAATTACCAAAAGTGTTGACCAAATTTGAATTTTAGTCAAATTGAGTCAACCCTTGCATATTTTATCTTTTTTAAAGGTTATTATATGTCTAATAGGGTCTCATGTGTGTCTAAACACCTCACCCATCCCTTCTCTAGCCTTGGTCTAAGCCTAGCTTCCTTGTACTTTTTAGTCAGCCAAACTCAACTCTAGTCAAATTTGGTAAAACCTTGTCAAAGGATCAAATTATTTTTAAAATTTCCTAATATGGTCATTTAATTTTTTTAAATTGTTCTTATGTCATAATTTTTCCCCTTGCTATGTTTCATATGCAAAAAATGCCTTTTGGTCACTTTTTTAGGTTCATTAAATGACTTATATGGACTTGTCAAGGGATCAATTTATCACCAAGTTTGATTTAAATGTTGAGGAGGTTAAAAAATGTTAGGAATCAGTTAGAGGTAGTTAGGAAGTAGTTTCATTTTGAAAATAGGGAGTTTTCCTTGAAAATAGGTCATTAATGGCACTTGTATAGACTTGGTGAGTTCACCTTTAGGTAAAAACATGAGTAAAGTGTATCTTAAACTCCATAAGGTATTTAAAATGATTGGGTTTTAGATAAAATATTAGAAATTTTAGTTTTTACTTCTAATCCCCCTTTCTTGCCTTCACATGCCAAGAAGGGTCAATTTGAAATGCTTAGTGCAAGCCGTACATGTGGACATGGGAGGAGTGATCTTGGGGGTTAAAAGAGGTTTGAGTTAGCTTCATTTTCATGTAAAAAAGTTTTAGTTTTATGTCTCCTCCTTTACGAACCATTGCTAAGAAGCTAGGCAACTTTTTATGCACTCACATCCATGAGGGGTCTTTGTTTGAGCTTGTTTTAGAATATTCTATTTTTGTTTGATAGATTTGATTATTTAAAGTTTTTATCAGGTCCTATCCATAATTTTTCCACTTTTATCTTGGTTTTGGAGGTCTCAAAGATTTAAGAAGCCTCTTCTAGGCTTGTGAGTACTTGCAAATTAGTTCCTTCTTCATGGTGAATCTCATTGCTAAAAGGAGATTATTGAAGATTGGTCAAGGTGATTTTAGTTTTTAACGTGATTTTTTAAGGTTCATAATAAGTTTGAATTTATTTCATATGCTTTGTCAATGCACACATTGCTTCAATTCTTCCTTACTACCTTATTTGCAGAATAACCACCTACAAGTGGTCTTGATAGAGGTTGAAATAGTCATTTTGGAAATTTGAATCATAATGTGAACCCATTTAAGGTCCTATAACATGTTGAAGGCATGATAGACCTTTGTGAGGGAGTAGATTGAAAAAATAAAATATGGGAACATGTTAAAGGCAAATGATTGAATTCTAGGAACTTATCTCTAAAAGGGCAAAACAAAGACCCTATAGGTTTTGGTAATATCATAAAATATAGTTTCAAAGAACTTTGATACTTCCCAATTACTTAGCTTTGTAGTCCTTAGTATAGGCATTAATTTGGTAAAGTTTGAAAGGTAGATACCTAAGGGAAGGTGGTTGTTGAAGAGCTCAAAGATGGCCTCAAATGCACTATGGGCAGGCAAAGAGGTTTACAAGTTCAAGCTCAAAAGGAGGTCTTATCACTCAAAGTTTCAACTTAGCCCTAACATCATGTTCAAATGCTTCTAATGGATGAGAGTGATGTTATAACTCAATATCACCAAAAGAGAATATGATTTGCATACATTTACCTCACACACTCACCCTCAATTTGTACATGTGACCTTCATAAGCACCTACAATAGGGGTCACTAAGGAAGTGTCTCAGCCCAAGGAAAAACATAGTTTGGTTTCAAATAAAGCATATAGGTGATTTCAAGATGATACACACATTTTATGACCTTAGGGAGGTTTCAAAGAACTTTTTGACATCATGACCAAGTGAATAAAGTCAATGAGCACCTACAACTAGCTAAGAATGACTGAGACAACACTGAACATAAAGAAATTAATTGGGTTAGCCTAAGTGGGAAGTAAGGGTTTAAGACCTTTACAATGCTCTAGTTCAGTAGTTCTCATGGTTCATGAATATTTCTATATACATCATAACTAGGTCCAACCACTAAAAGAAATCTACAAGCTCTTGAGAATAAAGTGTCTCAATCCATTTAGATAGTGAGATGAGAGGAGTCTTAAGTGAGGTTCTAACGGTCATTCAGATTAAACTTATGAATCCCTGACATGTATTCAAATATCTAGAAGGCATGAATGATCCCTATACATAATTCTAGGGTCAAAACAAGGCCACAAACACCTATAGAATCATCAAGCAAGGTTATCTTAGTTTGGATAGTTTATAGACCTAGTCTTGTGTTTTCAAGAGCATAGAGGCGGTTTGAGAGGTCAAGGTGTTGGAGAGAGATTGGAGGCACTCTATATGATAATATAAACATTTATAGGTCCTTTAAAATGTTCATATAATAAGGTAAGGATCCTTTGAGGTCTTTGGAGGGTTAAATGGCTGAGTTAGGAGCTCAATTGTGGTATAAAGCATCCTTGAGATTTGTAGAATCCTTTCCAATAATTTGTTCCAAGGAGAAAATAGGGTAATTTCCCTCTATTTTTTCTTAGAGATGGGCTTTATTCCCTTGCACCAAAACCTAAAATTTAGGATTATGGGCTAGAATAGTGAACCAAAGGTCAAGGAAATCTTTAAGGAGGATTTGGAGAGTTGAAATATATCTAATACAACATGAATAACCTTACAGGGAAGTTAGAAACCAAATAGAGCATCATATATCCCTAGGGTTGTAGTCATGCATGAGGGACACACTTAGGCCTTGAAGCCAAATCAAAGATCATGTTCATCTCCAATCTTGGAAAAGTTTCCCACTTAATTGATTCATGTTTTTAGAGATATAATAGATGTTTCTAAGCTATATATATGCAAGGAAAACATCAAAAGGTCATTTTGAATCTTAGGTTCCAGGAAAAATTATGGAAACAAGGTTTAAGCCTAAGGTAAATGGTGGGTCAATTGAATTTATAGCATGATATGATAATTATAATGGTATGATACATGTTTTTTGGATATTTATGAAGGTGTTTGAGCTTTTTTTTATAGATAAGTTCACTAAGAAGCCATTTATTGGCTCAAAGGCACCCAGACCTTGCAAAAAGTTCAGAAATGACTTGAATGGCTAACTTGAAATTCTTGTATCTCCCATGATGCTTTGCATGGAGAGCCAAGGTATTTGAGGATGTTTGAGAGGGTCCCTAAGAAACCTTTAGTGGAACTGTGATATAATTTTAATGTCTGGTCTTTATGAACAAAGGCTAAGACCAGATACCTCCCTAAAACCCGTACAAACCCCAACTAGGACCCGATTGAGAAGATAAGGCATATGGATCATCTAAATGGATTTTAAATGATATTTAAATGACTTTAAAATATATATTACTCTCTAGGTACCTACCTCATATGACTGAGGTGTACCCTACTTATATGGATGGTGTACAATAGGGATTTTCTTGAAAAATTTGTGTGTTTTATAGGCATGGAGAGGTTTCAAAAGATGAAGTCACATTTAAGAGAAATATTAGGACATTTTATAGGTCCCCATTCTCATATATTTATCTATATAATCTCATAAGTGTGTCTTATATCTTCTTCATCTCGACCAATCTAGTGGACAGATAGTGAACACTTAGTGAAAATGGTGGAAAATTAAATTGGGAAGCCTTTTAAGGCTTGATTCATGAACCTGATGACTTAGACACTCTTTAAAGGTGTCATTCCTCCTTGTACATAGATCATATTTTATAATTAGAATTATTTTTAATGCGAAATGTGAGAGGTGCATGCGAATGAGTCATTTGTAACTGTTGGAGATGATTGCTCATGGACAAAAGAATGTGGATGATTAGGGACCATTCCAATGCATGTAGGGGATTTTTAGTAACCCCTAACCCTTATATCAATCATCATACCTAATCCTACTCAATGATGAGGTAGTTTTGTGAAGACACATCATGGAGACAGTTTCTTATGCAAGTAAGAGAGAATCTATGCCACATATGGAGGAGTTAGAGAAGTTTGAGGGAAATTTGTCCTTATTTTCCTTGAAATACCTATCTCATTCCTGATTATATGACTATTATAGTTCCTTATCCTTATTTGACAAGTGTCTTAGTGACTCTTGAGCTTCCCTTTCTCTCTCTCCTCTCACAATTGCTATAATTACTAGCCTTTTTGGCTATTGTACAAATCTCTCCACTTGAGTATGGTGAATCCCTAATAATTTTTTTATTTTAACTAATAAATAATGTTGTTTTTACCTCATTCATTATTTTTCTAAGTGCATGTTATGGTTTTTGGTCTTATACAAGTGTATTTTGCTTACCTTGACATGTTATCCTTCTTAGTGCCTTAAGTAATTTAAAATCTCTCTTTTGTAGGTTAGCAATAAATGTATAATGTGGATTAAAAGTTTAGTGAGTATATTATTCATTATTTTTTCTAGAAGGCCTATTATCTAAGTCCTCCTAATTTAGGCTCTCTTCAAGACCCCATGCTTGAAACATTGATGTAGAAGATGAGTGCTTAATTGGATGAAGTGTATGTGTAGGCTTCTCTTTGGTTTCAAGTGAATTATAAGTGGTGTGAGAATATCATCTAATTGGTGTATCACCTCCCCTAGATTAGATTTGTTTTCAGTTATCCTTCTCCCTTTTCACCCCCAAAGGTTTGATCTATAGTGGTAGATCAAGGGAACTAACCCTAATCTAGAGATCCACCTCAAATTTGGGTCATCCACAACCTTGAGGTGGTTCCATTTTGCCACTTGAATTAGGAAAGACTTTTCATCTCCTCAAGGGGTGCAAGTTCAAGTGACAATAGTTACTTTATTTCTTGCCTCATTTCTAAATCTATCTACACATAACACTTATATGTGACACATTACATAGGTTACATGTATGTTTTAATTATAATTACATAGGTTACATACATGGTTTAATATAATTACATATACTATGATAGCATACTCTCCACATGATGATGTGATTACACATGATTATATCTTTATCATGTGATACAATTAACTCTTCTTTTGAGATGATTGACTTGTAGGCTACATCCTTCATCTCAAGAGAAGGAGGGGAGGGTGGGCATTATAATGATCTTGTCTTAGATATTCAATCCTCCATGAGAATAAAAATTAAGTTCTATGATAGAGTATAGATTTAAAATATTTAAAATGAATTCAAAAATCAAAATTCATGACAAAGTACAAGTTTCAAAGATTCAAAATAACTCAAAAAATTAGATTTTATGACATAATACACGTTTCAAAGATCAATGTTTTTCAAAAAATCAAATTCTATGATAAATAACATGTTTCAAAGATTCAAATCAATTCAAAAATCATTTACATGAAAAATATTGGTACATTCATTCAGACTATGGGAGCCTATGATATGCATATTTTCTCACTTTAAAAAGACTTGAATATATTTTCATACTACACTTTAATGCATATGAATAGGTATATGCAAAACAATTACAAGATAAAAAATCACATGTTTTAAATACAATTACAATTGAGCATATAAATGCATGGCATTTTATAACATTTGGCATAGATTTAGGGGGTATGATACTGATTCATGCACACATATACATTTTTTCAAATTCAAAAGGCATGATATTGGTTCATTCACATATCAAATACAATATAGTTTACACATTAAAAGACAAATATTTTTATTTCAATTCAAATATATTGACACTAAGGTCAAGATGGGGGCATGAAAATTCTTCATTCTCTTTTGATCATGAAAGTAGAATCTAGCTCCATCTCTGATGATATTAATTTTGTTATAGGTAATGTATGTTCAAGTATAGTGCCACTCAATGACCTTGAGATTAATTCTATTGAGCACATAATGTGGTTACATATTTGTATTATGAGTGATGTACATTCAAGTCTAGTGACACTCAATTACCTTGCCATAACTTAATATAAAAGCCATCATGGTTCAATATTTTTGGATTAGTACATTGGGTAAATTCCCCCATTCATGACAGTTGGAGAATGCATCTTTCCAACTCAAGGGTTTGATTATTTATTCAAAATTGGGACTTGATCACTCTCAATTTTCCAATGGTTTAACTTGATGAAACATCTCTCCAAGTGATCCAATAAGTGTGAACATTTATTCAATGCTTCATCATTATTTATAGATTACAATGCAATATGGTTTCATCTCCATACAACTATACTCCTTCCATGCTCTCTTTTCAATTTTCAAATTTCAAGGTTTCAAAATTTTCAAATTTCAAATATGAACAATTACTACTTCATGTGTTATTGCAGGGTTTGCTAAATTTGAGTGCCTTCAACAATTAGATTTTCTTATCAAATTAAAAAGTGTGTTATACATAGTTTTTATCTTTGTCCTTTACTCTATAAATTTTATTACTATAAAAAGGGAGGATGTATAAACCTAAATTTGGCCATAGGTACTTGACAATGTTAATTATTGACACATCTTAAACTACTATAATTATGCTCAAATACATGACTCTTATTCACCATTTCTCGAGTCAGTTATCTATATATGGGCCTGACCCCTTAGTTTTTTTATCACTATTACTTATGATTTTAAAGTCAATGCTCTAACTATCTCATATCATGTTTTAGACTATTCCAACCTCAAGACAATTGTCCCCAAATTTTTGGGATAGGTCTGTGGTAACTAGATAGGTCTATTATCATGGACCTATACACTTAGTACATCCTCATCATTGTGCCATTTAAATACTATTTAAAAATAAATAAATATTCATTTGGGGTCTTCCCACATGTTTTATAATGTCTACTAAAGGAAATTGTTCAATTTTTTTGCTATATAAACAAATCAAAGTATCATTTCAAAGGGACTTAATTTCTATCTAGCACCTATCTTTCACACTATTGCACAATGATAAATTTTTCTCTATTCTTCCCAAATTCAATGATAATCACTAGGTGTAGTCTTAAATCAATTTGAAGGCTTTTCAAATCAAGTCAAGATCTAACATTGTCAAGTATCAAAGTCAAATTTATAGTTTCATACATATGGTCAAGGAAAAAAATTACACAATCACTCTAGTTAGGAGAACTATGTGTGGATTGATTCCATCATTAAAGTATCTATATACATAGGAAAAAATAAATCATCAAGGGGTAATTTGGGTTAGATTAGTCCATTACACCCCCTTCTCTTTTTTTTAGGTTTATAGATCTCACAAGCACTCCTAGCATTTTTTAGGCAAAGAGAAGGAAAACAACAAATTTTGCATGATAATTATAGAAGAAAAATATCTTATCTCTCTTAGAAAACCTGGGAATAAGTAGTGGATCTATCATATATTTTTCATAGTCAATTCTAACATGTCCAAAATCAATATACATGATCAGCCTGCATTTTTGTCCAAGGAGGACAAACCTATCCAAAAATATGTTCATATTATGTTCTTTATTCTGAGCTATCACAATCATATTTTACTCTAATTTTCACTGTTAGGCATTAGTTACAATCAACTAGAGATTATTAAAGATAATTATCTTATTATTTATTTTACTTACTATTTTTAATTATCATTGATCAACTCAATAATATCCAATCTAAAATATCCATATTAGAGATACTCTAGACGTCAATTGTCTAAAAGAATATTCTATATGCAATATTGTGTGACAAAAATTTACAACATGGAACTTTCCTACTTTGTATCCATTGTCATTTCATTGAATAATAGTGAAGATAAAGTATTTCAAGAAATATGACTTGCCTACTCAACACACTATAGATCAAAATATCCCATTGTTTATTCAAGTGAGAATATCAAATAAGGGAGTCAAATGGGTCATGCTAGATAATGGATTAAGACTGCAAATGTACAACATTATATTTTTACAAACATCAGGTGGAAATATGGACCTTATTAAGAAATCAAATGGGTACTTTAGAGGATTTTACATTGTTCCTTGCCATCCTAGGATCAATTAATTTGGATATCAGAGTGGGCCTTAAAACACTATCTCCTATGTTTCATGTGATTCTAAATCATTTTCACTATAATATACTCTTAGGAAGGCCATGGATTCATGAAATGGAAGTGATATTTTCTACTTTACATTGGTGCATGAAGTTCATACATAAGTGAAATTTGTACACATTTCATGTGGATATGTTGGGAGAATAAATCGGAAGCACACAATTTGATTACCAAACCAAGCAACTTAATATGCGGAAATTAACCAGATTCACCAAGTAACTAGAATTCAGAATAACACATGATATGAGAGACAATACACAAATTGTATTAACACTTTATACAGAAAAGAATACAATAAAGAAGATGCCACTTCTTCTCCACCACCTTACAGAGGTTTCCCACACCTCAAGTGAACAGTAAATCTTCTCCCCAAAGCTCTCCCTCTCAGGTCCCAACACCCAACTCAAATACAGAGTTGGTGTTCACCTCCCGTGCTCCACGCACAACACAAGTGCTCCACACACTCAAAAAAGTACTCCACGTACTTCAAGTAGATCTCCCATGAACCTGCAATAACCTGTAATTCAACAGACCATACTTATGGAAGGAACTCCCTTGCCTTCCTCTTTGCTCTATCCGAGTACACACCTGTACTCCAAGTAGATCCTACCTGATACTGCTCCCTGTTGTGTTGCTGTCTATATGATCCTGCACACCTGCAAATCAAACACGGTTCTGCTCACCTGTGAACCTTGACCTTGCACACACATACACCTGCAGATCAACGATCTTACTTACCATGTAGATCTCCTATATAGGCCATGCAACTGTGACCAAGATCCTACACACCTGAAGAACCCTTGTCCTTGCCTCACCAAGTCCTTATGATTCTCCAACCAGTACCAAGCTTGGCACTGATAGGGAACTAGGAGGAACACCCTTACTCACTTCACACACAAAAGGAGCAAACTTTGCTCAACTCAAACTAGAACACATTTTCCAATACAACCATGAGTCTATTATATAGATCTCATCCAAACAATGATTAGACATCTAATTACAATAATTAGATCCACAGCTCTCAGTCTAAAAATAGCTCTCTTCATGCAAACACTTGGTTCGTTAGCTAACTACCCGTAATTAGCTCACATTCGAACCACACAGGCGACCGACGTCGGTCCCTGTCCGCCTGGGGGTCGCCGACGCCGGCCGATCCATGACCGACATCGGTTACTACCTGCCGACGTCGGTTGGCCAGACCAAACGCCAGTCTCTGTGACACTTCTACAACTCTCCTGCAACCTCCTCCATGTCTGCATCAGTGAAGCTTTTAGCTCCACAACCTAACAATCTCCCACTTGGAGATAAACAGCTGCACTATACCTGTACCTGTACTCCGTCTAATCTATTTCTTGGTTTGTATCTGTCTTCAAGATCAATCCTGAAGACAACCCACCACACAACCTGTGATGTACCTCCTATCATCTGAGTACCCTGCCACATCCGAACCTACAAACACATGTAGTGAAGTCCTGACCCTGCATAGCATGAATCCCTACTGCCAGTCCCTCTCAAATACCTGAGAACCCACTTCCCCGAATTGGCTCCTAACTCTCTGACAGCTCCCACTGCATGGGAATACTCAGGTCTATACCAGACCTCATGTGATTTTGGACACTGTACCTGTCCAGCCCTTAGTGTGCTCTGGCTCTGCATCCTGAACCTCGCCAACACCTTATTCACATCAGCTCCCACTCGAGACAAAATCAACTTGTGATCTCCATGTCTCCCATGTCAAAGAATTCCGCTGCTCCAAACTCCTCATGACATGCCACTAAACTAATCTTACCCTTAGCTCAGCGAAACCCTGTATGTACACCCCTGCTAGCTAGCATACTATCCACATACAGCAACAGAATGATGTCATGACTCATCATCCTCCTAGTAAGATAAAACCACAGTAGTTACCCTGACATTGACTGAAGCCATGCTTCGTCCTCCACCTGTCAAAACCTGTACCACTGTCCTGCAGCTCCTCAAGACCATATACCTGGTCTTCCGTCTCACGTATCTGTTCTCTCTATTATTCTACTAAGGTATCCGTTCGTCTTTATGCTTTTATACCTGCTGGCAACCCTACCAAAACACACCTGTCTGGTTCTCCTCCAAGGAATCACATCCTCATCCATGCCAAGCTCACACCTGTTTCCTGGATCCTTCTTGCTCTACAATTAGCAACATGTATAAAGAAGAGGAACAACGAATTTGAAGGCCTACTTACGTCTTCAGTCCTCTGTATGGGTGTTTGAGACTCCTTGATAGCTTGCTATCCACCCAAAATCCGTTACAGTGACTGACCTCGGTCACCCCATAGTTTGCATCCGACTGACATCAGTTCCATGCGTCTGTCCCTGACTACCGACCCTGCGGTGTCCCTTCTACCGACGTCGGTCCTCCTAACCGACATCGGTCTTACATACTGCCGACGTCGGTCCTATGACCGACGTCGGTCTTAACCTGCCCGACATTGCCAGCTTCAGTTTGCACATGACCGACATCGGCACCTGTCTGTTCGATGCCAGTTTCTCTTAACCGACATCGGTACCTGTGTTCGCCTGTGAGTGATGACTTTTTACCCGCGAGCTTCTTTGAATCAAAACCCATGTCCAAACTGCCCTACTCAGAAGTATCCAACACCATCCACTGGGTTCTATCCGCCATCTCCTCCATAAACACCAAGGCTTTCTAGTTCTTAAGCCTGCCAAATATATCTGTCTTCCGCTTAAGAACATGCATCTCCTTCCTGCTCATGTGACCAAGCTTACAAAGCCACGTCTCCGCAACAGAAGAAGAATCAGTAATATAAACAAGTAAATAAAGGGTACCTATTTTCTTACCACCAGCTAATTCAAGTGCATCTGCTGTGAGAGTTCTTGTGCATCTCTCACCACCCAATCTTTCTGAAGAAATTAGCCATATCTCCAAACCTGGGCCCTGCATGACCTTCATCAACACCTGTGTGTTGGCCGCCTGCAATTTCAGCTTCACTTCCCCTTTGCCAATTCTTTGGCAAGGCTCACCAGCTCCTCTACCTGGAACTGCATGGAAAGAGGCAACCGAATATTTTATCCAAGATTTAACTTTATCCAAGAAACCTCCAAGAACATCCTGTGCAATAACACCTGCAACATCTGCTTCTTCAGTTCCTTCATGCTGATCTGCTACCAACCAACAATAATCTTTTACCTGCTCTTTCTTTCCATAGGACCGTGAGTGACCATCTGTGCTTTTCAACTCTTCCATTCTTAGCTTACTTTGATCTGCTGTTGCTCTACTCCCACTCAATCAAAAACCCCTGAGAGTGCCCTGTAACCAAACACAAAACCTGCTTCCTGCAACCTTAGCTCTGATACCACTTGTTGGGAGAATAAACCGGAAGCACACAATTTGATTACCAAACCAAGCAACTTAATATGCAGAAATTAACCAGATTCACCAAGTAAATAGAATTCAAAATAACACATGATATGAGAGACAATACACAAATTGTATTAACACTTTATACAGAAAAGAATACAATAAAGAAGATGCCACTTCTTCTCCACCACCTTACAGAGGTTTCCCACACCTCAAGTGAACAGTAAATCTTCTCCCCAAAGCTCTCCCTTTCAGGTCCCAACACCCAACTCAAATACAGAGTTGGTGTTCACCTCCCGTGCTTCACGCACAACACAAGTGCTCCACACACTCAAACAAGTACTCCACGTACTTCAAGTAGATCTCCCATGAACCTGCAACAACCTGTAATTCAACAGACCATACTTATGGAAGGAACTCCCTTGCCTTCCTCTTTGCTCTATCCGAGTACACACCTGTACTCCAAGTAGATCCTGCCTGATACTGCTCCCTGTTGTGTTGCTGTCTATATGATCCTGCACACCTACAAATCAAACACAGTTCTGCTCACCTGTGAACCTTGACCTTGCACACACATACACCTGTAGATCAATGATCTTACTTACCATGTAGATCTCCTATATAGGCCATGCAACTGTGACCAAGATCCTACACACCTGAAGAACCCTTGTCCTTGCCTCACCAAGTCCTTATGATTCTCCAACCAGTACCAAGCTTGGCACTGATAGGGAACTAGGAGGAACACCCTTACTCACTTCACACACAGAAGGAGCAAACTTTGCTCAACTCAAACTAGAACACATTTTCCAATACAACCATGAGTCTATTATATAGATCTCATCCAAACAATGATTAGACATCTAATTACAATAATTAGATCCATAGCTCTCAGTCTAAAAATAGCTCTCTTCATGCAAACACTTGGTTCGTTAGCTAACTGCCCGTAATTAGCTCGCAGTCGCACCACACAGGCGACCGACGTCGGTCCCTGTCCGCCTGGGGGTCTCCGACGCCGGCTGATCCATGACTGACGTCGGTTGCTTCCTGTCACCTACCTGCCGACGTCGGTTGGCCAGACCAAACGCCAGTCTCCGTGACACTTCTGCAACTCTCCTGCAACCTCCTCCATGTCTGCATCAGTGAAGCTTTTAGCTCCACAACCTAATAGGATAATCAACCTTTTAAATAATAAAAAGTAGCATAGCCTACTAATGGATGAAGTCCATAGTATGATGCTTTTCAATCTACCATAACCCTTCCATCAAAAATCATACCACCAAAAAGGATACATACATATGAAATTGGGGATTCAAGATAAGCTAATGGAAAAGATCCAATTTTAGATATACCAGTGATGCAATAAGAAACAATAAAGGACACACAAGAGTAGAAGATACCAAATCTTCCCTTATTAGTCAATTAATAAGATTCAAATCAAATATTTATAGAAGATGATAGTGATGATGATAAAAATGATACACCATTGAACATATATGAGTATTTGTCTCATCTAAATTTTACACCCATCGGTCTAGGACAGTAAATATATGATTTCAATGTAGTAAACAAAAGAAAATTATTTAGGGGAAAGGAAACCTTCCAAATAGTCATAGGTATTTAAATTAAAATAAGTGTTACATTATAAATTCACAAAAATATACTTTAAAAATAAGTGATTCATTGAATCAAATCTAACATAAATAGAGAGTAAGAGGCACAATGCATCAAAAGTGCACACCAAAAATTAATGATAGATTTAGTAAATAATGTAGAGCTTGTGGATATAGAACCAAATATCATATTAAAAATTACAAATGAAAAATATAAACCACATATCCTACTTATTGATGTGACTTTCTAAGTAATTCATTTATTTACTTAATACTCAAAATAGAAAATGTTGACGCAGAAGAATGCACCCTTGGCAGGACGCCAAGCTCCTGCCTTCTTCACACAACTATGGAAACTCCCCTCTCACCTATGGGACCAGTGAAGCTAGAGGGGAGAGTCTCTAGATAATGGCTAGCTCCCTTTGATGCATCATATTCATTCCAGCAAGTGCTAATATATATATATATATATGGGGGGATGAAAAGGGAGAAAGATTGTAGGAAAACAAATCTACTCTAAGGAGGTGATGCACCAAAATAAGTTTGACCTTCTCACCCTCACACTAAAATCAGACAAATACATACATACACTTCACACTTGGCAAAAGGACCAGGCTGCAAGAAACTTGGCAGGAAGGCTTTCATGGAAAATACAGAAAATAGAGATTCACCAAGGTGCTGTGAAATGCACACTGTAAGTAATTTCTTCTATTTCTTCACTCCAAAATAGAACTCTCCTTGCCAGTTGCAGAAATGGCACCTTGTAGACAACATATATGTTGGTGTTGGACCTGTGAAAGCATCAAGAAACAATGACTAAACACAAACTAACACTCAAGACATACACAAAAATATCTATCCAAAATAGAGGTAAAATGCGTTTATTGATTCAGGTGAAATTTTTCCAGGGCTACGCCTTACAAATGTGGAAGATGATTTCTCAAATGACAAGACATCAATATATAGAAGAAGAAAGGAGGCCTTTTGGCACCCCTTTTTACAAGTGGCCCATTTGTCTCCCCTCATTGGGAAGAGTAGGCTGCCTAAAAAATAAATGTTGTGATGACCTTGGCTTTGACTTTAGGCACTTTTTTGACATGGCCACGTTGTTTCCTTATTAACCGAGGCTGATTCTTAAAGGCACCTATGTAGCTTGTCTGCTCATAAATATGAAATGAAGAAAAAGGGTCGCACGGTTGGCTGTTCGCATCCTCTAATGGTCAATTTACAGCCACTATTTCACCTACTGGAGTAACTTCTCGAATCAGCACTTCCCTTCACCACTTTGACTATCTACCTACTCCATGCCTGACACTTTGTCTTTTCCATATCTTGTCTCTTCTAGCTCCTTTGGCCCTCAGGGGCGATCTTCTGGCAGGTCGCTACATTTCTAGGCCTCCTTTTAGTTTCAAAACAAATGGCTATTTCATTGTGTTAATTTTGACGTTCATGCAACTATCATCACTTTGAAAAACAATGGATAATTCACTTTCTTAAGGTTGACAGCTTTCAAGGTGTCACTGTCCCTGACAAAATGTCATCGGGTCCTTCGCTAGCTTCTCTGTGGGCTTTGTCTTCCTCGGCCCTCTCCACGGGTCTTTTTTGCTTGAAGTCCCTTCTTAGCACCTTCCTGAAGGGAAGGTGGCCCTTCAACCTTTGCTAAGTGCCCCTTTATTTGGGCTGAGAGTCCCCTGCAAGGGCACCTACCCTTCGGGGTCCTTCAGCGGGTTGCTATGCTCTTTCAAATTCTTTCCTGGGTTTCCGTGGACCTTTTATCCACAGACATTTTCTCGCAGACTTTTGTCCACAGACATTTCCCTACAGAATTTTTGTCCGCAGACATTTCCCCACAAAATTTTGTCTATGAACATTTTCTCATGGACTTTTTTCCATGAATAGTCTTTGCTTTGCCCTTTTGCTTTGAACTGCGGCCCGAATTCCTTCAGACTTTTTTTTGAAGGAATTCCTTTAGACAAAAAGTCCAAAGGAATTTGGGACTTTGCCTTAATCAAAATTCCAAAAGTTAAAATGTCCCTTTGAAGTGTTCCATGCCCTTTGACTTTGGGGCACCTCATTGAACAAACCCATTGAACCGAATTGGTTCAACGGTTCAACATTGCACATTGATGAACTTTCCAATGAGCGACTGATCAAACTAGGCCAATTGAACCAAGGCTGATGAACCAAGTGGTCTATTGAACTAGGCGCTGAACCAATGTGTTGAACCAAGCTGAAGAATCATGGCATTGAACTTGTGCAACCTGAAATTGACTGGTTTCGAATAACAAGGGAAGAAGGGGACCGATTTTGGCCTATTGGGCAAAAATGGTCAACAAATTGGTGACTCCCAGGGGAGGCATGCCTACTATGCTTAAAGACCAATTGCCTTGTAGGCCATTGGGTATGGAGTTAGATGGTAACTTAAAAAACTAGAAATAGCTCTAATAAATCTAGAACCAGTTACGCAAATTTACCTCGAAGGAAATGAAAACACACACAAGGCTAAGAAAACTACTTGTGCAACAACACTTAGGGAAAATAGGGAAAGAAAACAAGGGAAAATATATACAGATGAAAGGAGACTCAATGGTAATGCTTCAGATGTATCCCATTAACTAGGATATGCAATTCTTCACCATCTAACTTGGAGAGTTGGAATGCATTATGCTGCTTGCACTGAGTGATTATGTATGGGCCACTCCATAGGGCATCAAATTTTGCATGCTTTCTAGGCTTAGCTCAGTATTCATCCCATTTCAAGACAATGTATCCTTCAAAGAAATATTTTGATGAAGATTTCTTGTCAAAGTGTCTCTTTGTTTGTTGTTGGCAACTGGTCATAGAAGCCATAGCCTGGTCTCTGGTCTCTTGGAGCTCCATCAGCTCGCACAGCCTGACCTCCATGTTATTTCCTTCTTTTAATTGCAGCTAGCAAGTGAGGTTTAATGATGGCAATTCAAGTGATATGTGAAGCCTAGATTCCCTTCCATATATGAGCGTATATGGAGAATTTTTGATTGCTCTCTTTGGAGTGATTCAATCAGCCCACAGAGCTATTTTCAGCTTGGCATGCCAAGTCCTCTGATTTTCTTCCATGGTCCTCTTGATGATCCTGATCAAGTTTTTGTTGGTGGACTCAGCCAGTCCATTCCCTTGTGGGTAATAATTGGATGAAGTGCTGAGATATATGCCATATCTCAGTGCCCATTCACTTGTTTTGGTTCCCAAAAAAGCCAAGGTGTTATCTGATATTATGGTGGTTGGGACCTTGAATCTTGTCACCAGGTCCTCATAAAACTCTAGGACCATACTTTCATTCACCTCTTTTAGAGCAACAGCCTCTACCCACCTTGTGATATAGTCTATGGCAGTCAGGACCCACTTGTGTCCAGCATTAGAGGGAGGATTAATCATCCCTATGAAGTCTAGGCCCCACTGCATGAATGGTTGTTCCACCTGAATAGGCTGTAGAGGCATGGCAGCCAACCATTATTTCCCATCAAAAAGTGCACACTTCTGGCACTTTCTTACCCAGGCATGGGTGTCCCTAAAAAGAGTAGGCCAAAAATAGCCATCTTTCATTATCCTTGTTGTAGTAGCTCTAGGAGCGAAATGACCACTTGCTGGCCCATCTTGGAACTCAAATAGTACTTTATTAGCCTAGTTTGGGTCAATGCATCTTAGAAGGACCCTGGAGAGATCCTTCTTAAACAATACTCCATCAACCAAAACATAAGGGAGAGACTGGATCCTGAAGTACCTTCTTTCAGTCTTATCAAGACTCTATGGGCACTCACCAGTGAGAAAGAAACACCTCAAGTTTGATGTCCAGTCCTTTATGATAGTTGGTTCTTTTGTTGTAGCTACATCATGAATTAGTAAGATGCATTCCCCTTTCTGCTTGAAGTCTGCAACAAGGTGTTCGCATAGACCTCTTCCCCTCACCAGCTTGGTGATCTTGATGTCTACATCATACTCCATCACCTTGGTGATCCACCCTGCTCTTTTCTCATTTAGGTCTCGATTGGTCAAGAAATCCTTGACGCCAGGATGTGGAACCATGAGGTGAATCTTGCTGTTAGATAACATATGCTTGAACTTCTTCAAGCTCTGTACTACTGCTAGGACTTGCTTCTCTACATACATGTATCTAACTTCAAAATCCTCTAGCCCATGGCTAAAAAAAGCAAGTGGTTGCTCAAGGTCATCACCATTTGCTTGGGTAAGCATGGCGGAGATCACCTCTTCATTGCTAAAAGTGTAGAGGTTGAAGTCTTTGTTGAAGTTAAGGTTGATCAAAGTAGGAGCCTAGGTTATGGCCTGCTTGATGTCTTCAAAGCTGTCCTTCCTTTGTGTTGTCCACTTGAACTCCTCACCCTTCCTCAGCATAGAGATCAATGGCTTGACTATCTCTGCAAAATTTAGAATGAATCTCTGAATAAAATTTATCCTACCAAAGAAGCTCTGTAGGCCTTTCTTGTGCTTAGGTAGGGACATCTCTAGGATAGAATGAACTCTCTCAAGGTTAATAGATAAGCCCTCCTTAGACACGATGTGGCCAAGGAGTTTCCCCTTGTGAACAACAAACACACATTTCTTTAGGTTAAGAGAGATGCCAAACTCCCTACACCTTTTAAAAATCTGCCTGAGGTGTTTTATGTGTTGGCTCGCTTCCTTGGAGAACACCGTCACATCATCAAGGTATACTAGCACATTATTGTTTATCAAGCCTCCAAAATCCTTGTCCATGGCTCGCTGAAAGGTATCACCAGCATTAGCTAGCCCGAATGGCATCTTCTTGTAGGTGAACATTTCCCATTTAGTAGTGAAGGCTATTTTGTGCTGGTCACAGCCTTGCACCAAAGTTTGATTATACCCTGAATAACCATCCAGGAGGGAGAAACACTCACTGCTTGTTACCTTTTGAAGGATCCACTCCATGCTCAAGAGGGGATAATGATCTTTTAAAGAGACTTTATTAAGGTCCCTAAAATTGACACATAGCCTGATCTCCCCATTCTTCTTTCTAACAGGAACAAGATTGGCCAGCTAGGAGGAATGTTTGATTGGAAATATAATCCCAGACTCAATCAATTTGCCCAGTTCCTTCTACATGAGGGGCTCAATCGTCAGGTTGACAGGTCTCTATTTCTACGTGACTGGCTTGGCACCTTCTTCTAATTTGATGGTGTGTTGGGTGAGTCTTGGGTCGAAGCCTTTCAAATCACTGTAATCCCATGCAAAAACATTGGCAAACTCCTGACACAATAAAATGAAAGCATGCCTTTTTTGAACCGTGCAAACTTTTCCAAGTGCAAGCAGCTTGTCCTTAAAGATCTCAACCTTTTCTTAATTATCCTCCTTAGTTGTGATGCATGCCTTTTCATTTATCAATTGGTCATCTCCGTTGAAGATGCTCTCAAGAGTGACCAAACCTTTAGGGAGCTTATTGTTCTTCAATTGAACAATCTGGTTGCCATATTGCTGCTGCAGGTTTGCCTAGTTTTATGTTGCAAACTCAGCTTCCTCTTGTAGAAATAAAGCTATTTTTTGGTCATTTTCAAAAACCTACCAGTTTTTAATGTTTTCAAGGATGGAGGGCTAAACTACCACCTTCAAGTAGCGTGAACCACAGTCTCGACTTATCTCCTAGAAACATTGAATTTAGCACCAATTGCTGCTAGCCTATCCACTTGTTTGTTCTACTCTCTAGGAATGGAGGTGATATTGAAAGCGAGGAAATATTCCACCAAGTCTTAGACCCTATGCTTGTAGGAATTCAACAAGGAATTCTTGATCAGATTCTGGCCTTTCACCTAATTTACAATCAGCTCACTATCTCCCAAAACTTGTAACTCCTTGATCCCTCTTTTTCTTGCCCATTCTAGACCATGGATAAGGGACTCGTATTCTGCAACATTGCTTGTGCAAGAAAATTGGAAATGGAAAGCTGAAAATTATCTCTCCTTTGAAGGGGAGACTAGCAGCACTCCAACACCAGCTCCCAACCTACTTTTGGAACCGTCAAAGTATAGCTGCCATAGGCCTAGGTCTTCTTGGCTTACCTTCATTATATTTGGTATGAAGGTACCCTCTTCATGCATGCAGTAGACTCCAAAGCCTGCCTCCTCTATGAAATTTTAAGGATCATGCTCAAAGTTATCATTTCCCCACTCATCCAAGATTAGGTCTACAACTCCTTCAAGAGTAGAGGATGGAGATTGGTCTATCTAAGACTCTTCTAGGTCGATAATGGTGTAACTCACATTCACTGCCTTAGGAGAATATGGTTCTAGATGGTTCTTGTAGAGTTGCTTAGATTCAACCTTTACCTTGGTCCCATACTTGGTTCTAAAAACCAGATAGGACCAATTCGCTACTAGATAACCACCTATCTTTGACGTGAAGTCCTTGGACAAGCAAATTGCAAAATAAGGAGGAACATCTACTACTACTATATCATGGGGAATTCATAAGGTTGGGAAAGCATGCAATGCCAAGCTTAAACCCTTCAAAATTCTAACTATTTTTGTAGGTGTCCCATCTAGCTACAGGGCTCCCTTATTCATCTCTTCATATTTTAGTCCCATCTTGTCAGCTATGCACTTGGGCATCACTGACGTACTAGCCCCACTGTCAATGATGCATTTTTGCACCAAGAAATCCCCTATAACCAAGGACACATAAAAAGGGGTAATTTTCTCTTCCTTCTTTACCTGACCTAAAGTAGAAGGCTATCCATTCATCATTAAGACATTATCGGTGCTTGCTGGGACAACTTGTCGATCCATCTCATGCAATTCTCTTTGCAGCATGTCCTTTTGTCCTGGTAGAGACAATGAATCCCATAAGGAGATGTTCATATGCAACTTCTTCATCTGGTCCACTATATTGAATTTAGGACTACCTCCCTTCAAGTTTTCCTTGGGGCTAATTCTAACTTGAGCTACAGGCTGAGGGGCTAAAGGTACAAATGGCTATCTAAAGTTTGGGGCCTTTTGATTTGAGTATAATGGAGAGGGTGCAACTGTCGATTGGGTAGTAGCCTGGGCTTCTCCCAATGCTCTTGTCTTGAATCTCATGTTGGATACAACATAGTCAGCTTGATGGTCTATATCACCTACATAATTGATTGCATAGGACTCACCTTCCAGGTGGTTCATAAGAGTAGAGTCAGGCTGATTCTGACTGTTGCTTATGATGGGTTGCATTAGAGCCTCAAAGACCTGGGAATGAGTGGCTGCATGTATGTCTACATTCTAGAAATAACCCATCATCTCATTTATATAAATAGCCTGTTCCTAACCATATCCCATGGTCGAACAACTTGGTTTTTCCTGTACCAGGTTATTCTGAACGGGCACCATGACCTTAGATGATGAAGAGGGGCCTAGATTGTAGCCTTGAAACGCCCTGGTCTGAGTAAGTTGACCCTATCTTTGATTATAATTTTGGAAAGGGGGTTTGGGGGCTTGACCATAATGTTGGTCTCCCTGATTCGGTCTATTGCTTTGAGCTTGTTGCCTTTTAAGAGCTACAAGTTTGTTTGACATGCTCTGCAACAGACTCTTAACTTCATGAAGCTCATTGGATGGAATAGCAGCTGGTTTCTCTATGCTAGTCAGAGAAGCTAATGTGGGAGCAACGGCATGAATTGGAGGTAGCATTTATGAGAAAAGTGGCGTGTGAGGTCTAGGGGCTATTTTCCTAGCCTGTACTAAGTAATTTTTAGCTGCTATGGCTATGTCATAAGCAGCAGGCAGTATATGCCCTCCCATGGATTGTATCATTACTACAATATCACTATTCAATGCCTTTAAATAATATAAGAAATCATAGCTGGGAGTTGGTCTTACCAAGATGGGGATTTTATCCCAAGTCTTCTGAAACTACGTGTTGAAATATTGCATATACTCGTGTGGGGCTCTTTTTATGGTCGTCAACTGCTCAACAAGTGAGAGGCCATTGCTCTTTTCCCCAAAATGGTCTATCAACTAAGTACCCAATTCATTCCAAGAATGGATTGAATTTATAGGCAAGGTCCCGTACCAGTCAAGAGCCTTGCCTTTGAGAGACAATGCTAGCAATTTGATGGCGATATTTTCCTCCATGACATTGTGAATATTGTAGAGGTTAGCAATATTCCTAATGTGCTCGATGACTATAATGGGCCCCTCTCCATCAAAAGAAGGCACATTTTTTAGGGCTGTTCCAAGGATTAGATCATAACATGGGAGGTTCAAGGGGCTCTGACCATGAAAAGCTATAAAGGGTAATGCCATAGCTGGGATGGGATGTAACTGTGGCTTTGCTGAGTATGCATCCCTTACAATAGGTTTGGGAGGGTGGCTTGTTAAATAAGGATGGGTCTTCTCAAAACTTAGTCTTTTTGCTGAGTTCAAAGGCAACTCAACGAATTCGAAGGGAACCCCTTTAGAAGCAGATCGTGTGGTGACTTTAGGCATATAAAGTTTAAAAAATGGTCTTGATTGGAAAACTGAGCTCTTACCAGTGGAGTCACCAAATACTAGAAATCTTTGATTTGCTGTAATAGGACCAACATCAATCTTGAAACCTTACTGAGTTGTCAAACTGAGTCCCACCGGGCTTGCCAAAACTATTGATGCAGAAGAATGCACCCTTGGCAGGAGGCCGAGCTCTTGCCTTCTTCCCACAACTATGGAAACTCCCCTCTCACCTATGGGACAAGCGAAGATGGAGGGGAGAGTCTCTAGATAAGGGCTAGCTCCCTTTGATGCATCATATTCATTCCAGCAAGTGCTAACATATATATATATATATATATATATATATATATATATAATGGGGGGGATGAAAAGGGAGAAAGATTGTAGGAAAACAAATCTACTCTAAGGAGGTGATGCACCAAAATAAGTTTGAACTTCTCACCCTCACACTAAAATCAGATAAATACATACATACACTTCAAACTTGGTAGAAGGACCAGGCTGCAAGAAACTTGGCAGGGAGGCTTTCATGAAAAATATAGAAAATAGAGATTCACCAAGGTGCTGTGAAATGCAAATTGTAAGTAATTTCTTCTGTTTCTTCACTCCCAAATAGAACTCTCCTTTCCAGTTGTAGAAATGGCACCTTGTAGACAACATATATGTTGGTGTTGGACCTGTGAAAGCATCAAGAAACAATGACTAAACATTAACTAACACTCAAGACATACACAAAAATATCTATCCAAGATAGAGGTAAAATGCGTTTATTGATTCAGGTGAAATTTTTCTAGGGCTAAGCCTTACAAATGTGGAAGATGATTTCTCAAATGACAAGTCCTCAATATATAGAAGAATAAAGGAGGCCTTTTGGCACCCCTTTTTACAAGTGGCCCATTTGTGTCCCCTCATTAGGAAGAGCAGGCTGCTTAAAAAATAAATGTTGTGTCGACCCTGGCTTTGACTTTAGGCACTTTTTTGACATGGCCACGTTGTTTCCTCATTAACCAAAGCTAATTCTTGAAGGCACCTATGGAGCTTGTCTACTCATAAATATGAAATGAAGAAAAAGGGTCGCACGATTGGCCGTTCGCATCCTCTAATGGTCAATTTGCAGCCACTGATTCACTTGCTGGAGTAACTTCTCGAATCAGCACGTCCCTTCACCACTTGGACTATCTACCTGCTCCATGCTTGGCACTTTGCCTTTTCCCTATCTTGTCTCTTCTGGCTCCTTCGGCCCTTGGGGGTGATCTTCTGGCGTGTCGCTACATTTTTGGACCTCCTTTTAGTTTGAAAACAAATGGCTATTTCATTGTGTTAATTTTGACGTTCATGTGGCCATCATCACTTTGAAAAATAATGGCTAATTTTATTTCTTAAGGTTGATGGCTTTCGGGGCATCATCGTCTTCAGAAAAATGTCATCGGGTCCTTTGCTGGCTTCTTTGCAGGCTTTCTCTTCCTCGGCCCTCTCCACGGGTCTTTTTTGCTTGAAGTCCCTTCTTAGCACCTTCCCAAAGGGAAGGTGGCCCTTCGGCCTTTGCTAAGTGCCCCTTTATTTGGGCCAAGAGTGCCTTGCAAGGGCATCTACCCTTCGGGGTCCTTTAGCGGGTCACTATGCTCTTCCGGATTCTTTCCCGAGTTTCTGCGGGCCTTTTGTCCGCGGACATTTTCCCACGGACTTTTGTTCGCAGACATTTCTCTGCAGACTTTTGTCCGCAGACATTTTCCCACAAACTTTTTGTCCGCAGACATTTCCCCGCAGAATTTTTGTCCGCAGACATTTTCCCGTGGAATTTTGTCCGCGGACAGTCTTTGCTTTGAACTGCGGCCCGAATTCCTTCAAAATTTTTGTCTGAAGGAATTCGGGACTTGCCTTAATCAAAATTCTAAAAGTTAAAACGTCCCTTTGAAGTGTTCCATGCCCTTCGACTTTGGGGCACCTTGTTCAACCAACCCATTGAACTGAATTGGTTCAACAATTCAACGTTGCGTGCCGATGAACTTGCCAATGAGTCGACTGATCGAACTAGGCCAATTGAACCAAGGCCGATGAACCAAGTGGTCTATTGAACCAGGCACTGAACCAATGTGTTGAACCAAGCCGAAGAACCATGGCATTGAACTTGTGTAACCTGAAATTGACTGGCTTCGAATAGCAAGGGAAGAAGGGGACTAATTTTGGCCTACTGGGCAAAAATGGTCAACAAAAAACATGACCGGTCACAATATCAAGAAGGTAGACCATATTATTATTAATATAGAATAATTTAACATCAATTTTTATTTTTATTTTAGAATTATGATGAAAATTTTAGAATTTTAAAACTCAATGCATGATCATAGTAATACAAATATAGATCACTCATACTAAGGATGAGGCAAAGGTAACACATAATATAGTATCCTAGTCTACCAATCGGCTTGTTCTTTTAAATCCTAAAATGAGGTAGTTTACAAAATTACTTATACCTCCTAATAAGATGATACAAGATTTAATTAAGTGAGATATCATATGTCTCCCTCCCTACAAAGAGTTTGATATGAATAATACACCATTTAAGGGATTTAAAAATTAAAAACTATAATTATTATAGATGCACAAGACATTTTATTAAAGATACATTAATAAGTTATAATATTTTATCAATGATCTTGTTATCAAGCTTTGAAATATCCCCTTTACTTTTCAAATGGTTCCAAAGTAAACACTGATACACTCTATGAGAATAAAACATGATTCACATGCAACTATGACTACTTGTATTACATTCCATATACGTGATCAGGTTGGATATAAAAATGATAACTAATATTCCCATGGCATGTGATCATTTATATGATTCTAAAATTGATATATATAGTGATCCTTAACCATGGTGTATGAGGTGCACACTGATTAAATATGGATGTATATGTGGATATCCCATGTATGGTACCATTAGTTATTCAGAATATAATTTATTGTATACAAATTCTTAACATTTACTTGATTGTTCATCCCCTCTATTATTATATCTTGACACACATATGTACATATGATTTTTCATTGATCATTCATTTATCCCTTGGATTTTTTTTCACTTTGCCTTTTCCTTTTGATTATTTATCCCAATTTAGACATTCATGACATCTCTTTTATAATAATATCATCATGGTGAACATTCATTATGGCATACTATAGGATCACCCCTACATAATGGATATATATAATTTGTATGGAATACATTGAGCTTATATGATCACATGCATTTATGCCTACATATTATTGCATGAGTATATACATGTATTACTACCCACTAGTGGCATGTTTCCTCTTATCTCCACATACTCTCTCATGATATGATTTCTTGATTTACATAGATAGTGGGGGCATATTACTTATCTTCACCTCATTCAAATTGTTATATTCCTCCACTGGGTGTATACTATGCCTTCACATATGTTATGGATTTTTTGGATCCCTTCCATTTTTATATTTTTGGATCCTATCCACTAGGACTTACTTGACTATATAAATGTATACTAAAATATTATAAATACAAAAAAATAATATTCAAAAAATAAAAAACATAAGACCTATGCATGACATGTCCTACTAGTCTACATGATTAATTTATGATTTATTACATGCAAGGTAGATTATCTATCCACTTTCTCTATGGATGTGTTTCATGGTATAAATTAGTGGGATGTATGATGTATAGGTTACATATGACACAAACATTCAAATGCAGAACATTCCTACACTTAGAGGTTACTCTTCCTACATTGGGGGCATGCCTGCACGAGGGGAATATTAGTACGTATTCATAAGTCATATCATTATATGACCATTCCATTGATCATATTGAGATACTTAATTACATTGATTATACCTAACTTGGGCTTGTGTGTAATATCTAGAGTGAATATTGTATGGATATTATACATTACTATGTATGACAATAATATAGAATGGTTGTGTAGACTATCTTTACTTATTTTATTCAAGTTTTTTATTTTTACATGTTACATAGTGTGATCCTTGATTGTGTATGAAATTATGTGAATCTTATTCTACATGAAATTGATTATTCTCTACATGAATTTGAATTTACATGACATTCATTATTCTATGTATGAACCTTACTTTGTATAACATTGATTATTTTATGTGTGACTCTTAATTTGTGTGACATTGGGTGTTCATTATGTGACTCTCTTTATGTTTGGATCTTACTCAATGTGATTCTATGTGTTAGTATGCATGTTTCTATTATTACTTGGGTGCATCATGGTCATGACATTATGTGTAACTCTATGTTGATACATCTAGAATTGTCTAATGATCTTGTGATTATATGATTTATATCACATATTATTTTGCTTGTGTGCAATATCATGATACACATTATATACACCTAATACTTTCATATTTATCATTTACTAATAGTTTCTCTTATAGAGCCTTGTTGATACATCAATCTCCATAAGTGCATTTCTTAAGGAGTGCATCAGGAATGTGGTGGGATCAACTCATGATAATTTGTGAGATATGTGTTCCTTCATATAACCTTCATACCTCTAATGATGTCTCCCTAAAATCCTGAAACTATGAAATATAGCTAAGTCTAAAATCCATTAAGACCCTCCAAAATCTAGAATCTACCTTATAATTCATAGAGGTCTACAAATACTCTCAAATATATTTAAATTATAAATATGAGTATTTGTATGTGTGTGTGTGTATTCCTAAAACCATGAAATATAGCTAAGTTAAAAATCCATTAATACCCTCCAAAACTTAGAATATACCTTATACCTCCTATAGGTATACAACCACTCTCAAACATCATTAAATTGTGTGTGTGTGTGTGTCTATATATACATACATATACATATTCCTAAAACCATAAAATATAGCTAATTCTAAAATCTATTAGGACCCTCCAAAACCTAGAATATACCTTATAAATCCTAGAGGTCTACAATCACACTCAAACATTCTTAAATTATATATATTTATATATGTGTGTGTGTGTGTGTCTATACATACATACATATATACATACATGCATGCATACATACACACACACACACACACACACACACACACACACACACACACACACACACACACACGCGCGCGCGCACACACACACACACACACACACACACACACACACACACACACACACACACACACACACACACACACACACACACACACACACACACACACACACACACACACACACACACACACACACACACAATATGTGTGTGTGTGTAACTTAAGTATAAGAAACTAGGTCCATATTTAAATTTCATCTTATATATACTTTTTGATTCATCTATTATAACTCTCTTTCTTCTCTCTTTCTATTTAGTTTTGTAAGCCACCTAGTGTTTATATTGTATCAACTAGGTCAATATAGTTTATATCTAAATTATTTATTACTAAGTTGTATCAACATGGATAATACTGCTATCTTAGTTTTTAGTTATTTTTTGAGTTTTAAGACATATATGGGGGTCATATCATCATTCCTAGACAATATAACACACTCATTTTCTCTTCTTACACTTGAATTTATATGCTTGAATAGTAAAAAAAGGCTTTAGATGTTTATAGTCTTATCTTGGAGGTCAATTATTTCTTATGGTCTTTGCAGCTCAATAGGAGGAGTCATGCCAAGGAGTTTTCCCAGTCTTTGGAGTCCCAACTAATAATATCTAGGTCTTATTTTTTCCACTTTAGGTATTCAACCTACAACATTTCTTTCAAAGTGCCACTTGAGCCAAATGGAAAGATTTAGGTGTCGATGGGTCCACCTAAAGGCATGTTGGTGCATTTAAGGGTTAGGGATCCTAATGAAAGGATGCCTTTCACCATGCAACCTAATGATACTTAGACTCTACCTCTCCCTTAGAATACTTACATAGGTGGTTATGAAAATAATAACTTATTGGGTCCTCAAAATGTACCTATTGAACTAGGTACACTTAAAGGTCCTTAAAGAGTTAAGGGGATTTCACCCTCTCATTTTAAGAATACTAGTGATGTAATCTAGGGCATGATTTGTATGTATTATGATTAATTATGTAGCTTTATTTTAATGAGTCTATGAAATATGTACTATTACTATCAATAACTTAACATTATTTAAACACACTTACTAGCCTAAGAACCCACTATCTCACTAATTATTTTATCAATTCTAGGATTTATGTAAAAACCTAAGAGACAACACTAATGTGAAAAATCAATAAACTAATATAAAAATAATATCAATCACTAATTTAGAACAACTTAATTCTATAAACTTACTAAAAATATCGAAGTGTAATAAGAAAACAAATACTTAACTAGAAAATGTATCTGCAAGAGGAATCATAATTTGAAACTTGTTATGCAGAGTGGCCTAATCACTAGATTCAAGAATAAACAAATTGGATCTAAGCCTAGACAATATAACCATGGGTATGACACTAAATGGGTGGTTCTCCTATCCACTACATATCTCTCATATCCACCTATAGTTAGGAAATCAAGTTTTATGGGTTCTTTATGTCTTCATTTGTAAATCATGTATCTATTGTGGGAGTTTATGATCACTTACAAATACAACTATATGATTAATTTTGATTCAAAACTATAACTCATTGACATTTGAATACCAATCCAAATAAATGGATAAAATGGGTCATCATTTTAGTTTAAGTGATACCTCAATGTAGACACCGAAATCGTGTCTACTCCCTTGGTCATCCTCTCCCCATTCTCTCCCCCTTGGTCCCCTTCATCCACTTCGACACACCTAACCTATGTCTTATTAATCTAAAATAATCACTTATTTTACATTAATAATTCTTCTCTCTCTCACCCTATGACCCATTTATGACCCCCATTTTATTCTCCCATGCCTATTTAGCCCCTCTCGACCGTTTTCCCACGAACCTCAACCCTGGCAGCATGTAAGAATGGGCAGAAGGCTAAAATTAGCCTTTGTCCCCATTCTACAGCCACTGACGTCAGTCACTATTCGGTTGACATCAGCGGTTCTGCCGACGTTGATTATCCTTAAAACTACGTTCTCGATCTGAATGCAAGATCCATTATCCATTTCCCAATCTGTTATCCATTATCCGTTTCCCAATAAATTTTCCAATCCATTATCTAACCTTCTTTCAAGACATTCTCGAATCCACCTTTCGACTGGGAATAATCAGCAATCAATCTGCAACCAAATCTCTCTCACTCTCTCTCTCACAGGTCTTCTGCACTAACTACAGCAACAACAAGTACTCTGCATTAGCTTCCACCAGCAACAGGGCCTTCACACCAGTAGCACCAGCAACAGGTACAACCCATCAGCAACATTTCTCCTCCAACAGGTATGAGCTAAGAATGTTTCTTTATTTCATTTCAATAATCTAGAAATGTATTAGATGTTAAGCTCCCATTCAGCACTTCCAGACCAGTCCCAAATCCCTATCTCCCTGTTGGCCTCCTCTATCCCTCTGTCCCTTTTTGACATTCTGTTCATTGCCCCAGACCTCTACACAGCAAAAACTTGACCAGACCTCGTCCAAAGACTACTACCCCGACTGACGCCGGTCGAAGAGACCACTGCCCCCACCAACATCGGCAGCCTAACTAACGTCGACAGACCTTGACCAACCGACGTCGGTGACTGTGACTAGCCTGACAACAACATTTAGGTAAGCATTTGCTTCTATTTCCTTTTCAGTCTTTAATCATTTCAGTCTTTTATCATTCTACCTTTTATTAGACATTATTTTTATTAATCAGTGGGTTGATATCCCTCAAGGAAGTCTTCGTACTTCTGGGATCAAGCTTTTGCTTGGCAGCCCACCATCTCCTCATCTAACACCTTCTTTGTTTTAGTCTCTTTCTTCTACAGGTGTCATCCTCCACAACCAAAGAGGAGTTCTCACGACGTCTAAATTTGGTGCGCATGACTACATCCATGTACATACAAGCCTTAGACCATTTCTCCTAGTTTCTCATTTCCTTCTTGAATGTAGAAAGCAAAAATCATATAGAAACATTCTGGCACGCCTGGTGGGACCCTAGGGTCTTCCTTGGGTTCTTTTCTTTTTGTTCATATAGCTGCATTAGGTTTCTCCTTTTCACCTCTTTCTTCTATCTCTTCCAAAAGACATCATAAGCAGGATTAAAAAGAACTCTTCTTTATTTTCTTGCATCTTAGACAAGTCAAAAGTCATACTCTTCAACCCTTTCTCAACTTGTTTTCATCCGAACTCACATTTTGACTTGGGCTTAAAACACATTGCATTTCATTTATGCTTGCTTGCATACTTAGTCCACATCTAGGAATTAACAACTGCATCATGAATTAATCGTAGATCACTTTATGTTACACATCCAAATCACTTACACAAATCAAACATCAAACTTACCTGAGACAAGACCCAACTGGGATTTCATCACCCAGTGGATACCTTACCCGTCCTGGCAATCCCACTTGGATTTCATCACCAAGGGGAAAGCCCACTCTGTTCTCTAGCAGAGGATAATCTCTAGGGGACGTATATACTGGTTAAGTGAGCCCAGCTTATCACTGGGCTCGTGAAGTGAGGGGAGCTTGCTCCTTAGCACCAGGCCACGTACTGAACCTAATATAGACTCTTGAGCACCTAAACAAACCTAAAACCATCCATAGTCTACCTCTTCTAGGACTCATTCTGACAGCCAACCTCCCAAACATCACTTTAAGGCATAAGCCACAGGATTCTAAAAGTTGATTCTTAGGATTTAACGATTAGGATCTACCTATCTTCTTCTATTTTTCTATTCTTATCTACTTGTTTGAGCTTGTGAGGACGTTCTTTCTTGCCTTGAATCATTTTGACATGCATTCAAACCAAGGCTCTTCTTGACCAAGCGAGACATCAACCGCTTCTGCCTTCCCCATCCATAACCAGTCCTATAATGGAGTTCCACTCGGAGACCGAAAGAACTCCTACTCGACCGACCCCGACTCAGACCCCCATTGTCCCTGAAGGGGACCAAGATTTCAAAAGATTCTTGGACCTCAATGTCAAATCCCTCCAAAACTATCTCGCAAGAAACCCAATGCGAGACCTTTTGGGTGAAGCAGTGATGACATCAACACCATCCGCTACCCAGCCTTTTATGACTCAAACCATTGCCTCAACCATTAACCAGACCATGGCCAATACACAAAGTTTGGCCTCCTCATCTATTTTCGAACCTACCTCCATTGGGGTGTCATTACCCCCTCAACCGCATGCAATTCAACCAAGTTATACATCATACCAAAACTTGATTGTCTCGACTCCGCACACTCTTACACCCATAAATGTAGGAGTGTCTACCTCCCCTTTTTCCAATGCCACCACACAATTACCTTTGGCAGTATCTGGTCAACTTATGCCTTCTACCTTCATGACGCAACCACCCTTGGCCTCCACTTCTATCCCAATGACTAGTTATCAATACGTTGCGCCCCTACAAGTGCAATCGACTACGTCGTATGCCCCTTCTAACACCTTTCAAGTGCCTTACAACCTAGGGGGTGCCCCACCCATCAATCCATCAGCTGATCTCATCAAAATGCTGATGGATAAAATGTCTAGTCTCGAGACCTCTATTTCTGGTTCACGCAATGCCCTCTCATATGAGCAAGTTTGCAATGAACCCATTCATCCCTTCATCTCGATCTGACCATACCCCAACCAGTGGGAGATTCCTAAATTTTCTCATTTCCAGAGTAAGGAAGACCCACAACAACATCTACAAGCATTCAGACATGCTTTTTATCTTATAACTCATGATGATGCGTTACTTCTACACACGTTCCCCATGTCACTTTTTGGCCCTGCCCTTGACTGGTATAGTTCTCTTACCAGACATTCTATCTTTTCATTCATTCAACTCACCCAATTATTTCTCGACCATTTTTCTATCAATATCACCAAACAAGTCTCAATCACAGACCTCTACTCCATCAGGCAATTTGATGATAGATCAATATTTGATTTTGTCACCTGTTGGAGAGGCCTAATCAACCAGCTCTCCTTCTCCTTGCCTCAACCTGAGCTCATTGACCTCTTTTCTCAAGCATGTGCTAGGCACATCTCTTCCACCTTGTAGATTCAAACATTCTACACTTTTGATGAAGCTTTCACCATGGCCTAAAAGCTTAAACTCTGCGCCATTGAAGAAGACAAGGTCAAATTGCATAATACTAATGCAAGAGCCAATGACCCTTCTTCTTCCAAACCTTCTTCTTCCCACTCCAAATCTAAAGGAGTGGCCAACACTGTGGTCATTATATCACCATCTTCGATGACAACCGACCAATCTCAACCTTTAACATCTCAAAGCATCACCAAATACTTCCAACAACAGTACATCCAGCGTTCATACACTCCACTTAGAGAATCATACGCTTCTGTTTTGGAAAAACTTGTCAAATAGGGGGTCCTCAATCTCCCTCCAATCTGACCACTTCAATTCGACCCTTCAAAATCTATCCCTACCTGGTATAGGGAGGCTGACTTCTGTCACTTTCATCGCATCCACAACCATGACATCAACAACTGCCGAACCTTCAAAAACATCATTCAAGACATGATAGACAGGGGTGATCTCATATTGGACAACTCAAACGCCCCACCCAACCAACACATCGACATCTTTAGACACCCCTTTCCCAATCACCTGCCTACTCAAAACAATGTCCAGACCATGACCAATGACCCTCAAGACCATGATATACGCATGGTCGACACTATCTTTTCTCTTGTCCCTGACCAATCTCTTTCACACGTGGAAGACCCTTCTTCCCCTATTTCTCCTCCACAGGATGAAGAATCCTCTTCTCCTATTAGTCTTCCATCGACCTCTCTCATATTGGAGGATGCCTTGACCATACCTATGCCATTAGCCCTACCTTCATCCGAGGACCCTACCTTGCCTACTCCTCAACCACAAGTAGAGGGCACGATCATCCCTGCCCTCTGCCCTCTTGAGGAGCCACACTCTCTTATTTCTTCTCCACCAAGAGAAGAACTAGTCTCTTCACCCATTGTGATCAAGGAAGACCCAGTCATAGTTTCCTCTTGCCTTTTGCCTGAGATTGCTACATCTCACTCACCTCCATCCACATCTAAACCCAAACCCGTATCTAACCTCACCTCGCACAATGGTGGCCCTCAACCCAAACCAAAGAAAGCCACTAAACCACACCGGAGGACTCCTCCCCCACCTTCATCATTACCTTCAATTTTGGGCCCACATCCATCCACTTTAATAGGAGTGCTCCCTACTCCCATACTTCACAGAGGCAAGTTGCTCCATTATCCCCTCAACCCATTAGACATATATTTCCTTCAAAACATCCAACACCTATCACCACAAAAGTGCCATCTACACATGTGGCTACACCACCCACAAAAGTGATAGTACGACCAATGCCTCTTACGCCTCTCAAATCAAAGTCATCAACTCCCACTGCAACAAGACACACAGACCCATTATCAGGTTCTTATGCCTTCCTATTACGGCCATTATTGCAGTCTTCTCGCATCAATCTCTTGCCTCTTAAACCATACCAATCCCTCAGACCAAAACCGCCCTGGTTCGACGACACTCAGATTTGTGTGTATCATTGCACGCCTGGGCACGAAAATAAGCATTGTTGTGCCCTCAAGGTTGTCATTCGCCAATGTTTGGAGAAAGACACCTTTCTTCTTGACCATACTATCAACAAACCTTCAACCTCCTCACCATCCCACTCATCAACTCTTGGATCAAGACCATCTTGGTTCGACAACTCTAAATTTTGCCACTATCATCACACTCCAGGACTTGACACTAAGCGTTGTTGTGCTCTTAAAGCAGTCATTCATCAACACCAGAAAAAGGATACCCTTCTTATCAAGGATCATCTTGACCACCCCTTCGACAAATCATCAACACCAACCCATGCTTCTCAAACCTCGTCACCTAAATCGGGATCTCCACGCTAGACTATGGTCCCTTTGCTACCTTTAACCCCCTTATTCGACATCAACACAGTCAATCTGACCACCAAGCCTCAACCAACCTTGACCAATCTATCAAACATTCTCCCTAGCCACTGGGGGAATTCAACCTTCATCCTCGTCTCAACCAACCTTTCAACCCAGTCTCAACCAAATATCAATCACTCTTTTAATCCTAAACCTCGACCAAGCCTCAATCAAACATCATCTAACCCAACATTGACCAAATATCCATCGACCTGACCATTGACCAAACATTCGACCAGACATCGACCAAACAATGACCAAACATCAACCAGCCTTTTAATCACATCATCCAACCCAGCATTGACCAAATATCTATCAGTCTCGACCAAGCTTCAACCAAGCATCGACTTCGACCAAATATCAACTGACCTCAACCAAACATCAACCAACTCCTTCAACATCAATCAACATGTGACCAATTTGGAACGAATAAAATGGGGCAAGTTTGCTCCTAATTGATTCAGACCTTGCATCATAACACAAGCATGGGCCAGGGACTTTGTCAGAACCTGAGCCCCTTTATGCCTTGCATCTACGCCCATTCTACTGTTACTTGAGTACTCGCTCACTTGACATTTAACTTGAGCTCATCCCTTGAGCAATCCCCATCCTGTTAATCCTCATTCCTTTCAACCCTATTCCCCTAAACAAATCCTCTATAACCCTTTTATACAGTATGGATGCTTTGTCCTAATAAAAGGGAGCCCTTGAACTTCTATAGTCTTGTCCATGAT
The DNA here is from genome assembly GCA_037957365.1 of Torreya grandis. Lineage (NCBI taxonomy): Eukaryota > Viridiplantae > Streptophyta > Pinopsida > Cupressales > Taxaceae > Torreya > Torreya grandis. The sequence goes on from JARHVA010001814.1 coordinate 791,864, forward strand.
CCAAAATTCCATCAAAAAAAAAAATGGGTCCTGGACTTGGCTTGTCGTCGTCTCAGGGTCTCTTATAAAAAGGGGCAAAATTATCTCTGCTCTAAAATGGGTTTCCCTATCCTCCTCCTATCACCTGCTCAAGGGACTTCAAGCTCACTTTAATATCAAAGTGATTCGATTACCTCTCTAACACAATCAATGGTCAACAATGTAATGCATGAACGAGGATTTTGTTCTAACAACCCCTATCCATGCCATCATTTTGGTCCTTGTCAATGAAAGAGCAACATGCCTTTCACTCCTTTTTACACTTTGATCATATCTCAAACCCAACCTAATCAAAACCAAAACATTTTCAGAGTACCAACATGACCTAGTCCATTTCACATAGTTTCTATGAACAACAATACACATGGAAACTATCGACCACACAATTTATGTTAAGCATAAACCATTACTTGCTGAAGCATAAATAGACCTCAATTCATTTTTAGCATACATCCATCATGACTATGGAAAATTGCTAGGGATGAAAGACCCCTCAACCAATGTTACAAAATACACCATCACACCATTTGGAAAAGGCTGTAGCATCATCTTATCTTCATCATTTCAACACATGACCACACCAATCATCGCCCATTTTGTCTCTTCGTCTGAACTACATTGTTCTGAGGCCCTAAGACCAAGGCTATGTAGGCAGCACTTAGTTGACACGATGTCCTCTGGGGTTAGCTCGACCACCCTTGTTTGTTCATCTACTTGATGGACAAACCTTCTTTTCTCCTATTGACCATGACTTGACCTCGACCAAGACCAATCCATACCTTTGACCTTCTTCCTCCCTTTTAGGGAGAACTACATAGGCCTAAGGCCCTAACGACAGGGGCTATGTAGGCAGCACTCAAATCACATGACGTCTTCTGAGGTTAGCTCAGCCACATTCTTTTGTCCATCCATCCACCTCGACCAACCACTTTGGGGATCATTCCTATCTCCTCTGACCCTGACCACTTCCAAGACGACTTCACCTTGGTTATTTTTGCATGTATGCTACCCCACGACTAGTTAGCAAAATTGTGCACAGACTATTTTTGACCCTCACAAGTATAGGATCGCAAGCCAGTTGATCCCCACTACTTGTGACATTTTCGTGTTTCCAAGAGCACTTCCTGAGCCTGAGATACTTGGAGCATGATGACCATTAGAGCTATAACTTAGATTGAATAACCCGATCAGCTATGACTAATGCTGGATCTCGATTACTTCAATTTTGGCACTCCTCGACCCTTGATCTATGATAATTTGACCTGACCATCTCATGAAGTGGTATGCACACAATCACAACTATTACAACATTCACACTCACCATTTTTCATCCACTCTTTGTCAAATCAGCACCCGATTTAAGGTTCCCTTCCCTCGACTCCTGCTTTGAGGGGGAATACCTCATCCACAATCAGGGTAGCCAACCCTCCTATTTTTGTCTTGTAGTTCACTTGAATAACCAATAAGATGAAAGCAACTTTATCTCATACCTGGGGCAACCAACTCCTATTTTTGTCTTGCAGTTCATCCAGAACAACCAACAAAACAAAAAGGGGCAAATGTAGACACCGAAATCGTGTCTACTCCCTTGGTCATCCTCTCCCCATTCTCTCCCCTTGGTCCCCTTCGTCCACTTCGACACACCTAACCTATGTCTTATTAATCTAAAATAATCACTTATTTTACATTAATAATTCTTCTCTCTCTCACCCTATGACCCATTTATGACCCCCATTTTATTCTCCCATGCCTATTTAGCCCCTCTCAACTGTTTTCCCATGAACCTCGACCCTGGCAGCGTGTAAGAATGGGCAGAAGGCTAAAATTAGCCTCTGTCCCCATTTTGCAGCCGTCAATGTCGGTCACTATTCGGCCGACATCGGTGGTTCTGCCGGTGTCGGTTATCCTTAAAACTGCATTCTTTATCCGAATGCAGGATCCATTATCTGTTTCCCAATCCATTATCCATTTCCTAATCAGTTTTCCAATCCATTATCTGACCTTCTTTCAAGATGTTCTCAGATCTGCCTTTAGACTGGGAATAATCAGCAATCAATCTGCAACCAAATCTCTCTCACTCTCTCTCACAGGTCTTCTACACCAACTACAGCAACAGCAAGTACTCTACAGTAGCTTCCACCAGCAACAGGGCCTTCACACCAGTAGCACCAACAACAGGTACAACCCATCAGCAACATTTCTCCTCCAACAGGTATGAGCTAAGAATGTTTCTTTATTTCATTTCAATAATCTAGAAATGTATTAGATGTTAAGCTCCCATTCAGCACTTTCAGACCAGACCCGAATCCCTATCTCCCTGTTAGCCTCCTCTATCCCTCTGTCCCTTTTTGACATTCTGTTCATTGCCTCAGACCTCTGCACAGACACCTCAAGCCATTTTACTGACCCCAAATAGACCACAGACCCATCCACAGACCAAAAACTCGACCAGACCTCATTTAAAGACTACTGCCCCGACCGACGCTAGTCGAAGAGACCACTGCCCCCACTGATGTCGGCAGACCTTGACCAACCGACACCGGCAGCCTAACTGATGTCGGTAACTGTGACCAGCTCGATAGCAGCATTTAGGTAAGCATTTGCTTCTATTTCCTTTTCAGTCTTTAATCATTTCAATCTTTTATCATTCTGCCTTTTATCAGACATTATTTTTATTAATCAGTGGGTTTATATCCCTCAAGGAAGTCTTCGTACTTTTGGGATCAATCTTTTGCTTGGCAGCCCACCATCTCCTCATCTAACGCCTTCTTTGTTTTAGTCTCTTTCTTCTACGGGTGTCATCCTCCACAACCAAAGAGGATTTCTCACGACGTCTGAATTTGGTGTGCATGACTACATCCAGGTACATACAAGCCTTAGACCATTTCTCCTAGTTTCTCATTTCCTTCTTGAATGTAGAAAGCGAAAATCGTATAGAAACACTCAATACCCCATGTGTTGAGTGATGCCTACATACCAACTCTCCAAAGAGGAATAAAACTTCATGTAGTTCTCCCATGCTAGGGTGTGTGTGAATAACTGGTGAAATAAGATAGATTTTGGTATAATACTAATGTGACTAAGTTCCTTAACCATGAATTATGACCTATAAAATGTATTTAGACTTAAGCTTTGGGCTACTAAGGTTGTATGTAATTAGAATTGGGAGAAATTGGTACTTTGCTCTCAATGTGTAATTATGATTATGGTGGGTTTTAATGTGGAAACAACTTCTATACTAAATGGTTTTAAAAGTGTTTATATATTCTTATCTATGAAATTAATTTGAATGGAGCTCTCTAGGGACACATGTTGACCTTCCTATAACTTTTAAAATTTTAAATTAATCATTATTTAGTAGGAAGATAGGAGAGGGGGAAAGGAAACTAGAGTACTGAGTTATAGTCCCCTAGGGCACTCCAATCCAATGGGTGATTTCATCATGTTATGTGTTAGGTAGGGCCTAAAATATGTCTAAGTTTGATTAGAATAGGGGTGAGTACATTTCAGGATCATCTATCAACTTAGAAGAGTGTGCAAGTGGTTGAAAGTGATCAAAAGGGAACCTAAGATAGGTCTAGACATAAGTGCGTAAAAGAGTGGTCACATGTGCAAAATCTTAGCTTAAATGTTAATTTATGGGTCTACACTAATCTAGTACCCTAAAATCATAAGTATAGGGAGTTTAATTTAAAATTATAATTAAAGAAATAAAAAATAAGGGATAAGGGTAAGGCAAAAAGATAATATCTCCTAGGTGAGTATGGACACACTAACTTCTAAGACCAATTATAAACCCAACTATAATTTTACCACATCACCTTAAACTCAACCCATACAAGGAATGGAATCTAAGGAAGCATCACATGCCCAGTTCTTGTATTTTTAGTTCATAAATGAAATATTACAAGATTGGTATTGATACACACAAATTTTAATTATTTAAAAAAATATAAAAACATTAAACTTAATTAGAATAACATACAAATCATCCTAATTAAACACATGTATTACAAATATATTCATATCATAGTATTATACATCAATTTTCTCCACTTCAACACAATATTTAGAAGGTATATGTAATTTAGACATGATAGAATGTAATGAAAACTTATGAAATGTAAAAAAAAATTATTGAGTCTACTAATTCCTTGTGCCTTATATTACAAAAAAATTGACCATATAAAAATACTACAAAGTAGTATTTAAATAAAAGAGAGGAGGTTCTCCACCCATTTTCATGTAATCCCATTTCAATCCATCATGATAAGTCATTACAACATTACAACAACACACCCAAAAAAGATAAAATAAAAGAGAGACATAGAAAACAAGACAACCACTTTCCATTTTAGGACCATAAGAGAAACAATGGGACCATCAACTAGATCTCAGAGGGGGACCACTTCCAATTTCCTTTAGGTGCCTTGATGAGTTGCTAGTGCCTATGTAATGAGATTTTCTTCTCTGTCAAGCTTGGGTAGGTTGATAGGTGGTTCCTTGAATAAAACCTCTAATTTAACAATTTATCATGTGATTTTTAGAGGGCTCAAGATAAACCTTGACTGTATTGACTTGGCTGATGTTGGTTATGGATTACATGGAAAGATTAATAATAGCTTGGGATCCATCCTTATTGGCCTTTTCCACCTTATTCCTCATGACTATTTTAAAGTGTTAGAGGTGGACTCCAAACTCATCTATGCCAATAAAAGTGCCATCATGATAGAAGAGAACATATATTCTTACCTCCTTGAATTAAGAAAGGATTTGGTATATGCTTTTATCCAAGGAATATCCTTGAGCTAATCATAATGTGTAGTTTTCATGCTCCCTATAAATGTTTAATACAAGTAGAGATCTATGAAAGGCATGATTCTGAGCTCGAGGAACATCCCATTTTTATGATCATTATCATATTTTTGCATTTTTTTTCAATCCTTATTATTTGATCTAGGTACTATTATGCTCCTTGGAAGAGCACATTGTTATTTTAAATAGCTCCATTTACCTCCTCCAAGACTGCAAACAACTCTAAATACATGGTCTCAACCTTAACAATCATGTCAATTGGAAATGAGATCTTGACTTGGAACTCTTATGTCATAAACCATTATTTGAGGTCCTCTATGATATTTTTTGTTAACTTATTTATGGCTTGCACCATAGAGACCAAGCCCTTTATAATTTTATCCTCTCCAGTCTAGGTCCTCTTATTCATGATGGATAAGAGATCCTAATTTGTTCTCCACACAATTGAGTCCCCATTATGTGTAGAGGTTTGGGTCATAACCCTCCTCATCCTCTTATAATATATATGAAATTGGATTTAGATGTCTAGGTTCCCATGGTAGACCATATTAGGTCTTTGTGATCCCTGGGCTTCTAAGGGACTAGTCTAGCCTTGTCTCTCCATTGGTCCTAAGGTTATTGAATATAAGGTAGCAGATGAAGTGGATGGTGGAGGCATAGGTGGAGGTGGTAATAATGAATGTGGGACATAAAATGGGATAGAATTTGGTGAGGGAGGCATGGTTGAAAATTAAGGAGTGGCTAAGGGATCTTCCCAATGGAATAAGTGTGATCTCAATTGGTCTTGAGTCATATATACTTAGGGATAATTGACATCCGAGAGTTGAGTGTTCACCCTAAAATATGAAATGGGCCTATTGAATCCAATTCCTCAATGATAGGGTGTGAGAGATATGGAATCCCAATATGATGTTGTAGGTGCAAGAGGAGATTTCATTGATGGCTGGGAATAATCAAATTATATTACTCAACAAGGTTATGTTGAGGGCTTGTTTTATGTGTTGCCTCACTTGGAAGAATAGAGTTTGAAGGATCCTAAGGTTCATATATGTGTCTTATGTATGAATTAATAACACCCAAATTTGGGTGGTTATCTAGGGTTATTACAATTGAACTCATTAGAGAATTAGAGGCTACAAAATTAGGGAGAATTATGCGTTTAGATCAAATAAATTACAAGGGAAGCAAGAGAAATAGAAAAAACTAAAAATTTTAAGATCCATTATAATTATAGTGATGGAAATTAAAAAATTAATAGATACCATACCAATCACAAGGGCTGCCCAGGAATAATTAGAGGATTAGGCCATGTTGGTGCATTATAAATTGAGGGGGAAAACCATGAGCATCGAGAATTTCAAAATCAATGGTAACTGTTGACCATTTTTTACCACAAGTCAAAATGGGTCAAGCCCCTGTAGTCCAAAACTTTAATAGGGGTCTATTATAATGTTATAAGGTGTGTCAATACCTATAAATGTATCATAAACCATGTATCACTAATTTTAAGGGTGATGTTCACCTAAATGACCCCTGCTTAGTTAATTGTAGTTGATCGTGGTTTGACAGTAAGCTAGAAACATTGTAATCTTGGTGTTAACATAGCCTATGCTTGGTATGAATGGATCAAATTGAATTTTAAAATGGATTAATGACTTAAATAGGATCTTATATAATTTCATACAAGATCTAAGACCAGATATACACCCACAGGCATGGTGAAAAACATAATACATTCACATACAATTAACACCTATGTTAAGACCACCACAAGGTATGAAATAAAGGATTTATAAAAGATAAAAGTGTGTTGTGATGATATAAAACATATTTATTATGTTTTACATCATATTATAGTCTCAAATAAAGAAACTAAATCATTGAAGGGTTCAATTTCTAAAGTACACCACAATCATAGTCAACTTGAAGACTAAACTAGTTAAGGTGAAACTGAGCAATGATAGGTTGGTAAAAGAATTAAATTAATAAATGAGTTTTAAAGGGATCCTAAAAGTGATAATGAAATTATAATTACACTCTCATACAATGCAAATAAGGTATTTAAGGGTTCCCATACAAATAACCTATAGTCTATGGGTAAAGCCTGTACACAATCATCCTTTTCAAAAGTTTGTCTTGGGTTTTTGAACATCCTAATAACTTTTGGAAACCCCTCATGTATTCATTTTTTCTAAGGCTATAGGGTGTATGCCCTCTATTTTTTCTCATATAGAGGAAACTCCCTAAGGGTGCAAACCTATAGATTTTGAGGAAAGGAGATGACAAGGTGAGATAGAAGCTATGGAAAACTTACAAGAAGATTTAATAAGATGTGATAGACCTAGACCAACATGAAAAAACATTGAAAAGAGACTGATACATGTCAAGGTGGTCAAAACCCATATGGGAGTAGATAGACCTATTAGGTCTTATCTAGGCCTAAAGCCTAAGAAGGGGTAAATTTAACTTCTAGCATTAGATGGAATTTATAACCCATTTAAACATGTTCTTAGGGAGTTATAAGGTGTGTTCAATATTCTAACATGTATAATAATCCACATTGAAGCCACTTTTGGCTTAATACCAACTCAATCCTATGAAAATGGAGAACAAAGCTCAAGAGGCTCATTTAAGATGCTCACACCTACTTGGAGGATTTGAAAGGGAGTCTAAGGAGTTGGGGAATGATTAAGGAGTCCCTAAAAATTATTTTTGTGGAATTTGTTTGCATATCCATGTTAGACATGTATGAATAATCCTTAGAGGAAAAAATTACTCTAAACCCTCTAAAACCCTTGGTAGTGACCTAATCAGGAAAATGAAGGAATAAATCACCTAAGAGGCATAAAATTACCATTAAAGTGATTTAATATTGTCAAGGACACTCCAAGGATCCCCCCAAATAGTTAGTTGTACCCTACTTGTACGGACAATGTGGGAAATGGGTTTTCTTGACTATTTTTGGTGTCTTGTAGGTACAAAAGGGGTTTCAAGAGATGAAATTAATTTTGGAAGATACATTGGGACTTATTATAACTCACCATACCCATTTCATACTTTATCTAAGCCTATAACTACCTCTACATTTGCCTTTATCTCAGTTAGTCTGAATTGGCATAGTGAACAAGCTGGTGAGAGAGTGAAATTTTAAAGTGGGATTATTTTTAAGGTATACATAAGGAATATAAGACCATGAGGAGTCATAATAGGTGTCATAAACTCATCTGTATGGATCAGATTGGAAAACTAAATACTAACTTTTGTGCCAAATGTGAAGGGTAAGTAAAAGAGGAGTTATTTGGACTGCAGGTAGTGATAACTAATGTCTAGAATAATTATAATGATTAGGGATGAATTTAATGAATTTTAGATAATGTATACAAACCCTCCCTTTTAGTGCAATCATCACATCTATCCCTAGTCTACCGTGGGACATTATAAGAAGGCCAAATGATGAAGGTAGTTTTATGAACAAGCAATTAAAGAGTTCTATGCCACATCTCAGGAGTTTCATGTTTTGAGGCACATTTGTCCAAGTATACATTACATAGTATATTTCATATGCATCTCTCTTATATGTGTAACTCTTTTTCTCAGCTCTCTCCAATTCTATAAGTAGTAACCATTTTGGCTCTTGTAGACTAATACCACATCTGGTATGGTGAAGCCCTGTTGGTTTGATTTCATATTTTACCTTTTAATAATACAAGAAATATTTTTTTGAGTTCATAAGATCTTGTTTGAGTGTGTAAAGTGATAAATGGTTGAGTTTTGTGAATTCATTCTTGTTTTTCCTTATCCTTTCATATCTTATGCAATAAGTTCTCATTATAATAGGTCATATATAGTGTATTTAGTATATTAGGCTCCCTTCATGTGTGAAAGAGTCCCTATATTCAAAAAAATTATCTCTATTCTACTTACTTTAAGTGTTCTCATGCATATCACCTTTATATTGAAACACTTATGTTAGAACATTTTGGGACTTTGAGACTAGTTTATAGATATTATTCTTAGTGAGAGAAAGTATGATATCATAGTGGATATATTAATGGTGTATCACCCCCTATATTATATTTATTTTATACATACTTTTATCTCTTTTCCCTCAAAAAATTAGTAGTATAGGTGACAACCACTTCAATAAAAATTTAGGGAGATGGCCCTTAAACCTAGAGGTCTACTTCTCCTATAGGTAAGCCCACATACTAAAAAGTATTCCAATGTTGCAAGAATATTGTTGGGTATGGACCCTGATTGTCTTATAGATTAGAGGTTAAAATTCTAATGTTATTTTAGCCAAGTTTGGATCCCATTTTTTGAATCCCTCATGACACAAGGCATTGCAAGGGGGGAACCCTCCTTGTGGGGTCCAAGGGCCATGCACCTTGATAGGGGTTCAGGGGAAACACCCTCAAAGCAAATTTTTTATTAAAATTACCTTGTAAAATTATAATTTTATAGTCAATTTGGGTCATTGATTATAGGTTTCCATATCTGATGGTAGAGTTTATTTTTAGGTGTTTTTTGCCCTAAAAGGTAATTCAAATATGGCTGAGAGGTGAGAGAAGAAAAATTAACATATAGTGGAGGTAGAGAAAGTAGAGAGGTGTAACAGGGTTTGTTATAGGATTTTGGTTCTCTATTGTATTGCTGAAATAATATACTGAACAAGTTTGGTAGATGTAGCCCATTTTGGGTGAACCATGTTAAATCTAGTGTCTCTTGCTATATGTATGTTTTATATTTATTTTTTGAATTTTTTATTAATTCATTTCATATTTTCTCTTGTATGTGATTTGGGGATAAATCTGGATTTTAATTTATCCTAACAAGTGATATCAGAGCAAAGGTTTTTTGCATAATTTTAAATCACAGAAGGAAAGGGTTTGACCTCAAGTGGGAGTTATGGCAGATGAAAATAAATCTAAGGTGGAGAAGTTAAATGGATAAAACTTTGGACTATAAAAGATGAAAATGGAGGATTACCTTTACTAGAAGGACCTATATTTGTCATTGGGAGGGTAAACCAAGAAGCCATCGATAATGTCAGATGAAGCTTGGCAACTATTAGACCAAAAATCCCTTGGAACCATATGGTTGTGCCTTGCATCTTCTGTAGCATTCAACATATCACAAGAAAAGACAATATAAGATATTATGAGTATATCAGGCAAGTTATATGAAAAATCCTCTACCTCAAATAAAATATTTTTGATAAAAAAAGTATTTAATATGAAAATGTCTAAAAATGGTTTAGTATCAGATTATTTAAATGAGTTTAACATGATTACTAGTTAGTTACATTCCATAAATATTGAATTTGATGATGAAGTTAGGGCTCTTATCATTCTTTATTCCTTACCTGAAAGCTGGAATAACTTGGTAATGGTAGTAACTCTGTGTCTGATAATGCTAAACTAAAGTTTGAAGATGTGGTGGGTGTTATCCTAAGCAAGGAAATTCAAAGGAAAAGGGAAAGTGAAACATCCATATCTAAAAATGAATTAAAAGTGGAGAATAGAGGAAGGAATAAGAATAGAGGAAGAGGAAACCATGGAAAATCAAAAGGGGGTGTAAGATCTAAATCAAGAGGTAAGATGGAATGTTGGATCTGTGGCAAGCCAAGACACACAAAGAAAGAGTGTTGGTTTTGAAAGGATAAATCAAGTAAGGACCAACAAGAAGGTAATAGAGAAGTAAATGTAGCAAGTGATGTATTACAAGATGCTCTTATACTTTATTTGGATAATATTGTTGAATCTTGGGTTTTAGATTCAAGTGCCTCTTTTCATGATACCCCTCATAAATATTATTTTATAGATTATGTTCAAGGTAATTATAGGAATTTTTACCTTGGTGATGATCAACCCTATAGTATTGTTTGAAAGGTAAGCGTTCAGGTTAAATTACAAAATGGAAACACTTAGTTGCTGAAGGATGTAAGGCATGTTCCAAGCTTGAGGAGAAATCTGATCTATGTAGGGTAGCTAGGTAGTGAGGGTTGTATGGTCACATTTATAGCTAAATCGTGGAAGGTTACAAAGGGTTCTATGGTGTTTTCAAAAGGTAAGAAAGTAGATAATTTATATTTGTCTATAGATAATGTTAATTTATCTTGTGTTGTAGTTGCTACAAGTAAAGATGTAGCTTTGTGGCATTATAAACTTGGCCACATGAGTGAAAAGGGAATGAAGACCCTACATGAAAAAGATAAACTACCAAGTTTGAAATAATTAGATCTAGACTTCTGTGAGAACTATGTATATGGGAAACAAATCTACATGAGGTTTCTCAGGGTTGGACTAGCTAGGAAGGAGTAGAAGTTAGAGCGTGTGCATATGGATGTATGGGGACCAGCTCAGGTATCTTCATTTGGTGGTTCAAATTATTACGTTACATTTATTGATGATGTAACTAGGAAGGTTTGGGTATAATTTATAAAAAGGAAGTCTAATGTTTTTGATACATTCAAGAAATGGAAAGCCTTAGTTGAAAATGAAATAGGTTTAAAACTAAAATGCCTCAGATTAGATAATGGAGGTGAGTATTGTAGTAAAGATTTTAATAATTAATGTTTAAAAAGTGGAATTTATAGATAGAAAATAGTTCCAAGAACACCACAACATAATGGTGTGTCAGAAATAATGAATATGACTATATGGAGCATGCTAGATGCATGAGATTACATGCAGGTTTGCCTTTAAAATTTTGGATAGATGTTATAACTACATCAGTTTATTTGATAAATAGAGGACCTTCAAGTGCTTTGGATGGTGGAATACTAGAGGAGGCATGGACTGGAAATAAGGTAGATTATTCTTTTCTAAGAATTTTTGATTGTGAGGCATTTTATTATATTGACAAAGATCATAGGAATAAGTTAAAAGCTAAGTCTCAAAAATTCACATTTATTGGTTATGGAACTAATGACTATGGATTTTGATTGTGGAATATAGAAGATAAGAAAATAATCAGAAGTAGAGATGTTGTGTTTCATAAAAAAGGCATGTACAGGGACCAATTGCAAGAAAAGAATCAATAAGAATCTAAAAGGGAATATACAGTATTAGAAGACATTATAGAAAAAACATGTCCTAGAGGTTCTTGATTAAAATTTACAATAGTAACAGGTACCTCAAACCCTTGTTAGAATATCTGCAAGAGTAATTAGACCACCTAATTATTTTTTTCATTTTTTATATTATTTATTATTAATTGATGGTGGTGAGCAAGAAAGCTATCAAGAAGTAGTGTAGATTGATGCCAAGGATAAGTGGGAGCAAGTTATGGATGAGGAGTATGATGCTCTAATGGAAAACCAGACATGGGATTTGGTGGAGCTTCCCAAAGGAAAGAAGGCATTACAAAATAAGTGGGTATATAGGTTAAAGGAGGAGAACAAAGGTAAAAATAAATTCAAGGCTAGAATGGTGGTTAAAGGTTTTGCACAAAAGAAAGGTATAGACTTTGAAAAAATATATTCTCCAGTAGTTAAAATGACTTCTATAAGAGCTATTTTATGTTTGGTAGTAGTATAAGATTTGGACCTCGAACAGTTAGATGTGAAGACTGCATTCCTTTATGGTGATTTAGAGGAGGAAATATATATATGGATCAGCCATAGGGATATGAAGTCAAAGGTAAGGAGAAAATGGTGTGCAGGTTAAAAAAGAGTTTATGTGGCCTAAAATAAGCTCCAAGATAGTGGTATTTGAAATTTGACAATTTTATGATAGAATAGGGTTATTGTATATGTCATTCAGACCATTGTGTATATTTTAAAAGTTTTGAAAATGGTAACTACATTATTTTGCTTTTATATGTAGATGATATGCTTGTAGCTAGTTCCAACATGCATAATATTAACGTACTCAAGAAATAGTTAAGTGATAGATTTTCTATGAAGGATCTAGGTGCAACTAATTAGATCCTTGGTATGAGGATAACTAGAGATAGAAAAAATAGGAAGCTAGAATTATCACAGGGAGATTACATTAGAAAAGTGTTGGAAAGATTTAATATGTAAGATGCAAAATCAGTTGGGACACCTTTTGCTGCACACTTTAAATTAACAAAAGAATAATGTATAATAACACAAGAAGAAAAGAACTTGATGTCTAAAATTCTATGCTCAATAGCAGTTGGTAGTTTAATGTATGCAATGGTGTGTACAAGTATAGACATTGTACATGCAGTGGGAGTGGTGAGTAGGTTCATGAGTGATCCAAGAAAGGAACATTGGAAGGTAGTAAAATGGATCATTTATTACTTAAGAGGGACCATAGATACAGTGTTAAGCTATGGTGGATCAAATGTGACATTACAAGGATATGTTGACTTAGATATGGCAGGTGACTTGGATGGTAGAAGAAACACTATAGGGTATGTGTTTACAGTAGGTGGTATAATAATTAGTTGGGTATCATAGTTATAGAAGGTTGTGGCACTTTCAACCATAGAGGCTAAATATGCTACTGCTATAGAAGTAAGCAAGAAAATAATTTGGTTACGGAGGATGATGGAAGAATTAAGACATAGTCAAGAAATATCTACTCTATATAGTGACAGTCAGAGTGCAATCCATCTAGATAAAAACTTAGCTTTTCACTATAGGACAAAAACATATTTATTTGTGTTATCATTTCATTCATTTATTGATAGAGGAAGAGCAACTAAAATTAGAGAAGATACATACTAGTAAAAATCCTATGGATATGATGACCAAAGTAGTTACAAGTGAGAATCTAAAGATTTGTTTAGATTCAATTGGTCTTCATGGATGATAATTAAATTATGGAACTTCTCTAGGTCTAGATATTATAGTGGATGTAGTAGTGATGGAGTTGCTGCAATCAATCTCCAAGTGGGAGATTGCTGGGTGTGGAGCTTGATTGTCTTCCAGGATCAGAGGTTAAAATTATGATGTTATTTTAGTTAGGTTTGGATCCCATTATTTTAATCCCTCATGATGTAGGGGGTTTTAAGGGGTAAAACCCCCCTTGTGGAGTTTGGGGGCCTTACATTTCCCTCAAAGCAAAATTTTTATTAAAATTGCCTTGTAAAATTGTAATTTTGTAGTCAATCTAGACCATTGATTATAGATTTGCATATCCGATAGTAGAGGTTATGTTTAGGTGTTTTTTGCCCTAAAAGGTAATTTAGATATGGTTGAGAGGTGAGAGAATAAAAATTAACATAGAGTGGAGGCAGAGAAGGTAGAGAGTTGTAACAAGTTTTGTTACAAGATTTTGGTTCTCTATTGTATTGTTGAAATAATATACTGGACAAGTTTGGTGGATGTAGCCCATTTTTGGGGACCCACATTAAATCTAGTGTGTCCTATTATGTGTATTTTTTATTTATTTTTGAATGTTTGATTAATTCATTTCATAGTTTCTCTTTTATGTGATTTGGGAATAAATCTAGATTTGAATTTATCTTGACGAAGATTTTGCTAGCCAAGAAAGTGAAGAGATTGAAGAAATTGAGGATCTTGAAGAAAACATGGCTAGGCAACATGGCTTTCCTGCCTTTACTACTAAAAATCCAATTCACCTTCAAGCCTAGGATGGCATTCCTCCTAATGCTACAAAGAGTATGCCTACATTCAATGGTGAGGGTCATGTCACACCTAGTAAACACATCAAGAATATCTCTAATTTTTGTAGTTTTCACAATGTTACTAAGGATAATATTGCCATTAGACTTATTGCAATGTCCTGTAGAGGGAAATATCTTGATTGGTATAGGAATTTCCCTATTGGATGCATCCAATCATGAGATGACTTTGGAGTATTGTTAAATTCAAGGTTTAAAGATGAAAGTGACCATATTTATCTTATACATTAGCTCAGTGTGATCAAAAGAGATCCCAAGGAAATAATGCATGACTTAAATGAGAGGTTTCAAAAGACCTAGTATAGATTGCCTCCTCCCATGAGACCACCTGCTAGTTTTATCTTTCCTACATAATTGAGAGCCATTATTACTGATATTACTATTATTCTTCAATCCATGGGTGGTTTCACTCTTCTTGAAGCATATGAACTTGCCATTAAAGTTGAGAATGGACTCATTCAATATGGAAAACTACCTCCTAAATTATATATGCCCTTGATACCTAATATTCATGCTGATACTCCAAATATTGCTCAAATTCCTAATGCTAATGCCAATCCTAAGGCTATTCCTAAGAAGGAAAAATATGATGTGGATTGGAGAGAAATATTCCTAACCTTAGAGGCTCAAACTAGGCAAGCCAATAATAAATAAGGTCCCTATAAAAACCCTTACCCCTACCAATAGGAATATGGCTAAAAATATGGGAGAGGAAGAGGTCAAGGGTAGCCTAACTTCAACAGGCCTAACAATGTGTATAATCCCAATTCTACATCCAACACAAAAGAGATGGTATTGGTGTATAGTAACTTACTACAAGGTGAAAATTAGAAACAAGGCCAATTCATGGATAAAAATGAGAGTGGAGAACAATCTCTAATTACTCAAGGAGGAGTCACTCTTCTTCTATCAGTTGAAGATTAAGTCATGATGAAAACAAGTGAAGGTGGACAACCTCAAAGAGATATCTTTACCAACTTCCTAGTTGAGGACACTTTTGTGCTCAATCAAGGGAATTGTATTATATGCAACACTATATCCAAGATAAAATCTTTAGGAGGTGATAATAATGTGAGTACAAGTTCATCTAATCCTTTTACAAAGCAAAAAAGAATGGCTACAAGCATAGTAGTCCCAAAAAATCCTACACATCCTCCAAATTAGAATGTTGGAAGGACTATTCAAAGCACCTCAACTCCTCAAGTTTAAAACAATTCCTTTCTTCCAAGGATACAAGAAAAATTATGTATATCTGATCTAAATATTTTGGACTCATTAAATAATACTAAGACATTCATTTCCCTTTGGGATGTCCTTCATATGCCTGGCCAAAAATAGTTATCTACTCTCCCTACTAGTCTTTCACCTTTAATTCAAATTCATGGTCATGTCTCTATTAAAACTTCCCCTAACACCATTGTTGAACCATATACCAAATCTGATAATCATCCACCTTTCTACCTCACTCTCATAGTGGGTGATAAACTAGTCCATAATTACATAGTTGATAGTGGTGGTTCTACATTAATCATGCCCAAGGTTGTAGTTGATAATTTGGGCCTAAAATATGAACCTCATAGGAAATGAGTGCTTCAATTAGATTTTACACCTACTAAAATAATAATGTTGATAAAAAAATTTAAGGTTTTACTCCATGATTGTCCTATCTTTCCCATCCTTCAAGACATTATTTTTGTAGACCTTCCTGCTCATCTTGCAATATGCATTTTAAGAGATTTTACAGCTAAGATAGGGGCTATCTCTTAGCTAATTGGTAATTCTTAGCCTTTCAGACAAGATATGGATCAAAGGTAACAATATTAACTTAGCCTCTTACAAGGCTTCACATTGAGCCCTATGTTGAAACAAGTTCAAATTTAAATTATGTAATCAATGAGGAAAAATATTCTATTGTGGATGATGATACTTATTTCAAACTTGAAGGAATTTATAATTTTTTTATTTATGAATATGTTAATAATAATTATGAGCATTATCCTTATTCTTTCATGGAGTAAATTGATCTAGGAGTGTATTGTATACATGAAGAAGGAATACCAACACCTCTACTTGCAAAGGAAGAAGTTGAGGATGATGAGATGTGTAAAATGTTGTTTGATGGTTAAAGAAGTAAGATTGGTGCAGTATTTGGTGTTATGTTGGTTTCATCATATAAAAAACATTACTATGCTTCATATAGGTTTCATTTTAGTTGTACTTATAATGTGGCTGAGTATGAAGGTTTGATTCATGGCCTTCAATGGGCAAGGAGAAAAGGAATCAAGAATTTGTAAGTATATGGAGATAGTGAATCAATTTTGCATTAAGTTAGGAATGTGGTTACCACCAATAACCCCTTGATTAGGTCATATAAGCATAGGGTATGTTATTTTCTTTAATACTTCAATACATTCAACATACAATCAGTCTTAAGGGAGTAGAATAATCATGTTGATAGACTAGCTGCCATAGGAGCACAATTTGATACACCAATTTCCATAAAAGAGGAATGGAATCAACATCACATTAATATCATTATCAAACCTTCCATACCTAATAATTAGGTGTCTTTTCAAGTGTTTTATATTGAAAAACACATTGCATACTTATTTCAAAATGAAGCTCAATTTTCGTCAAGAAATCAAAAGAGACTCCAAAAATGTTTGATGACCAAATTGTGTAGCTAAAAACAAATAAGATACCTAAGGGCTTGGTGAAATTATAAATTATCTTTAATTTGAATGATCAAAATAATAAGAAAATGGTGATTATGTCTACAAAATAGGATAACTATGAAAGGGTCTTGATCTTTAAAGACAAACTCCTCAAACTAGGTAAGGTATGTTATACATTAGAGAAGCAAACATTCATTGATTTGTGTAGAGATTTTCATGACATTTTTTCTTGGGATTATAAGGACCTAAAATTATTTTATCCTATCCTATCACACCATACCATTTAATTATAACCTAGAGTTAAACTGGTTAGATAAAAACAAAAGTCCATCAACCCCAAGGTTGAACAAATCATGAGGATAGAGCTTACCAAACTCCTTGAATCTAAAATGATCTTTCCCATCAAACATTAAACATGGGTAGCTAACCTTGTGCCCATTAGAAATAATAATAGGGATATAATAATTTTTGTTTAATTTAGATACATTAATAGAGTTTCACTCAAATATCACTATCCTTTAACCTCAATGGAGCAAATTTTACAAATTATTTCAGGGTCTCAACATTTTTCTTTCCTAGATGGATATTCTAGTTATAATCAGATCCTAGTGAATGAGAATGATCAATTTAAGATAGAATTCACTAATAAATGGGGGAATTTTTCTTATAGGGATATGCCCTTTGGTTTGTTAATTGTTGATGCCACCTTTCAAAGAGCAATGGACATGGCCTTCAAAGGTTTGATCAATGAAATGTTGTTGGTTTATCTAGATGATATAACAATGTTCTCTAAAGATTATAATGAACATATGAAACACTTAAGTCAAGTGTTTTAAATATGTATCCAGTATGGATTATGTCTCAACCCTAAAAAATGCATCTTTACTATCCATAAAGGTAAAACCTTAGGATATATTATTTCCAAAGATGGTTTAACTATTGATCCTTAAAGGATAGAGGCTATTCTAGGCCTATCATTTCCATTTCATAAGAAAGGTATCCAAATTTTCTTAATCAAGATAAATTTTGTAAGGAGGTTCATACTTGGTTTTGTATCTTTGGTGAGACCTATCACAACCATGCTCAAGAAGAACCAAGTCTTTTCTTGGACTAAGGAAAGTAAGAGTAGGTTTGAGGCCATTAAGAAAGCAATTACACAAGCTCCTACTCTTGGGAACCCTAATTTTCCTAAAGACTTCATGTTGTATTCATTTTCTAACTTTGATATTATCATAGCTATGCTAATGCAAAATAATGATGAAGGTTTGGAACACCCAATTGCATTCTTTAGTCAAGGTTTGGAATATTATGAAGTCAAGTACACTTTTGTGGATAAATAAGTCTTTTCTATTGTAAGTATACTAAATAACTTTAGGCATATGGTTTCAAACAATAGGATTCATGTTATGGTCTCTCATCCTAGTAACAAAGAGTTTATCTTGAGTAAGGACCTTAGTGAAAAGAGGGCAAGATGGATTACTAAGGTAATGAAATATGATATTGATATCAAAGTGAAATATTTGATAAAGGGTAAAGGCCTTTGTGAACATCTAGCTTTAGATCTCCATGAGTCAAAAGAAAAGGCTTTAGTCAATCATGATTTCTCCTAACTAACTGGTTCCTTGCCTCTACAAAGTTAGACACAAGATGTTATCATATTTATTCAAAGTGTTCAGTATCCTAATGGTATGAGTATATCCTAAAGGAGATACTTTAGATTGCAAGATATTATTGTTTCCCTTGAAGATGGTGTGATTTTTAGAAGAGATACTAATGGTGTGCTATTGAGATGCATTGGCAATGATCAGTTTGGAGTGTTTCTTGAGAAGTTCCATGATGGAACATCAAGAGGTCATTTTTCCCCGAAGATCCATAGCTGCCAAGATCATGAGGGCAAGATATTATTGGCCTAGCCTCTTCAAGGAATTCTATTCTTAGGTAATAAAGTGAGTATAATGTGTTTTATTTGTAGGAAAATAAAAGCTTACATCTCTCTCTTTGATGCCTACCCAAATATATCAGCCTTTCATGTAATGGGTTCTTGATTTTATAGGCATGATAAACCCCCCATCAAGTGCTAGTCACAAATGGATACTCATAGCAACTAACTACTTCACAAGGTGGGTGGAGGTAGTGGCATTGAAGTAAGTTAATGACAATTGTATCTTAGAGTTCTATGAAAATATCATAGCAAGGTTTGGTACTCCTTTTACTATAATATTAGAAAATGAACTTGCTTTATGGGTATTAGGAAAGCTAATTGAGCAAATAGTAATGGCATATACTTGATCACTTAATCTAACTATTACCCTTAAGGTAATGGATTGGATAAATCCCCTAATAAGAATTTTATTAGAATCATCAAGAAAACTTTGAAGGATAATCAAAGAGATTGGCACACTAAATTGAAGACAACAATATAGGCTGATAGAATAACTCCCAAGAGGTCAATAGTGAATTCTCCCTTTTGTGTTTATCTATGGAAGGGAGTTTAGGCTATTTATATCCTAAGAGTTGCCTGCCTTAGAGTTAGAACATCAACTAGAGTTGCTAAAGAACACTCTAATAGAGGTAATGTTGATATAATTAATGGACTTGTAAGAGACTAGAGATAAAGCTCATCAAGCTATGGAACATCACCAAACACTAATGAAGAGGTATTTTGACAAGAATGTAACTCCAAGAAAATTCCAAAAAGGTAACATAGTGTTGAAATGGGATGAATATAGATCAAAACTAGGGAGATATACCAAATTTGATACCTTGTGGAGTGGACTATATGTCATCATCAAGTGCAAACATAGAAACTCTTTCCAATTATCAAGGATGAATGGAGAGGAGATGACTATACCTATGAATGGGATACATTTAAATCCTTTATATTGAGAAAATCAAGGTTAATATTTTAAATATTATGTTAGGTGTGTATTTTGTCTCGGTTGTGTGTGTTATGTTCCATAAGTGTTCTAGTTAAACACATGTATGTTTCTTTAGGTGTGTCTTATTTTGTGTGTCTTTTCCTTATGTTTGGTGTGTTTTATATTGTCACTTATATTTTCACCCTTTGAGGATATTCAAATCTCTCATCATCCAAGTGGCACAATAGAATCACCTCTATGCTTGTGGGTAGCCTAAGAAATGAGGTGAGTCTCAAGATAGGGCTAGCTCCCTTGATGTACCACTTAGGATTGAACCTAAAACTAAACCTGGGGAGGGAAGGGGGAAATATAAATAAAAACAAAATAATCTAAGTGAGGTGATACACAAAATTGACTGATGACTTCCAACCATATGTATACTACACTTGAGACCAAGAAACTAACCAAAACATACACTTTTCCAATCTAAGTCTTCTTTCATCAATGTTACATTATGAGGTTATGGATGATTGAACATGGATAAGAGGAATAGAAAAGAGGCCTATGAGAGAAATAATGAATATACTAACTCAATTAAACCTTGACATCTCCTGGAACACATCACATGCCCTATAAGAAGAAGCTATAAATAAGCGAGAGAATGTGACAACATGTTAATGAATCCATAGTCTTCACTAAGAAAATTCAACATTCAAGTAAAACATACTATGAATAGTAATGGAAGAGTTAAAACTTATTCATTTTATTGATCAAAATTTATACAAATGAGTAGGGCTTCACCATACTCAGGTGGAGCATTATCTACAATGCCAAAATGGATAGTTCTTACAAAACTTGAGAGAGAGAGAGAGAGAGAGAGAGAGAGAGAGAGAGAGAGAGAGAGAGAGAGAGAGAGAGAGAGAGAGAGAGAGAGAGAGAGAGAGAGAGAGAGAGAGAGAGAGAGAGAGAAGTCCAAGGGTCACAAGGAAACTTTTCAAGCTGATACAAAGAGTTAATTTTGCATGTATAGATGGTACATGATGAACCATGCAAGTTTAGGAGCTAAAAGTATCGATACAAGTCACAAACTTCATGAAAAGTGGCATAAAACTCTCTATTTTGCATTAAAAACTACCTTCACAATTGGAGTTGTTTGAACATATTATAACTAATGAGGATTATTTAAAATTATTATAATGGAAGGGTAAGATCTCATAAATGCCTCTCCATGCATTGGTTCTATGCTTGGTCCTCTAGAAACCTTTAAAAGTGAGCCACCATCATTTTTTATCCATAAAACTACCCTTCCATGCACCCTGCATACTTGAGTTATCCATAAAAATACATGAGAGGGAGTGAATGACAAGTTTCAAGGCCCTTCATGACCTTATAAGGATTAGGATCACATTAAATTCATCTCACTTAAAGCTTTCTATCTTCTTAACTAGCTTGTCCAATATGCCATATTTGATTAGCTGAGTTGAATCACCTAGTTGGGGCACTTAGAATTTGTTTCAGGGCATTAAATGAGTATTGAGAGTCTATTAATTCTTAATATTCCATCCAAACTTTGTTTCATCTCTTAAATATTCTTTTAGCCTTCATAACACATAAAACAAAGATAAAAACCTTATTTTTTCACCCATCCATACAAGTTCATACAACTAAAAGAGTGTGGATTAGACTGAGTGAATCCTTTACAAGTTTCAAAAGGTTTCATGGTCAAATTATGCCCCTATACTAGGTTCCCAACTCAATCTTCTCCATTGGGTATCTAGCAAGGGTTTTCAAGGGTTTTAGGCCAATTTTAAACCTTAAGGATTGTTCATAAAGTTGGGACATCTAACCTAAAAAAAATCTACTAATTTGGCCTTTAATACCCCTACCAACATCATCTAACTCATTTGGATCCCATGCATATCTTCATGAGAGATGTGAGCTCTTGAACTTAGCCTCTTGAGCTTGTTCTTGTTCTTCTTGTAAGTCTGAGTTGGATTTTGAACCAAAAATGGCATCTCCAACATTTCCTCTATGAGGTGAAAGATTAAACACACTTTTTGTGACATCATTAGTGTATCCTAATAGTTTTTATATCATGTATAATTTCAAAAGTATGAATGACATCATATTTGGACACTAGGCCTAATCATGCTTAACAGGTCTAAGTTGACTTTTAGATTTAAAAATGTCTTTCAATGGTTTCCCATGTCTCTAAATGATTCAAAAACATATAAATACACCTCCTACACATTTTCTAATAAGTCTAAATTCATTTCTAAAGATAAAGGTGACATTTTTTTCCCATTTGGTCTTATGGCTTAAGCCTGATCAAGTAGGTATGGATGCAAACCTAGGAGTTTATCTCATCTTATATGAGTTTCCTCCTTTGTGATAGGTTTTTTTTGTTGTCCTAGTCATTTTCAAGCTCACAAAAATCTCTCTAAGGTCCAAGCCATCTCAAATTCACCCTATCACCCCTCTTTCTCCAAAACTACCTATTTATGCATTGAGGGGAGTGCCCCTTATCTATGACAAAATAGGGGGTACTTCCCCTATTTGTATAAGAAAAATAAGTATTGGATGAGATTTTAGATATATATATATTAATGACCCTATGGACAAAATTTCATCCCTTGGTCATCTTGTGTGACCCTCTAACTCTTCAATTTATCGAGACTATGTGATTTTATACCCTGCCTACTTCACAGTCATTTGCCTTGGCTATAGGTGTCTACTAGGGTCTTAGAGGTATATAAAATCCATAATTCCTCTTTAAATATTTTTTTTATATCACCCACACCTCACTAAGATGGTCACTCAGTACTTCATCATGTGTGAACTCGTATCAATAGTGCCTATGCTCTTTAATCTTCAAAAAATGAGTCTGCTACCTTGAATGATATACTCTACCTATAGGTTCTTATGAGTGTTCATGTGGATTTAACTTGGATTATCTTGATGATAAATACTCCTATTGAAGACCTATTGTTACACAATGTGCTGAAGTTAGAAACCCTCTTTGGAAACCTTCACCATCAACTTAACCCCAATCTCTAGGTCACTATTTTATTTCAAGCTCTCTGACTGTAGGTGGATTTTTTGCCTTAACTAAGGTTGATCATGATGCTTGAAAACTCCTAAATTAATCTATCTAGGTCATAATTAATTCATTTGATAAATACTCTTCTTTGAAAACCTTCAAGCATCACTATAGGAATAATCCAAGGTCATTTCCCTGTTGACTACTTTTTGACCTTGTTGTAGCTACATATTAGGGCTTGTACAGACTGTAGGTGTTTGTAAGGGTGTAAAAATGGTAGATGAGCTTCCTTTAGTGTTCAATAGGTCATTCATACTGAGTTAGGCCATTTATGGCCATTAAAACATGTGGGATGGTTTGTATTTTAAATTGAGAAGGAAACCACCTCTTGGGGCTCCTAACCTGTAGACACTACTGCATGCTTTTAGTGATTTTAGAAGCAAATTTGAGGCTCTCAAACACTATCTTTCCCTCATCATATACTTTCCAAACTTGGTGAAGCCATTGTCCTAGGTGAAAGATACATGATTCATCTATTTATATGCCTTGGTGCAATTTTTAGGCATGTTTTAAGATACCTACAAAACCTCCTAGGTCTCCATTTTGCTCTTTTAGGGATAAGAGACCAAAATATGGTCATGTGAGCTCTTGAAATGATCTCAACTCCATTTGCAACTATAGAGCACTTTAGATAGATCAATCATGGTATTTTAAACCTATAAGGCTCCAAATAAGGTCTCATTACATGCCTTATCTCTCTATTGAACATCTCAACCCCCTATTTAG
Organism: Torreya grandis; assembly: GCA_037957365.1. Taxonomy (NCBI): domain Eukaryota; kingdom Viridiplantae; phylum Streptophyta; class Pinopsida; order Cupressales; family Taxaceae; genus Torreya; species Torreya grandis. The sequence continues at coordinate 815,698 of JARHVA010001814.1, forward strand.
GCCACCTATAGGTAAGTATTTGGTGCCCAATAGTGAGTTGAACATGAACACTATGATAACCTTCTATGAACATGAACCTTGATACTTGCATCCAACATCCATAATACACTTCTATAAATTATAACAAGTTGAGACACATGTTCATCTCTCTATGAATCATCATGATGTCAGCAAGACCTTGTAGGTATGCATTAAGATGTGTGTATGTAGACATCAACTATGGATTTAGGCAGTAGACATGGCTTCAAGGTTCTGAATGATTTTAGAGCCTATAATAACACCTCCAAAAACATCCTCACACCATCAAGGGTATGAAATAAGTAACAATACCTCCATTTCAATGTGAATTCAATTGTTGAAGGCACCTATAGGTGTGATAACATGACCAAATATGTGAAAATGTTCAACATGACTGCTAAAATCTCCTCCTTTGCATAATATGAAAACTTGGACCACCACCATATTATAATAAAGGATGAATCAAGACTTAAAAACCTTAAACACAATTATGAACATGTTATGCAAGTCCTTTGTATGGAATTAAAACTTTTACAAGTGGAAAATTGATTGAAACTATTCATGGTGACACCCTCTTGCAAAGTGAGTTAGTTGGCTTATCAAAACAACTTGAAAATTTAAAATAATCATGGAAATTATTATATAAGTAAATAAATATGTTATAAAAATAATCTTAGTAACTGGATTGTATGGAATCTCCCAAACCAAAGCAAAACTCAGAGGGTGTATAGATTAGTAGGCAATTTTGAAAAGTCAACTTCAAATATATAATTCATAAATCAAAATTGATAATTATCATAATAGTTGATATTAAAATTTAGGTATATGAGTTTATAATATTCCCCCAATATTATTTTTCTTGAAACCCCTTGTGCTAATTGTACTACGCAAGAACCCGTAAGTCACTTCTCTATGCCAAGAAGGCTGAAAAAGAGATAGAATGGTTTTGGCATATAAATGTCACTTTAATATCATTAAAAATGTTTATTTGAGATTATTAATGTTAAATTACATCCCCTAACCCTATCCTATGTGGTACACTTCCCAAGGAGGTCATACAAGTGCCATTTCTTCTTCTTTCATTAGAAAACTACCCTTTCTTCTACTAACCTACAAATTTTAGTTTTACCAGTTACTTAAGACTTAAGTGGGAACATGTGACATGAAATAAGCCTTTTTTAACCTTAAAATTTACCAAAAAACTTGTACAAAGCATTAAATACACCTTTTTGACCCCTCAAATGACCCAAAAATGATATAAGGACATAAAAACCAATTGACCAAAGATAATATAAAATTATTTGACATTAATTAACCAATAAAACACCTTATTACAATATATTATACCCCTTTATAGACCTAAAAATCCATGTTTTTTACTAGGGGTGCCCCAATTTGACCTAAAAGTCAAATTTGGTCAACAAATTGGTGACTCATAGGGGTAGTATGCCTGCTATACTAACTAGACCAGTAGTATTATTATTCCATTTGTCTTATTGAGTCATCTAAGGAATAAGACAAACAAGATAACATTTACCATTGACCACAAACCTTTGATCAAGACAAGACACTAAGACTACCTCAACCACATAAAGCAAGGACACACACAAGGAAAGTAAACACACAAACACATGTGCTCTAAGCACTTAGGGGAATAAATTAAAAAACTATTATGTAAAAATAAAAATTATTCATACTTCCCTTTCCAAGATCAAAGGGAAAGTTTCTTAAGTCTCCTTTTGCATGAGATGGATAAGGATGCCAAGCATGTTGCTCTTGAGATTGAACATTTGATGGACCAAACCTATTCCTTGGTACTTCACTTGACTTGTTATCAAATATATAATCTCAAAATAGGTCTATAAATTATACATATTCATCTTGAATTTTTTTACATACTTCATGTTTCTACCCACTCTATTTCTCATGATCAACTTTCATCTTATTTGTAGGCATAGTCTCAAAATGAATGATCTCTTGCTCATTGAAAGATTGAGGCCAATAGAGGTTTAACAATTTCATCTTTTTCATTTATGACATTTTGAACAATGTCATCTTTCTTACCACCACTTGTAATCAGCCTTAAATGAATTATAGACCCCTTGAGAGACTCAAACTCTTTGAAAATGTCCTCAAAACTATACCATAATTCATCATATTCACTTTTATCATAATAATTAAGGGTAAAAATAAGTGATACTCCTTTAACTTCTTATTTAGATTCCAAAAGTACCTCTTCCAAGAGTTTTTCTTCAATACAAGGAGTGTATGCTTTGTCATCAACCAAACAAGGAGATTCAACACAAGAGCTTACCTCTTATTCATCACTTAGGACCTCTTGAGGATCTTCAAATTATACCTCATCTATCAAAATCTATTCTTATTTTTCAAGGACTGAAACATCTTCAAACTCCTTTCTAGTGATGCCAAGACTAGGCATTTTAAAATCTAGTGACCTAGTCCAATAAGACTGCCAAGGAATTGCACTTTCTTCAAGTGAAAGTTATAAATTTTCCTCAGCCACTTGATATTATTGAGTTTCCCACACCATATGTCCATTAAGGAAAAGGTTTATGGGATGAGTACAAGATGAACTAGGTTGTGGAGGTTGAATAGAGGGCTCAAAATTAGATTGATAATGCAAAGTAAGATGTTCTTTTGGGAGCTCTTGAGGAAAAGGAGGCAGACCTTGTGTTAAAACCACTTGATTTTCTTCCTTCAAATTTACCAACACCTCATTAAAATTTGATTTGGATTGAGTACTCTCTTGAGAAAGGTTAGATGGGGTGTGTTTAAGCATAGGATATTCTTTTGGGACTAAACCTTCCATCTCACCTTGACATAACAACCTCATCTTTGACTCTAACTCTTAAATTTGTTTGGCTAGGTTATCTTGGAAAAGTTTTTCTTATAGTTCATAATAATCATCATGAGGATAAGGAGTACATGAGGTTTTCCATGAAACACAAGAAGCTTCTTGAGGAAGGGTGGAGGGACTTGCAAAGGATCAACTCCATTTTCCACTTCACATTATTGGACAATATTTCTATCTTCTTTCTTTCCCCATGACTCCACTATCTTGCTCCAACTTAGGACATTGGGATTATGAGTCTCCTTTTGAGGTGGTGGGGATGCCATGTGAGATGTAAATTAGGGTTTGAAATCCACTTCCTTTTTTTCCAACATGGACTATTGCATATGCATATTTGCCAACTCAATTTACCTATCAAGATTAGCTTCAAACATGAGACTTCTTATTTCAACTCTCTCTTCCAATAGATTTGGAAAAGGATGACTTTGATGGTCTTTATTTGGCTCATGATCATGGGTCATGTATGGCTGGTATGAAACTTGGGGAAATGGATATGAAGGTTGATAGGTATGGTGAGGTTGCCTTTTATGAACTTTTAGCCTATCCTCTAAGGAAGATACTAAACCACTAACATCAAGCATCTCACTTGTGAGTCTTTGCCAATTAGCTCTCTCAATAGGTACCCACTCTCTTTTGATTAACTATAATTATTCTCTCACCTTATGAATAACATGATTAGGAACCTCTATGACACATTCCCTTTGAGTATCAAGATCCAACATATATCTCTCATAGCCCAAGAGTGTCTTCTTGACGGTGGAAATGGGTTGTCTTGAGGAGTGGCTAGGTTCACCAGGAGGAGCAAAAGATTGAGAAGGTTGGTTATATGATAGATATACTTCATGCATGGGCTAACAAGGATCATATTGGAGCTAATAAGTATCATGACAAGATTGATCAAGGAGTTGTGCATATTGATAGGGAATAGTACAAGCTTAAAATGTTTCACCAACTTGTAGGGAATAAAAATCACCACTAAAGTTAGACATGAAACCTCATGAAAAGCAAGAAAACAAATAAAATATGTTACCACCAATCTTCAAAGGATAACCTGGGTTGCTTGACTAGCTGATAAAACTTCATTGTCACCATTGATGCTTTGATAGATGCCTCTAAAGACTAATTTTTGAGAGACAACACCTAAAATCCATCAATCTCTTGGAATAAGAGTCCCATCGATCATGCCAAAAACTATTGCCCCTTGTATTTTCACTCTTTTAGGAGAATAAAATATCTTCTCATCCAAGTGGTACAATGGAATCACCTCTAGGCTTGTGGGCAGCCTAAGGATTGAGGTGAGTCTCTAGATAGGGATAGCTCCCTTGATGTACCACCTAGGATTGAACCTACAACTAAACTTGTGGGGAGGGGGGAAGGGGGAAAGATAATTAAAAACAAACTAATCTAAGGGAGGTGATACACCAAATTGACTGATGACTTGCAACCACATGTATGCTATACTTGAGACTAAGAAACTAACCAAAACATACACTTTTCCAATCTAAGCCTTCTTGCATCAGTGTTACATTATGAGGTTATGGATAAATGAACAAGGATAGGAGGACTAGACAAGAGGCCTATGAGGGAATTAATGAAGATAATAAATCACTTAAACCTTGACATCTCATGAAACACATCACATGCCCTATAAGAAAAAGCTACAAATAGGTGAGAGAATGTGACAACTTGCTAAGGAATCCATAGTCTTCACTAAGAAAATTTAACATTCAAGTCAAAAAAAAAATATGAACAGTCATAGAAGAGGTAAAACTTAGTCATTTTATTAATCAAAATTTATATAAGTGATTAGGGCTTCACCATACTCAGGTGGATCATTCTCTACAATGCCAAAATGCATAGTTCTTATAGAACTTGAAAGAGAGAGAGAGAAGAAGAGAAGTCCAAGGGTCAAAAAGACACTTATCAAGCTGATACAAGGATTTAATTATGCATTTGGAGATGGAATGGGATGAACCATTTAATTTTGAGATCTACAAGCATCAATCCAAGTCACAAACTTCATGAAAAGTAGCATAAAACTCTCCATTTTGCATAGAAAAACTACCTTCATCATTGGATCTATTTCAATTTCCTATAACTAATGAGGAAAATACAAAAATATTGGAATGGAAGAATAAAATATTATACATGCATCTCCATGCATTGGTTACATGCTTGGTCCTCTAGAATCCTTTGAAAGTGAGCTATCATAATCTATTATCTAGAAATTTTCCCTTCCATGCACCCTACATAATTAGCCTCAAAATTAGCATTATTTGTCTATGAAAATACATGGTATGGAATTAATGACAAGTTTTAAGGCCCTACATGGCCTTATAAGTATCAAGGATACTTAAATTCATCTCACTTGAAGCTTTCCATCTTCTTCACTAGCTTGTCCAATATGCTAGATTTGAATGGTTGAGTTGAATCACCTGGTTAGGGAACTTATAAGTTTTTTTAGAGCATGAAATGAATATTTTGATTTATATTAAATATTAATATTCCATTCAAAATTTATTTCATGTCTTAACTCTTCCTGTAGCCTACACAACACATAAAATAGTGAGAAAAACCCTATTTTTACCCCCATTCATACAAGTCTATACAAATAAAAGAGTGTGGAGTAGACTAAGTGAGTCCTATATATGTTACAAAAGGTTTCATGTCAAACTATTCCCCTATACTAGGTTTCCAACTCAATCTTCTCCATCAGATCTCTAGCAAGGGTTTGCAAGGGTTTTATGCTAGTTTTGACTCTTAAGGATTATTTATAAATTTGAAACATCCATCTTAAAAAAAAATTATACCAATTTGGCCTTAAATACCCTTTTCAACATCCCCTAATTCTTATGGCTCCCATTCAGATCCTCATGAGAGATGTGAGCTCTTGAACTTAGCCTCTCAAGCTTATTCTTGTTCTTCTTCCAAGTTTGAGTTGGATTCTAAACCAAAAATGACATCTCCAAGGTTTTTTCTACAAGTTGAAAGCTTAAACACACTTTTGGTGACCTAATTAATGTATCCTTATAGGTTTTAGAGCATGTCTAAGTCCAAAATTATGAATGACCTATTTGGACATTAGGCTTAGTAGGCCTGACTTGACTTTTAGCTTCAAAAATGTATTTTGATGGTTTCCCATGTCTCTAAATGATTAAAAAACCTCTAATTACACCTCCTAAACATTTTAAAACAAGTATAAATTCATGTCTAAGGCCAAAGGTTACATTTTTTTCCTGTTTGGTCTTATGGCTTAAGCCTGCTCAAGTAGGTATAACTTCAAACCTAGGAGTTTGGCTCATATTGTTTGAGTTTCCTCTTCTGTGATAGGTTTTTTGTGTTTGCATAGTCATGTTCAACATCAAATATCTCTCTCCAAGGTCCAATCCATCTCAAATTCACCCTATCACCCCTCTTTCTTCAAAACTACCTATTTATGCATTGAGGGGAATACTCCCTATTTGTGACAAAATAAGGGATACTTCCCCTATTTGTCTAAGCAAACTAAGTATTGGATGAGATTATATATATATATATATTAATGACCCTCTAGAAAAAATTCCATCCCTTTTCCATCTCATATGACACTCTAACTCTTTAATTTAATGAGACTGTGTGCTTTTGTACCCTACATGTTGTCACAGTCATTTGCCTTGGTTGTAGGTGTCTGTTAGGGTCTTAGAGGTCTATGAAATCCTTACCTCCTCTTTAAATAGTTTTGTGAGATCACCCACACCCCACTAAGATGGTCACTCAATACCTCATCATGTGTGAACTCCTATAAATACTTCCCATGCTCTTTAATCTTCAAAAAATGAATCCACTACCTCTACTAATGTACTCTACCTATAGGTGCCTATGAGTGTTCATGTGCCTTTAACTTGGATTATATTGATGATAAAGACTCCTATTGAAGACCCTTTATGGTTACATAATGTTCTTAAGTTATAAACCCTCTTTGGAAACCTTCACCATCACTTTAACCCCAATCTCTAGGTCACTACCTTGTTTCAAGCTCTTTAATTGTAGTGGCTTTTTTGCCTCAACTAAGGTTGATCATGATGCTTGAGAATTCCTAAATGAATCTATCTAGGTCACAATGAATGCATTAGACAAATACTTTTCTTTGAAAACCTTTAATAATCACTTTAGGAACAATCCAAGGTCATTTCTCTGTTGACTACTATTTGACCCTACTATAGGTACATATCAAGCCTTATATAAATTGTAGGTGTTTGTGAGGGTGTAAAAATGGTAGATGAGCTCCTTTTAGTGTTAAATAGGTCATTTATATTAATTTAGCTCATGTAAGGCCATTAAAACATGTGGGATGGTTTTTATTTTAACTTGAGAAGGAAACCACCTCTTGGGGCTCCTAACCTATAGACACTACTACATGCTTTTAGTGATTTTAGAAGCAACTTTGAGGCTCTAAAAAACTATCTCTCCCTTTTCATTTACTTTCCAAACTTGGTGAAATCATTTTCCTAGGTAGAGGATACATGATTCATCTATTTTGATGCCTTGTGGTACTTTATAGGCATGTTTTAAGATACCTACAAAACCTCCTAGGTCTCTATTTTGCCCTTTTAGGGACAGGAGACCAAAATATGGTCATGTGAGCTCTTAAAATGATCTCAACTCCATTTGTAAATATATATCATTTTGGATATATTATTCATGGTATTTTAAACATATAAGGCTCCAATAAGGTCTCATTACATGATTTATCACTCCATCTCAACCCCCTGTTCAGGCCACTTGTAGGTGAGTATTTGGTGCCCAACAGTGAGTTGAACATGAACACTATGATAACCTTCCATGAACATGAACCTTGATGATTTCATCCAAAATCCATAATACACTTCTATAAATTATAATAATTTGAGACACATGTTCATTTCTTTATGCATCATCATGATGCTAGCAAGACGTTATAGGTATGCAATAGGATGTGTGTATGCAGGTACCAACTATGGATTTAGGCAGTAGATGTGGTTTTAAGGTTCCAAATGAGTTTAGAGCCTATCCTAACACCTCAAGAAACATATTCACATAATTAAGGGTATTAAAAAATTACCATTACCTCCCTTTCAATGTGAATTCAACTCCTAAAGGCACCTAAAAGTGTGCTAACATGACCAAATGTGTGAAAATGTTCAACATGACTACTACAATCTCCTCCTTTACATCACATGAAAATTTGGGGCACCATAATATGCTAAAAAAGATTAATGAAGACTTGAAAACCTTAAACACACTTATGAACATGTTTTATAAGTCATCTATATGAAATTCAAACTTTTGCAAGTGGAAAATTGACTGAAACTATTCATAGTGACACCCTCCTGCAAAGTGAGTTAGTTGTCTTATGAAAATAACTTGAAAGATTAAAAAAATAATGTAAATTATTAGAGGATGAATCCAATATGATCTAAAAAAAATATTAGTAATTGGATTGTACGAAATATCCCAAACCAAAGCAAAACCTAGAGGGTGTATAGATTAGCACGTAGTTTTAAATAGTCAACTTCAAATGGATGATTCATAAAGCAAAATTGATCATTATCAAACTTACTACTATAAAAAAATTTGTATATAAGTTTTTAATAATCCCCCAACATAATTTTTCTTGAAACCCTTTGTGTTGACCATACCAAGCAAGAACCTACAAGTCACTTCTTTATGCCAAGAAGGGTGAAAAAGAGATAGAATGGTTTTGGCCTAGAAATGGCACTTTCAGATCATCCCAAACATGGATTTGAGCTGAGGAAGATTAAACTACATCCATTTACCCTATCCCATATGGTACACTTTCTAAGGAGGTCATATAAGTGTTATTTTATTCTTCTTTCACTTGAAATCTGCCCTTTCTTCTGCATAACCTAAAAATTTCAATTTTACTAGTTACTTAAGACTTAATTGGACACATGTGACATGACATCATCCTTTTTTAACCTTCACATTTCCTAATAAACCCATCTAAAGCATTAAATGCACCTTTTTAATACCTCAAATGACCCAAAAATGATATAAGGACATAAAAACTAATTAACCAAAGCTAATATAAAATTATTTGACATCAGATAACCTATAAAACACATTATGAAAATATATTATACCCCTTATAGACCTAAAAATCCAAGTTTTTTACTATGGGTTCCATAATTTGACCTAAAAGTCAAATTTGGTCAATAGTTTCAAAAGCTAATTATGTATCCAACTTGTGTATAGGTGACTCCATGACCCAATGGAAAAGATTAGGCTAGTGGTCTTGGCATAGCAAACATACCACCCTTGGTAAATCACCAAGAATGTTGACCATGTTTTACCACAAGTCAAAATGGGTCAACCCCCTATAGTCCAAAACTTGCATAGGGGTATATTATAATGTCATAGGGTGTCTCATGGTTCATTTGATGTGATTTAATATCTTATTAGCCTTGGTCATAGTCCAATTTAGTCCTTATGTCATTTTCAATCATTTAGGGGTCATAAATAAAAGTGGTATAGTTTTATTAGGTAGACAAGTGTCATAAACTCATCCTCAACATCCATCATGTTAATCCCTATCATATTCCTTGTCAAGAATGTCAGTACTAATAGAAACTTGTAGGTGTCAATTAAAAATCAAGAAAATAAGTGAAAAAGGGAGTTTTAAAAGTTGTATAGCCTATGGGAAAGAATGGCACATTAGAGAATCTTGTACAGTGACCCTTCAGCTTCTCTAACTCCATTTTCATGCTTAATATGCTTTGTAAGTGTCAAAATTAGACTAAAATAATTCTATCTCTCCATCACTCCACTAGGCAAACAAAACTGGTCATTAGGTTTATTCTTGGTACAGCTAGTAGGAAGACTTCTAGGTCAAATCTCTTGGTGGTGGATAGTAAACTTGATCAGCTTTATTTTCATGTTTGTTTTGAAATAACTGTTGCATGTACTTTATGAAGCATTCTTAACAAGTTGACTATCTATTTTTGCTTGTTATTTCCCACACCCTATAGGTTTTGCTTTTGTGTGAGATATTTCATACAATATAGTTAGTAAAATGGTTTCCATAGGATGATTACTTCATTCTCTCATGCTTCCCATGTTTGGTTTCATGATTAAAAGTGATTTGTTGGGTCAAGCAGTTCAAGTTGCAAGGAGTATGGTAGTGAAGTTGCAATTAGTTTTCACCAATTACAAAAGTTTTATTTCTCTACAATGTCCTCAAATAAATGTGTGGTTTTGTGTTTCATTCCTCTAATATCTTATTTCCCCCTTTCCTTCCAATCTTACTCTCCAAGATTAACATCATGAAAGTTGCAGTCAAATGTGAGACACAGTCAACTTGTTGCTTACTTTCACTTGTAGTCATGGTGTGTGGGGTCTTGAACATGTTCATGAAGGTGTTTGAAGCATTCCAATGGATTTTAATACATTATTTTGTATGACCAATCAATCTAAACCTCTTTAATGCCATGTAAATGATGGTTGAACAATCAATTCCCATATATGCATAGTTATGCACCATTGGTGTGCATCTATAGTAGACTTAAGACATTGGGATGGAGGTATGGATACATGTTACAAGCCTTTCAAGGTGAACGGAACTAGTTTTAAGTCTTTAGAGAAGGTTTGAAACTAGTTTTAGGCCATATTCCATGTATATAACCCATCTCCACACTCACTACCCTGTGTGTAGAAATGCACATCTACAGGTGGCTTACAAAGAGATCTAAGAGTGTGATCTAGAGGAGTTTAATATGTTTTGATATTCTAATGAAGTTTTTGGATGTTTAAAATACTTTGAGAAACATATTTGAATCATTAGGAAAGTAGGTAGGCTTGAAATTCATCTTCAAGTTGAAGTACTAAGATTTAGAGACAAATTCCCTAAAAGCAAAAAAATAGAGGCCTAAGCACTTTTAGAAATGCCATATGATGATGTCACATAGAATTTTAATCAATCCAAATTTTTCCATCTTGTAGCCCTATCTTAGAGGTAGAACCTTGAAAAAGGGAGTGGGTATGTGGCTAGAGGAGAGTGATTCTTGAAGGCCTTCAAAGTACATATTTGTTCACTACAAAGATTTAGTGATTTCTATAGGTTTTGAGCTCTCAAGTACTTTCACAACCCAAAGTTGTAATATGGAGGCATATCTTCATGATTGATTGGTCCTATTTAGTTGATAACACCATTTTTGTTCTAAAAACCTCAATAATGGTTGATTTACAATATTATATCCTCCATCAACACCTACAGGTGTGTCATTGCTCAGGGAACCTTACTAATAACCTGACTATAGGTGGTCATAAGTTCATGAAGTGACTTATACCTTGGAGAACTACTAGGCCTAAAAAGATGAAAATTTTACCATGGTAAGTTGATCCAAGACCTATAATTGGATCATAGACCATGTAACATTGATTTCAAGGGTGATGTTCACCTATAAGACCCCTACTTAGTCAACTATAGTTGATTGTCGTTTGACAGTAAGCTAGAAACATTGTAGTCTTGGTGTTGACATAGATTAATCTTAGTATGAATGGATCCAAGTGAGTTTGAAAATTTATTAAGGAATTAAATAGGATATTATATTATTGAATACAATATATAATACTAAATATACACCTACAAACATGGTGAAACATAGAATATAGTCACATATAGTCAACACCTATGTTAAGACCAGAACAAGGTATACAATGAAGGAGTTGGCTAAAAGTGTATTTTCATGATATAAAACATATTGAGTATGTTATACATCATATTAAATTATTGAATCAAGAGAATAAATCATTGAAGGGTCCAATTTCAAAATTACACCATAGTCACGGTCAACATGTAGACTAGACCAGTTAAGGTGAAAGTGAGCAATGAGAGGTTGGTAAAAGGCTTAAAGTGATAAATGAGTTTGAAATGGATCCCCATATTGATAATTATCATCTAATAACACTCTCATATCATGTAAATAGGGTATGGATGTGTTCCCATACAAACAACCTACATTCCATGGGTAAAACCTGCACACAATCATCTTTTTCAAAAGTCTATCTCAGGTTTTTGAATATTTAGATGTGTTAGAGATATGATCAAGAAATTAAAATTTGTACATAACATCCTAATAACTTTGGGAAACCCCCCATGTATTCATTTTTTATGATACTATAGAGGATATTCCCTCTATTTTTTCTTAGATAGAGGACACTCCCTAAGGGTACAGACCTATAGGTTTTAAGGAAAGGAGATGACAAGGTTAGATAGAATCTATATAAACCTTAAAATAAGATGTCATTAGCTATGTTAGACCTAGACCAACATGAAAAACCACTCACATGAGAATGAAACATGTCAAGGTGGTCCAAACCCACATGGGAATAGATAGACCTATTAGGTCTCAACTAGGTCTAAATCCCAAGAAGGGGTCAATTTCACTTATAGCATTACATTGACTTTATAACCCATTAGAACATGTTTTTAGGGAGTTATAAGATTTTTTCAAGCTTATAACATGCATAATAATACATATGGAAGCTAATTTTGTCTTAAAACCAACTCAAACCTATGCAAAATGGAGAATAAAGCTTAAGAGGCTCATTTGAGATGCTCACACCTACTTGGAGGCTTTGCATGGGAGTCTAAGGAGTTAGGGAATGATTAAGGAGGCCATGGACATTGTTTTTGTGGAATTTTTTTGAATATCTAATGTCAGACCTATATAAACAATCCTTAGAGGGAAAAAGTACTCTAAACCCTTTATAACCCTTGGTAGTGACTTGATTGGGAAAATGAACGAAGAAAGGCACATAGGAGGAATATAATGACCATGAAAGTGATTAAATATTGTAGAGGACTCTTTAGGTATCCCCCCATCTAGTTGAGTTATACCCTACTTGTATGGACAAGGTGGGAAATGAATTTTATTGACTATTTTTGGTGTCTTTCAAGTACAAAAGGGGTTTCAAAAGATGAAATTAATTTTGGGAGATAGAATGGGACTTAATATAACTCATCATGGTCTTTCATACTTTAGATATACCTAAAACTACATCTACAAGTGTCTTCATCTCAGTCAGTCCAAACTGGCATAGTGAACAAGCTGGTGAGAGAGTGAAAATTTTAATTGGGATTCCTTTTAAGGTCTACTTGAGGAGTATAAGTTCATGAGGGGTCCTAAAAACTGTCATACACTCCTATGTATGGATCAGATTGGAAAATAGAAGACTAACTTTAGCACCAAGTGTGAAGGGTGATTGAAAGAGGAGTTATTTTGACTATAGGTAGTGATAACTCATGTCCATAATAATATTGATGATTAGGGATGAAACCAATTCATGTTTTAGCATGTATACAACCCCTTCCTCTTATTGTAATCATCATATCTATCCCTAGTCTACCTTGGGACATTCCAAGAAGGCCAAATGATGAAGAAAGTTTTTTGAGCAAGCAATTGAAGAGTTTTATGCCACATCTCAATAGTTTCATGTTTTTTGGGACATTTTTTCAAGTAAACCTTACATGTTATATTTCATATTCCTGTCTCCTACATGTGTAACTCTTTTTCTCATCATAACACATTTGCTTGTGACTCTTGGACTTCTTTCTTCTCACCTCTCTCTCCAATTCTATAAGTAGTAGACATTTTGGATCTTGTAGACTAATACCACATCTAGTATGGCTAAGCCCTACTAGTTTGATGTCATATTCTGCCTTTGAATAATATAATCAATCTGGTTCTAAGTTCATAAACATCTTTTTTGAGTGTGAAAAGTGATGAATGGTTGAGTCTTGTGATTTTGTCCTTGATTTTCCTTATCACTTCATGTCTTATGCAAGAAGTTCTCATTCTAACAGGTCATATAGAGTGTATTTAGTGTATTAGGCCCCATTAAAGTGTGAAAGAATCATTATATTAAACCATCTAATATCTAGTCTATTTATCTTAAGTGGTCTGAAGCATCTCACCTTTATATTGAAACACTTATATTGGAACATTTTGGGACTTCAAGACTAGTTTGTAGATCTTATTCTTAGTGAGATAAAGTATGATAGCATAGTGGATATCTTCATGGTGTGTCACCCCATAGATTATATTTATTTTATGCAAACTTCTATCCCTTTTCCCTCAAGTAATCAATAGTATAGGTGACAAACACTTCAAGACAAATTCAAAGAGTTAGCCCTTAAAGCTAGAGGTCTACTTCTCCTATAGGTAAGCCCACATATCTAGAAGTATTCCAATGTTGCCCAAATATTAGAGTAGGATTGAATAAACTCCTTTAGGGTAAAATATTTTGTGATAATATTAACATTGGAGTCTAAAAAATCAAGGTAAATAATAGGGGAACAAAAAGAAGGATCAACCTAGGCTAAAAAACCAGGAGTTACATCTTGTTGCCTTGATGTGCCTGAGGTGGGAGTTGAAACCACTAGGAAAGATAGAGGTTGAGCTTGAGTATAAATATGCTCATACTTAGATATATTATAGAAATGAATATCACAATAAAAAATAGGTTGTCTTACCTGGGAGGTCCCCATAGGTGAATCTGATGTAAAATATGATGGAGTGGCCACTAAAGGGACCCCTTGTAGGATTAGTTAGGATAGCCTCCCACTAATTTTTGGGACTTCAGTAGCATGTTATGGATGATCTATCATATCCTCTAACATGGGCCCAAGATGTGCTTATTGTTCCCTTGGAATTCATGTTGTTTCAAGCTTAACAATCACCTCAACATCATCAGTGGGGTTGAGATGACAAGCACCATCAAGTGGTTCTCATTATGGTAATTGGTGTTCATCTTAGACCTGTACTATTCCACATTAGCCTTCAACCTTCCCTATGGATCCCATTCCCCATCCTTATCAAGGAGGAGATTAAATGAGTCCCTATGCATAGCCATGGCTTGGATGGAAGGAATGGTTTTATACTCATGGATCCCTATGATTATGGGGAATAATGGATAGGAATTTTGTATAATCTAGAGGTAGAGACAAGATATGACATTGAAGAGATAAAACATGACATTTTATTCTAATATCCATCTAAGATAATGTAGGGTAGCTCGAAGGGATGTCTCCTGATGCCTTCTACCCTAATGATTATGTGATCTTAATAGTATTAATAGGTCCATATGGACAACATGGATACCCTAATTTATTATTATAACCTTGACATGGGTTTTTCAATTATACCCATGTACACAAGGGGATATAAATGGTTACATATGTCCCTGATGTGATGCCTAAAGTGGTGGATGTATAATTTTGAGAATACCACATGAGCCATGGAACCTATAAACTTCTAAAGAGATAATACAATGCTTCTAAAATCTATGGTGATATAAGTAGTGTATGTATACACATAATATTTTCAAACTTTTATCGATTACTGACACTTTATATCTTGTATGAACCCATTGAGTCTCAATCTCTTTGAGTGCATACCTTAAGGGTTATATGAGAAATGGGTAGGCAAACCATTAGTGATTTTTAATATTGTTGTCCCTTTTTCCACTTGACATATATACACTTGTCTCCTAAAACCATTTATCCTAAGATTTTTATTCTTAGTTGTACCCATTCCAAATAGTTACCACATATTTATCCTCCATTTCCTTACCTTATCCCCCTTTTGATAGTTGGTTGTACTAGGTTGATTGGGTTGACCCTGTACAATTTTCAACCTCTAATTATTATATAGGGTTGACTAGGTTGACCTTGTACTATTTTTGGGTATTTTTCACTTTGGATTTTGTTAGCCCTTTGGCCTCCATAGCTTGAGACCTAGTGAATTATCTCTCAAAAACATATAGGGTCGGCGGGGTCAAACCCATACAACCAACATATTCGAAAGGATTTAAGGTAAGATCCACATATATATAAAAATTCATTTCCAACCATTTCAATATAAAGAAGTGAAGAAGAATAAGTGTAAATGAACATATGCTTATTTACCATTCTACTTGAGGAATAAATCTTAGGGTTCCATACTTTCTTTAGAGATATGGATGTTATCTTATAGAGAATTCTTTTAGATGCATAAATAGGTTGTGTAGCCTAAAGTTGATTTGTCTTTGTTATCCCACAATAATATATTAAAAATCACCTTGTCTAAGGGAGAGACTGAGGCTCAGTGGGTTCATCTTCAAAGGTAAGTATTCCTAACTTTATTTCACCTTTGTAAGAGTAGATAGATAGTGTAGTTGTGCTTCTCTTCCATGCATTAGGATTTCATATACATTGACATGAGTATATGTATTATAAGCATGTTTAGTTAAGTTTTTATTTTTTTATAACCCCCACTTTGTGCCACAAGATTTGGTGAGCACTTGATCATATTTACTTTATTTTTATTATAATAAGTGAAATATTAAAACCTAGGACCCCGTTAGGGTTATTATGTGATAGTGTTAGTCTAGAGGCTTTGAAACTCTCCTTAGAATGGTGTATTGTGATAATTAATCCCCTAATCAGCTCTAGAAGATACCCATCTTGGTTATGCTCCCACTTAATAAATGTACTCCCAATCAAAAGTATATGTATACTCTATCTTCTTTGAGCCAAGATTGATTTGTAGACATAATGCATTTTTGATTGCATACCTTTTGGTGAACCTGATATGAACTAACCCTTGCAAGATTTGTTCACTTATTTCATTATTTTTATAATATATTTTCCATACTAAGTTTATTTCATTGACCTATCTCTAATTTAATTTTTCAATTTTTTAGGTATAGGCTACTTGATCAACCCAATCAACCCAGTATAGGTTTTCAGCTTTCTAGACTTCCAATTCAGACTACTAGATCAACCCAATCAACCTAGTACAGTTTATAGATTTAAATATATCCTATTTATCATAATAAATCAACATTTTTGACCTTATACAGTACATGCACTCAAAAATAGTTCCTACAGAGCTTGATCGACCCATTCGACCTGAATAGTAGATTTTACAAGCATTCCAAAGGTTCTCTGATAACAATCTTCCTTCTCTACATCTATGATCCACCAAGGTTCATTTTTTATCCTTCTATCTCTTTATTTAAAATATTTCCTTTCATAGTTTTCATTTTTCAAAATTACCCTTGTATACTCAACTGGATCGACATTGTCAACCCAGTTCTATATTTTATGTGTTGTCTGGATAACTAGGTCGATTCTACTGACCCTGTTCATTTTCAGACCTTACTTTCATAGTATAAGATCGACCATGTCGACCTTATTTTGTATTTTGTGCATATATTATCAGCTATATCAACATTATACCTTATTTCAAAGTTATATTTAACCTTTATATGCTAGTAATTAGCTCACACTTTCACTTTTTATTGTTTACATGTTTAAAATAGATCACATAGCTTAAATAGGTGGTTTTCATTTAATCATTTAGTTTCATTGTTTATTATTTTATGCACACATGACCAAATCACAAAATCTAAACAAGCATTTTAACATTGACTACCCAAGGTCAATCTACTTGGATTTCATCACCAAGGGGGAAGCCAACTTGATGTTCTAGTCAAGAATAAAACATGGTTAAAAGTATATCGTGGCTAAGAACCTAACACCCTTATCAATGTGATGTGTGAAGTGAGGGGGTAGGCCCCAATACAAAGCCTATATCATTACTACTATTGATCCCTTTTAGCCCAAACTACTTGAAACTATCCTTATATTACTTTCTAGTTCCTTACTTATATCCAACTTCCCATCACATTTAAAAACATATTATAATAATCTTATAAATATTCAAGTTGACCATTTAGATAGTTATATACTTTCCATGTTGATTGCTTTCTCTTTACTCAATTGTATTTTGTATTGCAAAAACTTGCATTAGCCAGCATTGGTGTAAGGTTTTGTATTGTGTGCCTTAATTGGTTAACCAAAATTAATCCAATTGATTGTTTATTTTCCTTCTATTATTTATTTTCAAATAACTTGGAAAAATTATCCTATTTCAATTCATAATCTATTATAAGCTTCCATATCTTCCTTGTTCACTATAATGGATCAACCCATTAGACCCTGTACTATTTTTAAACCTTGTTTACTCTTTTACCAACCTTTATTCAATATATTGGATCAACCCAATTGACCACGTGTTATTGTAGACCCTATTTTTGTGTTAGGTCAACCTAGTTGACCCTGTACTATTTCTATCATTTCCTATTTCCTTTCTTTCTCATTTATCTTTCTTTCCCTTCATCATGGACTTTTTGCTTGATGATAACACTAAGTTACAATCAATAGACATGATGAATTTTACAAATCCTCATAGGGTCTCCTACAGATAGAGTAGGGATCCTCTCTTTGATGCTAGTAATTTTCACATTGCCACTCACATAATGAACTATGGGATGCCTCCTAATACCTCTTCATAATGTAATCCTCTCTTCTCATTATAAGACTAACCTGAATTAGAGTATACCCTTGAAATGCTCTTCTTTATCTCTAAATTTCCTCAACATCAAGGAAAAGATCCCTCTACCATTTACAATCTTATAATTAGTGGTCAATCCAAAGATCATCATTCACCTACTCATACATTCTCAACTAGATTTAGGGGTACCGCTTTATTTGATTCTTAGCCTCTTCCTTCGATTATGACCCCTTATCACACCATGACCTCTTCTTATCTAACTTCTTCCACCTCTATGCCTAGTATATCCACTAACATGGTAGGTTCTACATCTAGTGGGCCTCTCATAAGATCCACTATCCTTAATCCTTCCACTAGTGTTTTGTTTTCTACCCAAGGTAATATGCTTCTAGTGCTTCTTCCTCTCAACCATTCACTAGTCCATCTTTTGCTACACAAGAAAAATTTTCCACTAGTGCTTCACAATCTCATAGTTCCTCTCAAGCCCCTATAAACACTAATAGTGGTACCTAAGCCACTAATACCAATACTAATACCACCTTTATAATCCTAATCAGACACACCAATTATTTTTACAAACACTCAATCAAATGAATATCTTTCAAGCTCATAACACATATCAAATGATGAGAATGCAAAACAACCTTTTTCATCTTCAATCTCATTCTAAACTAATGTCTTGGGTCACACATAACCAAAATTTTCCCCCTCATCCTCTTTTAGATTCTCAAGTCAATCTCATCCATCAACCTCCTTTGATCAATAAAGCCATTAAGCATCTTTAGAATGAGCCTCTTACTACTCAAATTACTAACATTAATATGGGAGGTATCACACCTGCAATTTCTTATAATGGATCAACCAATCGTACCCTTCATATTAATATTGGAGGTATCACACCTACAATTTCTCTATAAGGATTGGGTCAAATTAAACTCTTTTGGTGCTACCAAACTATTGGCAAAAACCCTCATAGGTGATGCCTTAGATTGGTATAATCAACTTAGAACTCATTCTATTTCTAGTTTGGAAGATTTAGTGAATGCTTTAGTTCAAGAATTACAAACTAATGATCTTCCTAAAAACACTTTGGCCCACTTTATAAATTTTAAACAACTCAAAAATGAAACTGCTCAGGCCTTTGTTAAAATGTGGAAAAATTTGTCAAACAAGTATGAACATAACATGGTCGATGACAATATTTTCCATCTCTTTACTAATGCCCTCTTTCCTAAATTAAAATATCAGGTCCACACTCTCTCCACACACTTTAGAGGAGGCTATTCACAAAGTTAAACATCAATATTTCCTTATGCTCACTTTGAACCACCCTAACCTTCTATGGGTCCTCATCTCTTGCTTAAGAAAAAAATTGCAATGTTACCAATCATGGTTTTATGGATTCTTATGACACCATTCATAATATACAAGTTATCATTCCCAACCAATCTTCAGAACTAGATCCCCCTTCTCAACAATATATCAATCCTCACTTATCATCACCTAACAACATTAATGTTTACAAACCTTATATTCAGTTGGATTGCTTAAGCGTCTACTTAGGCCTCTTCTAATAGAACTTGACCCATTCTATGAAATCCTGTTATGATCCTAACAAGTTTTTTTGGTTTCATGCTAGTTGGGGTCATTTTCATGAAACATGTGGACAACTTTGTAATTTAGCCATGGATTTTATTCTTAGTCCTAATTTTTATCATGATTCTATCATTTGAAAGCATCAATAAGCCTATGAAATTGTTTTTAAGAATTATAAAACACATGATAAATATTAGGCCTTAAAATTAAGATAATTCTAATTTAGCTATTTACAAAGACCCTCTTCCTAATCATCAACCTATTCAGGACAACCAAGACAAGCCCACCCCTTCCACCAACAATATAAAAAGTCTTGTTGACCCCACTTTCAAAGAGAATATGGTTAGCATGACTAATATGTGAAGGGTGGTGGATTTCATTGATTTGAAACCTATCTACACTTATCCTTCATCTCAAATGTATCTTGTAAACCAAGATTCTTCCCCAAATCATTTAAATGAGTTGGAAAAATATGACCTTATAAATTTTGATGATCTTATTTCTAATTTTCCTTTGGATAACACCTCCCATTCTATTTCAACCACCATTCCTTCATCTTCCAACATTAATGATAATCAATATTAACTAACATTTTTTCTACCATTTCTCAAAATCAACCTAAACCAACTAATTCATCTTCACAATATCATTTAAAACCTTTTTCTAAGACTGCTACTTATCAACAAAAATTCCAATACACTTTGGTTCCTCCTTCTAAGGACCTTCTTGACAACTATGCACCTATTTCTAACAACCTTCTTATGGGTTATGATAAATGGGATCCCATCATGGAGCTCACCAATCTCCCATCCCAAATTTTGTTCCTTGAGCTTATGAGGACTTCTCCACATCATAAAAACCATCTTATGCAACTATTATTTGAGATGAATATCCCTCATCCTCCCCTAACAAGATGGGAAGCAGCCTTATCTGGATCCAAAGATAGTATATTAAAATAATGTGAATAGATATTTATCAACATTGATAAAACTATGGACACTTCTCTTTCCTTAAGATTTCTTATAGCCTCTATGATTCCTAACAAGATTCTGCTTTATGAGAATGACCCTCCCTTATTCATTAGTCTTCATATAGGTGATATCCAAGTTAAGTGTGTATTGATTATCAAAGGTTATGGCACTTGTGTTACCTCTCTTGACTTTATCAAAACCCTTAGATATTCAACATGCAATCTCAAGTCTACACACAACACCTACCAAGGATATAATATAAGGTAAATTCCTCCTCTAGGTTATGTGTGGCTTCCCATTACTATCCCACCTATCACCATTCATATGAAGGTGATGGTATTTAACTTATCCTTTCTTATAACATCTTTCTTGGTAGGCCATGGACTCACCATATGAGATTCATTGCTTCTTCCACCTACTAATGCATTAATTCCCTCATAATGGATCTATTTATAGAATTCAAGGTGACACTAACCCTTGGAATTTTGAATAATTCCAAGACCATGGTGTCTTCAAAATTCTTACTCTTGAACCTTTTCCTAGTATTCCATTCCATGATTCTCAATGTATTAACTTTCATGCTAACTCAACAAGAGGTTACAACAGTCATCTTGAACTCATTGGGAACATTCTTCCTAACCTCTTAAATTTTGATGATTATGAGCCATATGATATTAACCTAAAAATTAAATTTTTTGGTCTCTCACCTCACCTCATCTCACAACTTCCTACTTCCTTGCAGCCTCATTTTTGCAAACCTCCTTACGATGGCATTCCCATAGTCTTGACCAAGACTTAGAATTCTATTCAGCACACTTCCTCAAATGACAAGGTCATCCCTACTTGCATCATTGACCTTCACACCCTAGATTATGATTATTAGTATTCCTTAGATGATCCATTTTTAGGTGGTCTTGTCCAGGCTCGTGATGCTAAAATTATTCATTATCATTCTTCTTTACTTGAGTCTTTTCATGTATCTTCCCATTTTCCTTCATTTATAGTTCCCAATTTTAATATTTTTCCTCTTTATCATAGAGTATAGATGGCACCAACACCTCCAGGTTTTGAGGATCCTCATAGGAGTATGCTCATGGATCCTGATATGACTAGGCCTTACCACTTTGCTAGGTACCTTGACCATCATAGTTGGTTTACCCATGAGATTAGTGTGACTCTCCTTAGACCTTATATAGATCTCACCCCTCCCTCAGTGGAACCCATATTGGAACCCATTACTATTCCTATTATATTTGAATTTTTTCTTGCTTCCACTATTATTGAGTCTACCCCTACTTCTCATCCCATTGTTCCCTCTATTGAGCCTAGTTCCATTCCCCCTCCATCACCACCTCCTCTTAGTGATGGTTTAATTATTTTACCTAAGATGGCTCTATTTCCCACCAAATGGGCTAATGAGTCTTCTCTAAATTATTCCACTCCTATTACTCCTTCTATGAATGTTTTTCCTAAGACCACTCACAAGCATATATGTTTCTTCCATAGAATATATAATTATTCTTCTACCTATTATCATAAGATAAGACAATATATTGATATGTTGCATCGTTATTCTCCATCATTAGATAAATCCATACCTCCCCCAAAGGTTCTACCTAAGTGATTTAACTTTTTTGGGAATAATGGAGTTTTATTCCTATTTTAGTTAAGGGTCTAGATTAATAAATCAATAAAAAATATTGTAATAATTATAATATTGATTTTTATAATTTATCTATCTTTTTTACCTTTCTAAAATAGCAATAAATTAAGAGAAAATATAAATTATCTTGAAACTAGCTAAGGTGGCTAATATAGGGTCTAAAAATAGCTATGTAGGACTAGGATGTGTCATGAATCTGAATTTGGCTTTCATTTGGTGAAAGGATATGAGCACCAAAAACAAGACACTTTAGGGTCTGACATTGTTATCCACTCCTATCACTATTGTCCAAATTGGTCATAAAGACCTAAACTTTTTGGGTTCTTTGCATTGTTCTTGTATGAACTTGCCTATGAAATATTGAGTGTTGAATGTCAATGAAGCTCGCTATAAATATGATTTAATATTCAAACCCTACCCCTCCATCATGCTTGATAAAAAAATATTTGAATCACTTAAAAAAGGGGTGTTAGTTTGTGTAAGATGCACTAAATGTGTGATCCACACCCCTTATGTGGGCACGCTGCCTACATACCAATACTCTAAAGAAAGATCAAGCCATATGTAGTTCTCCCACCTAATGTGCTTTGTGAAATAGTGTGATGCAAATGCAAAAATTCTAAATTGAGAGTGATTGAGGTGGTTAAGGACTAGTAAGAGGGTTTGAATATGTTTTCAGCTATGTTGGGTGACTGTATGTAGAGAATAGGGAAATTTGCCTTAGTAGTTTTCTTGTATTCTTACTTGTTTTATAAGATTTATCACCTCCATTTGTAAATGACCTTTGGGTGGGATTTAATAGGGAATTATTGGTCATGGGTTAGATGTATTCACATTAAGATGACATGATGAAGGATAGGAATCAGAATAAAAAGACTATTTTGGCTCAAAATACAAATGGATAAGAGTGCCAAAAATGAGACACCCTAGGGTTTGATGATATATTCTAGGTATGGTGCTCCTATCCTATAGGTTTAGGACTTGGGGGATAGGATTGGCCTAGGAAATAGAGTCTAGCTGAGATGGAATGATCATTCAAAAGGTTTTGAATGGCTGGTAATAAACAAAAAAGTGTCTAAAAGGGCAATAAGAGCATGCAAAAAGGAGCTATGGATAGGATGTCATAATCCACACTCAAACTATCAATTTGAACATTTTATATGACTACATTTGCCCCCTTTATTCTAGTGATACAACAAAGTAAAATACTAAGATAAAGGAAATGTAAGAAGTGTACCTAAACTTACCTACAAGGGTGAAGCCCATGAATATGTGTGATGTTGAGTGACGTTAAGTGATACTAAGTAATGTTGGGTATGTATTTTACCAAAAGTAATATCATGAATGGAGTTGAGTGTTCCATTCCCCAAGAGTGCCTAAAAAATACAAAGGTTGGCCCTTTGGCTCCATCATTTCCCTCTAATTGAAGTTATATGATCATGTATGTGTTAATCTATGTTTGGACTATGTGTCCAATCCCTTTGAGTAGGTGGCTTAATAATACAAAGGCTAGCTAGTCCTTTGGCTCCATCATTACCCACTAAGTGAAGATATAAACTGATACTAATATGAATGTGTATCATATGATATGTCTATTTAATCCCATGAATGCTTTATAATTTGATAATGTGGTGTGGATAGATGAATGTGTACTAAAAACTAGGCCAATCTTGGTCATTCCAAAAGGTGGAGATTAGGCTTGTATGAAAGCCACTCCAAAACTGATAACTAGGCTTATATGAAAGCCACTCTAAAATTATGCCAATCATCTACAGATGAAATAAGGCATGAAAGTACTAAGAATACCTAGGTAATACATTTAACTAGAAAGAAAATAAGGTAAATGTGTCACACAAATTACCCCTAATCACTAGTGTTTGTAACATGAATTTTGATCTAGAAGTTGTACCAACTGCCTAATCTAAAACTAGAAGTGAGAGCCATCATGTCACACATGATGCCCATTATATCTAGATTATTTGAGAAAAATTGTATTAAAACTTCCCAATTTGAACTAAATTATAGTTGATAAAACTATAATTGAACTTACCTTTCTATCTGTTTCTAGAAAATCTAGTTTTTATGCTATTTAGATGGGAGCACCAAAAACAAGACACTTTGATGTTTGACATTGTAGTCCAAATATGTTGCTATTTTTCTTTACTATTTTCTATCACTATTTTGTATTCATCATTATATTTATGGTTTGGTTTTCCTATTTAAATTTTGAATGTTGTTCTGATTGTTTTAAAAACTAATTTTTTATTGGTAGAGGGTTATGATCTCTATGAAAAAAACCCTTGTTTGTTTCCCCCTCTTTTGAGGATAGGAATAAAGACCTTTAAATGATTATCCTCATAAAAAATAGCCCTACAAGTGTGTTATGTTATGAAATACATGATATAACAATGATAATCACAAAAATGTCTCAAGATATAGTATAGTTTGTATTGGAGATTGTTAAATCAATAGGGGTATGCCTAGATAGATGTAATAGCATGTAAAATATAGTGAATTGAAACTAGAAATCTAGTTAGTTATTAGTTTTTAGTAGTCAAGGAGGGATGGATCATGATGTTTATCATGGCATCCAAGAAGGCAAGATAATGCATGATTTGGATCATAGCATTTTAAAGAATAGATAAAAAAGCAAGTAAACAAGCATGCAAGGTAAGAAATAATGAAGCATACAAAAGTGGCCAAGGGGCCAAGAAAACAAGAGACATGGGCACATGTCACTCAAACTAGGAAAGCAAACATACAAGGCATGTTAAAATGCCCACATACACATACAATTGAAAATAATCAAGTTTGGCACGAGGGCCACAAGCACATAGAAGAGTACAAACAAAAGACATTGGAAAATGTCCTAAGGCACACACAAGAGATAAAATAGGAACTAAGAAATACAATCACATCTAGCTACACAAAGTAAGAAAGGAAGGCATGTAAATGCTAGAAATACAATTACATCTAACTAATCAAAGCAAGAAGTGAAATTATGCAAAACATGTAGTACAAGAATAGGTATATGCTATGAAATACACAAGTGTTATATACTAGGGAGTGTTGAAATAATAATCTATATAAGATAGTAATTAATGTACATCAACATGATAACTAGAGTGTGTGGTATAGGAATGACATAACCTAGATGGTGTAGTCATGTTGAAGATGCCCTTAATGGATATATATGTCTATGTGTGTTTCAAATGTAGAAATAAGATTCCAATCAATAGGTAGAGTGAATTAATCAAGGATATATATGTCACTGCACACACTCAAAGAATATCAAGTGAAGCATGGTAATGTAGATAAATCAACAAATAGTAGCATAGAATAGTAAAATGTAAGTCTAGCATGGTAATAGAAATGTAAATCATGGATAATACCTATATTTGAAATGTTTCTGGGGTTTTTGAGTTATTTGAATTTTTTTTATTTTGATATATTATATTATTTTTGGTGTTTTTGAAATAAGCTATGTAAAATCAATCAAAAGGAAACTATGTATAAAAAAGCTAAAAGATTATGTACAAGTAAGCAAAGAGATATTATGTATAAGTAAGCTAAAAAGAAATAATACTAACTGATGAGTCTCATGAGAGACTCCCTATCATAATGTCTTATATCAAGGAGAGGGATCGTGCATGATCGTGAAACATGATGGAAGGTCTGAGACTATGGCTCTGAAAGTTGTGTATGTTGTAAGCGCTCTAAAATATCTATAGTGGAAACTGACTATGGGGTCCCCCTGTAACCTTGAGAAATGGCTGCAACTATAGGGATCTTAGGGACCCATCTGGTAGTAGAAGAATCTCTTTGAAAGTGTACTCTACGTGTAGAGGTGTGAGACCTCAATGATACTACCCTGGGTTTGAATATTGTAGCTAGAAAATATCTAGAGTCCTGAAACTATGGTTGCTCTAAAATAGGTCTCTATAGAAGTGTATGTATTCTTTGTGCTAGTGAAGGAGGCCTTGACTGTGTTTGAATCTGAACTAGAGGAATAACTATAACTGGTGGAGTTAAAATTGGTGGCTAAAAAATAGTAGATGGCTCTATAGTGGGGAGTGGTAACTCATATATAACTCCACCAACTATAAAAACTTGATTAGTGTGAATGAATTTCACACATCTGTGAACTATAGAAGGTACTACATGAAGTTTATGAATCCATGATCAACCAAGTAACATATCAAAAACTCATGCACTGAGAACAATAGTAAATGGTGTGGCCACATGTGTTGGACCAACCTATAGAGGAATTAAAATATCACCCAATGAACTCTATATGTACCCACTAAATCCATTGATAACTATGTCCATTAGGGTAATATCCTACTTTGAATATCATAAATGTTATAGTAATGTCATAGTGCACATGTTCATACTAGATCTATTGTCTATGAGAACACTATAAAAAGGATGATGCTTAATATATGCTCTAATAAAGAGTGCATGGTAATCTAAATCATCCTTAACTATCTCCTGCTTTGAGAAGGAGATCAAAGGTCCAGCTGGAATTATAAAATTATATACACTAATCATGTTGCTCAAAGGATGTGACTTGACTGGAGGTGCTTGGTATGTAGTTGGTCAAGGGTGTGCATGATATGCATGGTGAACACCTGATGTGTCCCCTATATCATATTTAGAATATAGTGGGAAAGGATCTAAGAAAAATTCTAAAGCTTTGTCCTATGTTTGATTTGCTTGAGGAGGCTCAACTAGAGTGCCAAATCAATAAGGTTACCATTTATCAAGTCTTGTATCTTGTGTTTCAAACTAATGCATCTATTTGTTGTGTGGCCTGGTGCCCTATGAAAATCACAAAATGCATTTTGATCATATCTATGTGGAAGAGGCTTTATTGTTTCAACTTCTTGAATAGGAGGAAGAGATATGACATTGCATTCCAAAAGCTATTGTAAGACTTTGACTAGAGATACTCGTAGATTAGTAAAGGTTCACCAAGGAGTTGCTGATAAAACCACTCATTGAGGGGGATTAGAAATTGTATTAATTGTAGGTTGATTTTAACATTTTCTATCATTAACCTTTACTTTTTATGGGACTTTATTGTTACTCTTGTTTATTGTTTCTGATATGCTTATGTAATTGAGTTTTCCCATTGAAATTAATTTATCTTCCCTTTCCTTTAGTGCATGACATAACTTAGTGAAGGAGGAGAAATTTTTGAACATTATTAACTCATGTAAAGCTGGAAAAAAACTCTATTTGAAGAGATCTTATAATTATTTAATGGCTATGGGGTTATTCATTTTAGCCAAGATAATCTTATATCGAAGAACATAATCTATGAGATGCTTATTTGACCTTTGTTTCTATTGTGTAACTTGGGTATAAGAAACTTTGTCACTTATATAATGTTGAACTGAGGTAGGAACATGTTAGCTAGAGGATTGAATGTGTTGACTGACTGATTTGATAGACTATAGAACCATTATAAATCATAATCCTTTAAACTCCATGAAAATAGCTTGGTTAATAACTGATCATTTGGCACATAGTCCAAGCATGCTACATGAAAATCTCTCATATGTGTTTCTGGATTACTCTTGCCATCAGATAGAGTGAGCATGGGTTGAATAAAACTTGGTGGCAAGGGTGTAGAAGCAATATGACATGCCAATGGTATATGAAGTAAAGAAACAGAATCCAAGGCCTGTGTTGGTCTAGAGGCACCTTGATAAAGATGTAGCACCTTGGATTTAAGAGATTTTATCTCTTACACAAGGGTAGCCACATCAAGAGACAAACATGTACTAGTCATAACTGATGGTACCTCATAGAAAGGTTGGGCTACTATAGGGGTTATTGAGACATAGTTTCTCCCATAGTGTCATTTGCAACTAGTTACTATGAAGGAATGGAAGACTCAACTTGTTTATACTTTTTAATTTTCATGATAGATTATAAGATAAGGGCATGATCTCAGGGTTGTTCTTTAAGTCTCTATTGAAAATTTTGTAGAATCAAATGTTTTCAAATGACAACATCATTGTCAACAATAGGTGGAAGTGGATCAAGAGTCCAATGTGGTGGGTCATGAACATCGGTGTGTGTATCATCATTGTTATTCTCATATTGCTCAGTGTCAAAATTATCCTCATGGAAATTAGTGTAATTTAGATGTGTAGAATATATATCAAAAAACTAATATGGTTTTTTATCTATAGTATATGGATGGGTTGAAGGAATTTAGGTGAATTTAGGAGGGTTCCCACTAAGTCTTGTACTTTGTCTCAAAGTAAGAAATGCAAGGAGGAAGCTCACAAACATGTAAGGTGATACCTCAAGAAGTAAAGGGACTTAGTAAATTCAACTAGGGTTTGAAAGAAATATTTTTTAAAATTACTATGGTGAATTTTAAAAATTAAATGTGAAATCCTAATTTATGTGTAAGGTGATACCTCAATAAGCAAAGGGACCTAGTAAATTCAACTAGGGTTTGAAAGAAATGATTTTAAAAATTACTATGGTGAATTTTAAAAATTAAATGTGAAATTATGATTTAAATATGTAAGAAAAAATTAAAAAAATATTGGAAAAATCAATAAGGAATTTTGATAATGGTTTCTAAGGTTTTTATGTGCAAACAAAGTCGGGTTCATCAAAGGATTTAAATTTTTTAGGAATAATAGAGTTTTATTACTATTTTAGTTAAGGGTCTGGATTAATAAATTAGTAAAGAATATTGAAATAATTATAGTCCTAATTTGTGTAATTTATCTATCTTTTTTACCTTTCTAAAAATAGCAATAAATTAGGAGAAAATATAACTTATCTTGAAATTGGCTAAGACAACTGATACAGGGTCTCAAACTAGCTATGCAGGATTGGGATAGTGTCATGAATCTAAATCTAGATTTCATTCAATGAAAGGATAGGAGCATCAAATATAGGACACTTCAAGGTTTGACTTTTTTTTCCACTATTGTCAATATTATCCAAACTGGTCACAGAGACCTAAACTTTTTGGGTTCTTGTCATTGTTCCTAAGTGAGTCTGCTTGTGCAATCTTAACTGTTGAATGTCAATGGAGCTCGCTATATATATGATTTAATATTTAAAATCTAACCCTTCATCATGATTGATAAAATGATATTTGAATCACTTAATAAATGGGGGTTAGTGTGTGTAAGATGCACGGAACGTGTGATCCACACCTTTTGTGTGAGCACGCTGCCTACATACCAATACTTCGAAGAGGGATCAAGCCATATGTATTTCTCCCACCTAATGTGATTTTTGTAATAATGTGATGTGGATGAAAAAATGCCAAATTAAGGGTGCTTGAGGTGGTCAGGGACTAGTATGAGGGTTTGAATATGTTTGTAGTTGTGTTGGATGACTGTATATAGGGATTATAAAAAATTGCCTTATTACTTTGATTGTATTCTTGCTTGATTTATAAGATATGTCATCTCCCTTTGTAAATTACATTTGGATGGGTTTTTATAGGGAACTATCGGTCATGGGTTAGATTTATTCATGTTAGGCTGACATGATGAAGGATAGGAATCAAGATAAAATGACCGTTTGGGCTCAAAATATAAATGGATAGGAACACCAAAAATGGGACACCCTAGGGTATAGTTTTAT
This sequence comes from Torreya grandis, assembly GCA_037957365.1. Classification (NCBI taxonomy): domain Eukaryota; kingdom Viridiplantae; phylum Streptophyta; class Pinopsida; order Cupressales; family Taxaceae; genus Torreya; species Torreya grandis. Next base: position 845,824 of record JARHVA010001814.1, read on the forward strand.
AGTCCAAGTATGACACTCATGTCCTATAGGTTTAGGACCTAGGGGATAGGATTAGCTTAGGAAATAAATTTTTTTGAACTAAAATGACCGTTTAGAAGGTTTTGGATGGTTGGTAATGAGAAAAAAGGTGTCTAGAAGGCTCACAAGAGCATGCAAAAAGGAGATATGGATAAGGTGTCAAAATCCACACTCAAACTACTAATTTGGACATTTTATATGACTACAATAAGTATGGTGAGGTATACTGTCTATGGCACCAATATGGCACTTATCACATAAACCGTTATCACATCCTATAATAACATCTCAAGGATCATCTTCTAGTTATTCCCAAACCTTTTTCCATTTCTCTCATAGGTCATTCCCACAAGAAGTCTCCTCCTTTTTTTCCCATGGCTCTACCTCTTTTAGTTCCATCATCTCTTGTGGTCCCTTCATCATCTTTTGCACCTCCACCTGTGATTCTTTCACCCGTGGATCTTTACTCACCTATGGATTCTTCCCCATTGGTGATTCTTTCATATCCCATAAAGCCTACTCTCATGCATTCTCTTGAGCATCCCTTGCATGATTTCCCTCCTCATCATGATCCATCAAGTATTCTTACTTTTTCTATGGAGGAGATTAGAAGAGAAGTATTTTCCTAGCTTTCATTAAAGATTGATGAGACATTAGTAGTAATTCATATCCAGATCCATAGAGATCTATCCAATGTTTTGGATAATGTGTGTGGGAAGATTTATCAGTATTTATGAGCAAATACATGGTTATTTTACATTTACACTTCGATTGGAAGTGTGTTCCAATCTCATATTTTATTTATCTATTATATCATTTGACATTGTGTCAAATTCATATTTTTCTTATAGTGATTTTACCTTTTGTATTATATCTTGCTTATATTGTCATTTATATTTGCATATAATTATCTTTTTTCATCATTGCTTTATATTTCTTTCTTGATTTTTTCTAAAAACTCTCTTCTTATTTCTTCATGATTGTTTGATCTCTTATCTCTATTTTTTTATGGATATTTGTCATTATGACTTGGTTATATCAACCTTGTTATATTTCATCATGTTTCCTATTACCATGTGATCAGTTAGCAAATAATATATCTCATTATACTTTCCTTATACCGGTCCACTTTAGATTTTTTATTTCCCTTTATTTCTTTTCCACAAACTAAGCATATACACGGTTGAGAATTGATATCACATGTTGGTTCATTATTAAGCTTATGTGTTCTAATTCATCTTTTTATTTGGTTACTTATCTTCCTTTAGCCTTAGCCTAAAGCTCATTTCATGTATATCACTATATCTCTCATGATTGGTCATTCCAAATCCGTATGGAGGAGGAATCTTCAAAATCCATAAAAAGTTAAAATCCAAATCATTTTAAACAAAAAGGAAATGATATAAAAGGAAAAAACATTATTAAAAGTCAAATCACACTAAAAGATGTGATTTAAAACACATCTCCTTCTCCTGTTTGAAGCTCAAACTCTACAGTTGGCCTCACAATAGAGCTGAAGTCCTTTGGGGTATGATATGATAGTAGATTAGAAGAGGAGAATAAAAAAAAAATTGGTGCTAACTACTTTCTCATGCAAGTACCCAATCTTCACAGTAGACCATTAGCTTTGTAAGGGGTCCTAAAGAATGAAGACCACATCAAGGGAAGGTAGGTCCATTTTACTTTTTCTTGTACCAATCTACCTTCATGAGTTGATCTTAGTATCACACTTATTTCCCTATAAAGCTTTGTGTCTATAGTGAATAGGTTTCCTTTGTACATTTATGATCACTAGTCACTTAGTGTCTTCTCAAGTCCTTAGTATGCCTCTTTCCTCCTAAGATATTCTCATAATATGCCTAAGTCTTAATTTTTACATTCCCTTTTTCATTCCCTATATATCTCATATTTCCTCTTGAGAAATATTGATTTATCTACTGATCACTCCCCTTGAGATCTCATTTGTGAGTTTCTTTGTAAGACCATGAATAGGACCTAGTGTTCCTTATAACTTACCATCATAGCACCTTCTTATTACCCACATCCTTTTTTACCTGATTGCCCTGATTATCCACCCTAGTGGTTTCCCTTTTGTGGAGTTGTAGTGTAAGACCATGGATAGGACCTGGCCCTCCTCACAATGTTTTCCAATAATACAAGTCAAACAAAAATTACATGTGTCAAATATAAGGTAGTATGTGAGAGATTATAAAGTTACATGTCATTAGCATGCTTCCTAGCTTGATTTAGTATGTTTTATGCATACTTCATTTTTCTTTTGCTTTTATCTTCTTATTTTCCTAGTGCATGTTAGAATCCAACCATTTTTTGAAATTTTCATACTTCCCAACTTGAATTAGTATGACAAATTCAAACCAAACCTTTTGCCCATTTTATTTTTCTCTTGTACTTCCCAACGTGATATAGTATGATTGATTGATTTAATTGATTTATTTTTATCCCATTTGTTCTCTTTTATATACCTTCCATTTTATTAATTATTTTTATATTCCCAACATGATTTAGTGTGGTTTTACTTGTTTTAATTTGGTGAAAGAATCTTTCACTTGGTTTAAAACAAATTCATTTTTACCATTTTGTTTTATCATTCTTTTGGTTCTTTATAGTTAATCATTTCTTGTTATTACACATTTCCCAACTTGAAATAGTGTGTAGTACATTTTTTATTGATTATATTTTACCAAGTCCTTTTTGCCTATTTCTTTTTTTTTAACCATGCATGTGTTCTACATAATGATAGAAAAGAAAACACATCTCATATATTTCATATAGCATATATAACAAACAACTAAATACATGTGCTAGAAATAAATATATCGAAACCATCCACAACCAAAACCATGATAACAACAACATACACAATCAACATCAATATGCCAAAATGGTCCATCATATATATATATATATATATATATATATATATATATATATATATATATATATATATATATATATATATATATATATATATATATATATATATATATATATTTCATGAGTTTTGATATAACAAGTACAAACATATACAATGCTCCAATTCTATGGTTGGGCCCCATCCCATCTATCTCATGGCCTAGCCATGGTACCTATCATTGCCTTGGTCTGATCCATTCACACAAAGAACTATAATGGGGTTTTCTAAGATCTTTATCCATCCACCTGTCCCTCTAGATGTGCCACCCATGCATGTACCTACACCTAGGCCAAGTTTACTATGTGTGTCACTCTCTCCTACTCCTGCACCTACATCATATGGATCAGGGTCATTGTATGTTCCTATGTCATCTACATCATTATATTTAGATTTAAAAATCTCTCCTTTATGATGTCCTATCATGACCATATCTCTCCTATACCCATCTATATTGGTGGCTACAGCCTCTCTCTCTATGCTTGTATTTACCTCACTACCTCTCTAACTAATCTAAAACATCTCTCCTGACTTGGGGTAGATGGTATGTTAGGGTTATCTAATGTAGTAGGGTCATATATGGAATAAACACCTCATTTAGGACATCATGGAGTGATCCCCTCATAAGGAGCCCCATCTCTCCTCCTCATCCTCTGTTACACCAAAAAAATCACACCAAATAGATTAGATCACTATTGTATCTCAAAATATCTATCTATCTCTACTATATTTTCAAACTAATAAAAATTTAATTCATAATTTACCCTTCTTTTTTACTTGTCTATGCATCGACTACTATGGTCTCACCATCTGTGTGGCCTCTAATTATAGCATTTCCATCTACACAGCCTCTGATCACATCCTCTGTAAGTCACCTCCTAAATACAAATTCTATCATCATATCTCATGTCTACCTCAACCTATGACTCAGTGGCCTCTCATCATCCAACTCTCCCTTAGCTCACCTACTAGGTCATCTAAGATGGTGACATTCTCAACTACCTCCTACTCCTACCGCCTCTATCAATATCATGTCCTCAGTGGTCATTTATCTCTCACTATGGAGATGGTGGTGGTACCTCTAGTGCTACCATATTTGTACCCATCTCCTCCTACTCTGCTCCCTATCATGCTCAACCAATCCATGCTTGTTCACAATGTGGTCTAAGTGTCAGCCTCACCACTAGTGAGCCTCATCCTCTCCTCCTCCACAACTCTATCACATTCCAAACCCAAGGCTTGAGTATTAATATCAGTACCACTAGATGAGTTAATCCCATCTATTATGGTACTTGTGCCACTGAATATGGTTCCCTTCACTAGGTGTAGTACCTCATCACCTTCATCCTTGTTATAGTTGGTACAACTATGTCCTAGTTAAGCTATGTAGTTTCCATGTGCTCATATGGTTCCCATATTATGTCTGTACATCTCATCATTTATAGTGATGGCATGTGGGGCATGGCCCATGTTACCTTGTCTTCTCTTCATTTTTGCATATGAGGTGACATATCATCAACCACATGGGGAAACCCAATTGAATAACACATGGGAAACCTCTCATATATCCATGTCATCAACAATATGATTGGTCATATTAACTTATAACCTCTAATAAACACTTCATACATATCATGTATGAGTTAAACCCAAATGATAGACTCGAGATCATATAATACTCTCTCCTCTAGCATCATCCTTCTCAAGGCTACACGAATAGTGGTAACTTGTCATATGACTTGTGACATAGCATTCACTGTATCATAATCTTTATCATAGATTTTTAGATATCCAAAACTTTTGATTTATATACATCAAACATGTTGACTCTCTACCTAGCTAGAATCATCTTTGAGTCTATAGCCCATATGGATAAATCTCTCCTCTCCTTAATAATTTTTCGTATCCCTGCAGTCATAGGTGTTCCTACTATTGGAAGCCTTAGGATGGTATGGACATCCTCTAAAGTGATATCCACCTCTATCATGTCCCCCTCCACTTCCCACCTAAACATGACTAATAGATCAATGATCAGACGAATTCTACACATTTCAGCTATCCCACATAGGCCTATAGATACCAATCTCTCCCTATCTCTTATCATCAGATGCTCCAGTAGATCTAGTAGCCATGAGGCATCTACCAATCACCAAAATTTGGGTCATCCTTACAATTAGTAAATAATAAAAGATGTATTAGATACTCTAATGTCATGTATAGTCAAAATACATTATCTTTACAAATTTTAATAAAAAATAAGCCTATATTACTTTAATTTATTAATTTAAACCTATTTTTAGCCTGCTTTGTCTTTGTGCCCTTACTTAGTCATTTTGGGCCATTTTAGCCTTCTTCCAACCATTTGCATGCTTTTTTGTATTATTCTAGTTATTTGGTCAAACTAGTTTGACCAAAATTTCCCTATTTTTAACTTGGTTGACTTAAAAATCTAAGTCAACCATCTTATTTTCCCCTCCTTAGTACTACATCAACATTCTAGACTTTTTAAATCAGTTGGCAAAACTGTATTAGGTTGGTAGTCTACAAAACACACAAGGTTAGCACACACCTACTGGGTCGATAGTGTGTATTTTGCACATTTTTAGCCTACTTGGTCGACTAGGTCGACCTAGTTATTTTTTATTGTTGACCCCTTGCATTTTCCTATAAAAGTGTTTTATGGTAGTTTTCTCTCTAAATCCTTCAACCCCATTTCCTGTCTTATTTTTTCCTACCTATAGAATCTAATTTTGTTTCATTCTAATATCTAAAAATGCTTAAAATTCAAAATTACTAAAAATACACTAAAATCAATAAAATATTCAAAAATTGGCTTGAGATTCATAGTTGCCTACCTATCCTACACTTGATGCCACCTCTGGGGGTCCCTCTCACCTAGCCTATCATATCCTTTCCATCCTAACTCATTTGGTCTCTCAGAGCTCTATTTCTCTCCTTCACAAGTCAAAATAACAAATGACTTCTCTTTCTCCTTATTTAAAAACACTTTTCAGCAATTCAAATTTTTCAATTATTTTCAAGCAAATTCCTTATTTTGCTTATATATTTATTTTTATTCATCCATTTTTTGAACTACCAAATGTATTGGAATCATGATGATGTAGAGAATATTTTCCACTATCATATTCCTATATTCTAAAAAAATTGATTTTGGGCTATTTTTTGCACTAACTTCTACAAGTTTGCGTAGTGGTCTTCATATTGGATGCCTTCACTTTCTCTTGTAATCTACTTATTTATCTACAATACTAAGGTAAGTAAAGGTATGTGTTTTTCAATTATGTCTTTTATTTTATCTTTTTTGTTACTTACTACACTTTACTTAGCATGAGCATTGTGTGTTATCATGTTCTATTCCTAAAGCACCATCCCGAGTTTCACTTATGTGACACATGATGAGTTTTGAGTGGGGAATATGTATACACATAATATTTTCAAACTTTTATCAATTACTGACACTTTGTATCTTGAAATAACCCATCGAGTCTTAATCTATCTGAGTGCACACCTTAAGGGGTGTAACGAGAAAGGGGTGGGTAGACCATTGGTGCTTTGTAAGATTGTTGTCCCTTTTGTCACTTTCCATCTACACACTTGTATCATAAAACTATTTACCCTAAGCTTATTCTTCTCAGTTTTACCCATTCCAAATAGTTGTCACATCTTTATCCTCCAGTTCCTTGCCTTACTCCCTTTTGATAGTTGATTGTACTAGGTCAACTGGTTGACCCTGTATAGTTTTTAGCCTCTAATTACTATACAGGGTCAATTTGGTCAACCCTATACTATGTTTGGGTATTTTTCACTTTGGAGTTTGTTATCCATTTGGTCGACATAGCTCAAGACCTAGTGAATTATCTCCTAAACACATACAAGGTCGATTAGGTTGACCTTGTACAACCAACATATTTGGAAGGATTTAGGGTAAGATCCACCTATATATACAAGTTCATTTCTAACCATTTGAATATAGATAAGTGAAGAATAATAATTATGAATGAACATTTGTTTATTGACCATTCTACTTGAGGAATAAATCTTAGGGTTCCATACTTTCTTTGGAGATACAGATCTTGTCTTGTAAAGAAGTCTTTTGGATGTATAGATAGGTTTTGTAGCCTAGACCTGATTTATATTTGTTATCCTTACATGCCACAAAAATATCTTATGAAGCACCTTATCCAAGGGATAGATTGAGGCTCGATGGGTTCATCTTTAAAGGTAAGTATTCCTAACTTTATTTCTCCTTTGTAAGAGTAGATAGATAATGCAATTGTGCTTCTCTTTCATGCATTAGGATTTTGTATACATTAACATGAGTATATGTCTTCTATTCATGTTTAATTTATTTTGTTTTATTTCTAACCCCCACTTTATGACACAAGCTTTGGTGAACACTAGATTATATTTACTTTCTTGTTATTAGAATAAGTGAAATACCAAAACCTAGGAACCCCTTAGGGTTATTGCATGATTATGTTATTCTAGATTAGTTATAACCCTATTTAGCATGGTGTATTGTGATAAGTGATACCCTAATTGGATCTATCAGATCCCCATCTTGGTCATGTTTTCACTTATAAAATGTATTCCCAATCAGAAGTGTAGGTATGTTCTATCTTCTTCGAGCCAAGATTGATTTACAAATATGATGCATTTTTGATTGCATATAGTGTCAACTAAATAGGACTTCATAAATATTTTTTCCTTGACATGAACCCTTGGGACCTGCTGAGATAGGTTGAAGGTAATGAGGTCCCCAAGAGCTATATTTTATTTACCTTCAAGGATGATATTGAGCATAGGGACCCAATAATTTTAAACATGATAATGTCACTTACCACGTATAAATGGTTATAAAACAACATGTTGAACCAAAATCCTTCCCTAAAAGTTTTAATGGTGTGGGAATAAACATCCTCCTTGTTGACCCAATGGCTAGTATCCTCATCCCAATCCTTGAAAGTCTAATAGGCATCATCTATCTTCATCCACCCACCAATGAATTCTTTAGTATATGATATGTTTCACTCTCAGAGATTATAATATATTTTGAAGGAGGCCCTAGATATATTTTTAATTAGGTATCCATTATTAGGCAAGTGGACCATGTCAATAGTGTATTTATAAGTAATCAATATGTTGGTGAAAAGGTATCTTTACGAGAAAACCTCAAGCTTGGAAATAGATTTTTTGAGGCTAGACCTTATGAGTTCCACGAGATCATAGATGAATTCAACATCATCATCATATATGATTGGGTCCCTATGCTCAGTATCATCCTTGAAGGGATTTTGAATGTCTTTAATCATCTTGAATATCTCATTGTAATTATTTTAGTGTGTGATCCCTTTGAGGAATGTGGTGTCTCTAAATTCTTGATCTAGCTTAAGATTAGAGGTAGAAATTGATATTTCTACCAGTTAAATTCTTTAATATTTATCATAAAACTTGCCTTAAAATTGTCTTCTCAAACCTAGGATTATGCAGTCACCACCTTAGGAACTCTTAAGTATGTTTTAAGCATAACAGTCTTATAAATTTAGATCATAGATAAGAGATAAATATGAGATCATTTTGGATGGGACCTTATATGGATTTTAAATATCTCACAATAATGATGTCAAGGGATCATGGCATCTGAATTGATCTTTGAGTTGATGGCATGATTTTAAATTAGTCATTTACCCTTTTGTCTTAGATTTGATTTTTTTAGAATGAACCTTAATTATAATAGATGTAAATAATGGAACTTGTCTATGTGTCAAATCATGACCTACCAAAATGGGCCAATAAATGTAGAGAGTGGGGTAGGAATCCATCCTAATCACCAATGCATTTGAAGTTCGCCAAGTGTCATTTATATTGTATTTGGACCAAGGGGTGATGCTATTGACTTGGAACCTAATATTTTCCAAGTGTATGGTCCTATAGGTATATGAAATTACATGTGGGGATCCATGATTGAATGATGTCTCTTGAGTCATACTATTATTTTAAACTTTTAGGTAAATTTACCACCAATTTTATAGTACATGTGGTGCATCATAATTGGATCAGGATTCTCAGACCATATGCAGCTCTAACAACTCTTGTCTTGGATATAATACCTATAAAACATATTAAAAGACTAAGTCATTATAAACCATTTTACAAATGAAAGGTTACTCACTTGTGTGAAATAGCCTCTAGGAGTCTGCCAGCTAGACTATGGGACTCTGAGTCATTGACCATGATATATGGTATCAAATATTTTTTAAATGAAAGAGTTAGTACCTAAAAAATAAAATAACTAGATAAACTTTTAAAAGCACATCATGACTCATTTTTATGAAACAAATGTCCACAAAACATATATAACTATAAGAAAAGGAACTTTATTTAGAGTTTGCATAAATCTTGAAGATTGAAGCTTGATTAGTGTTAACTTCTGGGGATCAAGCATAATATTTTAAAATAAGATAGGGTTCATACTAGTTTTGATAAGGATATTTTTTTTTAGATATTTGGCTTATATGTCCCCTTTTCTTATATTAAAAAGGGGCATGTTGATCACAATAAATAGAGACTATGCAAGGAAAATGTTGTCCAGTTTTAGAACCTAGAATTACATATTTTCACCTTAAACCAATAAGATAGACAATGGAAACGATTTTAAATAAAATCAAAGATAAATTAATTGCTAGGTATCATTCAACACATAACATACTAGGTTTTAGTTCTTCCAAGAGCTCATCGTGTGTGAAAAAGTGATTCATTGCATTTTACTCCCTTTTGAATTCATGATAATACTTGGAGGTAACTTAGGTGTTCAAAATTTCCAAAAGGTAATGCTTCTTAAAAATATTGGATGGGGAAGGGAAAGATTCTTAAAAATATTGGATGGGGAAGGGAAATCTTGGGCATTAATCTAATACTAACTAGGCATCTATAGCCCTAATAGAGATACCTCTAGTTTCACTCCATGCCTTATACCATTTCCAGCTAGGCCAGAAAGCCTAAGATGGAAATTGTCCAAATCACCCTTTCTTAGGAAGAAACCTTGTAATTTTATTGAGATCCTTATATTTACTTTAGTTATAATGTTTGTTTTGTTTTTTATCCAAGAGGATTGGGAACCAATGTAACCAAGGTAAATGATTGGTTCAGCAAGTTCTTACCACCAAAGGGGACTCTTTGTTGTTTTATGAATTTAAGGTGGCCTTTCAGTATGTTTACTATGTAGGGTTGACCTCTTGTTAGTAATAAAATTGTTTTTAATTCACCTTATAGATTTTGAATCAATGACTTCATTCTTTATGGATACTACAAAATATTTTCCATGTTGATCAAATATTCAATAATGAAGACATTTTTTTTGTTCTTGCTTCCTAGACTATGTTTTTAATTTTTCATCAAACATTTGAGGAGGTAAAATAAGGGGATATAGGGACTTGATTCACATAGACTTGGGGTTAGGGGAAAAAATACTTATGCACATGAAAATGATGAATATACAAATCAACAAAAAGTGAGAAAACACACCAATAATCAATAAAATCAAACACAACCAAAATAAAACTAATCTTAATACTACGTGACTTCTAAACTACACTTATGGATACTCTGAGATGACTATGGATGGTGTAACTAAGAAGTAATGCTTCAATAACTATCCATTCATAGGTAAACATAAATTATTTCCATGCATATATTTCAATCTAAAATAATTCCATCCCAACAACTCAATAATTTGATAAGGGCAAATCTAAAGTGGATCTAGTTTGGAATGTTGGCCTTTTCTTTCATGAGCCTTGTCCCATAATAGGACTAGATCAAATATTCTAAATGTTTTCACTTTTTCCTTATTGTCAAACCACCTTTTGATGATGTCTTGATGTTTTTTGAAACTATTAAGGGCCTCTTCTTGTGCATTTTCCATCTGAATAATGTCCAACAACCTTGAATTTACTTTTTCGTCATTCTCCATGTATTCCTTCATGAACTTGTACATGGGTAATCTAAGGGTTACCAAGAATATCAACTCAAGGCCATATACTAGTATGAAAGGTGAAATTTTGAGGGCTCACTTGTATCTAGTGTGATCAAACCATAGTGCATACTTAAGTGGTGAGTGCCAATCTCTGGACCATTTCTCAACTACATTTTTTATTGCATCCATAATATTTTAGTTAGTGAACTCAACTAGACCATTCCCTCATGGATTATAATTTGATACGAACTTCAAGGTGGTATTATTCTCTTGGGCCCACTTAGTGAGTTCAGTTTATTGGAAAAAGGGCCATTATTATAGACCAATGAGACCAATATACCAAACTAAGTGGTTATATTCTTATCAAGGAAATTAATTACTTAATTAGTAGTGTTTTTATTTGTGGCTATGGCTTTTTTCCATCTTGTATAATAATCACTTGTAGTGAGTATGAATTTATGGCCAGCTAAAGAGTTAGGATTGATGAACCCAATGAAATCAAGTCCCCATTGAGCAAAGAGATGCTCTTCTACCACAGGTTTGAGTGACACTACCACATAAATATCCTTCTTATCAAAGGTTTAACATTCGTATCAAGTCTAGACATGGCTATGTGCATTTTTGAAGATGGTTGGCCAATATTAGCCATCTCACAAAATTTTGTGATCCTTTATTGTTCTTGAGGGGTGGTCATTGCCCAAATTTTCATGAAATCTAGTCATAACTTCATTGGCCTCTTCTTTTTATAAACATCTTAGATATATTCCTTCATAGTTTTTATAATAGAACACTCCTATTTTTAGCATATATTGAGCTACCTTCAGTCTAATAGATTTCTTTTGTGTTTTCTTTAGTCCTAGAGGGGGATTCCCATAAATTATATAGTGTAATATTTGATCATACCATCTTGGTTAGTCATTTATAATTTATCCAATTATACCATAATGATCCTAGGGTTAATATTTATAATTAGTTGAGTAAGGCCTTGACCTCTTACCATTATTTTAGGTTTTATTTATAGATAATAATCTTATAGATTGGTTATCCATCAACCTCTTCAATCCCCCAGTTCATTTTGTCTTAACATGAGATTTATGTCTGGGTTAGGAACAATGGCATGCACTTTATTTTTGATAATATAATGTTAAAACATCTTCATAATATTTACTTCATCATAAGCATGCTTTTCCAAGGTGGAGTATTTTAATTATACGTCCTTCAAATTCATAATCATGAAGGCTATAAGATGTTCTTCTTCACTATTTTTTTGAGTAAGCACAACAACTATGGTATGTTCAGAGGAGAGGTGAAAATAATTTACATAGTTCGGGCTTATTGGGATTGGTACGTGCATGATGGAATTATCAATATATTAAAAGGCATATTTGGTTAGGGGATTCCATTATAATTTAGCTTCTTATTTCACCATAGAATTAAAGGTTTAAAAATCTCAATAAAATCATAAACAAAATTGTGTATAAAACTAATTTTTCCAAAGAATGAATTCAATTATTTCTTATTGTCAGTCAGTGGTATCTTAGAAATTACACTAGATTGTTTAGGGTCAATGGAGATACCTTATTTAGTAATAATGTGAATGAGGAGCTTACCTTCTATGATTCCAAAGAAACTTTTCTTTGGGTTAAGGGAGATACCATACTTTTTGCATCTCTCAAATATTTTATGTAAATGGTGAACATGATCAAACCTATGTTTTGAAAAGATAGTTAGATCATCCATGTAGATTATTATGCATTTACTAATTAATCCCTCAAAGGGGTAATCCGTAACTCTTGGAAATGGACCCATCATTAATGAGGTTGAATGGAACCCTTTTATAGACAAAATTGCCCCATTTTATTGTAAAGGCAGTCTTGAATCTATCTTTTGGTTCACTAATATTTGGTTGTACCCTAAAAATCCATATATAAAGGACATCATCTAAGGGCCACTTTCCATTTGAATCACCTAGTATAAGGATGGAAAAGGCTAATTATTTTTGTCTAAGACCCATTAAAACTCCAAAAATTGATCCAAAATCTAATTTATCTATTTTTATTATGAATAGGAATTAGGTGGGCAACCAACTGAGAGAAATTTATGAACTTCCTTATGCATAAGAGGCTCAAAGATAATGTTTATAGGTTTTTGTCTCTACCTAAATGGTTTATGCCCTTGATTAAGTGGGATAGTGTGTGTTATTACACTTAGGTCAAATACCTTAAGGTATTTGTATGTCTAGGAAATAACATCTCTATATTGTAGAAGCAAACTCTTGAGCTACCCTATTTCAGTTGGAGTATGATTAGGACCAATGTTGACACCCTTAGGTTGATTAATTAACCCCAAGTTGATTATGTGTAATCATTGGGTAATACAAGCTAGTTTATATGGTCTATGTGTGGACCTATTCAAGTTGAATACTCTTTTAAGTGAAATCATACCCCTTGGGATATGGTTTTCCCTCAAATTTATGATACCATTCTTATCACAATCTTCATTAAGGAGATTGTATTTATATTTTTCAACTATTATTTAAGCATTAAATACTCTAGAACTATTTAGGAAGTCCAATATGTGGTGATCATTGTAAAAATCATGAAATTTTTTAATGTTTTCCAAGATCGAGGGGCATGGTATGCACACTATGGAAAAGTGATGCAACCTTTAGTCATCTACGGGGATAGATTCATAATATAAGTTATTGAGGAATCAACAACTTACTTCATTACTCTAGGAATAGGGATGATGTTGAAGGCATTAAATATTTCTATTAGATCCCATCCTCGATGTTTGTATTTTCTTGAATAACATAACTTGAATTGAAACTCACTTCTGACTTGGTTGACCAATAATTTAGATTCCTTAAACACTCTTAGCTCTTTATTATTATGTTTTATGGCAAATTATAGGCCTAAGATTAAGGATTTGTAAACTATGAAGTTTTTCATACAAGGGAATTATAGTATATAAATAACCAAGTGTTGTTTTCATTGAGGGTTGATTAACATAATCCTAATTCTAAGACCTTGTTTAGAATGAACCCCATCAGATTATATGGACCATAAGCTTGGCAATTATAGATTTTTTTTAGTGTTTCCCTTTGCATGTTCTATAGATAGAGTGTAAATGCTAATGTCAAAAAAAAATATGATTATTTTTTAATGTATCGCATTATATTTTGTGATTATGTGCTTCATCTGAGGTTCTTTATCAATATAGATTTTGTTGGTTATGCCTCTTAAAGGTGGCCACATATGTGATAAGTTTGTGTCCATATATCTGTTGTTCCCAAAATCCATCACTTGTTTTTGGGGACAACATATCAACTATTTTGGTCCTACAGGCCAAAATTCTCTCTTCCTTTCTCAAAAAATGTTCTGAGTATTCAAATTCTTCAACTATTCAAGTCTTCTCAGTTAAAGGAATCATAGGTTTAATAGGCAAGCTTTCTCAGAAAGAAGTTCCAACACTTAGGCATTTTTAACGTTGGTTCAACGTTGAGGTTCAATCAAAAGACCTAGTGGTGGGCTTCAAACAAATGGAATGAACCCTTGAACCATTGAAATTGAACCCCACTTTATCAACGTTCAAAGGTTTAATGAGTTCAAAGGTTCAAAAAGAGTTAAGCACTCAACGAGTTTAAAGAAGTTCAATCGCTTCGAAGAGTTCAATGAATTTGAAGACTTCGACAAGTTCTAAAATTTAATAAGTTTGGCGGACTTAAAGAAAAGAAATCTTTGAAGAGTGAAGGTTTAACCATTGAACCTTGAACCAAAATGGTTCAACGAGTTCAAAGGTTCAACAAGTTTAATAAAATCAAAAGACTTAAATGAAAGAAGACTTCGAAGAAGAAAGATTGAACTAATGAATCGTTGAAATTTGAACCGAAATGGTTCAAGGTTCAAAGGTTCAATGAGTTCAATAAAGTTTGAAAGACTTAGAAGAATAAAGGATTTAAAGAACAAAGAATGAACCATTGAACCGTTGAACCTTGAACCAAAAGATTTCAAATTTCAAAGGTTCAATGAGTTCAACAGAAAAGAAAAGAATCCAGAGAGTTTGAAACTTCAAAGGATTCAAAGGAAGAGAATGAACCATTGAACTTTGAACCGAAATGGTTCAAGGTTCAAAGGTTCAATAAAGTTCAAAAGACTTAGAGGATAAAAGGATTCAAATAAAGAGAATGAACTGTTGAACCATTGAACTTTGAACGGAAATGGTTCATAGGTTCAAATGGTTCAAAGAGTTCAACTAGTTCAAGAAGTTCAAAGTTCACAAGGAAGCTTTGAGCGAAGGAAGGAAGCAGAAGATTCTAGAGACAAGTTTGAAGAGATGGTTCAACCGATTGAACCAATGAGCTAATTAAACCAAGGAGCCAATTGAACCAAGGAGCCAAAATCAACCGTCTGAACCATTGAACCGATGCACTTCAAAGGTTCAAGGTTCAATGTGGTTCAAGCGACCAGCAATGTCCCCACAGACATCAAATTCAAGGAAATAAAATATCTAATGATTTTCAAATATGGCACAGACCCTGTGAAAAAACTCAGTGATCAGCCAAAGGAGCTAAAAGAGCCAGATGAAAGCAAGAAGATAGCCTGAGAGCTCAGATCATGAGGAAGAGACAAAATACAACAAGGAAAGAGAGAACAACTACAAATAATCTAGAAATATCTATAAGAGAGTTATTTTTGATAGGTGAAATAGTCCACTAGGTGGACATCAAAGAGCACAACCACTCAATAGTGTAGCCTATTTTTCTAGATCAAGTAAAGGTGAAATGGATAGCTACACACATATCAGGAAGAAGACCAGGTGGCCCATACTTCAAAAGGAGACATTTGAGATGAATTTACATGCCACATTTAAGGCTGATGCCCTATTCTAGCATGGCCCCTTGACAGAACTAAAAATGCATTCAAAGCATTAAATGCAGCATGGGCCATTCCATGAAACAAAGTGCCCAAGTCTTTCTTGGAGCACTATATATTGTAATCTCTTATTTTATGCAAAAGATATCTCTCTGTTATAGAAGTAAAACTCTGCCCAAATTGAAAGGCATTTTCTGAGACTTTGAGCTCAGATTGTTAATCATATTTCTTTATTTGAATGAGAAAATAAGTGACCTTTTAGACTTTGTGCTGGAATAGCTTGTGTTATTTGGGAAATTGTTCTTATGTCTCTTTCCTAGAAGCATTCTTGTCCATTTAATTTAACAAGCAGAACTAGTGGAAGTAATAAGGTAGGTGTCTTGAAGCCAATTGTGGGAGACTTTGTGCTGCTACAATTGTCTTTAGTGTGTGTTTTTTGTTTCTATGTAAAGGATCTTGGGATGACTTTGTGCCCCCATTGTCCTTCGTATATTTCACTCTTTGGCAGTTGAGGTGGAGACTTTGTGCTACACTTCATCCTGCTGTGTTACTGCGTCCAGTTACTTTTACTACCCGGGAAGGAATCTAGCTGTTGACTGAGTATTGCTTCTGAAAAAAGAGAAGTACCTCTAGTAATCACCCAAGATTTCTCCTTTGTTTGTGAACATCATCTCTAAAAAGAGAGATGGATGGTGTTGTCCTACCCTTGAGTATTATTTTCAGCTTATATATATAGTATATAACACCTCATAGTTATAAGGAACCTCCCCTTGATGAGAGGAGAGATTTGTCCCATCCTAATGTGGTAAACCCACACATTTTGGCTAACAAATATCTCTATGCTATGGTTAAAACACCCATTTTTCCCATCAGTTAGCTGGTGAGAAAATATTCACCCAATAATTTTTGGTGACTCTGCTGGGGACACAACAATTTTGCACAATTTGAAGCCTCAAGCTTCAGATTGAATCATCACTTGTGTCTTATCCATTATCATTATAGCCTTATCCATTTCCATTATATACTCTGAGATACAAAATCAGAGATGCTGGAGATTGAGCATTTCATTTCAAAAGTCAATTCTCTGCCAGCTCTACGACAACAATTTTTAGTGATTCCACTAGGGAAGAATGAGCATTTTGAAGCCTCAAGCTCTAAGCTGAAGTAGGGCCAGTTCTTTTCCATTTTTATTCTACAATCTAATAGCTCCACGCTATACAAGAAGCTAGAAAGCTCAAAGTTTTATTGACCCTATTTTTGAGTTGGTGCAGCAGAGAAATTTTGATTTGTTTCCTCCACAACCTCACCTTCAACAAACTAGGAGTCTTCTTCCTACCAACACCAGGTCACCAATACAAGGTAGAGCTTATTTTTCCTCTGCTAGAAGAGCTTTGCCTATACATACTCCACCCAAATTTGTTATTCCCCCTTTCTATAGTCATATAATGGTGGATCAAGGCCCCTGGGGTAACTCTTTTAGTCCACTCAATCTAACTCCACCTCTACATGAGCTACCACGTAGTTCAAGAAAGAATTTCCCAAAAAATTTGGTGATGGGAGAGTTCATCCTAATGAACATATTGTATCCTTTAGCATAGCCTGTGGCATGATAGGTGTGGAGTATGAGGACGTAGCAGTCAGGTTATTTGTAGAAACACTATAAGGCACTTTTGTAGACTAGTTTTATCATTTATAGGCCCAGACTGTGACTGACTGGAACACCCTCAAAGCCAAATTTGAATCCAAGTTCAACCCTGCTGAAGATGCACATGCCCTGCTCACCCAGCTCACACAAATGAAGAAAGAGCCTCATGAACCTATGAGGGACTTCATTGCCAAGTTTGATAAACTGAGGAATAAGATCCCTACAATTACTCAGCCAATAGCTGAGAATCTTAAATGCTTCTTTATCAACTCTCAGCTGCCTGAAGTGAGTTTTCTACTAAGCCGTGCTGGCCACATAGACCCTTCTACAGCTCAGGATTTGGCCATTGAGGTGGAAGATGATCTTATCTTGGTAGGAAAGATAAGAAGAGATCCTAACAGGGGTAAATCTTCTTCATCCTCTGAATATCCATCTATAGGCACCACTGGTCAAATGGTGCAAAAGTTGGTAAATGATTTGCTAGCTCTCAAAAAGAAAATGACGCAAGGGATGTCTGTTCCTCCTTCATACTGAGATATACCAAAGAGGACATTCCCTAATCATTCATACCAAGGCAACGCTGCCAAGAATCAAGGGTAGCCAAATCATCTTCCTCCCCCTCAAGGGAAACTTGCTATTGAAGTAGCTCCAACCAACTCAGTAGTTGGATACCTTGAAACAAAATCAAATTTATCTTTCCAACCTAAGTTGAACCCAAAAGATGACGTTGATCTCTTTGCAGCAAACCAAGAAGAATCAATTGGTGACTCTAACATTACTTTCCTGAATTACCAAGATGAACCCAAAAGTAAAGGTGAAGCATTTGATGGATCATATGTTGTATTCACCTAGTCTTAGAACCAGTCAGCTCAACAAGCTGATAAAGAAAAAATAGATGAGTGATCTCAACCAGCAATTTCAATTGCTAAGCGAGGAACCACTCTGCCTTTTCAATCAAAGGACTCGATGATTGCTAAAAAGGTAAGCACATCAAGTTTTCATTCATCTTCTACTTCAAATTTGCAGACTAGTACCACCCCTCCTAAAAACTAAAAGGATGAACTACCTTCCCCTGCTCCTAATTTATTTCAAACATTTGATATAATCGACCATGTCAAGAAAACTAAAATTCAAATGTCTAAATTTGAATTCCTGCAATCCAACCTTGAGCAGTTGGATAGGTTAGTTCAATGTGTGAAGAATAAAATCATTCCTACAAGACCAACTGTTCCAAAGGTGACTCCCACATCCACTTGGAATAACCTTGTCATTACTCCTCTAGCTACCCTTGGGAAAATAGAACCATTTTATGTTTCCCTGCTGATAAATGGACACCAGCTAAACAATTGCATAATAGACTCAGGTGCATTTGACAATGTCATGCCCACCAAAGTAGCTAAATCTCTTGGCCTCACACTGACCAAGACATTTGGGAGGTACTTCTTCATGGAAAAAAACAAGTCTCTTTGCTGGGACAAATCAAGGATGCCCAATTTGCATTTACGACATTTCCAGAAAAGAGGATTAAGATGACTGTCCTGGTGGCCGACGTTCCAACCTCCTATGGCATTTTGCTTGGATGAAATTTCTGCAAGGATGTTGGTGGAGAATTGAGCATGGACCTATCTGAGGCAAGGATCCCTGTGAAAGGCATCATACAGAGGCTGCTTCTTAAGAAGGAATCAAAATATATTGTCACCCAAACATCAGCCCCTAAATCTCAAATTCTGTTTGAGTCTTCAAGGGTGGGTAATTACTTCTTGACCACAGAGGATGTTCATGTTTTAGTAGATGAAATTTCCATAGGTGGCGATCCAAAAAGTTCAGACATGGCAGTAGGAGAATTGGTAGAGCAAAGTTGAGATGCAAAAGAATCCTCCCTCCCTGACCAAGAGGAATCTGAGAAAAGATTAGTTTTTGATAATATCTGGATTCTAGAATTTGATGGCAGTTGTTCTTCTACCAGCACTAGAGCCATAATTGTTCTAATATCTCCTCAAGGAGATATTTTTCCTTCTTCATATAAGTTATAATTTAGCAACACCAAAAACACTGCCGAGTACAAATCTTTGTTACTCGAGTTAAAGGCTGCTCAAGACAAAGGTGTCAAACTCCTTCACACCAAAGGAGATGCTAAACTAATGGTTTTTCAGGTGAAGAACCTGTGTCAAACCAAGAACAAAAGATTGCACCATTATCGCAATCAAGTATGGGATTGTATTGAAAGTTTTGATGCTTTTAATATATCTGCAGTGCCTAGAGAGCTTCATGATCATGAAGATTCATTGGCTATCTCTACAACCCTCATGGTTCCTCACAAAGACTTTGAAGAGCAAAAGTACACTATCAAGCTGGTCTTTTGACCAAGTGTGCCTGACAGTGCTAATCATTAGCAGGTATCTGAGGGGGAATATCAAATCATGTGCTAGACTAAACCAGAAGAATAGTGAATTATGGTAATGGACCATGCTGCTGCACATCAAAATTAGGAAAAGAAACTCTTCTACAAGAGAACAAGGATTCATGATTTTCAAACTAGAAATCAAGTTTAGTTGTGGGGCAAGAGGAGAGAACCAAAAGGAATGCACAGAAAAGTTGATTCTTGGTGGAGAGTTCCTTTCACCAATCATCACTTCTGGGGAGAAAATGGTTTCTTGCTGATATATCAAGACAAAATGCCATTTTCACTGTCTCACAGTGGGCAGCATCTAAATCACCTCAATCCTTGAAGTATCAGATAAGATCAACTTGTACATATGTATAATTTGTGTATAGTCTTTAGCTTGTTTTGTGTTGTTCATTTTTATTTGTTTTTGGTGCCTTTCTTTTTAAGTGGCATGACTCTGTAGCCCAATTGGCATACTTAAAGGCACTGGATATTTTGTATTCTACTCCCTTTTATTGTTTTTACAATTGATGGAAGTTCCCCAACTGGATCCAGTTGTTGTTCTCAAAATCTGTCACTTGTTTTTAGGGATAACATATCAACTATTTTGGTCCTACAGGGCAAAATTCTCTCTTCTCTTCTCAAAAAATGTTCTAAGTATTCAAATTCTTCAATTATTCAAGTCTTCTCAACGAAAGAACTTGCAGGTTCAACAGGCAGGCTTTCTCATAAAGAAGTTCCAACACTTAGGCATTTTCAACACTAGTTCAATGCTGAGGTTCAATCAAAACACTTAGCGACGGGCTTCAAATAAATGGAATGAACCATTGAACCCAACTTCAACAAGGTTCAAAGGTTCAACAAGTTCAAAGGTTCAAAAAGAGTTAAGTGCTCAATGAGGTCAAAGAAGTTCAACTGCTTCGAAGAGTTCAACGAGTTCGAAGACTTCACCAAGTTCTAAAGTTCAATAAGTTTGGCAGACTTAAAGAAAAGAAAGATTCAAAGAGTGAAGGTTGAACTATTGAACTTTTGAACCTTGAACCAAAATGATTCAATGAGTTCAAAGGTTCAACAAGTTCAATAAAATCAAAAAACTTAAATGAAAGAAGACTTCGAAGAAGAAAGATTGAACCAATGAACCGTTGAAATTTAATTGAAATGGTTCAAGGTTCAAAGGTTCAATGAGTTCAATAAAGTTTGAAAGACTTAGAAGAACAAAGGATTCGAAGAACAAAGAATGAACCATTGAACCGTTGAACCCTGAACCAAAAGAGTTCAAAGTTCAAAAGTTCAATGAGTTCAATTGAAAAGAAAAGAATCCAGAGAGTTCGAAACTTCAAAGGATTCAAAGAAAGAGAATGAACCATTAAACTTTGAACTGAAATGGTTCAAGGTTAAAAGGTTTAAAGGTTCAAAGGTTCAATAAAGTTCAAAAGACTTAGAGAATAAAAGGATTCAAAGAAAGAGAATGAACTATTGAACTGTTGAACTTTGAACCGAAATGGTTCATAGGTTCAAATGGTTCAAAGAGTTCAACCAGTTCAAGAAGTTCAAAGTTCACAAAGAAGCTTCAAGTGAAGGAAGTAGAATATTCTAGAGACAAGTTTGAAGAGATGGTTCAACTAATTGAACCAAGGAGCTGATTGAACCAAGGAGCTGATTGAACCAAGGAGCTGAAATGAACCATCTAAACCATTGAACTGATGCACTTCAAAGGTTCAATTTTCAACATGGTTCAAGTGACCAGCAACCAGTGACATCCCCGCAGACATCAAATTTAAGGTAATAAAATATCTAATGATTTTCAAATATGATGCAGACCCTATGAACAAACTCAATGACTGGTCAAAGGAGCCAAAAAATCCATCTAAAAGTGAGAAGATAGCCCAAGAGCTCAGATCATGAGGAAGAGACAAAATACAACAAGGAAAGAGAGAACAACTATAGGTAATCTAGAAATATCTATAAGAGAGTTATTTTTGGTAGGTGAAACAGTCCACCAGGTGGACATTAGAGAGCGTAAGCACTCAATAGTGTGGCCTATTTTTCTAGATCAAGTAAAGGTGAAATGGATAGCTATACACATATTAGGAAGAAGACCAGGTGGCCCATACTTCAAAAGGAGACATTTGAGATGAATTTACATGCCACAGTTAAGGCCGATGCCCTGTTCTAGCATGGCCCCTTGATAGAACTGAAAATGCATTCAAGGCATTGAATGCAGCATGGGCCATTCCATGAAACAAAGTGCCCAAGTATTTCTTGGAGTGCTATATATTGTAATCTCTTATTTTATGCAAAAGAGATCTCTCTGTTATAAAAGCAAAACTCTGCCCAAATTGAAAGGCATTTCCTGAGACTTTGAGCTCAGATTGTTAATCATGTTTCTTTATTTGAATGAGAAAACAAGTGACCTTTAAGACTTTGTGCTAGAATAGCTTGTGTTATTTAGGAAATTGTTCTTATGTTTGTTTCCTAGAAGCATCCTTGTCCATTTAATTTAACAAGCAGAACTAGTGGAAGTAATCAGGAAGGTGTCCTGAAGCCAACTGTGGGAGAATTTGTGTTGCTACAATTGTCTTTAGTTTGTGTTTTTTGTTTCTATGTAAAGGATCTTGGGATGACTTTGTGCCCCCATTGTCTTTCATATATTTTACTGATCCAAAATTCAAAATTTTTGGTTGATAAATATTTCAATATCATAGAAATAACATAGTAACAATGAATTCTCTGAGAAGAGATGTCGTATTACTCAAAAATTGCAATACAAATATAGGCTTATCTCTGGGAAGAGTTTTCTGCCTTCCCATTTTAGGTTACAATGCATTTATACATATTTGGAAAGCATCAGGAGATTGAGTCACTCGAGGAATTAATAGGTGACAATTTAAGATTGAGTGGCTCAGAAGTTCTGGTTGATAAATATTTCAATAGCATAGAAATAACACAGTAACAATGAATTCTCTGAGAAGAGATGTCATATTACTCAAAAATAGCAATACAAATATAGGCTTATCTCTAGGAAGAGATGTTTGCCTTACCATTTCAGGTTACAATGAATTTATACATATTTGGAAAGCGTCTGGAGATTGAGTCGCTCAAGGAATTAATGGGTGATGATTTAAGATTGAATGGCTCAAGGAAATAATCATCACTGACAATTTAACTTTCAAGAATTAAAATAATACAGTGCTCGAGGACATAACAAGTGAGGATACAAAATTTGAGGAATTAACTATCACCTAAATGGTCACCCACATTGTTGCTTGGATCATTCCTCCCTCCTTGAAAATCAATGGTCCCCACTGTGTTAATATTCCCCATCAGGTGGGGTAGTTGTGTCTTGATTTGATTCTCTGTGAGCCACTCACCTTGGTGGCTAAGCTAGCCTCTTATGACCACTTGATATAGTAGAATAGAGCATCTTCTTGTTGTCTTCATCCAAATATCCACAATCTGATCCTCTTCTACTGGAGCAAAACTCTGTGGATCAAGCTCATCAATGTCTAGTTGTTCTGCCACAACTGAAGTGTCCAATAGAGGTGGGTGATATGGTTTGAGGAGCTCCACATTGAATAATGGATGCAGACCAAGGTAGGCTAGTAGGCTCAACTCAAAAACATTTTTTGCAACTTTTTTGGTGATGGTGTATGGACCGTATTGCATAGGCTAAATCTTTCTGTGTGGGCTTGCAAGCTATTCCTTCTGAAGTCATAACCAAACCTTATCACCCATGGCAAAATGGGTACAATACTATGTTTGTCATGGAATTTCTTATATTTCTGATTCATCTTCTCCAGGATGTCATGAACTTGTTGCTAGATGTGTTGCATTTGTTCAATAGACTTTGTTGCTTTTGCTGCCTCAGATCTTCCATGAGGTGTGTGTTCCATGGTGGAAAATGGAACAGCTATAGCAATTGGTGCCATGGGCTGGAACCCAAAACATACTTGGAATGGACTATGCTTGGTTGATATGTGTAGTGCTCGATTGTATCCATGTTGTATGAAAGGAAGTCCCTCGTCCCATGTGTGTGGATGTTTGGAGTGATACATCTGAATCATGTGAACAATCAAGCGGTTTACCCCCTCTATCTAACCATCAGTCTGTGAATGGAAGGCTATGGACTTCATCAACTTAGTATTCATCATCTTCCATAGAGTGGACCAGAAGATGCTCAGGAACCTACTATCTCGATCTGAGACAATGGACTTGGGGAGACCAAAATGGAGCCATACATGACTAAAATATAGTTGAGCAGTTTCCTCAGCAGATATATTTTTCTTACAAGAAAGCATGATAGCCATTTTTTAAAAATGATCAACTACCACAAAAATATAATCCTTGCCATGTTTGGAAGTGGGCAAACCTGAGAGAAAATCCATTGAGATGGATTCCCAAGGCCTAGTTGGTTCTGGCAATGGCGTGTACAATCCTTGCTTCTTATTTGTTGGCTTGGCTATTGCACATGGGGTGCAAGATTTGAGATATCTTTCCACATCTTTCTACATATGGAGCCATTATAAGTGTTTTTGAAGAAATACCAATGTATTTTTGATACCAAAGTGTCCAGATGTCCTACTGAAGTGTGCTTCCCATATCATCTTTTGTTGTTCTACAACAAGAACACAGATGTGCCCCATATGGCAGAGGACATTATCTTACAAATAGAAGTTAGAAACATGTTCATCTTTTTGGAGTGCTTGATATTTATCAGCAAAGGTAGGATATGCTTCATATAGAGCACCCCAAGTGGTAGTCTCATGTCTGCAAAGGTCAATAACTGTTGTGAGTGCAGTAATTGGTGGGTGGCTCAGACAATCTACAGCTATATTTGAGCTCCCCTTTTTGTGTTTGATTATCAGGTGGAATTTCTAAAGATACGTGACCCACTTTTGGTGCCTCTCATTTCATAGTTTTCTTTGCATCTAGATGAATTCCAATGGTTTGTGGTCAGTGTGGATGACTGTCTCTTTCCCCAAGATGTAGTTTTTCCAATGTTTGCAGGCTTGCACAATGGCATAGAGCTCCTTATCATATGTTGGATATTTCCTGACTGTATCAGTGAAATTTTCACTATGGTATGTGACATGATGGCCATGTTGCATGATGATAGCTCCCATGGAATATTTAGATGCATCTGTCATCAACTCAAATGGTTGATGAAAATTTGGCAAGGCAAGAACAGGGGTTGAGCAAATTCTGTTCTTCAAATTCTCAAATGCCCTTTGTTATGTTTCACCCCACTGAAATGTAGCTTTAGCTCCTCCTTTAGTCACTTGGGTTAGTGACCAAGCAACATGTGAAAATCCAAGAACAAACCTGTGGTATAAATTTGCAAGACCCAAAAAGTTGCGAAGCTCTATGAGGGTCCTTGGTGTGGGCCATTCTCGAATAACCCAAATCTTTTCTGGATCAACATAGACCCCTTCCTCATTCACAATGTACCCAAGGTACTAAAATGTTGTCATTCTAAATGTGCATTTGTCAAGATTTGCGTACAACTTGTGCTCCTGAAGAGTTTGAAGCACCTTACGAACATGTTGAAAATGTTCTTCACATGTTTTGCTATAGATGAGTATGTCATCTAAGCAGACAAAAATGAATGAGTTGGTGAAGGGTTGTAGGATGTCATCCATCATCCTCATGAAGGTTGTAGGTGTGTTAGTTAGGCCAAAAGGCATAACCAACCATTTAAAGAGCCCCTCCTTAGATTTGAATGTAGTTTTCCAGACATCAGTGGGATCAATGGGAATTTGGTGATAACCAAATTTGAGATCAATTTGGTGAAGAACTTCATGCCACGGAGCTGGTCTAGTAGGTCATCAATCATGGGGAGAGGGTAGCGATTCCTCACAGAGATTTTATTCAGGGCTCGATAGTCAATGCAAAGCCTCCATGTTCCATCTTTCTTCAGTGTTAAGACAATTGGGCTACCACAAGGTGAAGAGCTTGCCCTGATGTGACCCCTTTGGATCAATTCTTGAAACTATCTTTTTATCTCATCATTCTCTAAAACTGATCTATGATACACATGACTGTTAGGCAAAGGTGATCCTGGGATCAAATCGATATAATGTTTTATCGGAAATGTAATGGAACTCCTGTGGGTGACTTGAATAAGTCATCATATTCTCCTATGATTCATCCTATCTACTTTTGTTGTTGTGTTGATTATGTAGTTAGGACTGCAACATTAGCCTCCTTGGATTTTTTTGGTTTGACCACCATGAGAATAAATTACTTTGTCTTCTCCACCAATATCTTGCATTGCTCAGCACTGATCAGGGAGACAGATGTGGGAGATGGTACCTCTAGTACCCTATAGCATTGTGTTCCAAGAGTGAGGGTGATCTTTCAGGTTCGTGATTCATAGATGCCATCTTGCTCATACATGAATGGCTGACCAAGGAGTATATCACAAACATCTAGATTGACCACATCACACAAGACTTCATCTTGGAATGGTTTTATAGCCTATGAAAGAAGACACTGATGGGTGACACGAAGGTCTCTCCCTAGGCTCAACCATCCAATACTATAGGGCTTTGGATGAGGCTTCATGGATAGATCTAGACTTTTCACAACTTTAGCAGAGATTAAATTCTTTTGACTCCCACTATCAAGAATGAAATGTAGAGGCTTACCTTTTACCCATAATTGGGAGTGAAATAATCTTTCTTTGTCAACTGGTCTTTCCTCATGGGTCTGTGATGAAGTGACGATGGTGTCAGGGTTAGCATCTATAATTTCTTCTTTGTCCTCTTTGACTATGGGTTGTGTATGAGGCAGAGTAGTAGATGTCAAGTATTGTGACTCAGAGAGCAGTGACTTGATGGCTCGACATTATTCTTTGGAGTGAGTTCTAGTTTTGTGGTAATCACACCATTTTCCAGCCTTCCCTTTCTGGGATTTCTTAACCTGAAACTCATTATGCTTCCAATTTTGGCCTCGTGTTTGACCTTCCTTATCACTTTTCCATTTTGAGGTTTGACTCTTCATATTCTTCCTACCATGCTTTTGTTCAATCTTCACTACAAATTTATATGCTTCTCTGAGGGTTTCCAAATTGAAGAGTTCCATTTCCCCCCGTATGTACCATTATAGTCCACCATGATATTTGAGAGTTTTATGTTTCTCACTTTCTTGAATGCCCAATCTTGTAGACAAAGAATGAAAAGTGTATGTGTAATCTTGAACAGATTGGTCCTTGCTTTGGCGAAGCTGTTGCCACTGTATGTATAGATCATCATACGCTCTGATGGGATATTATTCTTCTTTTACTGCTTCCATAAAATCATCCCAGGTAGGTTCCACCCCAAGGCCAATGATATCTGTACTGAACCTCTTTTTGTACAATTTCCACCAGTTTTTCATGAGAAATGATTATTTCAAAAGAGCAAAAGTGATCTTTTCTCCATCGGTGAACTTATTTATAGAGAATTAGGAAGACAGTTGATCCAACCAATTTTCCACTACATCAACATTGATTTTGCCTTCAAATGTGGGAATATCAAAATTTACCTGAACCTTGAAGGGTGTTGGGGTACTAAAAGGAAGTTCCCTTGATGAGGAGCTAGGATGTGTAGCTTCAGAGCCAAAATTTCCCATCGGAAGTGTTTGAATAATTTGAGCAAATTGTTGCAGCATCTGCGCTTGTTGCTGTTGGAGGGCTTCATTCACCATTTCCTTGAAAGGATTAGATGTCTCGATGTTGTCTGCCATTTAAAGTCATTTAGGGCACACATGTGGAAAGTTTGGAAGCTCTGTTGCTTCCCACCCAAGTTTCCAGTATCCTAACCTCATCCTCGAGATCATACACTCTCAAGACAAACTGCTCTGATACCACTGATCCAAAACTCAAAAGTTTTGGTTGATAAATATTTTAATAGCATAGAAATAACATAGTAACAATGAATTATCTGAGAAGAGATGTCGTATTACTCAAAAATCACAATACAAATATAGGCTTATCTCTGGGAAGAGATGTATGCCTTCCCATTTCGGGTTACAATGCATTTATACATATTTGGAAAGAGTCAGGAGATTGAGTCGCTCAAGGAATTAACAGGTGATGATTTTTGATTGAGTGGCTCAAAGAAATAACCATCATCAACAATTTGAATTTCAAGAATTAAAAAAATATAGCGCTCAAGGACATAATGGGTGAGTATACAAAATTTGAGGAATTAACTGTCACGTGAATGGTCACCCAAATTGTTGCCTGGATCATTTACTTTTTGGAAGTTGAGGTGGAGACTTTGTGCTACACTTCATCCTGATGTGTTACTACGTCTAGTTACTTTTACTACCCAAGAAAGAATCTGGCTATTGACTGAGTATTACTTCTGATAAAAGAGAAGTACCTCGAGCAATCACCTAGGATTTCTCCTTTGTCTGTGAACATCATCTCTAAAAAAAGAGAGATGGATGGTGTTGTCCTACCCCTGAGTGTTATTTTCAGCTTATATATAGTATATAACACCTCATAGCTATAGGGAACCTCCCCTTGATGAGAGGAGAGATTTTTCCCATCCTAATGTGGTAAACCCACACGTTTTGGCTAATAAATCTCCCTATGATGTGGTTGAAACACCTATTTTTCCCATTAGTTAGATGGTGACAAAATATTCACCCAACAATATCCATTTAAGGTTTTAGACATGTCCCTATTGAATAGCATCTCATATGATTTAGGGATATCTACTACCTAAATATCCATGAACTATTAGACTATAGGTTCATATTCTAATTGCATATGTACATTCAAGAGTTCACCTAACACCTTGAATTAAGATTTATCTAGTTAGAATATTATTTTATCAGATTTGATAGGGTTAGTCATAAATTTTTGTAGACTAAAGTAGGCATAATGATTTTTGAGGCTCCCCAATCAACCAGATAATTATGTAAGTGATTCCCAAAAATTAAGATGGTGAGGAGGAAAGGAGGAACCTCAACTTTAGTTTTGTGTATTAGTATGTTGGTGTGCATAGTCTTTTACTTAGGCTAGATTGGTTTGTATGTTAAATATTTTAGAAGGAGATCATATTACTTGATGATATGGGATAGCTCATGAAACGTGATTTTTTCTTTGATATTTTTCATATCTTCTACTATGTTGTGACCAATGTTTATAGAAATAGGTTGTGCTTTAATAGAACATTTGGGTTCATTGGCCTTTAGAGGTGAAGGATAATTTATAGCTTTAGGATTAAGATGTGTTGAACCATTATTCAAAGGAGTGGAAATATTGAGGGGATGTTATTATATCAGACTCCTAAGAGCCATATTAATTTTTTGGTACTATATTAAAGCATGTACTTCACTAGTGACCTATTCAGGTTCATTGTATTCTTGACTAGAGAACTCAAAGTTCTCTAGTACCATGGCAGTGCTTGGAGGTCTCGATGTGTTGGGTGAATATTTTATCACCAGCTAACTGATGGGAAAAATAGGTGTTTCAACCATAGCATAGGGAGATTTATCAGCCAAAATGTACAGGTTTACCTCATCAAGATAGGATAAATCTCTCCTCTCATCAAGGGGAGGTTCCCTATAACTATGAGGTGCTATATATTATATATATAAGCTGAAAATAACACTCAGGGGTAGGACAACACCATCCATCTCTCTTTTTTTAGAGATGATGTTCACAGACAAAGGAGAAATCCTAGGTGATTGTTGGAGGTACTTCTCTTTTTTTAGAAGTAATACTTAGTCAACAGCCAGATTCCTTCCTGGGTAGTAAAAGTAACTAGACACAGTAACACAGCAGGATGAAGTGTGGCACAAAGTCTCCACCTCAACTGCCAAAGAGTGAAATATATGAAGGACAATGGGGGCACAAAGTCATCCCAAGATCCTTTACACAAAAACAAAAAACACACACTAAAGACAATTGTAACAACACAAAGTCTCCCACAATTGGCTTCAAGACACCTTCCTGATTACTTCCACTAGTTATGCTTGTTAAATTAAATGGACAAGAATGCTTCTAGGAAACATACATAAGAATAATTTTCTAAATAACAAAAGATATTCTAGCACAAAGTCTGAAAGGTCACTTGTTTTCTCATTCAAATAAATAAATATGATTAACAATCTGAGCTCAAAGTCTCAGGAAATGCCTTTCAATTTGGGCAGAGTTTTGCTTCCATAACAGAGAGATCTCCTTTGGATAAAATAAGAGATTATAATAAATAGCACTCCAAGAAATACTTGGGCACTTTGTTTCATTGAATGGCCCATGCTGCATTCAATGACTTGAATGCATTTTCAGTTCTATCAAGGGGTCATGCTGGAATAGGGCATCAGCCTTAAATGTGGCATGTCAATTCATCTCAAATGTCTCCTTTTGAAGTATGGGCTGCCTGCTGTTCTTCTTGATATGTGCATAGCTGTCCATTTCACCTTTACTCAATCTAGAAAAATAGGCCACGTTATTGAGTGTTCGCGCTCTCTGATGTCCACCTTGTGGACTGTTTCACCTACCAAAAATAACTCTCCTACAGATATTTCTAAATTACCTATAGTTGTTCTCTCTTTCCTTTTTATATTTTGTCTCTTCCTCATGATCTGAGCTCTCGGGTTATCTTCTCACTTTTAGCTGGATCTTTTGGCTCCTTCTTTGGCTAGTCACTAAGTTTGTTCATAGGGTCTGCACCATATTTAGAAATAATCAAATATTTTATTACCTTAATTTGACATCTGTGGGGACATCACTGGTTGCTGGTCACTTGAACCACATTGAAATTTGAACCTTTGAAGTGCATCGGTTTAATGGTTCAATGGTTCAGACGGTTCATTTTGACTCCTTGGTTCAATCAGCTCATTGGTTCAATCGGCTCCTTGGTTCAATCAGTTGAACCATCTCTTCGAACTTGTCTCTAGAATATTCCACTTCCTTCCTTCACTCGAAGCTTCCTTGTGAACTTTGAACTTCTTGAACTAGTTGAACTCTTTGAACCTATGAACCATTTCGGTTCAAAGTTCTACGGTTCAACAGTTCATTCTCTTTCTTTGAATCCTTTTATTCTCTAGGTCTTTTGAACTTTATTGAACCTTTGAACCTTTAAACCTTGAACCATTTTGGTTCAAAGTTCAATAGTTCATTCTCTTTCTTTGAATCCTTTGAAGTTTCAAATTCTCTGGATTCTTTTCTTTTTTGTTGAACTCATTGAACCTTTGAACTTTGAACTCTTTTGGTTCAAGGATCAATGGTTCAATGGTTCATTCTTTGTTCTTTGAATCCTTTGTTCTTCTAAGTCTTTCAAACTTTTTTGAACTCGTTGAACCTTTGAACCTTGAACCATTTCGGTTCAAAGTTCAATGGTTCATTGGTTCAATCTTTCTTCTTCGAAGTCTTTTTTCATTTAAGTCTTTTGATTTTATTGAACTTGTTGAACCTTTGAACTCATTGAACCATTTTTGTTCAAGGTTCAATAGTTCAATGGTTCAACCTTCACTCTTTGAAGCTTTCTTTTCTTTAAGTCTACCGAACTTATTGAACTTTGGAACTTGTCAAAATCTTCGAACTCGTTGAACTCTTCGAAGCGGTTGAACTTATTTGAACTCGTTGAGCGCTTAACTCTTTTTAAACCTTTGAACTCGTTGAACCTTTGAACCTTGCTGAAGTGGGGTTCAATGGTTCAAGGGTTCAAGGGTTCATTCCATGTTTTTGAATCCCGCTGCTAAGTCTTTTGATTGAACCTCGGCGTTGAACCAGCCTTGAAAATGCCTAAGTGTTGGAACTTCTTTTTGAGAAAGCCTACCTGTTGAACCTATGAGTTTTTTAGCTGAGAAGACTCGAATAATTGAAGA
This sequence comes from Torreya grandis, assembly GCA_037957365.1. NCBI lineage: Eukaryota > Viridiplantae > Streptophyta > Pinopsida > Cupressales > Taxaceae > Torreya > Torreya grandis. Next base: position 877,495 of record JARHVA010001814.1, read on the forward strand.
ATTTAAATACTCAAAACATTTTTTGAGAAGGGAAGAGATAATTTTGGCCTGCAGGACCAAAATAGTTGATATGTTGTCCCCAAAAACAAGTGATGGATTTTGGGAACAACACGATGTACTATGGGTATCTGATGGGTTAGAGATAGTTTGGTTGTTAGTAGCTACCCCATACCCTTCTATATATTTCTATAATGTTTAAAATGAATTTTAGAACTCAATGTAATCTAACTCTCCATGTTAGGCATTGCTATGTACTTGATACCAATTTGGTAAGGCTAACTCATAGACAATGATCTTAGGTATATTTTTAGGTGAAAGATTTGGTTGGTATTATAATGGATAAAGGTATGGCTATGTATTTGGTAGGTATTTTTATTGGATTTTTCCCACCAGTATTTCCAACCTACCTTTCAAGGCCTAAGAAGTCATTACTAATATTTTTCACCATGCATTATAGAGCACCTAACTCATTCTTGGTAGACTCTTAAGGCATACTCTAGCATTACTTATAGAAAGGATAAATATTTGGATGTGAGCTTGAGGTATTACTTCACCATTGACTAGGTTAATGAATCCTAAGTGTTGGTTAGGTCTAGAATGTATTAAGGGAATTTGGTTGATCATTGGCATAGGATGTGGCATTAGAACTTTATGATTGGTATTGAGGATATGGTTTAAGGTTGGAACATTTAGTAGTATGTTTAGGATGGACACCACCATTTAGCTTTGGGCTCAAATACTTATCCATCTTCATGGATTAGACATAGGAAAGTGGTAAATATAATATAATGGGATCTCTACATAAGAACGTAGCAGTCCAGGGTCTAAAGTGTTTTTGTAGATCTCTAAAGCTAGTTGTGCATTTGGTATATATAGTGTAGTGATCTGAATATACATATTCTAAAACCTATCATTGAATGTCTTGATGGGCTCATTCACTTATCTCTTCATGTTATCAAACTATTGATATAAGATAGTAGGGTCAATAACTTACCCAAATTGGGCAAGGAAAGTATTGGTAAATTAATCCCATCCCAAAATATATTTCTTAGGTAGGTATAGAAATCAGTCATAAGTAGTGTCCATCAAGGTGAACAAGAAGAGCCTATAGGCTACATCTTCATTCTCAATGTTCATGAGTCTGAGATTTATTTTATATGAATTAACATGCTCTTCAAAATTGCATCCCCCACTAGGTGTGAACCATGGAATGTATCTCTATGGGTTTTTGAGTAGGTCATGGATAACTACAAGAAAATTAATGGTAGATCCAGCTAACAAGGCCATGGGTATAACATTGGCCATAAATATAAGGTTGTTTTGAGTAGAGTGAGTGGAAGAACTAAATGGGGTTACTATATGTATTGGTATTCCTTTGTTGGACCTAATTATCCTATGAAATTATAGCGGTGAGATTAAAAATTTACTTAAACCAAACATAGATCTAGTGGTATGTGCAAGAGGTACATGTCATGCCAAATAATATATTTTAAAAAATGACAATGAGAAATATTTAGTGCAAGCCAAAATTATCTTCATGATTCAAATTGAAATGAGCAAATAAATATAATAAATAATCCAAGATGGTTGTTCACTTCACATTGCCAAAATGACTCTTCCTATTCCTACAAGAATATAAATTTAACTTATTAGAATAAGACAAAAAAACATATGACACCTAGGATTTTGTACAATAATTTTAAAACCCCCTTAATCTTTCATGGTCAGGGTGAGACCAAACATTCCTTTGAAATTTTAAAAAAAATATTGTTTAAACAATTTTTTCATGATGTTTTTTGGTTACTTTGTTGTAGGGAAATGTTGTAACTTGACACTGTCATCTTTCACATAGTGTAAACTCAAATGAAATTTAGTATTGGTATTTTTGGTTTAGTCATGATGCATGAACATTTCAAAATTTCTCCATGAGGACATGGTCAAGGTGGAAAGCATTAAACATGCAAGTTTAAGTTATGTCTTAGTTTGAATTTAAATTTCAACTATTGTATTTTCCCTCCAAAATGTTGTCTAAGGAGTAAATGTAATTGTCAAATGTCAGAAGAGTGGAAAAGGTGAAGACAAGGTAAAAGGATCTCCCACATTGGGGAATTTGTTTAGCAAATCAAGGGAATGTTTGAATATTTTTCAACCATTAAATATTTGTTAGAATATCTTCTTTATTTAGTATATTAGTTTATAAAAATCCTCCTTTCTTGTTTCAAAGCCCAAGTTGGCATAAGAGACTCTTTCAAAGGGTAATAAATGGAATGAAAGAAGAAGGGAGGTACATATAAGGAAAAGAGATAAAGAGATGAAGGTGAAGAGAGATCATTCAAAGGAGTAATATAAGAAGCTCAATCGAGGGGAGAGAATGAAAAGAAAAGGAGAAGAGAAATAGTGAGGGAGGATGTCACTCAAGAGATGCAAGTGTGAAGAGGAAAGAGAAGATTTCATGTGAAGGCAAGAAGGTATGAAGGTGAAAATAAGGCTATTGGAAGACATGGACTATTGGCATGCACCATAAAGTGATGGATTTTTGTTTTTAAGTGATCTCATTTGATTAAGAAGACTGAATGTTGATTCTTATGGTAATGTTATAGAATTTTGGTCGAAAGTAGTGATAAGCTAGTGTACAGTCATGTATGTATGTATGTGAATCTTCATAAAGCTTAAGGAGGTATTGAATGTCTATTGACACCATATTCATGCATAGAAACCTTTAACATTGTGTGGAAGATAATTTGGAGCTCATGATGTGTTTTAGAATGTTTTTAATATTACAAAAGTTCATAGAATAGGGTGCAGGCCTGTGTGTTTCCTAATACATATACAGTCTACTGTAAAAGACATTAGATCCACATAAAAATGTATGCATGGAATTTATTATGGAAAATGAATAGGTCTATGAGATCAATGAGAACCTTGTGGAGTTTATGTTATATGATCAAGGGGCTTTAGAATGTCTTAATATTCTAAAAACCCTACTCTCAGGTCTATATGAAACAAAGCACAAGCAGTATGAATGGATTTTGATGTTTTGTGAATTTATTGTTGACCAATTTTTGTCCCCCCTTTTTTGGTTTTATCTTTGGCAAATTTGGATTCTTCAAGTAAGGCTTCCCATGTTTTGCCTCATCCCCTTTGTTTTTTCCGTTTTGCCTTTGTTCTTTTCCCCTCAGGGCATTTCTTTCCCTTCGGGCTCGGCTTTCCATTTGTTTTTTCCTCCCTTTTTTTCTTCCCTTTGGGCTCATTTGTCTTTGCCCTTCAAACTTGTTTTCCTCAAAAATTTCATTCAGAATTAAGTCTGAAGGATGTCCTTTGTATTTATCTTTCCTGAGTTTTTCTTTGCCTTAAGTTTTTCTTGAAGTGCCCTTCAAAAAAAATTTGAAGGGCCACTTCCCTTCGAAGTGCCCTTCAAAATTTTCTGAAGGCACTTTTCCTTGCCTTATTTTCCCACAAAGTGTCCCTTTAAAAATTTTCTGAAGGGTACTTTTTGTCTAAGTGACCCTTAGAAAAAAATTGAAGGAAACTTTGCCTTATTTCTTCCTCCAAGTGACCCTTCAGATTTTTTTCGAAGGTAAATTTTCATCCAAGTGACCCTTCAGAAAAAATTTAAGGGCACTTTTTTCCCAAGTGACCCTTCAGAAAAATTTTGAAGGGAATTTTTTGCCCAAGTGACTCTTCAGAAAAATTTTGAAGGTCACTTTTGCCTTGGTCTTTTCCTGAATGCCCCTTCAGAATTTTTTTGAAGGGACATTTTTGTCCAAGTGCCCTTCAATAATTTTCTCTAAGGGTCACAAAAGTCCCTTTCTTCCCAAAGGTTAACCTTTGAAAAAAATTTGAAGGGCCATTTCCTTAGGAAATGCCCTTCATAATTTTTTGAAGGGGCCTTTTGTTTCTCCCAGGTGTCCTTCAGAAATTTTTCAAATGACACTTTCCTCCAAGTGTCCTTCAGGAAAATTTCCCAAAGGAACCTTTGATTAACCTTTGTAAAATGCCTGAAGTAAATTCCTTTAGCGAATTACTTCGGGGATTTTAGCCAAGCCCAATGCCAAAGAATTTGAAAGACAAAGACCTGAAGGAATTCTTTTAGACTTTTTTCTAAAGGAATTACTTTAGGAAAATTTCTTGAAACATAAAACCTAACTAAACTGCCCATGATGTGCTGCAAGATGTCAAGTTCATGCCGAAAGTCTTCAAGCAAGAAGTGAAGTCAGTTGGAAAACCCGAATGACTCTACAGTGTAAATCAAGATTTGTCAAAGGATTGACTTATAAATTTTATAAGGAGCCTTAAAGAACCTAAAAGAGCAAGAAAGGAGTATAAGGACTTAGAAAAACCAAAAGGGTCTTAAGCAAAGCAAAATTAGGTTTTCAAAAGCTTATAAAATTGTATAAGTAAAGCCATTCAAAAAACTCAAATGGGTCTACAGTGCAAATTGAGATTTGTTAAAGAATTCACTTATGAAGTGTTAGGTTGTGGAGCTAAAAGCTTCAACCCTTTGCAAACTGAAGGAATAATGGTTGCTGAGATCCAGGAGCACCGGCGTCAGCAGAAGGACCGACGTCGGCAGAGACCAGTGCAGAAGGCCACTGGCGACGGCAGGAAGTCAGCTGACATCGGCAGAACCAGACAAGCAGGGACCGACGTCGATCGCCTGTGTGTTCCAGAACTGCTCGTTTCACGGACAGTTAGTTAAGTGAACGAAGAGTTTGCATGTTGAGACCAGTTAGAGTCTTGGGCTGCGAGGATAATTGTCTAAATTAAGAGTCTAAGTTATTGTTTGCGTTAGGGATCTATTTATAGACCCATTGGCATGTATTGTATCATGTATGAGATAGAAAGGAAGAGTTCCTTCTAGTTGTAAGATCTATGAGTTGCAGGTTGTTGCAAGCTCATTGGGGATCTACATGTAAGTTTGGTCTTTGAATTGTAGGTTGCAGGTTCATGAGAGATCAGCTTGAAGTGCTATAGAGTGCTTGGTGTACTGACAGGGTTATTACTGACTGGTTGGTGAGGTGAACACCAATTCTGTGTGTGAGTTGGTTGTTGGGACCGTTTTTTGTGTAGGAGAGTGTGTGTGAGAAGAATTACTGTACACTTGAGGTGTGGCAAACCTCTATAAGGTGAAAGAGTGTGGCGGCTCTTTGTTGTATTCTTTTTTGTATAGTGTTAATACAAGATAGTGTATTGTCTCTCATATTCTGTGCTATTGGTGAATTCTAGTTACTTGTGTTTCTGGTTATTTCCACATATTCAATTGCTTATATTTGGTAATCATATTGTGCTCTTTCTGAGGAGCAAGATCCTAACAGGTGGAATTAGAACAGGTGTGTTTGTTCTTGGATTTACCTCCACCCCCTCCCAACAAGTGGTATCAAAGCAAGGTTGTTGGCTCATAGCTTGATACCCCTAACAAGTGGTATCAGAGCTTTTGGTTGGGATACTAACAGATTGGTGTAGATCTGGGTAGTGTGTTTTGATTACAGGTTACTCACAGGGTTTCTGTTTGAGTGGGAGTTGAGCAATGGCAGAAAATAGTCAACTACGAATGGAAAAGTTTAATGGCAAGAACTACCAATTATGGAGGATGCAGATTGAGGACTATCTGTATCAGAAAGATTTGTACTTACCGTTGGGTGGGGTTGCTAGCAAACCCTTGGATATGAAAGATGAAGAATGGGAGGTTCTTGATCGGAAGGCTCAGGGATCTGTTAGATTGAGTCTTGAATCATCTGTGATTTCTAGCTTATCACAGTGTAAGACAACGGTGGAGTTGATGAAATCTTTGGAAAATTTGTATGAAAAACCCTCGGCTTCTAATAAGGTATTTCTTATGAAGCGTTTATTTAATTTGCAAATGTTGGAAGGTGGATCTGTTCATAGCCATCTTAGTGATTTCCATGGTTTGGTAAACCAGTTAAGTTCCGTCAATATTGTATTTGATGATGAAATTAGAGCTCTCTTAATCTTGTGTTCATTACCTGAAAGTTGGGAAGGTTTGGTAATGGCAGTTTCTAATACTGTGTCTCCTTCAAAAGTCTTAAAAGTGGATGATGTTGTGAGTGTGATCTTGAATGAAGAGATACGTAGGAAAAGCACAGGTGAATCATCTGGAGATGCTTTGAGTGTTGAAGGAAGAGGAAGACCAAGAGAGAAGACAGAGCGTGGGAGATCAAGGTCGAAGATGGGCAAAAGATCCAAGTCCAAGTATGGCAGAATAACCTGCTAGAAATGTGGAAAGCAAGGGCACTTAAAGAGAGATTGCAGATCAGGTGAAGATCAGCATGAAGGACATGGAGAAGAAGCAGATGTTGCGGGTTACATTGCACAGGATGCTCTGGTATGTTCTTTGGATAAAGTAGAATCTTGGGTATTAGATTCAGGTGCCTCTTTTCATGCATCCCCACATAGGGAATTTTTTCATGAGTATGTCCAGGGAGACTTTGGAGAAATTTGTGTAGGGGATGGTAAGCCTTGTCAGATTGTTGGCAAAGGCAAAGTGAAGCTAAAATTGCAGACAGGTGACACATGGGTGTTAAAGGAGGTCATGCATGTCCCAATTCTGAAGCAAAATCTGATTTATGTTAGAAGTTTGGGTGAAGAGGGTTGCACAATAACTCTCATAGCGGACTCTTGGAAGGTTACCAAGGGTACACTTGTTGTAGCTAGAGGTAAGAAAGTAGGTACGCTTTATCTATCTACTTGTTTTACTGATTCTCTTTCTGGGTTATCTACTTCAGCTGTAGATTCAGAGATGTGGCTTAATAGGCTTGGTCACATAGATAAGAAGGAGATGCTGGTTCTTGAGTCAAAGAGTATGCTTTCAGATTGGGAAGGCATGGATCATGGTTTCTGTATGCAGAAGAAGAAGGTGAGGTTTCTTGAGGAATCCGATGTTAGTGACAAGAATAGGAAAGCCTTGGTTTTCAAGGAGAAAGTGACGGACAGAGTTCTGCACAAGGTGCAGAGGAATTCTGAGCAGAGCAAGGGTGATTTGGACAAGGGTTTGATCCAAAAGGAGCTCACGGGAAAAAGTCAGGTCTCACAAGAAAAACACAGAGACCGACGTCGGCAGGAAAACCGGCGTCGGTGTCCAGACAGGGACCGACGTCAGCTATGTGCAGCCCGACGTCAGTGACTCGGGGCAGACAGAGACCGGTGTCGGCCAGGGGAAACTGACGTCGGCAAGGAGGCAGTCGCAGGGAACCGACATCGGTCAGCTGTAGACTGAGATGTGACCGGCATCGGTCACTAAGACAAATTTTGGGTGGACAGCTAGTTGTCATGGAGTCTCAAGCGCCCATATGGAGGACTGAAGGTGTAAGTAAGTTCTTAAATTTGTCATTTCCCTTCTTTACACTACTTGTTGCTCACTTATGGTATAGAACCAAGAAGTTGCTAAAGAAGCAGAACAGGTAGATCCAGGAAACAGTGGGAGCTTGGCATGGATGAGGATGTGATTCCTTAGATGAGAACCAAACAGGTGTTTTGGGTAGTGTTGCCAGCTGGAAGTAAGCACTGAGAGATGAATGGATGTTGAGGATGAAGAAGAGTGGAAATGGATACGTGAGATGGAAGATCAGGGTATATGATCTTGTTTTAGCTGCAGGGCAATGGAGGTTTGATCATTGTGTTTCTCTTTACCAGGTTGGATAATATTAGCTACATTATCCTATTTTTTGTATGATGTGCTTGTTGCAGGGTTACATATACAGGTATTGTTGAACTAAAGGTAAAGCTAGTTCAGGTGTATGTCATGGAGAATCTGGGAGCAGCAAGATTCTTTGGCATGAGTGTGTTCTAGAGACATGGAGGTCTTGTTGACTTTGTTTCAAGATGATTGTGTGAAGCCGGTTAGCACGCCGATGGTTAGACAGTTCATAGAACAGGGGTATCGATTCACATAATGAGGTTGAGTGCATGGTATGTACTAAACCTGAGTTTTCCCAAGCAGTGGGAGTTATCACAAGTTTGGAGTCAATCTGGGAGAGTAATACTGAAGGGTAGTTCAGTGGGACCAGCAGCAGGTGCACATGCTATGCAGGGTCAAGTTCTTTATCTACATGGTTGTAGATGCGGATGTGGCAGGTAATTTGGATGACAGGTTTTGCACCACAGATTTTGTGGTGGTTGGTCTTCAAGAGTGATCTTGAGGAGGGATACAAAGCCAAGGGAACAAACTAGATGGTGTACAGGTACAGGTACAGGTTGCAGTTGTTTATCTCCAAGTGGGAGATTGTTAGGTTATGGAGCTAAAAGCTTCAACCCTTTGCAAACTGAAGGAACAATGGTTGCTGAGATCTAGGAGCACCAGCGTCGGCAGAAGGACCGACGTCGACAGAGACCAGTGCAAAAGGCCACCGGCAATGGCAGGAAGTCGGCCGACATCGGCAGAACCAGACAAGCAGGGACCGACGTCGGTCGCCTGTGTGTTTCAGAACTGCTCGTTTCACGGACAGTTAGTTAAGTGAACGAAGAGTTTGCATGTTGAGACCAGTTAGAGTCTTGGGCTGCGAGGATAATTGTCTAAATTAAGAGTCTAATTTATTGTTTGCGTTAGGGATCTATTTATAGACCCATTGGCATGTATTGTATCATGTATGAGATAGAAAGGAAGAGTTCCTTCTAGTTGTAAGATCTATGAGTTGCAGGTTGTTGCAAGCTCATTGGGGATCTACATGTAAGTTTGGTCTTTGAATTGCAAGTTGCAGGTTCATGAGAGATCATCTTGAAGTGCTATAGAGTGCTTGGTGTACCGGCAGGGTTATTACTGACTGGTTGGTGAGGTGAACACCAATTCTGTGTGTGAGTTGGTTGTTGGGACCATTTTTTGTGTAGGAGAGTGTGTGTGAGAAGAATTACTGTACACTTGAGGTGTGGCAAACCTCTGTAAGGTGAAAGAGTGTGGCGGCTCTTTGTTGTATTCTTTTCTGTATAGTGTTAATACAAGATAGTGTATTGTCTCTCATATTCTGTGCTATTGGTGAATTCTAGTTACTTGTGTTTCTGGTTATTTCCACATATTCAATTGCTTATATTTGGTAATCATACTGTGCTCTTTCTGAGGAGCAAGATCCTAACAGGTGGAATTAGAACAGGTGTGTTTGTTCTTGGATTTACCTCCACCCCCTCCCAACATGAAGTTTCATAAGTCATGAGAAATGGAAACCATGAAGCAAGAAATTTAAAGCAATCCTAGACCCTGAATGGATCTGCAAGTGCAAGCCAGACTTTCAAGGTTGCTTTGCTCAACAAGCTTGGCCCAATGACATGATTCAAGATGAATGATCAAGCAAATCAAAAGCTACCATGTGACTTGTCAAAGATAGATAGAGGATGATCCATAGGTATCCATGCCAAGAAAATCAATGTCTTAGAACCATGATTTGATTCATTCCTTGAGCACCAATCAAAATGGAAGGACAAGACAAACTGAATGAAAGCAACTTTTTTATGCCATTATGCAAATCGACAAGCTAAGGAGGAGCGGTTGGGTACTGAAAGAGATTTTTAACATGTAGCTTTATTGATAATGATCATTTTTGGTGCCTTCCCCAAGTATCTCATTTTATTTGGAAGCTATTGGGAAGCATCTTTGGGGGGCAAGCAAAGGGCATTCAAGAGAGTGACATGGATCAAATAAAATTTCAAAATAAGCATCTTTGGTAGGGTCAGTTGTAGCTAAGGATGGTGATCTCCAACATAAATGATTTCCTTCCTTTTGCACCAAAGGCCTCCCTCCTCTTTCTCACTATAATTAAGACCCTTGGGATATTGTTGAATCATCCAGAGATAGTATGACAAATCCCTAATATTTTATTTTTCCATTTTCTTGCCTTTAAGCAAAGAAACATTAGTCTGTCCCCTTTTTAAGTTCTAGATATTTGCCTAGGTATGCAAGAGATACAAAGTAATAGCAAGTGATGTTTTATCCTTCCATCCTTTTTCCTTCATGCTTTTGAGCAAAGATTCAATCCAATAGGTCATGTAGAGTGCATTTTATTTGTGTAAGACCTTGCATGTGTAACCTTTTTCTAGAATATACAGGTTGTTATTTTAGTTATTTACCTTGTTTAGTCTCATTCAACTTTGTCTCTACATTGAAATACTTATGTTGGAATCTTCTAGAGCTTGAGATATATACTATATTCTATTATATTGCGCATAAGTATAGGGCATACATGTGGATACTAATTCTTGGTGTATCACCATTTTAGACTAGGATTTTTATTTATGCAAACTTCTAACTCTTTTCATTCATACAATCTAATTCAGTAGTTTTATTTTACAAAAAACTAATATAGGGAGTTATCCCTTTCAACTTAGAGGTTCATTTCTACTTATAGGCACACCCACAGGCCTGGAAATGTCTCAATGTTACCCAAATCTAGAGGAGGCCTAAATAGCCCTCTTCTAGGATCCAAGATTTAGAGACAATAATTTTTGCATGCCTGATGGGACCAAGTTTTATTGCTAAGTCAAGGTGAATGTTGGTCTTGACAAGCCTAAAGTAGTATAAATACCCATAACCCAGTGTTTGGTGACTCCAAAAGGGTGTGAATCCCTGGTTCTAGACCAATTTTTATACATTATCCTATATGGTCCTCACAAGGTCCTCAAGATTGTCTAACCAAGCCCCTTTATCTAAAGCTCTTCCTAAAGAATAACACCCTGAACCACTCCTATCCCTATTAAATCCTTGGCAAGGAGGTTTTGGGGAAGAAGAGGAAGAGGTTGAATAAGTTTAAGGAGAGGAAGAATTTGAAGAAGAGGAAGAAATAGAGGATCAAAGGGAAAGAAGAGAAATGGGGGAAAGAGGAGAAATGGATAGACATCAACCCTTCCCTAATTTCAATACCCAAAACCCAATAGAGATTCCTACATATGACCCTATCCCTCTGAATGCTACGAAAAATCTTCCTAGTTTCAATAAGGATGGTCCTATTACCCCATCTGAACATATTAGAGACATCTCTAACTTCTGCAATTTCCATAATGTTACTAAGGCCAATATTTCCATTAGGTTGCTTGTTATATCTTTAAAAGGCAAAGCACTTGACTAGTATATAATGTTGGAAGGGGATTGAATTACAATTTGGGATGGCTTTGGAGACCTATTGGTGACAAGATTTGAAAATAAGAGTGATCATGCTTCCCTAATACATTATTTGAATGTAATAAGAAGTGGTCCAAATAAATCCATGGGAGATTTTAATGAGAGATTTCAAAGAACATGGTATAGGTTGCCACCAATCATGATTCCTCCTCTGATATTTGTGTTCCTAACATACCTCAAATGGATTGGTATTGATGTTGTTGTTATGTTATAGTCAATGGGAGGATTCACTCCTCTAGGTGCATATGAGCTAGCAATTGAGGCTGAGAATAGATTAATTTAGGCTAGAATACTTCCTCCAAGAGTTTCCATGCCTTTATTGTCCCATAATTTAGTTGAAGCTCCAAGCATGTCACAAGTTCCCAATGCCAATGTGAAGCCAAGAGCCTTTCCCAAGAAGGTAGATAACATTATGGACAAGGATGAAGAAATTAGATTATTGAGAGATCAACTCAAGAAAGCTCAATATCAAGCAAGTGATCCTCCTAATGCATAATACGATCATCTATCAGGATATAGATCTCCATCCCAATATAATTATCAAAGGAGAGGACAAAATCAACAAGGTTACAATAGGCAGCCCAATAAATATAATCCAAATTCTAATCCTCATGTAAAGGCTATTGTTTTAGTTCATGCAAATCTAGTATAAGGAGAAGATCATGTGGACCAATGGGGGCAGCCTCAAGGTTAGTTTACACATGATGATGGAGTAAATATATACTCTTTGACTACATGAGAGGAAGCTACTCCTTACATGACAGATGAAGAAACATGTCCCAGCCAAAGGGATAGTCATGGAGAAGGCAGCAGCCCAAGTGTGGGAATGATGAATTCTCAAGTAAAAGATGATTTTATATTGACTCAAGGCATGTCAATTGTATCCAATACAAGGGCCAAGAATAGATCATTAGGAGAAGGTCATTAGCCATGAATAGATTCAAGTGATGCCTCTCCAAGGCCACAAAGCATCAATCAAAGTGTTGGACCTTCTATAAGCCATGTTCCTCAACAAAATTAGAATGTAAATGTGGATGCCAAGATTGTAACACAATAGGATATATCTCCTTCATTACCATCCAAAATTCAAGAGAAATTGAATGCTTCATCTCTAAATATTTTGGACTCATTGAAGAGCACTAAGACAATCATATCCCTTTGGGAGGTTCTACATATTCTTGGTCAAAAGGAACTTTTGCAAGAGCAGTTAGCAAGCATGTGGATCCTCAATCTTCAAAACATCATAGTGTGGCTCTCACAAATTCTCCAAATCATATTTTGGATCCTTCCACTAAATCTGAAAAGCCTCCACCCTTCTACCTCACACTCATTGTGGTAAATAATTTGGTCCATAATTGTATTGGGGATAGTGGAACAAGCACTATTGTTATGCCTAAAGTAGTGGCTGATAAGTTGGGTTTTAACTATGAGCCACATAATAAAGGTATGTTACAACTAGATGGAAATCTAACTAAGATGGTAGGATTAGTCAAAGGTCTAAAAGTGTTTTTACATGGCTACCCAAGCTTCCCTATCATGTAAGATATTGTGGTGGTGGACCTTCCAACACACTTTGTTATATGTTTGTCAAGGGACTTTGTAACCAAGATAGGAGGATACCTTTTTTCTAATTGGTATTTTATAGATTTCAAGATAAGGTATGAAACTAAGGTAACCATAAGGACTCAGCCCTTATCAAGGTTTTACATTGAGCCATACTTAGAGATAATGTCAAATCAGAATTATCTAATCAGCAAGGGGGAAGAAATAGTCATGGATGATGAAACATCTTCTCCCCTTGAAGGTATTTCTAACCTCTATCTTGACAAGTAAAAAATTGAAACACATAGCCTTGATCCTTACACTTTCATTGAGGATATTGATTTGGGAGTTTATTTTATGCATGAAGAGAATATTCCAATTCCTTCACTCACCAATAAAGATCATGAACTTGATGGCACATGGGAAATGTTATTTTATGGTTCAAGGAGAAAAGTAGGTGAAAGAGATGGTGTCATGTTGGTTTCTCCATCAAATAATCGTTACTAATCTTATTATAGGTTTCACTTCAGTTGCACTTGTAACATGGTAGAATATGAAGGCCTAGTTCATGGTCTCCAATGGGAAAAGAAGAGAAATCAAGTTTTTGAAAGTCTATGAAGATAGTGAGCTGGTAATTTATCAAGTAAAAAGTCAAGATACAACCAAGAACCCCTTGATCAAGTCCTACAAGCATATGGTATGGTATCTACTTGAATATTTTAATGCCTTCAACATTCAACCCATACCAAGAGACTTGAACAATCATGCCGATAGATTGGTTGCAATAAGAACACATTTTGACTTGACTACTGATGTAGCAAAAGAGAAGGATCAATATCATATCAAGACCATTGTGATACCTTTTATTCTGGATAATGAAGTGTTATGGCAAGTGTTTGAAGTGATGAACATATTGCACACTTCTTGAAAAATGAGGTAGGCTTCTCCTCGAGAAATCAAAAAAGGTTACATGATCATTATGAAGAGCAAATTATATAACTAAAAACAAATAAAATACCCAAGGGAATGATTACCTTGGAGAGTATCTTCAATGAGGATGATCAAAATAAGAATCAAATAATGAGCATGTCAACAAAAGAAGAGAACTATGAGAGAGTTTTGATTTTCAAGGACAAACTTTTGAAGATTGGCAAGGTTTGTTCTCAACTAGAAAGGCAAGATTTTATTGCATTATGCAAAGATTTTCATGACATCTTTGCTTGGGAGTAAAAGGACGTGAAAGGATTTGATCCAAGTCTAGCTCACCACACCATTTAGTTAGAGCATGGAGCTAAACTGGTAAGACAAAAGCAAAGGCCTATCAACCCCAAGGTATAAGAACTCATGAAGAAAGAGTTGACCAAATTGATTGAGTCTAGGATTATCTTTCCTATCAAGCACTCAACTTGGGTAGCCAACCTTATGCCTATTCAAAACAAGAATGGAGAAATCAAACTTTGTGTGGATTTTTATGATCTAAATAAAGTGTCTCTCAAGGATCATTATCCACTCCCTTCCATGGAACAAATTCTACAAGTTGTTTCAAGTTCTCAACATTTCTCACTTCTTGATGGTTATTCAGGTTATAAACAAATATTGATAAATGAAGATGATCAATTCAAGATAGCCTTCACCACCAAGTGGGGGACATTTGCCTACAAGAAGATGCCATTTGGTTTATCCAATGCTAGAGCTATATTTCAAAGGATAATATACATGGATTTCAAAGGTTTGATCAATAATTTTTTGCTTATTTACCTTGATGATATAACCATTTTTTCAAAGGATGTTTTTGATCATATGGGACATCTAAGGAAAGTTTTTGAGAAGTGTAGGGATTATGGTATATCTCTCAATCCAAAGAAGTGCATCTTTGTTTTCCATGAAGGTAAGCTTTTGGGTCATGTTGTTTCAAAAGAAGGCTTATCTAATGACCTCGAAAGGATTAAAGTTATTATAGGCTTGTCCTTGCCTCAACACAAGAAGGGGCTGCAAAGCTTCTTGAGGAAAATAAACTTTGTAAGGAGGTTTATCCCAAAATTTGCAACTATGGTAAAGCCTATCACATCCATGCTAAAAAAGAACCAAGTTTTTACTTAGACAAAGGAACGTAAGAGCAGCTTTGAGGCAATCAAGCAAGAAATTGCAGCATCTCCCACTCTCTTAAATTTTAATTTTGCTAAAGATTTCATACTTTATACTTTTGATAACCTTGACACAATCTTAGCTATGCTTATGCAAAAGAATGATGAAAATGTTGAGCAGCCAATTGCTTTCTTCAACCAAGGCTTAGAAGACTACGAAGTGAGATATTATTTTGTTGAAAAGCAAGATTTAACCATAATTAGAGGATTGAAAAAATTTAGGCATATGGTTTCCAACAATAATATCCATGTCATGGTTTCCCATCCTAGCACCAAGGAGTTTCTTCTAAGTAAAGAACTCAATAAAAAGAGAGTTGGGTGGATCACAAAAGTGATAGAATATGGCATTGACATCAAAGTAACCAACTTAGTAAGAGGGAGAGGTTTATGTGAGCACTTAGCATCTAAATTTCAAGAGCCAAAAGAGTAAGCCTTGGTAAATCAAGTTCAAGACCAGCCAGCTGATCAAATATAAAATCAAATTTGGACAAAAGACATCATTGGTTTTTTTCAAAATGGTGGGTGTCCCAATGACTTGAATAAATCTCAAAGGAGGTATTTTAGGCTACAAACTATCCTTTATTATCTTGTGGATGTAATTCTCTTTAAAAGGGATGTGACTAATGTTTTGTTAGGATGCATTAACAATGACCAATTTGATATGCTATTGGAAAAGTTCCATAATGGTGCAGATGGTGGTCACTTATCTCCTAGAATAATAGCTACAAAGATAATGAGAGTTGGTTACTATTAGCCTAGTCTTTTTAAAGACTGTTATCATTGGGCTAAGGTTTGTCCTTAATGTGTTTTCTTTGTTGGCAAATAAAAAATTGTATCTCTCCCATTGAATCCTATTCAAGTGGACCAGCCCTTTATAAAATGGGGCTTTGACTTCATTGGCATGATTAACCCTCTATCAAGTGATAGACACAAATGGATATTGATTGTTATAGACTACTTCACAAGGTGGGTAGAGGCTCTTGCATTAAAGGAGGCAAACAAAAATGTTATCTTAGAATTCTATGACAGTATTGTAACAAGGTTTGGGGTTCCTCATGTCATCATATCAGATAATGCACTTGCCTTCATAAGTGATAAAACTTTTAATTGGGCATCAAAGAGTGGAGTTCATTTGAGTACCTCATCCAACTACTACCCTCAAGTAATGGATTGGTTGAATCTACTAGTAAGAACCTCATCAAGATCATCAAGAGGATATTGGAAACTAATCAAAGAGCATGGCATAGCAAGTTGAAGATAGCCTTATGGGTAGAAAAAATCACTCCCAAGAAGTCAATTGGTAATTATCCCTATGTACTTGTCTATGGGAGAGAAGCTAGGTTGTCCATATCATAAGAGCTCACTGTCTTAGAACTTGCATAACATCTAGAATTACTTGAAAATACTCTCATGCATGTCAAATTGATAGAATTCATGTAGCTACAAGAGGTAATAGATGATGCACATAAATATTTGGAACACCATCGAGTTCTCATGAAGAAATCCTTTGACAAAAAGACAAGGGTAAGAGTGTTCAAAGAAGGTGACTTAGTCTTGAAATGGGATGAGGATAGAGTAAAACCAGGTAGACATACAAAGTTTGATACTTTGTGGAGTGGACCTTACATCACCAGTAAGTGGAAGCAAAGAAACTCCTTTTAGCTATCCAAGATGGATGGAGAAGAGCTACCTATTCTGGTGAATGGGATCCATTTGAAGTCTTGCTTCTATACCTTATTGGCCATGTCATGTAAATACTTTATTTTATATTTTTCCCTTATTGTTTTGGTTTTTCCCTAAGTGCCTTATAACACAAGTGTTTTACCTTGATTTTGCTTTACTATGTTTTTCTTGTATGTGCCCTCAGCCATGGCATGTTCTTTTAACTCTTATTGCCTTGCGTGACTCCATGCCTAATGGAAGGATTTAGGTAGCTGGTCTAATGACATAACAGACATGTCTCCCCTAAAAATCACCAAAATGTTGACCAATTTTGTCCCCCCTTTTTCAATTTTTATCCTTGGATAGTTTGGATTCTTCATGTTGGGCTTCCCGTGTTTTGTCTCATCCCCTTTGTTTTTTTCTATTTTTCCTTTGTTATTTTCCCCTAAGGGCATTTCTTTCCCTTCAGACTTGGATTTCCCTTTATTTTTTCCTTCCCCTTATTTCTTCCCTTTGGGCTCATTTGTCTTTGCCCTTTAGACTTATTTTCCTCAGACTTTTCCTTTGAACTTAGGTCTGAAGGATGTCCTTTATATTTGTCTTTCTTGGGTTTTTTTTTGTCTCAAGTTTTTCCTGAAGTGCCCTTTGAAAAATTTCTGAAGGACCACTTCCCTTCGAAGTGCCCTTCAGAATTTTTTTTGAAGGCACTTTTCCTTGCCTTGTTTTTCCCCCAAGTGTCCCTTTAGAATTGTTTTGAAGGGCACTTTTTGTCTAAGTGACCCTTTGGAAAAATTCTAAAGGGCACTTCACCTTGTTGTTTCCTCCAAGTGACCCTTTAAAAAAAATTTGAAGGGAACTTTTTGCCCAAGTGATCCTCTGGAAAAAAATTGAAGGGCACTTTTGCCTTGGTCTTTTCCCAAATGCCCCTTTGGAATTTTTCTGAAGGAACATTTTTGTCCAAGTGCCCTTCAGGAATTTTTCTAAAGGGTCACAAAAGGCCCTTTCTTCCCAAATGTTTCCCTTCAGAAAAGTTTTGAAGGGCCATTTCCTTTGGAAATGCTGAAGGGGCCTTTTGTTTCCCCCAGGTGTCCTTCAAAACTTTTCCAAAGGACACTTTATTCCAAGTGTCCTTTGAGAAAATTTCATAAAGTAACCTTAGATTAACCCTTTGTAAAATGCCTGAAGTAAATTCCTAAAAGAATTCCTTCAAGGATTTTATCCAAGCTTGATGCCAAAGAAGTTGAAATATAAAGACCCAAAGGAATTACTTTGGTAAAATTGATCAAAACATAAAACCCGACTGAATTGCCCATGATGTGCTGCAAAGACATTAAGTTCATGCCTAATGTCTTCAAGCAATAAGTAAAGTCACTTGGAAAACCTGAATGACTCTGCAGTGTAAATTAGGATTTGTCAAAGGCTTGACTTATAAATTTTATAAGGAGCCTTAAAGAACCCAAAGGAGAAAGCAAGGAGTTTAAGGACTCATAAAAATCAAAAGGGTCTTAAGTAAAGCAAAATCAGGTTTTCAAAAGAGCTTTTCTTATAAACTCTTATAAGTAAAGCAATTCAGAAACCCTGAATAGGTCTATAGTGCAAATCAGGATTTGTCAAAAAATTCACTTATGAAGTTTCATAAGTCATGAGAAATGGAAACCTTGAATCAAGAAAGTTGAAGCAATCCCAGATCTTGAATGGATCTGCAAGTGCAAGTAAGACTTTCAAGGCTGCTTAGCTCAACAAGCTTGGCCTAATGACATGGTTCACAATGAATGATCAAGCAAATCAAAAGCTACCATGTGACTTGTTAGAGATAGATGGAGGATGATCCATAGGTATCCATGATAAGTAAATCAATGACTTAGAATCATGATCTAAGTCATTCCTTGAGGACCAATCAAAAGGGAAGGATAAAGCCAAACTGAATGAAAGTGACTTTTTCATGCCATTATGCAAATCAACAAGCCAAGGAAGAGTGGTTAGGCACTAAAAGAGATTTATAACAGGTGGATCCATTAATAATGACCATTTTTGGCACCTTCCTGAAGTATCTCATTTCTATTGGCATCCATTTGGAAGCATCTTTGGGGGGAAAGCAAAGGGAATTTGAGAGAGTGACATGGATCAAACAGAATGCCAAAATAAGCATCGTTGGCAGGGTCAATTACAGCCAAGGATGGTGACCTCCAACAAAATTGATTTATTTCCTTTGGCACCAAAGGCCTCCCTCCTCTATCTCTATTTTCTATAAATAATACCCTTGGGATATTTTTAAATCATCCAAAGATAGTATGGTGAAGCCATGTTATTTTGTTTTGTCATTTTCTTGCCTTAGAGCAAAGAAACATTAGTCTATCCCCTTTTTATGTTATGGATATTTTATTAGGTATACAAGAGATATAGATTGGTAGAAAGTGATTTTTATCCTTATATCCTTTATCCTTCATGATTTTTATCAAATATTCAATCCAACAGGTCATGTAGAGTGCATTTTATTTGTATGAGACCTTGCATGTGTAACCCTTTTTTGGAATATACAGGTTGTTGTTTCAGTCATTTACCTTGTTTAATCTCATTCAACTTTGTCTCTATATTGAAATAATTATGTTAGAATATTTGAAATATTGAGGTATAGAATATATTCTTTTGTATTGTACATAAGTATAGGGCATATATGTGGATATTAATTCTTGGTGTATCACTATTTTAGACTAGGCATTTCATTTATGCAAACTTCTGACTCTTTTCATTCATACAAGTTAGTTCAACAATTTTATTGCACAAAAAGATAATATAGGGAGATATCCCTTTCAACCTAGAGGTTCCTTTCCACTTATAGGCACACCCACAGGCCTGGAAATGTCCCAACATTGCATAAATCCAGAGGAGGCCTGAATAGCCCTCTTCTAGGGTGCAAGATTTGGAGACAACAGTTATTGGATTAGTAAAGGATATTATAGAATGTGTATATATATAATTAAGTTTTTAAGCCATAAAAATGATAAATAACCATTTTAAATGTTTATTGAATGAAATACTAATGAATAAACCCTTGAAACCTTGTATACAGTCTAGAACACAGTGGAAAACAAGATAGATTCACTTTGTTGAGTGGATAGAAGGTTGGTAAAGCTTGGTAGATGAATGTATAAGGTACAAGACATCTTGGTAGACCCAAATCACCAATTTATAACCTTTAAAAGGATATAAAACGTTTTGAGTTTCCTTTAGAGTGCTCTCAGCCTGTGTAGATCCTTGGAAAGCCCTAAACTAGGGTTTAAGGGCTAGGAAGAGTTTTAACCCATGAAATTACTTGAAAATTTATAATCATACCCTTTTAGATGTTACTAAACTTTTGGAAGTGGTTTCAAATTTTGGGAGTATAAAAAAGTATGGAAATTTTCAATTACAAAGGGAATCCTAGGTGCATGCACGGAGAAGAGAGTAGGCCAATATGGGAAAAGTGATTTTATCTAAATAAGTGTAATAATAAATGATTGATTCACCTATAAGGAGGTAATGGGTATCTATAAAGGTTCTTATTTTGATCAAAAATTTTGTGTAACATCCTAGACAAGGAGTCTTGCATGAAAGGAGGGTTAATTAGAGCAGGGGTTAAAGAAGGAAGTGTTAAACCATACAAAGGCACCTCAAGTGATTCTCAGGTATGTTATGTAAAATCCTATTTGGTATCCTAAAATATCTTCACATTTATTTTTGAGATAACCTATATAAATTTATGGTCAATAGACAAAGGAAATATGGCTACAAGAGGAGGTCTATAAGCAAACAGGTAAGATGAGAATTTTGAGCATTCAAACTAGGAATGATCGATCTTGATATGTGTATTAAGGTGTATTAAAATATATGGGATACCTCCAAGAGGTTAGATCATGAAAAGAGGACTATTTGATTAAAAATGGGTTTTGTAGTCTATAGGAGGATTCCTGTATAGAAGATAGTCACTAATAATAACATTGGTGAATCAACTAATATCTTGGCCCTAAGTAAGAAGGTAAATTAAGGTGTAAAAAAGGTGGGTTACACTAAGTCATGAAAGACTTAGTTCTTTTCCATTGGAATTGTATAATTATTTTCAACCATGATAAGGGTTGACAAAAACCATTGTACTTAAAAATTTGAAAGAATCCTTTTGAGTCACAAAATATCTCTGGTTACCTTTGAAGCAACCATATACTTTGATTCTTTTGAATAAATTATTGGCATTGATTGATTCTTGGATTTCCAAATGAAAAATATTGTTACAAAATTCATTAGAAATTATGTAGTGTATTTCCCATCTTCATGATCACCAACATAGTCAGAATCTGAATATCCAACCAGTTTGAAGTCTTTTGCCCTGTAGTATTTGAGTTTGAGCCCAACATTCTGTGTTCCTTTGAGATATCTAAGGATTCTTTTTTTCTAATACCCAATGACTATATCTGGGTTGTTGCATGAATCTTGAAATAAAACCAATAACAAAGGATATAGCATATCTTTTTTTGGTCATGTAAATCATATTGCCAATGATTTATCTATATTTAGTGGCATCAACCAAATCTATTGTATCTTCTAATGTCAATTTTAGATTCTATTCCACAAGTGTGATAAGAGGCTTAAAATATTTCATTCCAAACTTGTTAACAATGTCATAAATGTAATTTTTATCTGTGATGAAGATGTACTTTGGTTTTTTAATTATTTAAATACCCAAATAATAATGAATATAATTCAAATCAGTTATTTTAAATATTTTCATCAACTCTAATTTAAACTTTATAGTGTATCATTTATTGTTCCATGTGATGAGTAGATCATAAATATACACCACCAAAAATACCACTATTTTATCAACTATTTTGAAGAAAAGAGTTACATCTTCAAACTCAAAATGTCTAATGTTTGTGTTCATGAGGTGTTCAACTAGTTTATCATACCATGCTTAAGGGGCTTGTTTCAAATTATACAATGATTTTTCAAGTTTACACACCTTATGCTCTAGATGGTTACTACAAAATCTTTGGGTTGTGTCATGTACATTGATTTATTGAGTTCACCATTCATAAATATAGTTTTGATGTCCATTTGGTGAAATTGACATCCATTGTGAGCTACCAGAGCCAACATGGTTTGAATGGTATTCCATTTTTATGTAGGTGCAAAGGTTTCTTGTAGTCAATTCCTCATTTTTGATCATATCCCTTTGTTAAAGGCCTATCTTTATTATTTTTAAGTGATCTATTGACCTTATATTTTTTTATGGTAGACCCACTTATAGCCAGTTATTTTTCAACCAAGTGGTGGATCAACCAGTTTCTAAGTCCCATTTTTTACCAATGCACTATACTCATCTTTCATTGATTTTATCCAAGGTCCAAGCTTCTCAACTTATTTGAATTTTGTTGGTTCTAAATAAAACACATCATTGAGTTAATCTTATAGATAATTATTCAATGTGATTTTTAATATTTTCTTAAATTTCTTCAAGGAATTTGTTTGATTATGATGCAGTTGCATGTCCACTCCTAGTGCTTTTTTTCTTAAATTCATCAGGTTTGACATCATTAAATGTTTGGATGACCCACTTAGGATTATTTTTATATGGTTTAGGTGCTTCAATTTCATATTCTTAAATTCCTTCAAATTTTGTCCTCTATTCTTGTGGCCCATGTTTATTATTTGATGAATTTGTACTTTCTCATTTAGGGGGAGTTTCATTCTAATGTATATAAGATAATAAATAATCAATGGAATCCTAATTATATGTCCCCCATTCACTATTTGGAACATCCAAATCACTCTCCTTGTAGACATAAAACTTTGCATATTTATAATTTTGACTTAATTGGTGATCAATGCTTACTTTTTCCTTTATAGTTTCACAAAAGATAACTTCTCTTGCAACAATAAACTTGTTTTTCTCATCATATAGGCTATATGCCTTGTAATATTCATAATATCCAAAATGAATGCATTTGTGAGTTTTTTGGTCCAATTAATTCCTCTTCTATTTTGGAATCAATACATAACAAGTGGATTCAAAAACTTAAATATGTCACACTAAAGGAAGATGACCACACAACATCTCATATAGAGTCTTGAATTAAAGGGTTGTTAATGCTGATCAGTTGTGGAATTATACTAATGTTTTAGCTACTTCATCCCAAAAGTGTAGATTTAACCCTGTAAAGTATACCATAACATGAACCATATTGATCACAATCATGTTCATCCTCTCTACAACTCCATTTTGTTATGGAGTATGAATAACTTTGAGATGATGTGTGATCCAATTTTTCTCAAGATATGATTCAAACTTATTTTAAATGTATTCACCACCATTATAAATCCTAACTATTTTGATGTGGGTTTGATCTTCATTTTCAATCATCATTTGAAACTTTTTGAATGTCTTGAATATCTCAAATTTTTATTTAAGAAAGTATATCCAAGTTATTATGTTGTAGTTATAAATGAATAGCATGAATTACTTATGAACACCAATTAACAAAATTAAAGGAGGAAACAAGTATGAGTGAACCAGTTATAACTTTCTGTCAGATTTCCACTATGACTTTGGAAATGGTTCTCTTGCATGTTTGGCCAAAATGTAGGCTTCAATCATCAAATTTTATAGGAAAAGTAAATAAACCAACAACACTAATGTTTTACAACACACAAATGATGTTATAGTAACTATGCCAAAATATAGTGTGCAACAACATGTTTCAATACATTTCATCTTCAAAAACATGAACATAATTCCTTAAAACTAATGGCTCACCCCTGAGTTTGAGTAATTTTCCTTCCTCATATCTACTCAAGATGATTGCATTGTCATATTTAATTCTAATAATGGCATCACCATTATATAACAAGATGAAATGGCATTATTGTTGAATGAGTGATAGAGACAACAAGTTTTGTTTTAATTTACTAATGTATAGAACATTTTGGAGTTTGAAATATGGAAGCCCTAGACACTTGAGTTGGATTGTACCTCTTCCTTATGGTTATAGACTTTATCTATCTATGAGGAATTTAGACCACAAATTTATTCATAAAACTCCTCAAATAAATATTTTCAAAAAAAATTATGTAGGGTGGCACCAGTATCAAGAACCCAAGCATCAAACCATGATAAACTGATTAAGACAATGTTTACTTCATCATCTAAACTAGAAAGCACACATTCCCTAATAAATTGAGCATAGTTTGACTCTTTTTTTAGTTTATTTGAATTTTAATCTTTATTATTATGGTATGCTTCAAATTTATCCCATGGACTCCTACATTCATGGATTTCATGGCTTTTGTTTCTATTACATTGTTCATAGTAGAGGTGTTGTTTGTCATTCTATTTTTTAATTTGACCTACTTGATTGTCATTTTTTCCACCTTTTCCATTATTTTTATTATTGTAGTTATTATTTCCTTCACTTTTTGAAGACATGGCCTTACTTTACGTTTTGTAATAATTTTCCTTTACATAACACACACCTTATCTTATAGACTCAATTTTCCTTCCAAAGGCCTTTACTGTTTCCATAATCTTTTCAACCAATTGATCAAATGTGAAAGTCTTCAACTAATTTCTTGCTTGTAGAGATTCCAAGCAAGTTGAATAGTTGGGAAGAATGAATTTTATGAATTTGGTCATATAGATTTTGATTTTAACATTGTGGCATCCATATTGTGCTTGATTGTATGTATTTATGAAGCTAATCTCATCACATCACATATTTCAACTTGAAGTTGAAAACATTTAACTACAACTCAATGAATTCCAACTCTGAGTGGGAATCACATAGGCCTTTTAATTTATGAAGTGATTCCCATGGAGTATTACATCCCTGAATATGGAAAAACACATCTACATTGATTGAGGCCCTCATCAAGGCTAATGATTTTTAATTTGTTTCCCTCCATGTCTGAATATATTTTACATTTCATAGTAGGTAAAATAGCTATGTATTCCCTATCATAAATATAAATCCATAGATCATTGAAGATGAGTGTGTTCTCCATTTACTGAGACCATTATAACCAGTTATCTTTACTAGTTAATGTTGTGTTAATGATTGATTTGATTGAATGCATTATTTTTGTTTTTGTTTTTGAAACCCCCAAATTGGTTCTTTATCAATCTAAATGGTCCATTTTTCTATATACCACCAAACCAATATTCCAAACCTCTCTATATACCCACCCTTCTTATATACCTACTGGTATGTGGAAGAACCTTACCCTTAATTAATACTGAATAGTATGTGAAAGAGGTGTTAAGGCATGTGAGATCAAAATGGTATGTGGTACTAAGGTGAAATGTGAAAAGGATTCACACTATCATTAACACCAGATTAAAAATAAAACCTCATACTTGATAATATACTTAGTTTTTCTTATTTTTTGGATTTATGTATTTCGATAGAAATGAATTAGTAAAGATTAGATATCCTTATTTCTCCTTTATTTGAAAATTTTGGTTGTTTTTTTCCAAATTAACATAGAGCAGCTTGCACAATTTTTCAAATTTTACTATTAGAAATGAAACATCTACTTTCAATATGAATTTTTAAATACTTCAAGATTGAAAAAATCACTTAAAATGGAATTTCATTTTTAAATAAAATCTTCAAATGCCTATTCTTTGGCATATATGAAATAAATTCCAATATTGGAATATGAAAAATATGGATTTGTTTGGAAATGAAGTATTAACAATGCCACGTATTAGCTCCACATATCTCTAGGGGTTTAAAAAGCCCAAAACATCTTTTATAATGTTATCAATCTCATTTTTATATAGTTGGATGCCTCATAACAAGTTCAACAAGTTTTACGTAGTATCTAAATATAATTAGAGGTGGATAAATAGCTAAAGAATAATCCAAAATCTTCAAAAAAATCTTTCAAGATATAAATACACCATCCATTATTAGATAACATTCAGCCAAATTGTAATAGCTAGCTGATACGCCTTCTAATAAAGTATACTTAGCTAGAAATGTGCCAAATTTAGGTTTTGTGTAGTCCTCCAGCCACCACAAGACAAAATTTCTCTCCAATTTGATAATACACATTTAAATAATGTAATATTCAGCTAAAAAATAAACAATTTGATAAGAACTTATAGAAGGCTTAAAATAATAGTAAGATGCTTGGGCAATACTATCATGTTATCAATAAAACTAAAACACCTTGAAAGAGTTAGAAAACACCAATAACCAATTGATATTCCACCCTCTAGTGCCTTCCAGCAACATTAGATGATTAAAATGACATCTTTTGGAGGAATACATAGTCCTACTAGAAATAAAACATAATCTTATGGGAATAGAATGGTCGACTATGAGAATGAAGAATAGAAAGACCAATAGAAAATCCTACTTTGATACCACTTTTAGGATAGATAATATTTGATATAATGAGAATGAGAATGAGAAATATTTAGTGCAAGCCAAAATTACCTTGACAATTAAAATTAAAAGGAGTAAAATAATACAATAAATAAGCCAAGATGGTTGTTCACTTCACATTCACAAAATGAATCTTCCTATTCCCATGGGAATGGAAATTAAACTTATTATAATAATACAAATAACCTATAGCACTAATATTATGTAAAATATTGTTACAACTATAGGTTTTTCTTGGGTCAAATGGTGGTCTTAACTATTAATGTGTGTGTGCACACCCTCCTTCTAGCATCAATTTTTATTTGTTGGGGCATCAAAATGTACCTATTGAATTAGGTATGCTCAAAGGTCTAGAGAAAGTTAAGGGGATTTCTCTCTCTCATTTTAGGACTAATATTGATGAAATATTGGGGATGATTTGTAAGTATTGGGATTTATTATGTAGCTTACCTAGAATGAGTCTATGAAAGATGCACTACTACTACTGAAAACTCAACATTATTTAAACACATTTAACAACCTAAAAATTCATTATCTCATTATAATACCCTTAACTTATCAACATATGGATTTTAATTCAAATTTGTATCTAAAGAAACAAAAAATAATGGATAAGGTTAAGATATAAAGAAAGATATCTTGGGTGAGTATGGAGACACCAACGTCCAAAACTAGTTATGAGGCCAACTATAGTTTTAAAAGTGTATGATGAGTTTCACATCAGATCAAAATTCAACCATACAAGGAAGTGTATATAAGGAAGCATCAAATGCTCAATTCTCAAATTTTCACTCCACAGATGAACTCTTACAAGATTTTTGTTAACACACACAAGTTTGTAATTAAAAATAAGAGAAAACACAAAAAATAATTATAATAACATACAACTCATCCTAATTATAAAAAATATACACTGACAGACTCATATCATAGTATTTTACATAAATATTCTCCACTTCACCATAAAATATGGGATGAAATTCATAATGTATACACAATAAAATGTAATGAAAACCACCAAAATGTAAAAAATTATAAGTATATTAATTCCTCATGCCTTTTGTTACAAAATTTTCTGTCAGGGAACCTAGAACAATAAACATGCTCCGATCCCTACTGAGTCAGGATCTTGCTCTACCAATTAGAGCACATATGATTACTTCTTGTATTAGCAACTAAACATGGAATTATACCAAAATCAATAAGTAACTAGAAATATGAAACAACACAGGAATATGAGAGACAATACACAATTGTATTAAATACATAGAAGAATATACAATAAGAAAGATGCCACTTCTTCCTCCACCTCAAAGGTTCGCCACGCCTCAAGACCTTCTTCCCTCTCTCTCTCGGTCACAACAATCAACTCCAATATAGAATTGATGTTCACCTCTCCAACCAGTCAGTAACACGCTGCCAGTTCACCAAGTACACACCATACTCCAAGTAGATCTCCTGCTCTCTACTGCTACCTGCAAATCACTAGACCTTACTCACCATGTAGATATCTCTACACCCCTGAAGAACCCTTATCCTTGCCTCACCAAGTCCTTATGATTCTTCAACCAGTACCCTGGTGGATCAGCTCCTTGACCTTGCAGACCTTGCAACTCTCCCTGATCATACACACTCAGCACCCCTTTGGAACTAGGAGGAGCTACACTAGCTCTCTCTAAAAGCTCTATGGCTTTCTAGCACACTTTTACAATACAGCCCATGAGTCCATATATAGATCTCATGCTTATAATAATTAGACTAACCTAATTACAATAATTAGACACGTAACTCAAGACTAACACTAGCCTCTGACATGTAAACAAACAGTCCAAAAATAGACTCTCCAAAATCAACATGCGAACTGCCTGTTCACGCACAGGCTGCCGACGTCGGCTCCTCCATGACCGATGTCAGCCAACTGGTAACCGTCGCCAGTTGCTTCCTCACTGCCATCTAACCGATGTCGGCTGATCAGACTGACGCTAGTTTCCCTACAACTGATTCTGCAACTCCCCGCAACTCTGCATCCTCCAAAACTTCTCCTGTTTGCATCCTGGTGAAGCTTTTAGCTCCACAACCTAATAATCTCCCACTTGGAGATAAATAGCTACACCTGTACCTGTACCTGTACACTATCTAAATTATTCTCTGGCTTGTATTCCTATTCAAAATCAATCTTGAAGACCAACCACCACACAATCTGTGATGTTATACCTGTCATTCAAGTAACCTACCACATCCGAACCTACATATCCATGTAGTGAAGAACTTGACCCTGCATAACAAGAATCCCTGCTACTAGTCCCATTGAACTGCCCTCCAGTACTCCTCCCCCAAATTGGCTCCATATTTTCTGACAACCCCCAGTGATTGGGAAAATTCAAGCCTACAATAGACCTCATGTGATTTTGAACCCTGTTTCAAGCTAAGCTTGAACTATCCAGCCATTGGTGTGGTTTCTGATTTTGCATCCTGCATCATGAACTCCACCAACACTGTCTTCACATCAGCTCCCACTAGAGATAAAATCTCCATGTCTCTTATGCCAAAGAATTTCGCTGCTCTAAATTCTTCATGACACGTCTCTGAACTAACCTTACCCTTAGCTCAGCAAATACCTGTATGTACAAACCTACTAGTAAATCACCCACATACAGTAACAAGATGATGTCATGACTCATCATCCACTTGGTAAGAATGAACACAATAGTTACACTGACATTGACTGAAGCCGTGCTTAGTCATCCACCTGTCAAAACCTGTACCACTGTCCTGTAGCTTCTTCAAGACCTATACCTTGGCCTTCTGTCTCTTGTGTCCATCCACTCTCTTCTCTAAAATGGGAATCCAATCCATCTCTCAGTGCTTTCTTCTAGCTGAAAACTCTACCAACAAGCACCTATTTGGTTCTTCTCCAAGGACTCACACTCCTCATCCATGCCAAGCTCCCACTGTATCTGGGTTCTACCTGCATTGCTTCTTCCATCTTCCTAGTTCTTGACCATCAATAAGCAATATAAAGAAGGTGAACAATGAATATGAGGTTCACTTACCCTTTTTGACCTCCACATGAGCGTTTGAGACTTGTTGATAGCTTGCTATCCGCCCAATATCCGTTCCAGTGATCGATCTCGGCCATCTCCCAGTTTGCTCCCGATCGATGTCAGTTCCCTGCACTGACCCTGACTGTTGACATCGTTTCCCTGGCCAACACTGGTATCCTTTCTTCCGATGTCAGTTACTTTATGACTGACGTCGATCTTCTTGTTGCCGATGTCGGTTACTGTATGACTGGTATCGGTACCTGTGTTCGTCTGTGAGTG
Organism: Torreya grandis; assembly: GCA_037957365.1. NCBI lineage: Eukaryota > Viridiplantae > Streptophyta > Pinopsida > Cupressales > Taxaceae > Torreya > Torreya grandis. The sequence goes on from JARHVA010001814.1 coordinate 906,707, forward strand.
ATAACTTTTTACCCGCGAGCTCTCCATGGATCAAAATCCTAATCAAATCAACCTTGCTCTGCTCAAAATAATTCAGTTCCCTCACCTGATCTCTGTCCGTCATCTCCTCCATGAACACCAAGGCTTTCCAATTCTTTAGCTTGTCAAAAACATCTGTCTTCCGCTTCAGAACTTGCATTCTCCTTCTACATATGTAACCAAGCCTACAAAGCCACATCTCTGCAACAAAAGGTGAATCAGCAATATAAGTAGATAGATAAAGGATACCTACTTTCTTACCACCATCTAATTCAAGTGTATCCATCGTGAGAGTTACAGTACATCTCTCATCACCCAAATTTCTTGAAGAAATTAGACTCATCTCCAAGACTGGTCCCTGCATGACTTCCTTCAACCACTGTGTGTCGTCCATCTGCAATTTTAGCTTCACTTCTCCTTTGCCAATTCTTTGGCAAGGCTCACTAGCTCCTCTCCTTGGGGCTGCATGGAAAGAGGCAACATAATCTATTATCCAAGATTCAACTTCATCCAAGAAACCTCCCAAAGCATCATGTGCAACAACACCTGCAACATCTGCATCTTCAGTTCCTTCATGCTGATCTGCTACCAACCAACAATATCCTTTTCCCTGCTCTTTCTTTCCATCAATCAAACCATTTGTGCTATTCAGTTTCTCCATTCGTAGCTTACTTCCTTCTACCATTGCTATACTCCCACTCAATCAAAAACCCCTGTGAGTAACCTGTAATCAACAAACACTAGCAGATCTAAAACCACCTATTAGTAACCCAACCAAAAGCTCTGATACCACTTGTCAGGGAACCTAGAACAATAAACATGCTCCGATCCCTACTGAGTCAGGATCTTGCTCTACCAATTAGAGCACATATGATTACTTCTTGTATTAGCAACTAAACACGGAATTATACCAGAATCAATAAGTAACTAGAAATATGAAACAACACAGGAATATGAGAGACAATACACAATTGTATTAAATACATAGAAGAATATACAATAAGAAAGATGCCACTTCTTCCTCCACCTCAAAGGTTCGCCATGCCTCAAGACCTTCTTCCCTCTCTCTCTCGGTCACAACAATCAACTCCAATATAGAATTGATGTTCACCTCTCCAACCAGTCAGTAACACGCTGCCAGTTCACCAAGTACACACCGTACTCCAAGTAGATCTCCTGCTCTCTGCTGCTACCTGCAAATCACTAGACCTTACTCACCATATAGATATCTCTACACCCCTGAAGAACCCTTGTCCTTGCCTCACCAAGTCCTTATGATTCTTCAACTAGTACCCCGGTGGATCAGCTCCTTGACCTTGCAGACCTTGCAACTCTCCCTGATCATACACACTCAGCACCCCTTTGGAACTAGGAGGAGCTACACTAGCTCTCTCTAAAAGCTCTATGGCTTTCTAGCACACTTTTACAATACAGCCCATGAGTCCATATATAGATCTCATGCTTACAATAATTAGGCTAACCTAATTACAATAATTAGACACGTAACTCAAGACTAACACTAGCCTTTGACATGCAAATAAACAGTCCAAAAATAGACTCTCTGGAATCAACATGTGAACTGCCTGTTCACGCACAGGCTGCCGACGTCGGCTCCTCCATGACCAATGTCGATCGACTGGTAACCATCACCGGTTGCTTCCTCACTGCCATCTGATCGACGTCAGCTGATCAGACCGATGCCAGTTTCCCTGCAACTAATTCTGCAACTCCCCGCAACTCTGCATCCTCCAAAACTTCTCCTGTTTGCATCTTGGTGAAGCTTTGAGCTCCACAACCTAACATTTTCAACTTAAAACAATATTAAAAATCAATATTTATAGATTATAGAGGTGTTACACCACCCATTTTCATTGAATCCCATTCTAATTCATCATGGCTTAGTTGTTACAACATTATAGTAATATGCCCAAATGAGACAAAATAAAAGAGAGATCTAGAAAAAAAGATAACCACTTTCCCTTTCAAGATCACAAAAGAAATAATAGGACCATAAAATAGAGCTTATATGGGGACCACTTCCCAATTACCTCTAGGTGCCTTACTGAGATAATAGTGCCTGTGCAATGATATTTACTTCTCTATCAAACTTGGGAAGGTTGATAGGTGTTTCCCTAAATAAAACTTATGTCTGTGTCAACAATTTTTCATGCGCCTTTTTATGGGCCTCAAGATAAACATTTATTGCATTAGCTTGGTTGATGTTGGTTTTGGATTGTGTAGCAAGCTCCATAATAGCATGGAATCCATATTTATTGGCCTTTTCCACCTTCTTCCCCATGACTTTTTCAAAGTTTTAGAGGTGGAATCCAAACTTATATGTGTCAATCAAAGTGCCATTAAGATGGAAGAGAAAAATTATGCTCACCTCCTTGAAGTAAGCAATGATCTAGTCTCTACTTTTCTCCAAGGGCCTAATGGGTACTTGAATGTCCTTGATCCAGTCATAAATCATAAATCTCATGCTCCATATAAATGTTTTCTATGAGTTGATATCTATGAGTGGCATGATTATAAGCTCGGGTAACATCACCTTTTTTATGATCACTGATATATTTTTGAATTTGTCATCAATCCTTATTATTTGGTCTAGGTACTATTGTGCTCATTGGAAGAGCACATTGGTCTTTAGAAGATCTCAAATTACCTCCTCAAAGGATGAAAACAAATCTAGAAATGAAGTATTCACCTTGACAATCAGGCCAATTGGGAATAAGCTCTTAACTTTGTATTCTAATGTCCTCACCTATTATTTGAGGTTCTCCATTAGATTTTAAGTTAGCTCATTTATGGATCACACCATAGAGATCGAGTCCTTTATAATTTTATCCTCTCTAGTTTGGTTCCTCTTCTTCATGTGGGGGAAAATATCCTTCTTTATTATCCACACAATTGGGTTCCCATATTGCATAAATTTTTGAGTCCTCACCACCCTCATCCTCCTATAGTCTATTTCAAATTAGATTTGGATGTCTAGGTTCCCATGGTAGACCATCTGAGGTCTATGATCCTTGGGCTTCTGAAGGACTAATCTAGCCTTGTCCCTCCACTAGTCCAAAAGGTGTTGAAGATGAGGTAGTAAATGAAGTATATGGTAGAGGTGGTAAGAATGAATGAGGGACATAAAATGGGATGGAAGGTGGAGGCAGAGGCATGGGCGCAAATGGAGGAGTTTCTAAGTGAGCTTCTCATGGCAAAAAGTGTGATCTCAATTAGTCATAAGCCATATGGACTTGGGGACCAATGACATTTGGGAGTTGATTGTTCACATTGAAAAATGAAATGGGCTTATTAAATCCAATTCCTCAAGGATTAGGTGTGAGAGAGGGAGGCCACAAATAATGTTTCATATGCATGAGGAGGTTGCATTGATGTCTTGGGAGTAATAAAATTTTGATGCTTGATAAGCTTCTATCGATTTCTTGTTTATTAAGTTACCACACTTGGAAGAGTGGAGCTAGAATGAGATTGAGGTATAGATATATGCTTGGTGTACACTCTATTTACACCCAAAGTTGGAGGGTTACCAGGGGTTATTTTAATTGAACTCATTAGAGTGTTGGAGGCAAATAAAACATGGGAGACCTATACATTTGGGATCAAAATAATTATATGGGAAACAAGATCAATGAAAGGGACCAATGTTGTAAGAGCCATTGTGACTGTACGACTAGAAAGTGGAGCACTAGTAGAGACCATACCAATCAAAGGGGATAGCCTAAGAATAATTAGAGTAAGACATGTTGGTGTAGAAAAAACTAGTGGGGGGAGAACTAGGAGCACTAGGAATTTCAAAATCAATGGTAGCAAGGGAATCCAAATAAGTAGGTAAACCACAAGGGAATCAATACTAGGGGAAGCCAAAGAAGTGTGACCCTAGGTTGGAAAACTAGGAAGAATTACATATTATGCCTTGATGTGCCTGAGGTGGGGGTGAAAGTCACTAGGGATGCTATAAGTTGATCTCGAGGGGAACTATTTTGGGCCTCAAAAGTACTAGATAAATTAATATCATGGAAAACAAAAGGTTTTCCTACCTAGGAGGCCCCTATAGGTGAAGTTGATGCAAAATTTGATGGAGTATCTGTTACAGGGATATATTTTAGGATTAGTTAGGAGAGCCTCCCACCTATTGTTGGTACTTAAAAAACAATTATGGATGATCAATCCTCTCCTCCAACACAAGCTTAGGATATGCTTGATACTCCTTTTTAATTCATGTTACTTCAATATTAGCAATCACCTTAGAATCATTAAAGAGGTTGATATGGTAAGCTTCATCTATGTGGTTCTCATGATGATAATTAATGTCAAACCTAGACCTATATTATTCCACATGATCCTTCACCCTTACTTGAGGATCCCATTACCTATCCTTATCAAAGAGGAGATTAAATGAGACCCTATAGGTAACCATGTCCTATATGGTAGGCATGGTTTTATAGTCATGGCACCCTATGATGATGGGGAATGGTGGATTAGAATTTTTTATCCTCTAGAGGTAATGACTGACTATGCAATTTAAGAGTTGTTATGGGACCTATTTTTCCAACCAATTTGAGCAATGTAGGGTAGCTTCAAGGTAAGTCCCCATATGCCTTCTACCTTGATGATTTTGTGGTCTTGATAGTAATAATGGGTACCTATGGCCAAGATGGATGCATTCATTTCCTCTAATTGAATTTTCATGGGTATTCCATTGATAGTTAGGTACATAGGGGGGTATAAATGGTCGCATATGTCCCTGATGTGATGCCTAAAGTGGTAGATGTATAATTTTAAGAATACCATGTGAACCAAGGAACCTGCAAGCTTCCACTAAGGGAACATAGTGCTTTTATAATCTATGGTGGAATAGGTAGTATCAAATAAATAATACATCATATAAAAGTTTCCCCTAGAATGAACATGGGACCTGATGAGATAGGTTGAAGGTAATAAGGTCCCCAAGAGATAGAATCTTCTTACCTTCAAGGATGATACTAAGAAGAGGGAATCAATAATTTTTCACATGAACAATGTCACTTGACCTATATAAATGGTTTATAAATAACATATTGACCCAAACTCCTTCCCTGAAAGTTTTAATGGTGTAGGAATAAACATCTTCCTTATTGACCTAGTGGCTAATATCCTCAACCCAATCCTTTAGATTCTCATAGATTTTATGCATATTCAGCAACCTAGAAGTGAATTCTTATTTGTATGGGATGTCATACCCAGGGATGTTATAGTGGATTTTGAATGAGGCCCCATATATGTCTAAAATTAGGTATTTATTAATGGGGGAGTAGACCATGTCATTGGTGCATTTAGAATTCATCAATAGGTTGGTGAAAATTTCTCTATAGGGGAAAACCTTAAGCTTAATAGTAGCTTTGTGGAGGCTCAACTTTCTGAGTGCCATGAGATCATTGATGAATTCTACATCATCATCCTTGGGCTTGTCATCATTATTGGGATTTTGAATGTCTTCAATCATCTTGAATATCTCATTATAATACGTGTACCATGTGATCCCATAGAGGAATGTGGTGTCTCTAAATTATTTCTTTGGCTTAGGATTAGAGGTAGAAGCTAACATCACCACCTATTAAATTATATGATATTTATCACAGATCTTGCCTTTAAATTGTCTTCTCAAACACAGTGTTTTTCAATCACTACCTTAGGAAATCTTGAGGATATTTTAAGTACATGGCTCTTGGAAATTTGGATCATGAATAAGAGATAAGTATGAGCTTAGTTTGTATGGGACCTTCTAGGGGTTTTTAATATTTCTATAGTAAATGCATCAAGGGATCATGGTATATGAAGTGATCTTTGAGTTTATTGGACCCCAAATTTTGGCTAAGTATTTTGGTATTTTGGCATGAAATTGGTATGGTGTGAAAGGAGTATAGCACAAATATACTAGGGCATAGAACTAGACTGACATAGTAGGACCATGGTGCAGAACTAGTGATGCATGAAAAGACAAGGGTGTAGAAGCACCAATATGAGAAGAACCAGTCAAAGCTAAAATATAACTATGAGGGACCTAAGAGCATAAGACTCAAAACATCAATGAAAGACTTGGGGAGTGCATAGGAGGTGGGAGATAGTTAAGGATTGATTATTAAGGGCCATCTAGACCTTATCCATCATGAGTTTTACACTGACTCATGAAGAGATAGACACATAGTAGCAAGTATCTAGCATGAAATAAGTATATAGGGGGCAAAAAGGCATGGGTCCTGAGGAAAAACTAGTTATTATACTATCATAACTTTTAGTTCATAGAGAGTTCATTGGCCAATCACTCATGACATTTATTTTGTAACTACTTGGTTAGGGAAAAATAAGTATAAATACCCTTGTATGAAAGGAATATAAAGTGACATATTTTGGATATCATTTTGTTGAAGCATAATATAGAGTTACGAATATTATAATCATTTTTTATGTTCATGTTCCAATTAATTTATAGTTATGCATCTGTGGTAGGTTTGCATTGAGCACTTATAGTTGTAATTTAATATGAGATCTATGCAAACTTTTAATTTTTGTAAGTAACAATTTCTAAACTTCATGGCATTTATTTACATAATTATGGTTGTTGAGCTTAATGATATAAGGACCAAAGTAGTTTATATCTTTTTTATGAAGCTTTTAATCAAATATAAGTTTAAACCCAAATAATATGATTAATATTTTACTATAAAACATAACCCACAGGAAATGATCTCTAGCTGTGCACTTTGGGTGAGCATGCAAGACCACATTCTTGTGTGAAGGGACAGTGTGCTAGCTCATTGGGGATACACTTCAGTGCCTAAAAAATTATTAAAGAATAAAAATCCAACATTTTGGTTCCATTACTAGGACCCATAGTGCTTTTTGTATAGTAGTGGAAGATGCTTGAATGTATCGCCTTTGAGAGTGTTGAGCAATGGATTATTGGGGTTGAGGATAATTTTGTGGTTCCTTACCTTGAACCAGAAGTTTCCATTCATTATTAGGTAGAAAAGAATCTCTACAGTGCATTATATGAAACTTTATTTGTGTAAACCCTAGTTTATTTGCATACTTGGTTATCTACTTATGGTCAAGGTTGAACATGAAACTTTGGGATAAGATAGTCTTGGATGTTAAAATGGTAAAGAGTTTTAGCATGACTAGGAACATCATGGACACAATTTTTTAACATCTAGTGGAGAGGAGTGTTGAATAGATACATTTTGGAGTGTGTCATAACCACTTATTCTTATCCTAAATAAGCTAGGTTTTAGTTCCTTAGAGAACCATGTGGTTGTTATATCAGACATTTTCCATTAGAAATCAAGAAGTTTCTCTTTAACTATGGGCTTGAAACTTTTTCAATGGAGGGATAAATCCATATTTACATGAGCCGCACATCTAAAAGGTGAATAAAGAAGAGTTGGTAAAAGATTTTAGGTCTAGAATGGTAGCAAGTCAGTTGTCATTATGGAAGCAAAAATATGATGAATAGCAAAGGATCATATGAGTGAGTAGCATGGGAAGGGATCAGGAGAACTCAATAAGTGTTATTAGAATTTTTAGGGAAAAAAAAAACACACAAAGAGCACCCCATCACTTTTGAACCATGCCCCATGTCACTTTTATCATATGAAGGAGAAACTAGCCAAACAACAAAAACTGAAGAACCAATTTTAAACCAACAAAGCTCCCCAACCATAATGCATGCTCATGTTTTTGAATCAAATGAATTACATATACATAGTTAGGATACAAATAGCATATAATTATAAACTAATCCTATAAGGGATATTGTAGCTGAGCTAATTTTAACTCATATGGAATTAACATTTTCTTTCCCTCTTCAAGGGAATTTCATGGCTCAACTTGGGATGCTTAGAGGACCTAGCATTCAAATTATATAGAGTATAAACCTAAATATAATTAATCAACCAGCTACCACACACCATGACATGGGTTTTTTTGCTGGAGGTGATGGAAGTGGACTAGGAGGTGTCACAGGAGGAAGTGGTGGACTTCCCCCTTAAAGGAAAAGATCTGAGGGTTCTTAAAAACCACCAATGTAAACACCTTAGCTACCAATAGTATATTATGAAATGATGCTTCACCTACCTGATTATCGAGGCATAGAGAATGATGTAGAACATGTCCATAAGTGAAAACTTATTTATAGGGTGTGAGGCATCATTTATTTTGAGTGAAAGGCCACATAATTTGTGACTACACTTTTGAAGAGACTGCATAAGTGGTATAAAAATTTGACCCTCAAAAAGTGTTAATTGACTATGATCATCTCAAAATAGCATTCCTTTATGAATTTAGAATTCCCAAATTTGAGGAACAAAGTATTGCATACTAAAAGATATAAAGCAGAATCTCACTAAAAGTTTACAAAAATATGATGCATGGTTCAAAACACTTCTATCAAAACTGTCATTTGAAATCAATGCTACTCAACATGCATAGTGGTTCATGGGAGGTTTGTTACTTCCCTTTTGACAAACACTATCTTAGAAGATCTTTACTGGCTCATACAAAGCTTTAGAAGCTACCCTCTATTTTGAAGATGTTGGTAGTATTGACAATAGAATTAGTCCCTTTATGTAATCCTAAATAGATTTAATGGCATCATAGCTTGAAAAACTAACTACAAAAAATGTGCATGATACTTTTAATGGTCTTTGGTGCATCAACTATGAGTCTAAAGGACATAACTAAAGCAATTTCCCATGCAAAAACATCCACATTGTACTGAAGTAGTCATGTGAAATCTACCATGAATAGCATGGTGTATGCTCATGTCCTTTCTTACAGTGAGTTACACATTCTAAGGTGTTTAAATATTGTAATATATCTAATTCCTAGCCAATGACACAAATGATTATCGACTGATTGGTGATATCCATGAAGCATGTGTGTGTGGTATGTGCCAAACCTTTGTGTTTAACAAACAAGTTAATGGTTTTTTTCATGGTTGAGGTAGAGGACAAGGATGAAGAGGTGGTCATTTCCCACCAATAACATGTTATAAGTGTTGTTCCCCATACCACTATCAAAGGGATTATTCATTTTATCCTACGTGTGCTTTTTGTAAAGAGGACCATTGGTTTTAAGAAGGTCATGACTTGTACATATCCATCACTAAAGAGAGAAATAAAAAATGTGTATGATTCACATTGAAAAACCACACAAGCGCATGCATTCAAGCACCCCAATAGCTCAATAGGTGAATATCACTATGTGTAGCAAAGACAATCTTAGTCTACATCTACTCCTATTAAGAAGGTCAGTGTGAAGAGCCTCAAGCAAGGAAGTATCCTAATGCCCAAAGATATAAGGATGTGCTCCAGGATGTTATGATGCTAGTATGATAACTATAAGGAGAAATTAAATTTCTTAGGGACCTAGAAGTAACATAATGTGTTGATATACAAAAGGCAATAGAGCCTCAAAACATGGTGCAAAATGATTTTCAAGAGCTTTTCAAGAATATGATGAATGAAGACATTGTCCCACAACTGAGCATTTGGTTTAAGAATCAGGTATAATCACCAACTAGCACTCAACCTCAAATGACTTAGCAAATTGAGGATCATCATTTAAATCATGCTCAGTGGTAAGATACCCCTATTCCTCCTATCCCTCCAAAGGATAAATAAATACTAATGAAAGCTACCATCAATGGTTGGGTAATTTAGGACATCTTAGTAGAAACTGGTGCTAAAGTTAACATCCTCACTAAGGATGCATGACATAAAATGCCTAGTCCTATATTACACGTATTATTTATGTCTAATAAAACTTGTACTCTACCAATTAGCATCCTTACGATTGCAATAGTGGATATCCTTAGAGTACCCTTCAATTCTAAATTTGAATTTATCAAGTTAGCATAGGCTAATGACTTCCTAACTCTATTGGGGTGATCTTGGTGTTATGAAAACAATTTAGACTTAAGTTTCAAAAAGTACTACATCAGTTTTGAGAATGTTGATTAGTGCATTGTTATTCCCATATATCAAACACATGGGCCCTTATTCATAAAACCTATTAATGTGGAAGAATATATTAACCACATCTATAATATCACTACCAAATATGGTGAACAACATGATTCTACCCCTAATGGCATCCTTTGATGGGTAGACACTCAGTCCCTTTCTAATACTATAAGCAATGCTTGTAATTATTGGGCCAAAGATGACTATGACCTCACTGGAAGAGTATGTAGTGCCATTGGTAGTCAGGAAAATGTTTCGCACTAGTATCATAAATGCCACATGTTCATTTCCTTCTTATCAACCAAGTCATGTGGGGACCAATAATAGATGCACCTTTAGAAAGATAATGTAGCCCCTTGATTTCATAGACAAATAGAAGTCCATAACTTTATCCAGCACTTTGAATAATTTTATCACTCTAATAATCATCGTATATGATCCTTAGTTCACCTCTTTGACAGTATAGATTCAATATGGTGGCAAACCCATAATAAGCAACTTCTCTAATGGGATCAAGTACGCTCTATTTTGCATCACCATTTCTATCATGATAATTAAGTCAAGGGAATAATTAACTACAGTGGAGTACAAGAACTTGAACCCCATATAGAGGCATGTGAGTCAATATGGAAAGCTAAAGAGTCTTACTTACTAGAGTAATTATGGGTACATGCTTTCTATGGAACTTGATGAACCTAGGTGAGATCATGGTATGTTCATGAAGAGCAACATAGGGGTACCCAATTTTGGGATCTATTGAAGGAAAACATGAACTTAAAACTATCTTATTCCTATCCAAGATTGTATTTGAACTTCACTCTCCAATCCATGTGTGAAGTAGTTATTAGTGACCCTAGTTCCATTGAAGATCACCTAAGATATATCCATAATGTCCAAAAGAAGGTCTAATTCTCTTTAATGAACCATCTGCACAACTCATTCCCATACTAGAACTAGTCTTTGATTAGAACTAATGTGAAGAGATATGCCAAGGGAAATAAAATCTAGTACTTTAGGTAGAAGAGGGTGAAGGGTCTGACCCACTTAACCCTTTATCAAATCATTTAGATGTTCTTACAGACTACAGCACATGATCTATTCGTGATACTAGTCCTGATATAGACCACCCTTACTCTGAGCCAATTCAAACTATCCAGCATAACATTGGCATAGAGGAAGAACCAAAAAATAGCTACTGTAGGTTATTACTAGACTAACACAGAAGTTTCAAAGATATTTGAGATGTTAAATGAATACCAAGATGTTTTTCCAAGAATATATAGTAAGATGAAATGAGTTCATCCATCCCTAGGTAAGATGCAAATTAAAGTGGTTGATGTCACTTGACTAATCAAGAACAGGCCATATAGGATGAATTTAAATCTATGGGCATGCGTAAAGAAATTGATAGTATGTTGTGCACTAGAGTGATCACCCCTATTGATGAATCTAAGTGGGTCAATCCTATGATAATAAGTATAAATAAAGATGAACGTATTATAATATGTGTTGATTACCGGATACTTAATGTATCTTGCATCACTGATCCCTTCCTAGCACCATTCATAGAGGAAATATTAGAAGGCATCATTGGGTATGAAATATACACTTTCACATATGAATTTTTGGGGTACCATCAGGTCTAGATCACCAAGGAAGATCAAACTAAGACCATGTTTGCCACTGAATGGGGATCCTTCACATATACTATCATGCCTTTTGGGTTGAAGAATGCACCAGCTATGTTATCACATATAGCCATTGAATCATATAAGGATTTCATCCATAAGTTTCTTCAAGTCTAGTTGGATGACTAGATAGTTTATGGCTTGGTTAAGGACTATTGCTCCAATATATGTCTCATGCTTAAGGGTTGTTGGGTCCTAAAAATATCACTGAATCTAAAGAAGTGTCTTTTTACTACACCTTTTGGTGTTCTTTTAGGACACATTATTTGTAAGTATTGAATTTTGATAGACCAGACAAAAGTATCTTTCATACTTCACCTTCCAATGCTGAAGTCTCAGAATGAAGTTCATGCCTTTCTAAGACATGCAGGTTATTATATAAATTCATTCATGGGTATGCAAAGATTTTTGTGCCTCTAGAGGAACTCTTAAAATATAGTGAGTACTTCATCCAGACTCATTCATGTCAAGAATCTTTTGAGGCCTTAAAGGACAAGATGGTTACCACTCCAATCCTTCAATTCCTTGACTAGACAAGCCCATTTTATTTCCATGTTGATGCTTCTAGAATGGTAGGTTGTACAATCCTTGTATAACTAGGTGAAGGTCACCTTGATTACCAAATCTACTTTACTAGTAGGAAACTTAATCCAATTGAGTGGACTTACACCACCATGGAGCACAAAGCATTGTCAATGGTCTATACTCTACAAAAATTTCAACAATACTTATTGGTAACTCATTTTGTATTCTATATAGATCATGAAGCTTTAAAGTATCTAGTAAACAAACCTATGCTACATGGATGAATCTGCCACTAGATAGTGTTGTTTCAAGAATTTCAATTTCTTGTTATGGTCAAACTAGGAAAAAATAATTATGGCCTTGATCACCTCTCTTGAATTGATTCTAGAGAACCATTGTACGCTATTGAATATGACTTGCTTGATGTTCAACTCTTTCATGTTACTCATTTACCTAAGGATTTGGAATATATTATAGCCTTTCTAACTACTAGCTCAATGCCTAAATTTCTAACTCTGTAGGCCAAGAAATAACTTATAGTTCACATCGCACCCTTTCAACTCATAAGAGGGGACCTCTACAAGCTTGGCCGAGATGAAATTCCTCGGTACTATGTAATGAAACATGAGCATTTTGAGGTACTCAAATAATTTTTATGAAGGAATTATAGGTGGACATTATGATATAGAGGCCACCACACACAAGGTTTTACTAGCCAAATTATGGTGGCCTACTCTTTTTCAAGATGCTAAGATATATGTTCAAAAGTATGGCATTTGTTAGTGCATAGGAAAACCAAATCACCAGGATGTCTTGCTTTTACATCTAATCCTATCTCAAGAACCATTTGAAAAGTGGGCCATTGATTTTGTTGGCCTCATCAATATTGTTGGGCGATGAATAGATTCCTAGTATATCATCATAGCAACTGATTATCTCACACATTTGGCTGAAATTGCACCAATAAGGGATTGTACTACTACTACAGCTATATGCTTCATTTGGGAACATGTCATAACTTAGTTTAGATGCCCACTAAGTTTTACTAGTGATTGTGGTACCCATTTCCTGAATGAAACTATTCACATATTACTTGCAAAGCTCATGATTGCTCATCACAAAATAACATTGTATCACCCCCAATCCAATAGAACTATCAAGGCATTTAATAAAATTTTAGGCACAACACTGATAAAATAATTTAATAGTGGCTGCACTAATTAGGATGATAGAGTATTTATGATACTTTGGGCTTACCGAATAACCTATAAGCACCTGAACAAGAACACACCATTCAATTTAGTCTATGGAAAAGAGGCGGTCCTACCATTTGAATTCTTGGTACCATCTCTTTGTATTCCACATGTTGGATAATTAGTTGAGTCATCCTTGAATGCATGCTTGGATACTTTGTTACAGGTAGATAAATCCCATTTCCTTGCTCATTAGAGTCAAGATGTGGAAAAGCACAAATAAAAAACATGTCATAATTGGCATATCAAGCATAAACCATTTACCCCTAGAATGAAAATATTTCTCTATGAGTCCAAGTTCGTGCGCCATTATGGAAAATTTTGAATTCATTGGGATGGCCCCTTTGTAATTCATAGCATTTGACCTACTAATGCTTGTCGATTACAAAGTTTGGATAGCAAAATCATTCCTGGGTATTACAATGGAAGTTGGCTCTGAACATATTTCACCTCTAAATAGTTTAGATTTTGTAACAATAAGGCATATGCCATTAGTCTAGGATTTCTTGTTTTCAATAAATGCATTGTCTTTGTTGCACACCACATTTCTTTAATATAGAATAACTTAAGTTTTTTACTTGTATTTTCATGGAGGACCATGACATAGTTTTAGTGTGGGATAAAAGGTGTCTATATTCATGATTAAATATGTACGCACATGTTACTTAAGGCACATAAGTCATGTAAGGTATATAAATTACATAGCCCTAGGATAGGGTATTCTTACCAAATTCAAAATAAATAGAATAGTTGTCTTCCACCCTAAAGAAAATCATAGGACACAACAATCTTTCACTTGAAATGAAAGCATGGGATAGGACATGTCATTAATGTGAAAAAAATAGTGGTTGCAATAAATGTGCCAACATCATGAAAATACAATATCATTAAATGCATTTATGGTAATAAGCGATGGTCGAAGAATGGTAGATATTAAAAATGCATTAATGATGGGAAGTGATGGACAAAAAGAAATGGGTAGTAAATGTGGGTTAACCCCCTCGAACCTATAAAAGGATAAAGAAGCTCATTTATTAATTTTTACCTTTGCTTCCATCTACAATTATAGATCCAAAGAATGAAGAAAGATAGACTGATTATAGAGAGACTAAATGAGCATCATAAATCTATAAATACTTATTGAGTCGAGCATTAAGATACATAATCAAAACATAGGGCTAACTCCAAAAGATGACCATAATAGGTAAAATTGGTAATTGTAGGTTGTAGAGGTAAATATCCACCATTAGAGGGAAATGAATCAAGAAAAGCCAAAGTCATCGACATATCAATCACATATTCCTTTAGGAATGTTGGACAATCACACCTCAACCTTCAGGCTCCTCAAAGGGTGATCCAACCTAAGAAGAAGGATTTAAGTACTGATCCATTACCAATAATACTAGAGGAAGAGGAAACACTTGGGGGAACCCATACTAATCAAGGAAGAGAGACCAAAAGATCAATCATAGTGTGTGTAAGGAGAAGAGGTTAGTATGGAATGCCAAGCAAAGAAGGCATAATCATCTCCACCCCCACCATTGATGATCAAATCAATGTAGTACCTAGAGATGGTATTGCATGTAAAAAAATGGGTTTCAAAGGTTCCCACTTGCACAATTTTTTACTACAATCATCGTCAACCTAGGAATGAGGTTGAGTTGAAAAATGACTACTAGGTTGAGCACCACATCACCAAAAACCAAATAGTGTATGACCCTAATATAGTAAACTCTTTAGACATTATAGGGTTGTTACAACTATTCAACCTCCATACTTTGGAAAACCCATGGAGATAATCAAGTTTCTACTTTTACTTGTCCATGAGGACTACCTTTACTTCGTTGGGCATAACATGAAAATCACACCCGAGAGGATAAGTAAGGTATTAGGGTTATAGTGTTTGGGAATGGATGTATCATTTGAATTGGAGGACTCCTATGAGATTAGAAGATATACATGGCACTAATGTACCAAAATTAGGACTACACCATACACATCAAGAACCTATAATATCCTACCCTCTAGGTTGTAGCATGCATCATAATTACCAAGATCGATGACACTAATCGATAGAAAGAGGTAGATATGTCCCACTTCTACATTTCCCACCAATTTATTGAGGGCTTGAAGTATAATTAGGCTATGTACTTTTCCCACAAAATCTTTGAGGATGCAGAAAAGACCCATCGGATACTCGATCATAGGTTTCCATGGGGAGTATTTTTATTATTGATAGTGTTTGATGAGAATAGTGTACCAGATTACACCATAATAGTGTTTAAGTGGTCATACCTACCCAAGCACAAGTCCCATATTGAGCATTATAAGGTGTTCACATGCCTGGGGCACATCACCCCCACCTAAAAAATAAAGATGAAGTCTTGGTTCGATGGAATGAAGGAAGCATTCATGAATGAATGGTGCATTCCAAAATACTTGCCCATCTAGGATAGTGAGAAATTTTAATTCAATGTCAATCAAAATTTCTCTTTGGCACGCATCAAAATGGTCCCTTCTAGAGAACTCTTTACGTGGCTAAAGCTACCTTATGCCTTTTCAATGTGGTACTTCATTGAATTAGTGAATTTCATATATGATGCACAGCGTATCATCTTGGAGGTAGATAAAATTGAATTGGAGATTCACACTCTCCAAAAGATGTGTGTCTATCTAGGTAAGAAGGTCTATAGGGATAAATGGGAGATTGACCAAACTGAAATTAAGGTAAAATAGACAATGGTGGGAGAATAGGTGTATAATTTCAAAGGGTATAGAACATACATGAGAAAATATCCCACCAATACCTCCTATAACAAATAATAAATGGGTTAGGCATGATGGCAGCATAAGTTTATAGCAAGATCTTCCAAAATGGTAGAGGATTGCCCAAGTGCCATAACCTAGTCCTTCTCTACCTAGACCTTCTCCTTCTCATCCTTTTCCACCTAGACCTTCTCCTCCTTGACCTTCTCCTCACAGACCTTCTCCACCTAAATTTCCACCTTCATAGGTCCCTCCACCCCCACCTTCTCCTCCACACTTTCCTCCACCCCTGACTTTACCTCCTAAAACTTCATAGGTATCTTCACCATTAGGGTTTATACCATAGTGAACAATACAGAAATAACTAGAGCAGGAATAACCTACAATCCAAAAGAAATAGTTTGAATCTGATTCTAAGAAGACACCCTCCCTAAGATGAGATGAGGAGACCACCTTCAAAGACTCGACATTGGACATTGGAGGTCTATTTAGTGAAGAGGGAGATGGTGAACATATGTAATAGATGATTGGAATGGCTATTGGTATCACTTATTTAAATATTGATATAGAGGTTGAGATATTAGAGCATGACCCAAAAAAAGGGAAGAAGCCTATCAGGTCTGAGGAATAACACCCTTCCATTGATGCATCCACCAATATGCATGTTTAGTATCAAATGGGTATCTCTAATAAGATGCTATATTTATGGCTACACTTCCTCCCCCAAGATGTAACTCTTGACATAAGGTGAAATATGTCCTCCTTGTTGGACATGTACAATGAGGAGCACCATTTTAATCTCCCTCTAGACAACCTCCTCTTAAGTCCTTAAGCTCCAGTGCTACCAACCCCACTATGGGTTGATCCCCAAAATATCAACCCTATGCAAGCCAATGCTGCATTTTTGAAGATGGATTTTGAAGTCACATGCCAAAATATACTATCAAACTTTGATGTGCATAATGTAGAGAAGAAACATGGGCAGGTGGTGGTTATGTATGAAAAAGAGGTTATCACCCAGAAGGCACTCATGAAAGAAGTGGTTGTTTTGAAATAGAATATAAAGGAGGCCACATAGGCCAAGGTCAAAACTTTGAATTTGTGCAAGTTAATTTTGGGCCAAGAGATAGCATTAGTAGATGGAGGCAGCCTCTAGATGGGGATGCCATAAATAAATTATAAACTTAGTGAATCTCCTTTTGAAGTACTACATAGAGTACACTACACCAAGAAATGAGGTACTAGTATTATCAAAGCAATTTATTGAGGTAGTATAAGTGTGTAAGTGTGCCCTCAAAAGAGTTGGGAAAGTCATCCCCATCTTGGATGGGATTTTTGAAATATTTATATGACTAAATAAAATTTTAGAGGCTCCATGCAGAGGAATACTAGAGGTAGTAAATGTAAGATGTTGCACTCTTAATAAAGGATCAGATCAAGCATGCAAAGGCATTCAAGGATGTCAAAAATATGCAAGAGAAAATAAATTTGCATTAAGAGTAATTAAATAGCAATTTTATATCCCTTCGAGGATAGGTTGTTGATGAAGTCTTGATATTGGAAGAAGCTTGGAAGGATGATAGCATGTCCCTAGATGAATTGGTCAAAAAGGCCAATGAGAATCCTGACCAACCTGAGGAGACAAAAAAAACTAAAGTGACCATTGAAGAAATAACTATAAAGTTGCTTGACACATTATCACATTGGGATAATGTCAAGAATCAGATTGAATAAATAGGGCCTGAATTTTTGGTGGAGGCCACAACTGAGACTTAGTCTAGGATGAACTAAGAGCGTAGTGTGGGGTGATGTTGGACCCCAAATTTTAGCTAAGTATTTTTATATTTTGGCATAGAACTGGCATGGCATGAGAGAAGTTTAGTGTAGAGATAATAGGGTACAAAACTAGATTGACACAGTAGGACTGTGGTATAGAACTAGCAAGGCATGAAAGGACAAGGGTACAAAAGCACTAACATGAAAATACCTAGTCAAAGATGAGATATAACTACAAGGGACCCAAGAGCATAGGACTCAGAATAGTAAAAAAAGAATTGAGGAGCACATGGGAGGCAGGAGATGGTTAAGTAGTGATTATCAAGGGCCATCCATACCTTATCCATCACATTTTTTGTACCGACCTGTAAAGAGATAGACACATGGCAGCAAGGTTCTAGCATAGAAGTATATAAGGGTGAAAAGGCTTGGGTCATTAGGAAAAACTAGTTAATATACTTCCATGAATCTTAGTTCATAGATATTTCATTGTCCAATCACTCATGACACTTATTTTATAACTACTTGGTCAGGGAAAAACAAGTATAAATACCCATGTATGAAAGCATTATAAAGTGACAGATTTTGGATATCATTTTGTTGAAGCATAATATAGAGGTACAAATATTGTAATAAATTATGATGTTTGTATTCTAATTAATTTATAGTTATGAATTTGTGATAGGTTTGCATTGAGTACTTGTAGTTGTAACATAATATGAGATCTTTGCAAACTTTTAATTTTTCTAAGTAATAATTTTTGAACTGCATGGCATTTATCTATGTAATTATTGTTGTTGAGCTTAATGACACAAAGACCAAAATAGTATATCTCTTTTTCTATTAAACTTATAATCAAATATAAGTTTGAACCCAAATAATATAACTAATATGTTACTGCACAACATAACCCATGAGAATTGGTCTCTAGCTACATGCTTTGGGTGAGTGTGCAAGACCACAGTCTTATATGAAGGGCTAGTGTGCTAGCTCATTGGGGCTACACTTTAGTGCCTAAAAAATTATTAAATGATAATAGTGCCTAAAACATTATTAAAATATAAAAACCCAATAGAGTGTATGGCATGATTTTGAATTAGTCATTTTTCCTTTTGGCTTAGATTTGATTTTTTAAAATAGGCCTTAATTGGATTGGCTTGTTGTGATGGGACCTATCCAAGAATTGAATCATTACATACCTAAATGGTGGACAATAAATGTAGAGAGTGTGGTGGGCACATGCCCATTTTGGGCCCTCATTGTGCCCAAGATGCATTCAATGTTAGCTAAGAGACATTTTTACTACAGTGATCCCAAGGGGTGATGTTAATGACTTGGCACCCATGATTTTATAGGTGTACGATCCTCTAGGTGTTTAAAATTAAACATGGGTATCCTTGATTGGATGAAGACTCTTGGTCCATGCTATTATCTGATACTTCTTGGTACACATCTAGGTAAATTTTCCACTAGGTGTATAAAAGTACACATGGCACATCGTGATTGGATCAAGATTTTCAAACCATACATAGCTATGATAGCTATATGTCTATTGTGACCTATAAAATGTATAAAAAACCTAACCCATTATAAAACATTTTTAAAAGGAAAGGTTGATCACATGTCAAAAATAGCCTCTAGGATGGTGTCAGCTAGACTCTGAGACTCTGGGTCATTGACCCTAGGATCTAGCATCAAAGACTTTATAAATGACTATAGAAACATTTAAAAATGACATTGGGTCTCATTTTTATGAAACAACATCCCATAAAAGATATATATATATCTAAACAAAATGGGCTTTATTTAGAGTTTGCATAAATCTTGAAGATTGAAACCTGATTGGTATCCACTTATGGGGATCACACCTGATATTTTTAAATTAGATATTGTTCAAACTAAGTTTGATAATGGGATAATTTTTTCTAGATATATGGCTTAAATGGGGGCCCCTTTTCTTTTGTAAAATGGGACATGTTGGTCATAACACAATTATTGTATTAATTAAACATCACAATTTTACAAATTTCTCTCAAGTTGAAGCTAGAGGTTTATTTAGCAATTTGGGCCACATAAAAAATTTCAAGACTCCCTTAGGTCTACTCATTTATCTCTTTAATGCCTTGAATTTCCACCTGATTCTCTAGGTCATTTTTGTTTTTACTTTTTTTTGGTCCCTTTCTCTCTCCCTGATGTGTTTCAAGGCTCCCCTTTTATAGATACATTTTGATATTTTTAATGCAAGACATCCTTGCTATATATTGTTCAAGGTCCATGACTCTAGATCTTTTTCCCACGTAACTACCACTAGATCCAATTAATTATGTATATTTTTTGGGTTGACATGCCTATTGAAGAATTATAGGCCCTACAAAATAACATCATTTAAACCCAAATAATTTTGTATAAATATCATTCATTAACTACTAAATCCCACATATATCATTGAATTATACTTTAATATTGATAAACTAGAGTCTATGTAATCTTCTGGTAGGCCCACAAGGTATTCATCAAACTACTGGATCAAGAATGATCTTTGATGCATACTGCTTTAACCTAGTGTTCCGCTCAAAGATTTTGCATTCTTCATGCCCCTATCCATGTGCCAAGTTTTCTTTCCTTTTATGCACTGATTAAATACACCTAATTTGTGCATTATAATTTTAAAAAAGGATTTAACACTCCTAGGTGATTCAATATTATCTTTTTAACTTGGATGCTCCAGCATCATAAGTATATTTATGCCTACTCTCATTTCTTTATTTATTTAGTATATTATATGTTGTTTTACTCAATTTTATTATATATTTATTGTTTATCCTTGATTATGTTTCTCCTTATATTGAATAAGTTAGTATAGTTATAGGGTCATTTAGGGTTTCCATTTATCACCTTAGGTTACATAAACCACCTATTGGTTGACCATTTCACCACTTATCTGCTTATTATTTTAGTATTTTTAGTTATCTTAGATCTAAGTTACCCTTGTTCATTAGTTATTTGTATGTGTTATCCTTATTATGTCATTAATACAATCTTTTTCAATCATTGTTACAATCACATATCTATATTGATCCCTAGTGATAATTATACCCCATGTCATAGTCTTAGGATTTGTAACCCCTTCCTTTTAACATTTAAGTGTAGATTACCTCTTATAGGTTTGCGGTTATTTTAAGTTCTTTCCCACTCTTCTAAGTATGTAAATGCTCTATTATTATGACCTTATTTTTATCTTAGTCTATTGAGAGAAAGAGTATTGTTACAAGTCATCCTAGTCCATGCATACACATATCATACATTTTATGCATGGTTCTTATTGAATGCTTATATGATCATTATTATGATGACTATTATTTTGTTCTTCATTACTATGTTTACTAGACATGACACTCGCATGCCTTAGGGTTAACATGTTATTATATACATTTCTATATAACATGATGTGTATAACTCTTTTTTTTTAAGATACATAATTTTAAAGCTACATCCCTTGCCTCAAAATAGGGTCATATATAATAGGTTTGCCATAGAGACTCAGTCCTTCATCGAAAATAATTCAGATTTTTGGGTCATATTACATGATTCAAATTGGAAAATTTTAGCACAAATTAATTCAAATTGGCAAATATTGGCACAAATTGAATTACTTAGATTAATAGATATTAACACAAAGTATATGAATCATATTGCATAGATTATCTTATGGGGCACATGCAAGGCATATATGAGATATTATATAAGATTATGAGTGAAAATATTCATTTCTTGTCAAATATGTGTATCTTTTATTAGTCTAACCCTTTGGTATTTAATTTTTTTTTTAAGTATTTGACACGTTATA
Source organism: Torreya grandis (assembly GCA_037957365.1). Classification (NCBI taxonomy): domain Eukaryota; kingdom Viridiplantae; phylum Streptophyta; class Pinopsida; order Cupressales; family Taxaceae; genus Torreya; species Torreya grandis. Next base: position 928,599 of record JARHVA010001814.1, read on the forward strand.
TTTTCCATATTAAATACCACACACTAGCATAAAATTGTAAAGTTTGATCATTTTATCAACTAATATTGGATTAGAAGTGAGTTAACATTGAGTTTAATAACTAAAAAAAAAATTATTTGAACATAAATCTTATATAAAAAGTATTTATAAATCATAATAAACACTTGGAAAACACTCATTCATTTTCTATTAAATTTAAAATTAGGATTAGAATGTTTTACATGTTTCAAAATTAGGAAATTTAATGGTCTCTTTTGTAGGATTCTTACATCATATTTACCCAATACTTACTAGAATCTTACATGATATTTTCCTCTCCAAATTTAAATTTAATGTATGATGGCTAAATTACATTTTTATGTTCTTATTTATTTATATATATATAATTTTATTTTTATTTGAAGTTGTCTTTATCATTCATAGGCCACTTCACACAATTAGAAGATATTTACTCAAAACCCTCATTTATCAATGTGTGTCAGATCTTGCTTAAATTTTTGTGTAACCCTCTTTCTTTTAAAAATGTGATATTAATCATATTTTTTTGTGAGTTTTGTGTTATCATGTCTTCCCTCATAGAAAAAACATTATATATTTTTTATTTTTTATTCGTTGTTTGACCAATACAAAAAACAACATAGCAAATATTTATCTTGGCATATTTTATTTGTTGGTTGTGAGTCAATTTTTTTTTTTTTTAAAATTATGTTTGGTTGTCTAATACAAAAATAAAAAAAATTGTCACTTATGTTCATTAGTCATCTAATAAAAAATACAATAATTTTTTTTCACTTTGTTTGTCGATTAGTTAATGCAAAAACACAAAAAATATATCTTTGTTCTGCCCATTGTCTATTATAAGAATGCAACAAATCCATATTTTGTGTTCATTAATCGTCTAAAAAATAAAACACAACAAAGTATTTTTTAATTTATTGCTCATTTAACACCAAAAATATTATATTTTTTTAACTAGTTATATAATTTAGAAATTGTTATATAAACTAGCATACACTTCAAGATCATAAGTTGTAAGGACCAACTATAAAATAACCCTTAATAATCAAAATTTATATGTTGTACATTAATGAGGGTAATCTTAATAGGTTTTTTTTTTAATTTAGATAAATTATATTATTTTCCTTTGAATTAGATTGTCATTTATATATTTTTTATTTAAACTCTCTAATAGTTTAGTTTAATTTATATTTAGTTACTTTACAATGGAAAGTTATGCAAACTAACAGGCATCACAAATTTATTTGCCAAGACAAAAAACTATAGATAATGCATTTGATCATATTCCCATGTTCCCACTAAGTAATATTCAACTAGAATACAATTAGCCTAGAGGAGAAAGACCTATTGCACATGTTGCTCATCTTATCCGTCAACAAGAAAAAAATATTGATAAAAAAAGTAACTACTAATTTTTAAATTCCACTATCATCAAAAAAATAAAATATAATGGTTGGTAGTGTTTATCGACACTCCAATGGCAGGAAACTTTTAAATTTGATTGATGTGAATGTTAATCAAACATTTTGAGAGCATACACTACAACCTTTTCAATTTAATGAAAGCATTAACAAGGGTTTTGTTCAAAAATGTATACCACTGAACAACCTATGTCAGAATCAATTTCAAACTCCCTTCATGGTAGGACATAAAAACTCACTCAACATGGTAAGATAGCAATGCCATGCCCAAAATTTAACATAGAAAATTTAATTAAAACTTGAAAAAAAATATGTTTAAAAAAAAACATAGAAAGATCAACATACCCACAATAAAAAAACTACATACAAAGTGACACTTACAATTAATTTGATCAACTTAACTAAAGGTGAATTAGTTCCTCTTGATAATATTCACAATGGTGGAAACCCAACAACATTTTCAAAGGGCTCCAACAAAGAAGTTTTTAACATAAGACTTATCTCAAAATAAATGATCAACTAAAATAACCATTTCAACAAAAGACACTAAACAATCTTTAATTAGTAGAAAGAAAGGTTTTACCAAAACACTCTATTAAGGCAAGGGTAGAAGGTGAGTTAACCCTAACCTAACCTGTGGATTAGACCCAATGCCCCCACCATAAATTGGGTATCCTACATATCCACTATATGGAATCAAGGTCTCATGTAGTTCTCCTTGCATTTGTGATGGCCTCCTCCATGAGGCATCATCACCGAAATAGGATTGGGTCTCTAATCCAAGATAAACGTGACACATGTGAACTTATACAGCTCTAGACGTTAACTCAAAACTAATGACACACTCAAGTCACTTAACAAAAAACACTTTTACTAACAAGGTGTGTGTGCGCTTACCTAAAACATTATTAGGATAAAGCCCAAATGAGGGTTATGAGAAACAACAAAGGAACCCATGCTCCTTTAATCTAACCCAAATATAAATATTAGCACTCTTTATTTTTCATCACTCCTAGAATCTCCATCTCTTGAGCATAGATACATCGATCATCAAGGTCCAAAACATTTAAACATAACTCACTTATAAGGGTCACAACCCCATGTCCAATTAAGGTCTCAACCACTATATAGTTGAGTATACCATGAAGCTAACTAATTAGAAAATTATCATGTCAAAAAAGAATAATCTATAAGTTTGTACTAAGATAAGCACTTTAGGGTTAGTTGATACAACAGTGATCCAAGAACAATCTAAGATAGTCAATGATGTTAAACAAATCAAGTGTCTTAGGGGTTAGTCCTCTATGCCTATTATCACTCCCCAAACTATCTACATATATATAGTTATGATTTTGAACATAAAATTAGGGTTGATTGTAGTTCACTCATTCCTTAACAAGCATTAATTTATATGGGAAGGCATTCAACCTTCACCAATAAATGACATGATTGAGTGAAACATAGTTCCCCTTGCAGGGGACTCCTTGACCACTAGCTGGTCTAAAAACAATTAAAAAACACTACGGCATCAAAAAATATTAGGATTACACACACAGTGAAATATAATCTCAAGCATGAATATCAACACTTATTTCAAGATCACATTTCAAAATAACTTAAAGCAAGCCCCATCCTAGGGCTACTTATTGACAACTAAATCTAGAAAAAAAAAATGCCTGTCTAAAAATTGAACCAAGGTAACAAGTATGAAAAAAGGGATATAATAGTGTAGGGTAGTCGTGACCTAAATTAAATATGCCAAAAGGCACTAAAATAATCACCACAACAAGAGACCCTTCTAAACGAGATAAAAGTACCGATTTTTATGTCGATAAATAGCTACAAAAATATCCCTAGTATCAATTTGAAAGAAAAGGATAACTTTTTTTGTCTAAAATCCAATTATCTAAGTTATAAATATTTCATTTAAGGCAACAAAAAAAAATTATTATGAAAGAAACCACGATTCAATCAACCATTCCAAGATGACTTTAATTACTTAGAAAACTTGTCTCTCAAAATTCCACATACATGAACTTCAAAAATACATAAGTAAAAATAGGAAAACTTACGATAAAATTTATTTTACTATTTTAATTATAATTTAAAATTAATATAATTTAGTTACAACTTTTAAATTTAAAAATTACTATTATTATATATTTTAAATATGTTTATTCCAAATCAACTTCAGTGGTTAGAAACAAGAGTAAATTTTATCACTCCAAAATGCAATGGCTTCAAAAGACTATCGTTGAAGAAGATTAAAATTATTTAACTGGGGAATTCCCCAACCTAAAATAATAAAAAATCAAGTCTCGTTTTAGGAAATTTTCACTCCTAAATAGCTAAAATATTCCAATTCCAAAAGGATTTTAAACATGTTAATAGGGTCATGAATCGTTTTGAAATTAAAATAGAACCTAGTTTAAGAAGAGTGTATCCTTGTAGCCATAATTATTCTTGTTTACACAAAGCTGCTCCTTATTTAATATTTAAAAATAGTTATTCTCAAAACATTAAATATTTTTTTAATAAGAAGCCAATGAAACATCCCTATTAACACTATGATAATATTGTGTCATGTTTATGTTGGCCTCCATTTGACATTATTTTAAACATTTTATCTATCCGCATGTCAAAATCTATCCTTGTCAATAAGTCATTGATCAAAAAGAGACATGTCCATCTCAATAGGTAAAACTTGTTGATAATTGATAAGATGTCATCAAAGTGTTATTATGAACAATTATCAATTCACTTACCAAGTTAAGACATAATTTTTTAGCTTTTTATATATATATATATATATATATATATATATATATATATATAATATTATATCAAATTATGAATGCAATAATATTTCATTATTCATCTTTCATCATGTCTAATTAAATAAAACCTAATGTTCTTATTACATATTCTTTGGAGTACTAACTTTATTATTTATTTTAGTATTCTAACTTATTTTTAAGGTTACATAGGTTAAATTTAGGAGGATTGAAATGGTAATCTCTATAATAAACCCATAACCAAGTATATTTCACAACCTTCAAGTGTTGATAAAAATAATTATTTGAAATCTATAGTTGTTATTTTATTTTCTTCTATTAAGAATAGTTGTGAGTATTAACCACTTACTATTGAATTCTCTTGATGAATGGTTAGGATATGATTGATTGTTATGTTATTTTATTATAGTATCTCATTTGATATTTTGATCTTAATCTTATCTATTTCCATTTCCATCTCCTTGATTTTCTTATCATCCTTCTAGTACATGAAGTCTTGGCATTCTCCCCTTGAATTTTTTGGGCAATTTTTTGGTCTTTCTGTATTGACCTTTCTTCCTCCATTACTTCCATCGACCATTTTTCCCTCCTCCTTATGCCAAGTAAAAAAAATTAATAACATAGCCATCTCCCATCACCCACTGACACCTATGTCTCCCTTTTCATTCATGCTACCCCCCACCTTCACCAAGATGTTTGCCAATAGAATAAAACATTAATTTCAAAACATGTGAGTAGATCTATCTTAACCAATCCAAGGGATTATAACAATTATTAATAATGACTTAATGTTTATTATTATTACTAAGAGTTCCAATAAAATTTTAAGGTTGGTGATGAATAATTAACCTGTTGATTATTATAAGCCAACCCCATTTTCTCAACATTATTATTATCTTTTATTTTTTTGATAGATAATTAAGGGTTAAAGGGTCCCTCACTCATAATAAAATTGAACCAAAAAAATCTTTGTTTGCCTCAAATAAAAATCCATAACGAAACAATGTTACCAAAACTTGGTTAAAAACCAAACCCACAAAAGGGAGAATAACATCCCCATGGAGTACCTAAAAAATCCAAAATTCTATCACAATAAAGACTAACCAAAATAACTAGTCCCTCCCTTTATCTCACTATGAAGAGAGTGAATAATCATGAAGGATCATGGATGAAGTGCTCCTTTTTATTACTCCTTACTACAGTTCATTCTTCTTGTTTACTCAAATTCCCTGAATTAACACTAGAAGATGTACATATATCAATCGATGAACCTCCAAATAAATTGATCCCACTAACTAAATCCACATGAGAATTCCTAAATCTCCCAACATCCTCAGTTAATTACCCCTTAAAGCGAGACATATTTTGAGGTATCCCATCATTAAATTTTATTTCCTCATTAATCCCAATAACTTCTCTTATCAAATTAGCATAAGTGTTATCTGGAAACATTATGAGATGTTCAACATTTTCTACCTTCGACTAAAAAGAGTCCACTTTATGCTTGGAGATAAGGTAGGAAGTATCCAAATTTAAAATTTTGAATCGTCTCTAACACCTGAAGGGTAGCCCCTCAAAATCAAGGGTTTGAGTTCAACATTGACATTTTACCCTTAATTCTATAGCTACTGGAAGGGCCTAATAAATATCCAAACAAACTAGAATCTGAAAAAAGGTGGTGTGGGAAAAGTTATAAATAGAATCATCAATGTCCAACAAGGCACCCAAGGTTTCACCAATTGCTGACATGTAGGATTTAGCCTAGAACTGAAGAGAAAGATATGGTAGATGAACCCAAATAGGCCTATTGCTAACGTTTTTAAGAAGAGAGGTGAACTCAGGAAACCAAGGCTTCTAAAGGAGGAGGTGTTGACCCCAACACCAAGGTTTTGCCTTAATAACCTTATTATGATCTACAATACTATCAAAAATTATAATAAAAAACTTGTAGCACAAGGATAGAGTTCCAATCTGTCCTCCATATGGCCACCATGAATCAGAGATCTATTGATGAAGAGCAGGGAGGTTTGGCCAAAATCTATCAAGTTTGCACACTAAACCCCTAGCTGTAAACCAATCCTCATTTTGAAGCACATCCTTGAGAGTTGCATTCATAAAAGACACTACCAAAGTATCCTTGGCAGCATCTAAATGCTTAATCATGGGTTTCATAGTCTCCTCCACTTTAGAAATCACTTTGATAAAGGATTTGTTTTTGGTAATAATATTTGTATCATAAGTTAGACCTACCCAACATGAAGCTTATTCATCAATGGTAGAAAACATAGTCAGATCCTTGAAGGAATTGCTACAGTCCATAGACTTCACAATAATTGGACATGGTTGAGTGCACCAAAATCTAAGGAATGCCTTAGGGCGCCCACCCTTCACATCCCTCACAATCTACTCCCAACTATTCCCTTTCCATATAGATTGTAATTGCCTCAGGATCCACAGCATGCAACTGATTTTGATTTTCATCCCTGACTTGACCAACTGGGTGGGTTCAAGTGAGCCCTAGCAATGGGAAAAAGAAGCCCGACAGTCATTGTGAGATCCACTCAAATTGACACATCACCATAATCCTTTATTAGTATTATTAATCAAATAAAATAAACTCAAATAAAACTTATATATATATATATATATATATATATATATATGCATATATAAATACATATACACACACACACACACACACACACACACACACACACACACACACACACACACACATATGTGTATTTGTGTGTGTATATATATACACATATACACATATACATATATATGTGTATATGTATATATATACATACATACATATATATATATATATATATATATATATATATATATATATATATATATATATATATATATATATATATATATATATTATATATATATATATATATACATATCTATATATACATATATATACATATATACATATATGTAATTACATTATATATATATATATATATATATATATATATATATATATATACATACTTTAATATATATATAATACACACATATATATACATACTTTTTTTTTTAATCTATTATTTAACCCCATATCATATATACACTTTATATAAACTTTAATATATATTTATATTTATATGTGAATATATATTTTTATATACTAGTAAAATATCTCAAATATAATTTTTTTGTAAATGTTGAAGGATAAAATATTGATGATCCTATCTCAAATTTTCCATAACCACAATGATTATCAATCACACAATATCTTCTCCAATTCCCATAGATCAAAGATAAGTGAAAATAATCTAGTGGCACAATTGTCTTAGGCTTAAAATCCATCAAAAGATAAAAGTGATGTGATACATGTTAGTAATAACACTATTGGAACTAAGAAATCTACTTAGCAACCATGGGGTAACATAATTAGGGTACATATACAAGGGATTCAAGAATAAAATACATCACATGTGATGAGTATGTTGAAAATGACAAGAAAACATTTTCTTACTAGGGGGTATTACATACTCCCCCCTTATCAAATCATTATCCTTGATGTGCCAAATTAGCACAAAGAATCAAAAAGGCATACGAGGTTAAAAATAATTCAACTCAACCTGACATGAAAATAATAACAATTTTATCAATTATGTTTATAAAAAAAACACATAAATTTTGATTATATATATTTTTTTTAAATCCAATTGATAATATTAATTTTCTTTGCTTACAACCATAGTCAAACTTCCATCAAAATCTACCACATTGATGTCTAAACTTTTGAGAGAGTATGTATGTAAGGTATCAATCTTTTGTAAGATCATATTGAAAAATTGCACATCATTTAATACCAAAGCATGATAGAATCACATAAGGCAATATTAAATAATATTGAACACTAGTCAACCATATTGAATCATAATAAACCATATTAAGCAAAGTTGAGTCATAACATCTAGTGCTAGTTAAATAAAATAATACTAATGTTGAATGAGGTGAGAAACACTATACTATGCAAATAACCTCCTTAGAGCTCTCAAGTAAAATCTTCCTTAGATATCCAAAAATATATCCTTCTTAGACCTATCAAAATTAGGAAAGCAAGTACATTAGCTAAATCCTATATGAAACTACCACATCTAGTGGGTGGAACAATGGTCTCAAGACTTGTCTCACAAGCTTACCCATCCCTCCCTCTAGTTATATTCTAATCTACTTCTTCTCCCCCATATATACAATAGGTGTACAATTTTCACATTACAACAAACATAAAACCAACATTCAAATGAAGAAGTAAAAATCTTGCCACAAATTAATCCAATCATTAAATAAATTAAATGCAAAGAATCCATAAAGTACTTAAGTAAAAATAAAGTCAAATAAAATAAAATAAAGATAAAATTTTAAAGAAACCATCACATATTTTTAATAATTTGAAATCAAAATTGTAACAAAATAAAAATTCCAACCAAAGTAATTCAAACCCAATGAAATAACTTCATAAATGAAATTTAAATTCTAGAAAACAAAAGTGTTGGTTTTGAAAACTTTCCAAAATCAAAAATTAAACAAATAACTTTGAATGTATCAGTCTCTTAAGATCCACATTCTATGTGGCTAAGAAAGCCACCCCAATGGATAAGAACATAAATTTTGATTAACTCTCAAAGGTAAGAGATTAAAAAATAAACACATCAATTATTTCCCATAGATAAGAGAAATATATATGAAACATCATCCTCCATATTCCTCCTAAAAGCATTAGAGTAGCCTCATCTATCCAACTGATGTATCTATGTCATACCTGATGACATTGTTGACATTTATCTATCATTGTTGTTGTAGTCACAAGAAAAATAACAATTGGAAATACTTGTACATAGCATCATAATATCCCAAGGTATATTATGTAAAGTATGCTTATTTCTCATTATTAACCCATAAATAATATCAACTATACCATGCCAAATTAAACTAGGATAATAACCTCCTCATACGATAAGTCATTGTGGATAAGTCTCAAACAAAATAAAAATGACAAAAATTATAATACACAATTTATTTATTGCCTACTACAAAAGGTCACTAAACCAAATACACTAATTTTCCAAATTTCCTATACTAACATCCCTCATTGAGAAAAACCTTGACAAATTTTTTTTATCTATAAAACTATAATGTGAAAACTTGGTCTATTATACATCTATCTAACCATATGTGAAGTATTTGACCAATTGTGAGGTCCATAAAATAGGTTTCAAGTTCTTATTCATCTCAATACTATTATTTTATTCTTTTATGAATTTTTTATGTACATTGGCTTTATTTTTCATATTTCACATATAAATTTAATTTTATTTATAAAATAGTGTAATTCAAGATTTAGGTGAATACATACATTGTTAGGTTGTGGAGCTAAAAGCTTCACTGATGCAGACATGGAGAAGGCCATTGGAGGGGTTGTTGAAGGTTGCTGAGCGTCAGGGCAACCGGCGTCGGTCTGATCAGCCGACGTCGGCAAGATAGTGAAGAGAAGCAACTGACGTCGGTCAGGGATCGGCCGGCATCGGTCACCTCCAGGCAGACAGGGACCGACGTCGGTCGCCTGTGTGGTTCGACTGTGAGCTTATTACGGGCAGTTAGCTAACGAACCAAGTGTTTGCATGAAGAGAGCTATTTTTAGACTGAGAGCTGCGGATCTAATTATGGTAATTAGATGTCTAATCATTGTTTGGATGAGATCTATATAATAGACTCATGGTTGTATTGGAAAAGTGTTCTAGTTTGAGTAGAGCAAAGTTTGCTCCTTCTGTGTGTGAAGTGAGTAAGGGTGTTCCTCCTAGTTTCCTATCAGTGCCATGCTTGGTACTGGTTGGAGAATCATAAGGACTTGGTGAGGCAAGGACAAGGGTTCTTCAGGGTGTAGAGTGATCTACATGGTAAGTAAGATCGTTGATCTGCAGGTGTATGTGTGTGCAAGGTCAAGGTTCACAGGTGAGCAGAACCGTGTTTGATTTGCAGGTGTGCAGGATCATATAGACAGCAACACAACAGGGAGCAGTATCAGGCAAGATCTACTTGGAGTACAGGTGTGTACTCGGATAGAGCAAAGAGGAAGGCAAGGGAGTTCCTTCCATAAGTATGGTCTGTTGAAGTGCAGGTTATTGCAGGTTCATGGGAGATCTACTTGAAGTACCTTGAGTACTTGTGGAGTACGTGGAGTACTTGTGGAGTGCATGGAGCACTTGTGTTGTGCATGGAGCACGAGAGGTGAACACCAACTCTGTATTTGAGTTGGGTGTTGGGACCTGAGAGGGAGAGCTTTGGGGAGAAGAATTACTGTTCACTTCAGGTGTGGGAAACCTCTGTAAGGTGGTGGAGAAGAAGTGGCATCTTCTTTATTGTATTCTTTTCTGTATAAAGTGTTAATACAATTTGTGTATTGTCTCTCATATCATGTGTTACTCTGAATTCTAGTTACTTGGTGAATCTGGTTAATTTTCGCATATTAAGTTGCTTGGTTTGGTAATCATATTGAGCTCTTTCGTTGGAGCAAGATCCTGACAAGTGGTATCAAAGCAAGGTTGTTGGCTCATAGCTTGATACCACTGACAAGTGGTATCAGAGCTTCAGGTTGGGATACTAACAGATTGGTTTAGATCTGGGTAGTGTGTTTTGATTACAGGTCACTCTCAGGGGTTTCTGATTGAGTGGGAGTAGAGCAATGGCAGATGAAAGTAAGCTAAGAATGGAGGAGTTGAAAAGCACAGATGGTCACTCACGGTCCTATGGAAAGAAAGAGTAGGTAAAAGATTATTGTTGGTTGGTAGCAGATCAGCATGAAGAAACTGAAGAAGCAGATGTAGCAGGTGTTGTTGCACATGATGCTCTGGGAGGTCTCTTGGATAAAGTTGAATCTTGGATAAAAGATTCGGTTGCCTCTTTCCATGCAGCCCTAGGTAGAGGAGCTGGTGAGCCTTGCCAAAGAATTGGCAAAGGAGAAGTGAAGCTGAAATTGCAGGCGGCCAACACACAGGTGTTGATGAAGGTCATGCAGGTCCCAGGTTTGGAGATATGGCTAATTTCTTCAGAAAGATTGGGTGATGAGAGATGCACAAGAACTCTCACAGCGGATGCACTTGAATTAGCTGGTGGTAAGAAAACAAGTACCCTTTATCTACTTGTTTATATTACTGATTCTTCTTTTGTTGCGGAGACGTGGCTTCGTAGGCTTAGTCACATGAGCAGGAAGGAGATGCATGTTCTTAAGTGGAAGACAGATATATTTGACAGGCTTAAGAACTGGAAAGCCTTGGTGTACTTGGAGGAGATGGCAGACAGAAATCAGTGGATGGTGCTGGATACTTCTGAGCAGAGCAGTTTGGACATGGGTTTTGATTCAAAGGAGCTCACGGGTAAAAAGTCATCACTCACAGGCGAACACAGGTACCGGCGTCGGTCAGGAGGAATCGGCGTCGAACAGACAGGTGCCGATGTCGGTCATGTGCAGACTGAAGCCGGCGATGTCGGGTAGGGTAAGACCGACGTCGGTCATGGGACCGACATCGGCAGTAGGAAGACCGATGCCGGTCAGAGGATTGACGTCGGCAGAAGGGACACCATAGGGTCGATTGTCAGGGACAGACACATGGGAACCGACGTCGGTCGGATGCAGACTGTGGGGTGACCGAGGTCGGTCACTGTAACGGATTTTGGGTGGACAGCACGCTGTCATGGAGTCTCAAACACCCATACGGAGGACTGAAGATGTAAGTAGGCCTTCAAATTCATTGTTCCTCTTCTTTATACTTGTTGCTGATTATAGAGCAGGAAGGATCCAGGAAATAGGTGTGAGCTCGGCATGGATGAGGATGTGATTCCTTGGAGGAGAACCAAACAGGTATTTTTTGGTAGGATTGCCAGCTGGATGGAAGCACAGAGACGAATGGATACCTTAGTAGAAGAATAGAGAGAACAGATACGTGAGACGGAAGACCAGGTATATGGTCTTGTGGAGCTGCAGGACAGTGGTACAGGTTTTGACAGGTGGAGGACGGAGCATGGCTTCAGTCAATGTCAGGGTAACTACTGTGATTTGACTTACCAGGGGGATGGTGATTGCAACATCATTCTATTGCTGTATGTGGATGGTACGCTAGCTAGCTGGTTTTGTACATACAGGGTTTTGCTGAGCTAAGGGTAAGATTAGTTCAGTGGCATGTCATGAGGAGTTTGGAGCAGTGGAATTCTTTGACATGGGAGACATGGAGATCACTAGTTGATTTTGTCTCGAGTGGGAGCTGATGTGAATTAGGTGTTGGCAAGGTTCAGGATGCAGAGCCGGAGCACACTAAGGGCTGGATAGGTACAGTGTCCGAAATCACATGAGGTCTGGTATAGACCTGAGTATTCACATGCAGTGGGAGCTGTCAGAGAGTTAGGAGCCAATTCGAGGAAGTGGATTCTCAAGTACTTGAGAGGGACCGGCAGCAGGGATTCATGCTAGGCAGGGTCAAGACTTCACTACATGTGTTTGTAGGTTCGGATGTGGCAGGGTACTCGGATGACAGGAGGTACACCACGGGATGTGTGGTGGGTTGTCTTCAGGATTGATCTTGAAGAGGGATACAAACTAGGAAACAGATTAGACTGAGTACAGATACAGGTACAGTGCAGTTGTTTATCTCCAAGTGGGAGATTGTTAGGTTATGGAGCTAAAAGCTTCACTGATGCAGACATGGAGAAGGCCATTGGAGGGGTTGCTGAAGGTTCCTGAGCGTTAGGGCAACCGGCGTCGGTCTGATCAGCCGACGTCGGCAAGATAGTGAAGAGAAGCAACCGACGTTGGTCAGGGATCGGCCGGCGTCGGTCACCTCCAGGCAGACAGGGACCGACGTCGGTCGCCTGTGTGGTTCGACTATAAGCTTATTACGGGCAGTTAGCTAACGAACCAAGTGTTTGCATGAAGAGAGATATTTTTAGACTGAGAGCTGCGGATCTAATTATGGTAATTAGATGTCTAATCATTGTTTGGATGAGATCTATATAATAGACTCATGGTTGTATTGGAAAAGTGTTCTAGTTTGAGTAGAGCAAAGTTTGCTCCTTCTGTGTGTGAAGTGAGTAAGGGTGTTCCTCCTAGTTCCCTATCAGTGCCATTCTTGGTACTGGTTGGAGAATCATAAGGACTTGGTGAGGCAAGGACAAGGGTTCTTCAGGGTGTAGAGTGATCTACATGGTAAGTAAGATCGTTGATCTGCAGGTGTATGTGTGTGCAAGGTCAAGGTTCACAGGTGAGCAGAACCGTGTTTGATTTGCAGGTGTGCAGGATCATATAGACAGCAACACAACAGGGAGCAGTATCAGGCAAGATCTACTTGGAGTACAGGTGTGTACTCAGATAGAGCAAAGAGGAAGTCAAGGGAGTTCCTTCCATAAGTATGGTCTGTTGAAGTGCAGGTTATTGCAGGTTCATGGGAGATCTACTTGAAGTACCTTGAGTACTTGTGGAGTACGTGGAGTACTTGTGGAGTGCGTGGAGCACTTGTGTTGTGCATGGAGCATGAGAGGTGAACACCAACTCTGTATTTGAGTTGGGTGTTGGGACCTGAGAGGGAGAGCTTTGGGGAGAAGAATTACTGTTCACTTGAGGTGTGGGAAACCTCTGTAAGGTGGTGGAGAAGAAGTGGCATCTTCTTTATTGTATTCTTTTCTGTATAAAGTGTTAATACAATTTGTGTATTGTCTCTCATATCATGTGTTACTCTGAATTCTAGTTACTTGGTGAATCTGGTTAATTTCTGCATATTAAGTTGCTTGGTTTGGTAATCATATTGTGCTCTTTCGTTGGAGCAAGATCCTGACATACATGATGTTACACAAGCAAGATGGTGCACTCTAACCTTCATAACAACCACAAAAACCAAAATATGGTCTTCTCAATAAGCCTTAACCAAAAGGCCACTTTTGAACCATTGTTGGTTCAACATAAGGAATCACTAAATGAATACTCTAAGGAATGGCTTTATAACCTCAAAGAGTTTTTTACCACAACATTTAGATGCCAAATTCCAAACCAGATTTATATACCTTGGTATTGTGAAAATGAGCACAAGAGATAATAATACCACTCTACTATAGTCAAAATTTCACTAAGACAATGCTCGCACCCACTTGGTGCCAAGATTCTTCAAAGTCATGAAAAATATTTTTCCAACCAACACCAATTTCTAACTTCAAAGGATAGTCTCTCTAGTACAGATATCAAAACAAAAAGACTATCATTTACTACTAGTCAAAGAGTCCATAGTCTAAGGTACTTTTCAAGTTCATTTCTCTTACCTTCTCAATGAATCATAACACCCAAAAATTACATGCATTAGTTCCTAATTTAACCTTTTTAGGGTTTTATTATGTAAAACCTATGTTTAGTTTAAAGTAATATATCTAAATCAGTTAAATAAATTAAGCATTGATTTGTTCTAGCATTTTACCTTCTTTAAATTTATAATAAGAGTAATAAATAGGCATAAATATAGACTTATCTGTAAAATGACTGTTGTGGATGATCTAGGTTCTAAAAGTTGAGTTATGGATAGTTCTAAATGTCATTGATATGATTCTAGTGTCTATTTGCTCACTGGATAGTAGCATCCCATATGGACAGTAACACCATTATTGTGTAGTGTCCTCAATGTGGCACTATTATCCCCTTTGTGGGATTGTTCCTATTATCTAGGAGTACCTGTGCCTATGTTTTTAGGTCTTGTTCCTACATACATGAAACCTAGAGCTCTATGTTGTGCCTAGAAAACTTGATTTAGTGTGCAAACCCTAATCCTCTTTACAATTATGGCATGAGCAATAATTGTGTGTTCATTCATAGGATAGTTTGGACATCTTCAAAACCTCATTATGAAGAGATTTTCCTACATACAAATACTCTGAAGAGGGATCAATCCTGATGTAAATCGCCCACCTAGTGTTTGATGTAAGTGCAAGTGAATGATAGAATGAGAGTGGACTTGGATGCCTTGAATTTGCTTGAGCTTTGAAATATTTAAAAATTAGGATTAAGGATGTTGTAAATGGTAGTATGAAAAATTAGGGGAAAATAGGGATTAAATACCTTAATTTTGCTTAACTTATCTTTGGTTTGATTGTGCTTTTGCATCTATTTTCCATCTAGTGAATATAGGTTAATTAGACTTGTATTCATAGATTTTTATAGCTTGTGAAAATAAGAAAATGTGCTTAGGATGACCTTAAGAGGGGAACATGTTTGAAAATGTATCTTTTAAGAAGATTTATGGCTAAGGACATTAGCACCTAGTTAGAGACACTAGCACCATGTGGTTGTAGTGTCCCAAATGTGGTGCTAATGTCCACTTCATAGGACGTTGAGCAAGCTGAGTTAGGATCTGAGAAGATAGTTATGGGACTATGTTTTGACTAAATTTAGGTGAATATGGTCTAAAAAATGATTGTAAAATTGTGTATAATGCTCTAGGATAGGGCTAGAGCTAAGCTAATAATAGGGTAACTCAAACGACACTCATAGCATCCAATTACCACTTTTAGGTGATTACATTTCCCCCCCCCACCTTTATGTTGGTAATGCATCAAAGTGAAATCAAAAATATAAAGGAAAAATATACATACTTGGACTTACCTTGGAAGTTAATATCACATAACTAAGTCTGAGTATGTGAATCTAGGTCTACATATGTGAAACATTATCTAAAGTAATGACCTAAAATGAAATGTGAAAAAAATAGTCCTTAGTTTAGAGATAATTAAAAGCAAAATACTATGCTAAAATAATGTAATTGATTAAATCTAAGGAAAGAGAGAGGAAAGGAATGAATACACCTCATTGGGTACATGAACCAATGCATGAACCTAGTGACAATCTACGCATGTGAGTGTACATAGTGATCATATAATTGAATAGATTAGACTGAGTTGATGGCTTTCTCAATCCTCATATGGGTGGCTTAATAAATCAATCTAGTTTTGAATCCATCATTTCCCACCCTTGCTCAGTGGATCTTGATCTATGTAAATGGCTTAGATAAGACTATAAGTGTGTCTAACCCTCTTATGTGGGTAAATCAAGAACTCAATTAGGCTATGACTCCATCATTTCCCACCTATGTGAAGTAGATGCATCTATAACTGAACTACAAAAAGTGTTCAAAGTATCTAATTGAGTATATCTAATTATAAATGTTAGCTTTGTGGCCACTCAAGTATATTAGGCAACTCTTAGCCACTCGAGAATGCCAACCACTATAAATGGAGTAAGGAATGAATCTAGTGACAACTTGGAATGTGATATCAAGTGTATATAGCATAAAGAATGACATGGAGTTTCCTATTGCATCTAATCAAATTATGTGTCATTGAGTATATGAAAACTACATGTCATGCACATGCACCCAATATGGTATCTGAGTATGTTAAATCTTAATTAAGTGTGTAATAATTGATTCTATGTAACTAAACTAAATGTGTGAGTGATCATGATATGCATGATTCCCACAAATAAAATAAAAATAATTGATTTTATGTAACTAAACTAAATGTGGGAGTGATAATGATGTGCATGATTCCCCCAAATATAAGCAAAATAATTGATTCTATGTAACTAAACTAAATGTGGGAGTGATCATGATGTGCATGATTCCCCCAAATATAAGCAACTGGTATGAATCTTAGCTAAAATAAATGTATTTGAGTAAAATTTGAACATAACTGTCAAACCTATGACTATATCTATGCAAATCTATATTGCACCTAGTGTACAAGTCTAAATGATCTAGATTATTTTAAATTTGGGGTTACTAGACAGTAGTACCTTGTAGTTAACAATAGTGCATAGTGGTACTCGTGTCTTAATTTGGGTGGTAATGTCTATCTAGTCTAATTTTTGAGTGATTTAAACTGACTTTTGAGTCTCTATTCTATTATGTGTTTGACGTATGTCTGATGTTTGAAACTGAGCCTATGTGCTAAAATATATATGTTAATAGCAATGTAGGACCCTGATCTCTATGAAAAACCCCTGTGAATGCCACCTCTTTTAAGGTTAGTTGTGAAATATGTGTAATAAATTCCCTCTAAATAAGTAGCTCTACAAAATGTGTTAGCAGGAGCATGTGCATGACATTCCAATACAATATACAAAAATAACATCTTAATGTAAATAAATCTGAGCATCAGTAATGTAAGATGTATGTTGTAATCTATCATTGCAAAAGGGTGTTGATATAGATGTAGTCAATGTGTATAACAACAAATCTGAGTAACTACCTAGGGGAGGGGACATGATATCTATCACAGTACCCAAGTAGGAAGGGTATATGCATGAGATCCCTCATGGCATCAAAAACTAGTGTGTGTGTGTGTGTGTGTGTGTGTGTGTGTGTGTGTGTGTGTGTGTGTGTGTGTGTGTGTGTGTGTGTGTGTGTGTGTGTGTGTGTGTGTGTGTGTGTGTGTGTGTGTGTGTGTAACAAGTAAATATAAGTGTCATGGTGTATAAGCATACAATAAATCATACATACAATCACATGAGAAATTCAAAATATAGGAAAAGGGGCCATAATACAAGGGACATGGGCACATGTCACTAAGTCTGAGAATGAAGACATACAAGGACATGTTCAAATTTCCACATATGCAAGTAATAAGAAATTTGTCTTAGAGCCAAATAGAAGGACATGTTTAGATGTCTGCATATAGAATTAGGAAAGCACACATAAGGGACATGAGCACATGTGCAAGGCATACAAATAGATAAGTGGTGTACGTCTACAAAATAATGTCATATTCAGATGCCCTCAAAGATGGAAGAATCATAGGAACACAATCAAGTCTAATCTAGGAAATTTAAAAATGAAATCATGTACAACTTTGTAATATAAATATATGTAGATGCTAGGATGCATATATACTAAATTTAACTAGTGATAGTTAGCAAAAAATCTGAGCAATGAGGATCAATGATTAATAGAAAGACAAATCAATGCGTAAACTAGAATTTATATTATGTAAAGATAAAAATTGGTTATATCAAATGTGTTTGAGATGCCCCCAAGTGGGTGGACATATCAAATGTATAAACCAAGATCGATGTAAATGCCCTCAGTGGGTAGGTGATAGTTAGTCTAGATTAGTGTAGTGGATCGGAGTCTTGTCTGGAATTTATACGCACTCAACAAGAACAAGTGAAGCATATGTGTATGATAAAACTAACTATACTAGGATAGCCATCAATATGCAATATCTATCAAGTAGTATAAATTTAAACATAGCAATGCATACAATCTATAAAATTTGTGTTTTTAAAATATTTAAATGTTTTTTGTATTTTGACATGTTATATTGTTTTTTTGTTTTATGAGTATATGTTATGTACAAGAAAATGAAAATAAATTATGTACAAGGAGTGAAAGAGAGAAGGAATTATGTACAAGGGTAAGAACCATACTAACTAATGAGTCTCATGGGAGACTCACTATGACCTATGTTGAATATGGGAACTATGAACATGTGTACAATGTGAAAGGGCAACTATGAGGCCATTATTTGTTGTGTTGTACAACATGAGTCTAAAGTTGCCTATGTAGTGAAGCTATGATGTTATGGCACCAATTGTGATGCCCTATGAAGTGTAGGGATCTTAAGGACCCATATGGAAAAAATAAAAGCTATAAGTGATGTAGGTGCCATGTGTTGATAACCCCTAGAATCCAATATAACTGACCTCAGTATAAACTGAGTAGAGGAAGGTCCTTTATAATTTTGATGTATCTCTGATGTAATGGTCTCTCTAGTAATGGTCTATGTGAGAGAGTATGTGTGCATTTAAATACCATAGGAGTAGACCTAGCCTACTCTAAGGACTCTGATGGACATTGT
Organism: Torreya grandis; assembly: GCA_037957365.1. Taxonomy (NCBI): domain Eukaryota; kingdom Viridiplantae; phylum Streptophyta; class Pinopsida; order Cupressales; family Taxaceae; genus Torreya; species Torreya grandis. Next base: position 947,740 of record JARHVA010001814.1, read on the forward strand.
GATATATGCATAAGATTTGTACTCTCTCTTGTAACTGATATCCATATAATATCTAGTAATGGTGCTAGAATTATAACTAGTGTCTGTGATAGAACTATAGCTAGAAACTATCCCAGAACTACCTATGGGATGGGAAGAGGATACTCATATGGGACACCTCAAAATTAACCTCTTGGTTATCATGTATATACTTTAAGTATCATTTTACTATATATGGGATGGCTTGGAGTTGTTATAACCATGGCCTTACCAATAATATATTGAATACACCTACACTATGTACTAATAGGAACTGAGTGGCTATGTGTGCTGGTCCAATCTATAATGGAATCACAATCTCCCTGATGGAGCTCTAAAATTGGCCACTAAAACCACTAATGACTATATCTATGTGGAATATATCCTACTCTATGTATACCAAGTTATTTAAGAGTGTCATGGTGTACATGCTTATGCATGACTTGTTGTCAACCATAACACTGTTAATAGGATGGTGGTCTATATATGCTTGTATGAATAGCACATGTAAATATATATCATCATCCATAATATCCTAATCTAAAAATGTGATGAGTGGTTTAGGTGGCATTGTAGTGTGATACATGTTAATAATGTTATGCATTGGATTTTTCTCTTCTATAAATGTGTGATATGCATCTAGTAGTGGATGCACCTGGTATGTATAGTGAACCCCTGATTTTCCCCTACATCATCAGTTTTATTCTTTGGGATAGGATCTAAAAATATATTTAGTGCCTTTTCCTCTATTTTTTATTGTTTTTTTGCCTCTGTGGGTGTTCCCACATCAATAATGTTAGCCTCAATAAGATCTTGTATCTTGTGTTTTAGGCTAATGCATCTACTTGTCATGTGGCCTAGTGCCCTATGATATTCATAGAATGCATTTGAATAATAGCTCTTTGGAAGAGGCTATGTCATATCAACCTCTTTAATGGGAGGGATATATATGGAATTGCATTTTAATAGTTGTAAAACTCATGCTGGTGACTCTAGAAGATTAGTGAAGACTCTACGATGAGGAGCAAATAAAACCAATTTGGGAGTAGGCTCAGAAGCTATGTTGACTATGGAATTTTGATCACTTTTGTTTTTTTTTCCCTTACCTTGTATGGAGGTTTGTTTCAACTTTTAATAACTGATTCCAGTCTATTTGTGTACTTGAGTTTGCCCATTGATAAGAGATTAACCTCTCTTTCCTTAACTATGAGGCACATATTGATAAATGTGGGAAACTTCTTGAATAATATAGATTTGTGAAATTTTGGTAATAAACTCTATTTAAATATACCCTAAATCTCTTTGTCTACCATGGTGCTAGTTAATTTTGATAATATTATCTTGTATCATAAGACATAATCGGCAATAGGCTCATTTTACTTTTGATTTAACTGTGCCACTTGTGCATATGATATCTTATCACTCATGTTGAAAGAGAAGTGTGTTATGAACATGTTAGCTAAAGGATTGGATGTAGTGATATATTTATTTGGAAAATTATAAAATCACTATAGGGTATAATCCTTGAGATTGCATAGAAATAGATTTATAAGAAGCCAATTGTTGGACACATAGTCCAAGCATGTTGTGTGAAAGACTCTAAGGTGATGCTCTAGGTCACCCTTACCATCATATAATGTGAGATTGGGTGCCATGAAACCAAATGGTAAAGGAGTTGCCACTATGTGATGTGCCAAAGGTGTATGCAAGAGAATGTTAGAATCCAAGTCATGTGATGGCCTAACTGCTCCTTTCTCAAGATGTAACACCTTAGATTATAGAGTAAGAACCTCATGCATAAGGGATTATATATCTGGAGTAGAAGAACTAACCACAAGTGGTGTAGATATCATTTATGGTTGAATAAAAATATTAGGTTGTGTAATATGAGTTGGTTGAGTTGGTCTAATTGGAGGTGTAACAACATTATTAATTGGAGGTGTTGAAGATTGACCATTGTTTGTCTTATTCTTGATTTCTAATATGGCATGTAGAATCTGTGCATGATCAAGGATGTTCCCTATTTCTATATTTTAAGCCTTGTAATACCTCATATTTGTTCATAATTATGTTATTATCATTAAGTGGAGGTAGTGTGTCTTGATTCTCAATATGGACCTCATCTTGCTCTTGGTTATATTGTTCATCTTCAAATGCATTATCATTAAATTCCACATAATTAGCATGTGAGGTATTCATATCTAGATTTTTAAAAGGTTCCTTGTCCTTGTTATAGGTTTAAATAGTAGGAATTTGAATATGTTGTATAGGATTACCACCGAGTCTAGCACTTCTTCTTAGTGGAAGAAAGATAGATTTTTTAGATGGCATATAGCAAATAACTTGAAATAGAGATACAATAATAGAATATATGAATTCTAAAAAATTTAATAGTAGCTAATGAAAATAGGATAAAAAAGGATACAAACCTTAAAACCATATAGGGTTAGGGTTTTTGAATCTAGGGTTTCTTTGCACCAATTTAAATTATATGTAAAATAAATTGAAACCCTAATATGAAAATGATTTAATTTAGCTAGGTTGTCTAAAAAAATTATAAAATCAAAAGTATGCATCCCTAAATTTATTACACAAAATTAGATGAATTCAAGCTAGGGTTTGAAGCAATATTTGAAGTAAGATGAGAATAAATTTAACCTTTTTAAGGTTTTATTATGTAAAACATGTGTTTAGAGTAAAGCACTGAGATGTCTAAATTAGATAAATAAATTAAAATAATTAAGTACTAATTTTTTTATAGATTTTGACCTTCTTTGACTTTCTAAAAATAACAATAAATAGGCATAAATATAAACTTATCTATAAAATGACTATCACATATGATCAAGGCTCTAAAAGTTGAGTTTTGGATAGTTTTGAGTGTCATCAATAGGATTCTAGTGTCTGTCTACTCACTAGATAGTAGAACCTCATATGGATAGTAGTGTCATACTTGTGTAGTATTCTCAATGTGGTGCTATTTTCCCCTTTACAGGACTATTCCTATTTTTTGGGAGCACTTACACTTGTGTTTTTAGGTCTTGTTCCTACATGCACAAAACCTAGAGCTCTATGTTATGCCTGAAAAACCTGATTTAGTGTTCAAACCTTAATCCTCCTTGAAATTAAAGCATGAAAAATTATTATGTGTTTGTTATTAGGATAGGTTGGACATCCTCAACACCTTATTGTGAAGAGAGTTGCCTGCATACCAATACTCCAAAGAGGGATCAAGCCCGATGTAGTTCTCCCACCTAGTGCTTAATGTAAGTGCAAATGAATGCTAGAATGAGGGTGGACTTGGATGTCTTTAATGTGCTTGAGCTTTGACATCTTTTAAATCTATGATTATGGTTGTTATAGATGGTAGTATGTGGAAGCAGGGCAAAATAGGGATCAAATACCTTAAATTTACTCAACTTATCTTTGGTTTGAATGTGTTTTTACATTTATTATCCATCTAGTGAATAAAGGTCAATTAGACTTATATTTATAGAGTTTTGTAACTTACATAGATAATAAAATGTGATTAGGCTAACCTTAGGAGGGGTAAACATTTGAAAAATTATTTGTTGGGAAGAGTTAGGGCTAAGGACAGTAGCATCCAGTTGGGGACACTAGCACCATGTGGCTGTAGTGTCCCAAATGTGGCACTAATGTCCACTTGGCAAAATATTGAGAAAGTTAGGTTGGGATTTGAGAAGACAATTATGGGGATTTATTTTGATTGATTATAGGTGAGTGCGGTCTGCATAATGACTATAAAAGTGTGTCTAAGGCTCTAGGATAGGTTTAGGTCTAAGCTAGGAATAGGGTAACTCAAGTGACACTCTGAGCATCCAATTACCACTTTTAGGTGATTATAGTTCCCTATGGAAGAAGTGGTACTAAACAATGATCCAAAAAGCTCCTGATGTTTAAACATTTCTCTAATACCAAAATTTCATTCTCAAAATTTAACATAGAAATTTATCTAAAACCCAATAAAAACATGATTTTTTTAACTTAGAGAGATCAGTATACCCATAATAAACAACCTACATACAAGGTGACACATACAATTAATTTGATTAACTTAACTTGAGGTTAATCAGTTCTTCATGGTACTAATCATAAGGGTGGAAACCCAACAACGCCATCAAAGGCTTATAACAAGGAAGGTCAAAACATAAAACTTATCTCAGAATAAATGATCAACTAAAATAACCATTTTGATAAAATAATTTAAATAATACTTGATTAAAAGAAGGAAAGGTTTCACCAAAACATTCTACCAAGGTGAGGGTATAAGGTGACTTAACCCTAACATAACCTATGACTTAAATTTGATTCCACCACCACAACTTGGGTAACCTACATATCCACTCCATGGAATCAGGGTCTGATGTAGTTATCCTTACACTTGTGATGGCCTCCTCCATGAGGCATTGTCACCAAAACACAATTGACACTCTAATCCAAGATAAACATGACACACACAAAAGTATAAAGATCTAGATGTCAACTCAAAACTATCGACACACTCAGTTCACTTATCAAAAAACACCTGTACTAATAAGGTATGTGCATGCTTACTTGAAGCACTATTAATATCAATCCCAAATGAGGGCTATGAGGAATAATAAAGGAACCCATGTTCCTTTAATCCAACCTGAATAAAAATCTTAACACTCTTTAATTTACCCTACTCAGATAAGCTTGGTCTTATGAGCATAGATGCATTGATCACCAATGTCCAAAACATATAAACATAACTCACTTATAAGGGGTACAATAAGGGTCACAACCCCATATCCAAGTAAGGTCTCAACCACTATACAATTGAATATATCATGAAGCTAACTAATTTGAAATGTATCACATCAAAAGATAACATCCTATCATTATAAGCTAGGATAAGTGTTATAGGATTTAGTTGATATGATATGTGTTTCGAGAATAATCTTAGATAGTTAATGACACTAAACAAAAGAAGCATCATATGGGTTAGTCCTCTATGTCTGCACCCACTCCCTAAGCTACCTACATATTTGTGGTGATCCCTTTACATACAAAATTAGGTCTAGTTTTAGTTCACCCGTTCCTTAATAAGCATTAGTTTAGATGTGAAGGCATTTTGCTTTCACCAATAAATTAGATGAATAACCAAAACATAGTTACCCTTACAGCCAGTGCCCTGATCACTAGCTGATCTAAATGAAATTAAGTAAAACCAAGGCATCCAAATATATAAGAAATATGTGCATAATGAAATATAAGCGCAAGCACAATATTAAGACTTATTCCAAGAGCACATTCTAAAACAACTTCAAATAGGCCCCATTCTAGGTCTACTCACTAGCAACTAAAGCTAGACAAAAACATTTGCATTTGCAATCCGAAACTTGAACCAAGGTAATAGGTATGAAAAAATGGATAGAATAGTGCAAGGTAGTCGTGACATGAATTAAATATTCTAAAAGGCACTAAAACAATCACCACGATAAGAGACCTTTCTAAGCGAGACAAAACTACCAATTTTTATATTGATAAGTAGGTATGAAAGTACCCCGAGTATTAATTCAAAAGAAGAGGATACATTTTCTACACTGGAAAATCAATTCTCTAAGCTAGAAATATTGAATTTAAGGCAACATAAATTTTTATTGTGAGGGAAACCATGATTTAATCAACCATTCCAAGGTGACTTTAATTATTTATAAAACTTTCCTCTCAAAATTCCATATAAACTGACTTTGGAAACACCCAGATAAAAATAGTAAAAATTACAATAAAATTTATTTTATTATTTTAATGACAATTTAAAGTTTTTAGAATTTAATTTCAACTTCCATATTTTAAAAAAACTATTCCTAGATTTTTTAACTACATTGATTCCAAATCAATTTTGGTGGCTAGAAATAAAATAAATTTTGTCACCACAAAATGCCTCCAAAATTAACTCCAAAATACTATTGTTGAAAATAAAAATTATTTAACTATTACTAATGAATTCACCAACTTAAAATAATTAATTCCAAATCTCCATTTAGGAAATTCCCTCTCTTAAATATTTAAAATATTCCAATTCCAAAAGAGTTTTAAACGTATTAATAAAGTAATAAAAAAATTGAAACTAAAATAAAACCTGGTTTAAGAAGAGCCTAACCCTACAACCAAATTTCTTTTCGTTTACACAAAACTCCTTATTTAACATTTAAAAATTATTCTTAAAAAATTAAATAATATTTTAATAAGAAGCTATTGACATGTCCTTATTAACACTGATAATATTATGTCATGTTTATGTTGGCCTCCATTTGACGGCATTTTCAACATTTTAGTTATCCACATGTCAAAAGGTCCCCTTTTCAATAAGTCATTGAACAAAAATCCAATGTCCATCTCAATAAGGAAAACTTATCAAAGTGTTATTATGAACAATTATCAATTCACTTACCAACTTTAAACATAAAGTTGGCTTATAAGTTTTTAGCTTCCTCCATGTCTATATATATAATATTTTCTCAAATTATGAATGCAATCAAATTTGTATTTGTGATTTCATTGTTCATCTTTCCATCTTATTTAATTAAATAAAACTCAATATTCTTATTACATATATTTTGGAGTATTATGTTGTTTATTTCAATCTTATAATTTATTTTGAAGATTACATAGATTAAATTTAAGAGAATTAAAATGATAATATTTATAATAAATCCATGACCAAATATATTTCACAACTTACACGTGTTTGAGAATAACAATCATTTAAAATGTATAGTTATATTATTTTCAATCTCACCACTCCATCAATTTATGAGAGAATTAAACTAGATATTTTATACTTCTGATTTGTATGTTAGCCAAATATAAATGAAGCGCAATTGATATAATCTAGCAAATTGAGTAATTTATAGAATCGATCAATTTATTGTCTAAAGATAATTGCATAGAAATAGTGAAATTATAGAGCACAAATGTAATCGCTCTCACCATAATTTCCCTCACCGAGACCTGAACTACTGAAGGGGATTGACCAATTAGTTTCCCTTTCTCTGCTATGTTATTTAGCAGTTTCAAGCATCAGTCTGAGCATTAGCCTTGTCCATAGTTGAAATTCAAGCTAAAGTTACCTTGAGGATTTAAAAAAGGGGTTTTTTAATTTTTAAAAGAGCACAAACGAATATTTAAAGGAAAGCTAAGAATAGGGTGCATTGCACTTCTCAAATTCCTCCCTTAGGCCTTGAAAATAATTATCATCATAGATCTCAATGTTCCATATCTCCTTTGATATTTTGATATTAATCTCACCTATTTCCATTCCCAACTCCCTATTTTGCTTATCATCCTCCATGTATATGAAGTCTTGGCATTCTACCCTTGAATTATTGGGCAGTTTCCTGGTCTTTGTGTGTTGACTTTTCTTCCTCCTTTTCTTCCACCCACCTTGTCATCCTCCCATCACCTAGTACACCTTTGTCTCCCTTTTGATTCATGCTACCCCCCAACTTTACGTGCATATATATATAAATTTTAATAAACATTTATATGACTATATATATATATATATATATATATATATATATTAGTAAAATATCTTAAATATAATTTTATGTAAATACCAAAGGATAAGATATTGATGATCTTATTTCAGATTTTTCATAACCACAATGATTATTGATCACACAACATCTTATCCAATTCTCACAGATCGAAGACAAGTGACAAAAATTTAGTAGCATGATTGTCCCAGGCTTAAAATCCATCGAAAGATAAAATTGATGTGATACAGGTTACTAATAACACTAGTTAGACCCAAGAAATCAATGCATCAACCATGAGGTAGCATAATTAGGGTACATGCACAAGGGAGTCTGAAATAAAATGCATCACATGCAATGAGTATGCTGAAAATGACAAGAGAACATTTACATACTAGGGGTATTATAATCAAACTCCATTCATTACAAGACATAAAACTCCATTCAACATGAGAGGCCATCAAACTCCATTCAACATGGTAGGGAATAAAAATATCTTCATGTAAAGACATTAAACTCCATTCAACATGGTAAACCATCAAACTTCCCTCATAATAGGTCATCAAACATGAAACATCGATGCTTCTCTAAAGCATATTAGCCATCAACTTTATTTCCAATTATTGAGCTCTTAGAGTATTTTTCACGTTCATTCCATGGGACTGACACCATGTGAGTTCAAAATAATTTAACTTTATCTCAAATTAAAAAAATAATAAATCCTTTTATACTCAACCAACATAGAATTAAATAAATTATCGTTGTGTTACACAATGTTTTGAAATAGATCCTAATTCACCTCAAAAACATTTGAAAACTCCACAAGGTCATGTTTCCATTCATTTAGAATATATGAACCAACAAATGCACATATAAAATCTAAAGCATTTATTATATGATGTGTAAAAATATACTTTTGATACACATTTAGATGCAAAAATTATAATACACATAGAGAAATTCAAGAAAATTAGATTACTCAAATTGTTCAAATTTCAGTGCAAATTGAAGGCTATGAATCCAATATTGAAAGTAACTAAAAATGCACTTGATTGAAGTGAATAACATGTGAAAGAAAATAAAAGAATTTCTAAAACTATAAAATCAAGGAAATAGTTTATGAACCTAAAAAAGGGGGTCAAGATGGTAGATCATCAAATGGTAGAGGGAAAATACTTATTACAAATGTAGGGTCATGTTTCTCTGGTAGATATGTTGATGATGTGAATTAAAATGACATTATTAGTGTAATGGGGTATTATGTAATAAATAATTTAGATGAAATATCTAAAATTTAAGATGTTCTTGTACTCTTTGATAAAGTCACTTTAGGACTCATAACTTAGCAACAATGTTTGTTGAATCATGCATGTCCCATAATACATTGACATATTTAAAAGGCATTGACATTCATGGAGTGTTTGGTGGGGTTAACATAACCTCAATTTCTAAGGAGATGAAGTTGTGGGCCAAAGAAGTTGAGGAAATGAATATGTGTTGGGATCAAATATATGGTGTTATAATAGGTGTTAAATTTAAGGATGTAAATATGTATGTTTATTTGTTGGTTGATTCATATGAGAAAATAACTATATCAAGATATGGTGATGTTTTTTTAAATTTGATGTTGATTCTCATGTTTGTTATGATTGAATAGGTGAGGTGTGTGAGCTATTACTTGAGCTAATACAAGATAATGGCCTAATGTCTTGTATAATCATAGAAAAAGTTGATCCTAAGGAGGATTATAAACAAGCTTTAGTGCATGTTTTTAATCATGAAGGTCAAAATAACACAATGAATCAGTTACTATTGATCTACTAAAATAGTATCAAGATGCTTGATGATAGGATTGTCAATGTGAAATTGTATGGATGTCATGATTACATGACCACCACAAGCCCATTATGCAATAATAAAGTTTCAGTTGTGGGAAATGAATTTTGTCCATGATGCATAGTCTTAAAGAAAGACATGCACATGGTTACAAAGAATCAAATTATAATTGAATTTGATACTTTTCCAAATGTTTCCAATTTATTCTCAATGACACCAAACTTGCTCCAGAACAGTTTAAGACTAGTTTTATTAATTAATTTTTGCCTTAACCTTTCTATGTGTTATCATTGTTTTATCTTATTTTCTTGAAAATGTTTTACATAATTGATAGGAACTGAACCCTGAGTTGGATCAAATAAAAAAATTAGAAGACATATTTGATGAGTTTATTACAGATGTCAACCCATCATTAGCTAGTAGTGAATTGATAGTTATGAATAGTTATATCTTTAATATAATCGATGATGAAAAGGTACATTATTTGTCATAATATTTTTAATTTTAAATAAAAAATATATCTAAAATGCAAGTTTAGAATTGTTTGTTATAAATTATTGTTCATTTTTCTGGTCATGTTGTAGTTTTAACTATTGTGAAGATGCTCTGCAAAAATAACACAATAGTGCAATAAGAAACATCCATCAAAGAAGTAAGAGAAAGATAAATATATTATGATCTAGAATGAAATATAAAAATGGGGATTCATGTAGGTTGTTAAAACCGTATTGTTATGAATATTAAGACTAAAATAATCTTAACTATGGATAATAGATGTTTTGATTTCTAATAGGATTCTCATTTCACATGAAAACATTTTAAAGGTTTGTAAAAATTATGTACATTTTATTATAAATATTGTTTTTTTGTGTATTAGTGACTTTGTTTGGGAACTAGACCCATGTTGTTTTTAACTTAGGTAATTGAATGCGTTTCAGAAGAATAAAATTTTATAAACCTCATGAGAATTTGATAGTGTAAAATATAGTTCTATGTGTTTTAGCTAAAACTATCAAGAGGATACTATATAATTGAATATGCGGAAAGGTGTGTAAAGGTTATTCAACTTTATTGCCATTAGAGACTCAAAATATGGGTTTTGTTGAATTATATATTTTACACTACATGTGATTGAATTGAGTATTCTTTACCAAGATTAGAAACCTTGTGAGTGATTAGATTTAGTTTTTTTATTCATGTCTAGGAGAGGATATAGCCTTTTATATGCATGTTTGAAGAGCCCATACCTTACATATAACTAATTCAATTCATCCTTTTACATTGGGTCAATTTAGAAATGAGGTTATGAAGTATAAACATGTGGATATAAAAAAATTGAATACTAATTTTGGTGGAGGAAGAACCACTCTTTTGTAGTATAGGAAAACATGCAAGCATGTGTAGACACCCAAATTTGACATAAGACTTGTTTTTCAATGTATTTCAGCCACATTGTATATATGAGTCTTAACTAAGAATTAAGTACTTAGTGGTGCATGTTTTTTTAATGTTTTTCCCCTTTAAATTATGATTTTCCATGATCTTGGTGTCCCCTTTCCCATCCACATTATTTAAGTCACATTTAAAATCATAGATCTCTAACCCCTTTTATCATTTTGAGGTTGTACTTATCTCAAGAGATGATTGATTAGTATGGCCAAGATCAAATTTTGATCTTGACCCATTTCGGTCAATCTTAACCCTTGACCTTTGAAATATAGGTTAACACATTTTCATTTTTAATCATTGCATTTTAATCCCTTTGGTGTTCTTTGGGGATATTTTTCAACACTAGGTTTTTAATTCATTTTCTAAAAGGTTCCTATGTATACAGAGTTTTTAGGAGACATTTGAGATAGGCATTCTCACATTGCAAGAGCTATAATAAAATTACATATTGTTTACATTGAATCACTAGAATTATATCTAAAGTATTTTCACATTTTTCATGTTTGAGTCAAGGGTGAGCGAGAATAAAGAGCATATATATTTGCATTCATCCTTTCACACACACGTGCGTAAGTGGGAGAACTAAATTTGAGTTTGAGCCCTCTTCGAATCATTGTCAATGTAGTGAAACTCTTGGTATTTCAACATAGATTGACCAAAGTCAATCCAACTCAATCCCTTTTGGTTGATTCCACCCTTCCCCCACCCTAATTGATGTTGCAAGTGTTTATACAAGAAACTAGGGTTTGATATTTTTAGGTGCATGCATGTGTGTTGATAAAGTTGAGAAGGATGGAAAAGACATTATTGAGGCATGCAAAGCATGACATGAAGAATCATAATCTCATTGTCCTAGGGTCAAGATTGACCCATAGGGGTCAAGATTGACAATTAATATTATTTGCTTCTAGTTGATTCTATCCTAGAATAGAAAAAACTATCAAATCTAGAAACAAACATAATACAATTACCTCACACAACTTTAGATCAGAAAACTAGTCTATATAGATTAATAAAGTGGGACAAATAAGTTATCTTTCTCTATCCTTTTACATTTGTTTATTGTGACTTGTCAAATTTTAATGTTGAATCATAGTTGTCGAGCCATATTTTTTATGTATCCTACTAATCTATATTTAGCTTGTATTATATTAGTTTATTTCTAATTAAAGGGTTATTATCACATTAATCCAATTTTTAAAAAAATATATTGGTGAACTTGTATAGTTTATTCAAACATTGCTTAAAATTTTTTGACTTAGGATTTGTATGTGGAAGTGTGCTTTATGAATAGTTATTATTCCTTTCTTTCTTTCCATCTTATGTTTTAAAAACCATAAAATGTTTTCCTCCATTAAGAACCCTAATAGTTTCCATCCTTTGGATTTTCTATTTCCTATCAACTTTATACCCTATGGTTACTCTATTGAATGGAATAATGATTATCCTTGTATGATTAACAATGATAATGATGTATATGAAGAATATTATTATGAAGGCAATGATTATAATTAAAATTATGAAGAAGCATATAGTGAGGAAGAGGAATAATATACCATTTATGAAATAGAAGATCCCAGCTCCTTAATCCTTATTTAGATTATTCTTTTAATCATACATTACAACAAGAGGAACATAATGATAATGCACATATTCATATTCCTCCCATGTTGCATGAGTTACAATCTATAGACTCTTTATTTTAGAATACATGTCAATTATCTTTACAGTTTACCACTACACTTCATCACATTCAATATTTTAATATAAAAATGCAGAAGTACAAAAAAAATGCATGAATCAAAGTTACGAAATGTTATCCTTACATGCATAGATACTTATGATATGGATAATGCAAATGATAAAAAATTATAATACGATTCTCTCTAGATAATATAAATGATGTAAAAGTATAATGTGACTCTCTCTCTTTAGATAATGCAGATGATATAAATGTAGAATGTGATTTTCCTTTTCTCTCTCTAGATATGCAAATGATACAAAACTAGAATGTACTTATCCTTTTCTCTCTATAGATAATGCAAATGATATAAAAGTGGAATGTGATTATCCTTATCTCTCTTTAGATATTTCAAATGATATAAAATTAAAATGTGATTCTCCTTTTGTCTCTCTATAAACAACACATCGTATAGCTTCTCTCTCTCTAAATACACATAAACACAATATTTATTTATCTCTTTCTAAAACATAATGTGATAGTCAAATTGTACTTTCAAATATTAGTGACATTAAAAATGCTAAGAGAGATGGTATTTCCATGGTCCATGAATTAAAGGAAGAATATTTTCTAGATTAAACTGTGTACAAAATCTAAAAATCTTGTGCATGGTTTAATCCATAAAATATTATTCTTTTAGTTAAAAATGAGATAATTTCTTATTTATAAACTTCATGTGATGCAAATCATCCAATATGCAATGTTTTCAAGTTATGCAATGAGGTTATATTAGAATGTAATGATAGTATTGAGGATCTCATTGTATATATGTTTTAAGTATATGGTAAATTACAACATATGAGTGTACCATTACAAACTACAACTATTCCTACTAGCCATATTGTGTCCATGATGAATGTTATAAAAGACCTTCAAAAGTAAGTATTGAATCATAATTTGTAATTGTTTCATGCCATGCTAATATTAAATATATTATTATTAAATATAAACCTATTACATGAAATGTAGTTGAGTATCCATATCCAAAGGAGTTTGTCATGCCTATACTTCCTTTATTTGATTGTCAAGTAAACCCTACTAATCAGTTAACACAATATGTGGGTTTATTTATTCATTCGGCCAAGGACAACCACATATTATTAAATTATTTCCATCAAAGTTTAATGTGAGATGTTTGGGATTGGTTATATAATCTTAATAATGATTGATTACCTACTTTTAAAATATTTTAAGACATACTTGTATCAAATTACCATAAAAATAAAATACTTAAATTAGCATTGGAATATTTACAAGGCTTAAAGTAGGGTCATGATGAATCTATTACAGATTACATTATACAATTCATATTCAGTGAGGGTCTTCTTTCTCCACTTAGAGAAAGAGCATTACATAATCCTTACACTTATCTCTACAAATTATATCGATGTGCACCACTACGTATGTGATCTACATGGTGATATTATAAATGAACCTTCACTAAATCAACCAATTTACACTCAAAATGTTGAATCCAATTAATTTATAAAATGAAAAGTGTTTGTAAATAATTTTACAATGAGAAACAATCTACAAAAGTGGTATTTATCAACAAGGTTCATAAATAATCACCCACTCTTTCTCTTACGATAAAAGTTCATAGCAATGAACAACCAGTAAAAGTTTTAAATAAAGGTAAGGACTCAAGTTACATAATAGAATTTTTGGTAAAGGCATCTAATAATATTAAGAGGTAACCACATGATATCTTATATACATTATTGGATATGTAGATGATTACTCTTCCTTCAAATTAATATCATCCACCTCACAGGTTTGAGAAGGTAAAAGATCAACCATTTTTCACTTGTCATGGTATTAATGGGCATCAAGATAATTATTATCATGTCTTACAACAAAATATTACTCAATTATTTGATAGAGGAGTTACCACATTTGAAAATAAGACAAGGTCTTCCTCTCCCATTCCTTATAATTATTATAATAATACTGAGACATCCAAAGGCATTCCTGAAAAGGATTGAATGGTCTATCAGCATTTATAGAAATAAACCACTAGAAAAATTCCTTCAACTAGTTCACATTATACCATGACCAAATTATCCCAAGATATTCTTACAATGAGCCATTAGTTATTTCAGCTCTCGATAAAGGTGATACTAAAAAATGCATGGTTACAGATTTTAAGGAATAAAATGGTACAAGTGTTTTTATATATTATCCAAAATAAATATGGAAGTAAAAAGTGAATCAAGTATATATGGTTTAAATAAAATTAAAAATTAATGTAATGTTACAAAAACCAAAATTAGAACCATTTCAAATTGTTCAACAATAGATTCACCAACTAGATTATGGTGACTCTATTTTCCCAAATCGCTTTAGAAACTAACATAACATTATCATATACATGATACTAACATGCACGAATGCTAATATGTAAAGGACATTATAAATACATCATACATTCATTTTTTACAATATTATCTTTAAAATAATTTAATTACGAAACTCATGAATAAGAAACTTAAAATGCATAACACACTCATTTAAAAAACACTAACACAAGCAAAAATATCTGTGTGTGTGTGTGTGTGTGTGTGTGTGTGTGTGTGTGTGTGTGTGTGTGTGTGTGTGTGTGTGTGTGTGTGTGTGTGTGTGTGTGTGTGTGTGTGTGTGTGTGTGTGTGTGTGTGTGTGTGTGTGTGTGTCATGTTTACAACATAAATGTCAATCAATGATGGGGACACCCTCATATTGAACTATTACTACTAAGAGGCCCTATAACCTGTGAGTTGAGGCTTCATCTCATATCGTTGCTCCAAATGATCATGATTGTGACTCATATCATCTAATATTGCTCTCAAGCACCTTGATCTAAACCATTGCTCACATGTGCTTGAATTTCAAAGTAAAAAATGACTCAAGTAAATCTTTTGATAAATTAAAATCATGAGTCGATGCAGTTTATTTGTCAAGCTCTATCTATAAGTCATCACACTCATTGATAAGTATAGTATACACTATAGCAATAATTTTACAAAAATTAAATAAATGTGCATGTTCTCTCATAATATGATCAACTCACTCCACTAAGCCACTCCCCATTATATCATAGAACACATTTTGTATCAAAGTACAGATGGCCCCATCTACCATTCTTTGAACAATATGATTCACCTACATTCCCAAATTATATGAATACATTAGCAATATTTGATTGTCTCTTCATATAACAAAGTAGACCTCTCTATCATAAATGGTTCAGTAGGAATAGTGTTTGATGGGTCATGTTAGATAATTGTATCATTGCTCTCACCAAAATAAGCATGAGTAGAGGTGGCATGAAGAAACCTAGTCTTATGAAAGAAGAAAGGGAGATCCTAATATGCCCCTAAGTACGCTAGTAATGACTCATCATTGTAGAACTCATCTATATTTGTGGGGAAGTAGTCTCATTAATTATATGAGAGTTGACCACTTTGAGTTCAATTGTATAAGTATACATGCATTTTGTTTTGGCCTTTTGGAAATAAGTTGTATTGTGATAATTTTGCACTTACATCTTTTCATGAAAACCCCAAGCCTTGGCAGTTTTAATTATTTTTATATGAGATAAGTTGAGTTATGCCTTGCTCATTTTTACCCAACCCTTGTTCTTTGTACCTATATTTGAGCAAATATCGAGAATGAAAATTTGGATTTTAGGATTGTGATGTTGAATTATCCATTTGTTGGATCATTACATAATGATGAAAGGATTAATATCTATTAGATAGGTGTAAATGAATCCCTGATGATTGAATTTTAAGCATGTGTGTAAAATAGATGTAACTACATACATCTCATGTATCCAAGGCCATCCCAAAAGGATGTTATAGTTCAAATCATTTGGCATAACTTGGCACAAAGTATGTAATGTATGGGGACCCACATTAATATTCAATGTTATTTATCCTAATACTTATCGTGAAATATTATCAAATCCCTTAATGCTCATATTATATGGTTCTAAATCTGAAGGTTCAATGCTAATTAGGGAGATAAAATCTATGTTTCAAATGTTGAACCCTGAACCATTATCTAAAAGACCTCATTTTACCATTTTATTATAAACTCAGACTTGAATCTAGTGTGGAAAATAACTATTTATAAAGTGTTAAGGTGGTAAATCATCCTTTTCAAAGGATATATTACACTTAGTCCATTTTATGGAGTTTAAAATGGAAGCCACATATTTTGGTTTTGTATTGTTAGGTAATATGGTCATATGTAATGCATCAAAAAGGACATCCTTGTAATGGGATGAACAATGTATCAAGTCCAAGAGTGAAGTTTTAACAGTAATATCCTTGAATTGGGTAGTAACATGGCATGGGGAGAGTGATTTTTTCATGCACTCCCTTTGGCACTTTGTATTAATAGGTAAAATCTCATTGTAAACATTAGAACAAGAAGGGGCATGCCAAAATGTAGTGGATTCATAATAAGCAGATTTGGAACCCCTTATAGATTGAATTAATTTAATAATTTATGAGGAATAACAAGTAATAGCTACCATAAGGTATTGTAACATGAAATAATTTAAAGAGATATCCATAATAAACATGATTTTAGGAAAAAAAACTATGATTCTTTGCAAACTTTAAATTTTCTTTTTGAATAATTAGAAATCAGACTATTTTTTAGAAAATAAGAAACCCTAAGGCAACTAAGGTTTAATAATCAAAGATTAGGTTCACCAAATGTTTAACCTTAAAAATATAGATTGGGGTATCAAGGGTTAATAATATAGAAATAAATAAGCACAAGACGATAAAAATATCTATCATAGGTCAATTATTTACATAACCTAGATAAAACATATACTAAATTTATTATGCTAAGATACACTAAAAATGGAAAGTATCACTATGCTAGATATCATACTGATAATGAAAATAAGGTATTTAGTTGATTTTAATGTTAATAAAAAACTAGATATGGAACAGACATGAAGCAAATTAGGAGAATATTCAAGAATAGCCACCAAATTTTGGATTTAGTGCCTTTATAGCCTCAAACATTTGTGTTAGTCTTAGATGATTACATCAATGCTAGTGTTTGGTTTGGATGTAGGTGTCCTATACAAAATACCTATTGGAATAGGATGTGATCACCTAGATGCTTATGGATTTTTTTTTGCCTTCACTCTAGTACATTCAGATCTAGGTCATGGATTGACATTCCTTGTCAAGTAGCAAAACCCTAATTCTTCTTCCTCATAGTGGTTGCAAGAAAAATGGGTTAGTGGGCACATGGTGTTGGGCTACCCTAAAGACCCTCTATCAATGAGTGTTTACTACATAACGAATAATTTGAAGAGGGCCTCAAACTTATGTAGTTATCCCCTACATGTTGGCTTGTGTATGAATCATGCAATATATAGAAAACAAGTATAATAATAACCTGGGTTGTAACTTGATAAATCAAGCTCTTAGATTGATCTTTTAGTACTTCATGCCTGTGTATGTGTTTTCCTATGATTGATATGGGAATACGATAAAATAGGAAAGATTTGACTTATTGAGTGCTTGATTGAATGATCTTGATAAGTTGTCTTAGTATATATTATGTGTAGGTTAGGAATGAATAAGGATTGATCTTGTATTTATACCAATCACTTTGGATAAATAACTCATATTAAAATACTTAGGCCAACCATTAAGATATGTTTCATTTTAAAATTATATGAATTTAAGGCAATAAACACTTGAATCAAATCAAAACACTTGCATCGACATAGGTGTCTATCCTTCACACAAGTGTCCAGGGAGCAAGAAAATATGTACAGCCTCAGAACCTATAGAGGCATAAAATAAATAGGTTTTAAGCATTATGGGTAAGATAAAAGGTCTAGGTTATCAACATAAGATTGTTCAAACTAAAATATAGGCCAAGGGGCACTAAAGAGAAGATGTGATACTTTTGAAAGTGGGAAAGGTCTAGAAATGAGATGAATAGCCAAGTTCTGAGTTTGTCAAGTGTATAAGACTAAGGTGTTATATAATTAAAAATTAGTGTCTACATCTTGCATTTTAGAATTAAATCTTATATAGTTTACCATGTCTGTTGGGATCAATAGACACCACTTAGACTGACAAATCCTTACATCCCACCTAGGACATGGAAGCAAAGACTACATGCAACATTTAGGTCACATCCTTAGATTAGAGGCCTATAGGCAAGGGCTATGAGAGCCAATCCAGTACAAGGTAGTAGAGGAAGACAAAGATGGGGGTCAGGGATAGGATATAATGGATATAGAAGTAGTAGATGTTGGAGGAGATTATAATCAAGATGTTGAGATGAGAGAGGTTAGGGGAGACAAAGGAGGAAAGACTCTTGTAATGGTTATTAATAGTGATAGAGAGGGAAATGGGGGTGATACAAAGATGAGGCATGTGCCATAGATGCACATAGAGGGAGGGGATATAGTATGGCCATCAGGGCCACTTAGATCAATAGAGGGCCAAGCATTGATTGACTAATTATATGAGGAGATCAGGGCTCATGACACTAAAATACCAGGTTTGAATGAAGATAGAGGTGGGAGATATGAACAGTCATATATTATATGAGTATAGTGAGAAGTGGAGAGGTTACATGCAAAGATAGATATGACAATAGTTGAGGAGAGGGAGACTTACTCACATAGGATGTAGCCACTTAGACTCTTAATGACATAGGATTGATTTAGAGATATAAGAGGGAGAGAGACACTACACATATTGAGTTAGCAAAGTTTAGAGAGCTATTAACATGACCTAGATAATTGATGACTTGGACAAGGTCATGAGAGTTATGGAACAGGTGGCCTACTATAAATCTTGTATGAGGAGGTAGTTCTATAAGAATAGCAAACACCTTTTTTTTAGAGTACTCAACAAGGAAATCAGCATCAAGGAGATTAGTATAGCTAATGGATTCTAAGAGATCAGTTGGACAAGCATCTTAGTGTGTCATGGGTCTCCTAGGATTACACCACAGTGACATTATTTGAGTCTAGATATAGATGCCCCATCTAAGGGTTAAGAAGATACATGAGATGATGTATATGATGTATCAATGTATATATATTTTTGAAATGTATCATTGTATTGATGTATTGTGACACATTTGAGGCATGTGTGTGTGTGTGTGTGTGTGTGTGTGTGTGTGTGTGTGTGTGTGTGTGTGTGTGTGTGTGTGTGTGTGTGTGTGTGTGTGTGTGTGTGTGTGTATGATTCATTTTTGGATTTAAACTTATGCTATGGATATATAGATGGACATGTTTTGACATTATGGATGTTTTTAACTTTACATGTATGGTAGATGGTTAGATGAATATATATGATTTGGTATGGTAATTTTTATTCCTAATTTTGATTTTTTATAGCACATGGTAATCCTTTCAACTTTTATTATGGTATAAAATGAAATGGAAAAATATATGTATGCATGGTTATATAGTTACCTTTGTATGTATAATATTTTATTTGTACTTATTTTATTATGTATTTTAAAATGATTAAGTATAAACATTATTAATTAATGTTTCTAAATATCCATATTTAATAATGATTGCATATGGGCCTAGACAAATTGGTTCAAATTTTCCTTTCTTCTCCTATTTTACATTGGTATTCCATTGGTTTTATTTTAGAACAAGATTGTCGATTCCAAATTCCCTATATTTAATCCTTTTATTATAGCTACAGTGGAGGTGATTTTGGTATACTTTTAAAAGTTTTAAGGCATTGAGATGTTTCTCAAGGAAGGTGATGAGATAGTATGTCAAAGTGAATTTCCACACTAAATAGTGAAATCTATCTATCTATAGGTTCATCTAAATGAGAATCTATTGCATCCTCTCATTCTTCTATATTAGGTGGGGAACCAACATCGAGCAAATACAATTTTTGTTTGATGCATTTGTGGCCCCTAACCCATTTGTCATCTCATTTATAGCATAACCCCCTATCGTGATAGGTGCATATTTTTATCTTAGTGAGATGTTTGATGGGTGTTGCCTTGAGAGAAGTAAAATGGATGGGAGGGTACCCAATTGGAATTGTGATGATGTGATGTGATTTTGTCTTGTACGATCTTAGCTAAGACCAAGGCTTCTATCATGGTTTGAGGTTTGAACATTTTAACCTTGGCTTGAATCACATCCTTGAGTCTACTAATGAAATAGCTTTTGAATAAATCATCAAATAGGCCTTCAGTCTAATTGGGTAGTTTTTCAAACTCTATTTAATATTCCTAAATTATGTCAATTTGACAACGTTTATACAAGGCACTTGTGAAATTATCGTAGGTACTAGGCCCAAAATGCACTAGCAAGATTTGAAAAAATCAACTCAATCTTATTCTATATTTGGCTTGGGGTATCATTATTACCACTTGACAACTTCCTTCTCTAAGTGGAATAAAGCAATAGATATATTTTCTTCCCGTATAGTGGGATGTAGGTTGAAATATTATTTTGCATGGTAAATCCAGCTAGTGGGTTTAGTACCATCAAATTTAGAAAAATCCAATTTAGGGTCATGCAGTGGTGTTCTATGGGAAGAACTACCATCTAATTGATGATCTCTATTAGTTTGAAATGCTCAATTTTCAATATGGAGGCCAAGGTTGTGATCATTTAGTTCATACATTTTGGGTTCAAATTTAATCTAGAGTTCAACAATGTCATGTGCCATGGTGTGGGTCCTGATAGGAGTAAAAACCATTTACCAGACGGTCTAAACATGCTAGAAAAGGCTGAGTGAAGTTGTTAAATTGATCATCTTGACAAGATGATCACAATGGTATAATTTTCATATAGGTGAAAAAAACTAAAATATATATTTTTTAAAGTACAGCGAAAAATATTTTTTTGTATGGGTATTTTTTCTAAAAATTTGAAATACCCCTTAAAATGACCAATGTAGTGAGAAAATAAAAATGGTGTGATCTGCCTATGGGCTCTGAAAATTTTCTATGCTTTTTTTTACAAACAATTATGATTATAATGGGAAAGGTTGGTCATATATCCAAATTTATATTAGAGTTTGGATCTTATATTAAAAAAAATTACAATGTGATTGGTTGGTTATAAGGCCGAAACCAAATTAAAATTTGGGAGCTTATAATAAACAATTACAATGTGATCATTTGGTCATATGGCCAAAATTAGATCAAAATTTGGAGCTTATACAAAAAACTTATATCATTTTTTTATAATTCAAATTACAAATAAAATTCCTTATGGGAGTTTGATGTTGACGATGTACTACATAGCTAACATCACAAATAATTATTATTATGAACGTTGCAATAAGAACATATTATGCATATATGGCGGGTTGGGGATCCTATGTAAAAAAAAAATCAATGCACAAGAAAAACACAGCTTGTAATGATGACAAACTATTGTAAAAATCTAGAAATGAGGTTCTAAATTATCTCAACGAGGATCTTATCCCCTGGTATAGGATCAATTTCTAAATTTGATTTTTGTAGCAATTTTAGTAAATTAGAGCTTTACTTTTATACATTGTATGCTCTCGCCTCACCCTAGCGGGATCTTAATGATCAAAAATTGGGAATAGAGTGGTGGCACTATGTTATCACCCTAGAATGTTATTGATATGCACTAAGTTTTAAAACCAATCATTTTTACAAGATGAGATTTAAAAGTTGTACATATACCGAGATCTGAAAGTTTTTTTCAACAGTTCATCATCGCTACAAGTTAAGTTTTTCCTATGCATTGAAGATTTTTCTAAATATAAATTGATTAATTATATTAAAATAAATCATAATTACATTATAACTATTGTTGGCCTCTTTTAGGGGGCAACCTCCTTTGAGCAAGCTAAATTTAATACAATCTATGGAGGACTTTCACTAGTCTAGACTCCTATTTATTGTGAAATTATTACAATGGGATCGAGGGACATCTTACAAATAATATGTGTCTATAGCCTTGTACAAAGGAAATAAATTACAAAAATATGGTTAAGATGAAGGGCCCTAACAATGTAAAACATCAATCATCATATAATGTAATAATCAACATCAAACATGAATCAAGTAATATTAGTCCATATAATCAATCAATACCACCATCAAGTATAGCAAAGTACAATATCCATAGGAATAAACACCCTAAAGAGTATATGCAAGATCAAATAATTTAAAGCCTACTGAAATATAAAACCTAAGAAATGTGTAAATGTGTTTCATGTCCCTAATGTAGAAAGGTACCCCCTTGGTGTAAAAAATATCTCACTTCTAAATGTCCCTATAATTATATGTAACTTGTATGTCATCCTGATCATATATATTGTGGAAAACATGTGGGTATAAAATATATGTGTAATTGACCATCTATATTATAAATAATATCAATCAATCATGTAGCTAACAAAGCATATCATGCATAGGTCTTGGTTTTGAATTTTTTTATTTTTTTTATTTTTTTAAATTTAAACACACATCTAACTAATCAAACAAGT
Organism: Torreya grandis; assembly: GCA_037957365.1. Classification (NCBI taxonomy): domain Eukaryota; kingdom Viridiplantae; phylum Streptophyta; class Pinopsida; order Cupressales; family Taxaceae; genus Torreya; species Torreya grandis. The sequence continues at coordinate 970,799 of JARHVA010001814.1, forward strand.
TCAAAAGTCAAGGCTTATAAGATAAAATAACTAAAGGAATATGAACAATCCATAACATATGTTGACACATAATGTGCATCAAATGTAATAACAACATAGTCTTAAGGAAGTAAACTAAAGATAAATGCATCCATGATATATGTATATCATAAAATCATGTCTCAAAAGAGCATGTGGATATAGGAAGATGCATGACCCTAATGGGTAAGAATCAATGGGTATGTTAATGTCACAAAGATATGCAAACATAATATATTTATGATCATGTAATCTCAATGTATGCCATGAAGCAATCAAACATATAAGTATTCGCAAGGAATATACATTAGGATCATACTATTGTAAAGTATGTGTCACCATAGCTAGCTATCAAGGATGTTTCTATCAAGATAAATAATCAAAAGGCAAGGCCCAGTGAAAATGTCATAACCAAATCAAAACCTAGGGCTATACGAATGGTCAAAATAAAAGAAAAAGATGTATGACAAGATAGATAGAATAATAGAAAAAACAACCAATCAAGTCTAGAGAAAGTGATCAAGCAAGCAAACATCAAGAAGTTATGTACAATAAATTATGTTTAAGTTAACCAATGATTCCATCAATGGGATGCCCAGTTGTTGGTCCTAGATCAATCATTATGCATGTCATACGCCATGAGCAAGGATCAACATCAATATCAATGTCTAAATCAAAGCAATTATCATGTGATGTAAAATAGCCAACATTGTCATCATGAACAAGGTTAGTTTCATTTATTTAAAGTGCTAAAAATTATGAAAAAAAATGTTTGAATTTTTGCATTAGGTTGTGTGGCCAAATTATAAATAGGTATTGGAGCATTACTAAGTTAGATAGTGTTTTTATCAATTGAATCTTATGTATTATGTTTCAAACTATAGTATATGTCAGTATCATGTCCCATGCATCTATGCCAACCATAATATTGATTAATATTGAACCCCTTAGGTTTTGCCTTTATCATATCAACCTCTAATGGGAGAAGGGAAATATATGATATTACACTCAAGTAGGATCTGTAATTTCTTTTGAGGAGGTTTTGATAACCATGTAAACTTCCTCCTTAGAGGAGATAAAAGGACAAGCCTAATAGTAGGTTGAACAACTAAATTAACCGCATCCATAATATGGTTGGTCTATAACCATGTCACTAGAATCATGACTTAACCTTTAACATTATAAATCAATTATTATAGTGAATTACAATTATTTGTTCCATATTCATTTATTATATGATAGCAACATGGCAACAAGCATTTAAAATTACATCTTCATGGTTTGTTTGAAGAGGTGACTTCCTTTATGTGACTATAGTTGTGCATGAAGGCTGGTTTTTAATTTATTAGTACTCACCATGTTTTATCTATTCTTAGATTTAGAGGATCTAAATAATATAATACTATTGAAATTTATATTGTACAAGATATGCATAAACCATACAATTTTGAATGCTAAAGCGAGATTGATTGCACTTAATAAATATGAAAATGATCGAGCAAAGAGGGGAGATAATACATTACTTGATTTACTAATTTGTATTGATCATTGTGGGTGTCATAGTGCTCAAAATAACTTTACAACTATTTGGATCAAGAAATAGATTGTAAAAATCTATGTAAACATTGTCAATGAAACTCAAACACCTATGGCAACCGGTATTATCCATTGTCTAAGTTGGTTGTGCCAGTTTGTTCTGTAATAGATTATTACACCTACTTTTGTAAATGATTTTTGTGTTTACTTGTCTTCAATCCTATGCATAAATTCTAATTTTGCTTATCTTTGCCTTGAAACCCTAATTTCACTTTCATCACCATATTGACTTAGAAAAAGGGATTAGAAAGATGGATTGGACAACTCCAACCACTTCATTCTAAATAATTGAGCATTCCCTATATTCCAATATCATAAAAAGAGCTCAAACTACATGTAGTTTTCTCACCTAAGTGTGTGTGCATTCAATCATGATTGACTAGAATGTAATGCAATGTTTTAACTTTTAACACTTGATAATATGCAACTTTGACCTTGTATTTTTTTTCAAATTTGGATTTAGATATACTCCTTCAAAGAATTTTCAAATATGTATGCTTTTGTGATAGTATTATAAGGGAATGCCAATATATTTATTAAGTTTGCATGTGGTTATAAATATAATTACTAAGTAGTGACGAAGTGAGTATAACTTTAAACTTAACTTATATTTATAGATGACTCTTTGGTATTTACACCTATAACTAATATAAGAAACATGTTTACACCAACCTAAGAGAGATGTCTAAATTTGAAAATTAGCTATTAAGAATATGCAAACGTTATCTACAAAATCAAACGCCTACAATAATTGTAATTGTCTAACTATTGTTGACATTGTCCAAAAAGGGGGAAATAATGATTTGTAATATGGTGATAGTAAATTAGGTTGGCCAAATCAATAGATAGACAAGCTTATAGGAAAAAGTGATATCTAATACTAAATTTAGGTGTATACAATGCAAATCTCAAAGTTAGGTATTTATATCAAAATCTCAAATTTAGGTATTTATTGTTCATGAATCAAAATTCACTTCAAAGAAACATAAAGAGAAACATTATTTCCTTATTTTTTCTTTTTTCCTTGGTTCTTTCTTTTTTTCTTGTTAATGGTATTTATTATTACATAATTTCCTTGCTTTGATGGTATCTATTATTTTTGAATCTAAGTTCACTTCAATAAATCTAGTTCACAATTATTTTCATATTAAAAATAGAAAAAAGAAAAAGAAAAGTAACTATTTAATCGTAAATTTAGAAATTCCTTCTTTCTTTATATTTGTGCTCAGTTTTCCCTTCCAACATCATATTTATTTTATTTATCCCAAACATAATATCAATATTCAAATAAAGGGATGTAGAGGTTACTATAGAACTTATAAAACATTATATCATATGAAACAAGGGGCATGAAGAGCCAAGTCCCTATGAGGTAATAGCTATTGAAGAAGAAAATGATGGAACATGATGCAGAAGCATAAAATAACATTCGGATGGATACATTACTATGAACTACATGTTACTTTGAACTTATAAGTTTAATGCAAACCATATATGTTATACAATTTGAACTACAATTGCAAATAGGTGCAAAAATCATTATGTTATTTACAATTTAACTCCAAATGTGACAGCACACTAAGTTGAGTTAAATATTTACCATCCATTGACATAATTTCAATTTTTTTGTCATTAGATTAGGCATAACAAGTGACTTTCATATATATTTTTGTATAGAGGATTTGACATTAACATAGTTTGAATTTTTTGTCATTAGATTTACTTCAATCAATTATCCATAATTTTTAGAGTTTGATGTGTGCTAAGTCACATAAATAATGATTGTTAATCTAGGGATGCTTTGCAAAAATTAAATTAATGATGATTTCATGTGTAAAAAAAGGGCACATCATATAGAACCAACAACTTGAAAAAATGTGAAAAATACATAAAATTCACTAAAGAAAGCTACCTAACACTTGAACAAAGGTGAGCCTCTTCAAGACTGATTAAACCATTAGACAATGTAGTCCCCATAAGCCTAGTAGCAAACCCAACAAAATAAAACCAGAAACATAAGTAGATTTTTGTAGAAGTGGGACACAAACTTGCACTTTGAAGGGAAAAATGGAATCTCTCCAAGCTTTCTTTATATTGATATTTTAACATTTTTATTAGGCACAAGATTATAACCTTTTTACAAGGCGCACAAGGTGAGACTACCGGGCATTTTCCATGAACCTCACAAGTCCCAAATTAAAATCATATCACATACCCCTCTAACAATATTTTGGGGATTTAGAAACAAATATAGAATGCATTAGATGTGGATTGTAGGATAGCTTGAAAATACATGGAGACTCTGAGCTAAAAAAAAAATGTAAGTAAATCCATGAATAGATTAAATCTAGATGTAGAAAATTAAATGGGTGTCCTCAGTAATTCAGCATATGCATAAAAAAAAGTGTCTAAATAGGCACTAATCCAAAAAGACATTTCCCCAAGCACATTGTTTAGACAATAAAGCACAACCATAGAGGACTTAAAGGCAAGAGGAGAAAGTCCTTTGGCAAGCAAAAATTTAATGCCATTCATATTTTAGTACCTAAAATTGCTATTCAATCCCATGTGAAGAGTCCCCACAAGCCCAATAGGAAACCCAACAACTGTGAACAAGGTACCCTTATACATAAAAGTACTCATCCTCTCTAAGACATTGAATCCTCCTGGCTAAAACATGTGGCTTGTAGGATAGCTTGAAAATACACTAGAGAGAATCTGAGTTATTGTTGACATGTTAAATGATGACTAAAGTTAGGCCTAGATGCCATGTCACCTAGAACATAGGCACTTACCCCTAAAACCTCCTCCATTAGGACTTTGAAATCAAATTGAGGATCTACTTTGCACCTCAAATCTTTAAAACTCTTATTTTCAAAAAAATGGATTTTAGAAAAGCTAATCAAAGATGTATATTATCAACAACAAATAGCTAAATTGATAATAAATCCTTAGTTTCTTTCCAGTGGTAGTCTAAATGTCAACTTTTTGGCCTAAAATTTTATTAACTTTTCCATAGCAGAAGCTTACTAGAAATTCAAATTGAAAGATTAGTAATCCAACTCATGTTATATCTCTGTTCTTTGTGCAGATGATAGTCCAATAGCAAGCCCAAAAACTATGAACAAGGTACCCTTGTACATAAAAGTACTCATCCTCTCTAAGACATTGAATCCCCCTGGCTCAAACATGTGGCTTGTAGGACAGCTTTCAAATACATAGGGAGACTCTGAGTTGCAAAAAAAATTCAAGTAGATCCATGAATAGATTCAAAATTTGATGTTAGTAATTAATTTTTGTTGATTTTAGTATAATTCTAATGTTACTTAATGAGGGGAAAGAGATAATTCAACAATGAACAACCACTTGCCTACGTTATTTTTATGATCTTCAATGATGCACAAAGGCTATTTAATGAGAAAAATTGAGATAATTGTCCTCCTCTAAGAATAAAAAATAACCCACATAGAACCACTCTATGGCACACACTCACTAACCTAGTTGACCCTTCTGTTTTCAAAATAAAAATATGTTAGGTAATCCTTTGGTTTTTGACTATAAATTTGTTTTGCATGCAAATCCTCTGTAATATTTGTATGTGTACTCTCAATATTCCTCAACTGCCAATCCAAAATAACCTACACATTACCACTCTATGTTATTACCTCTAACCACATTGGTTCCATAACATGGACCTTGAATAGTTCTCCAGCCTAATTGTAATATCCTTCTAATAATTTTCCATAATAATAATTGTAAAATAAAAGGCTACAAGAAGGATAAATGAATCATCTCAGAAGTAAAATCAACTAGGGGTGTAGAGATGGATTACAAAGATGGTTAGATCAGGAATTAGTCAAGAAAACCAAGAAAAATGCATAAGAACATAACTAGCTAAGCCAACTCACTCAAATGGGGTTTGGAAAATGACATTAAAGAGAAAATGAAAGAAAGCACATACATTACCTTCCCATGAGCATTCCATCACTCAAATATGGCTCAAAATGTGATTTTTCCCTTGATTCGGTGCTCAAGTCTTTGTCAATGATTCAAGGCAAAACTCCTCCATCATCTCTTGCTCACTAATGAAACTAGGCTCATGATATGAAATCAATGTTATGCCTACTAATGAAGCTATCCTATTGTAAATCAATCATAGTAAACATCACTTATAAATGGTTTATGGAGAGAATTTTACATAATAAATTTACACAAATAAAGCTTTAAAATGGTGGTCTTGACCCTCCTATTTATATATTTTTGAATTTGATCAGGATCAACCATGACTGTCCATCTTGAGATCAAGATGTGTGGCCATGAATTAATCCAATTTTGTATAATTAAGTCATAAATATCCTCATAAATATTTGGAAAGAAGGGGCATTGAAGAGGCATAGGAGGCCATAAACCTGCTATTTGTTGTATTTATGGATTATAAATGCCACCCCATAAATAATGTCATTTGATGTTACAAATATTAAGAATCAATTTCCAATAAATAAATATTCAATAACTTCCATTGATTTTCCACTTAAGCACTTGATTTGGTTTAATTTGCCTAAGTGAGATTAATCAAAATTTAAGAAATTCTTTGGAAATTAGTTGCACTTAATTAAAAATTAATTAAATTAGTTAGAATGTCATATTACACCATCATAATTTGACTAGAGAGGAATTAGGAGATGTTATTTTTTACGAACCAATATCCCATTTAGGATGTTGTCGACACAAAATAACACATGCACATGTCATGTGCTTCTAAATTAGAAGAAAAGAGTGATCTAGAGCACCAAAATGCATTTTCATCATTTTAACTCAAAATGATTTGAGAAAAGTTAATAATCACATAAAATAATTTGCCCTATTTAGGGATACATTAGCCTAAATCAGCATTTGTGTACGACAAGATTAAACCATTTAACGTGTTTAAGTGATTTTTTCCCAAATTATGCATTTGAGTGCATTTTGAGTAAGATTGACAATTTCAACATATTTGTGTTAATAATTGGCTGTCTACATTTTACCCTTGTTTGAGAAGGCATAGTGAGACATTCAAGAAAATCAATACCTTTTAAAATAAAAGCGTTGTCAATAATAAATTGGAAGGAAATGACCCATGATACCCCCTTGAGAGGACATACAAGGATGAAAGAGAAGGATAGACTCTCTAAAAGAGAGAGAAAGTGAGATTAACTTAGGGAACATATTAAATCCAGATGAGCTAAGTTTGCATGCATTGCTACCATCAATGATCAAAATATAATTAGAATATAATGTGCCCCAAGGATGGGGGGAAGGGAATTGATATCCAAAAATATAAGTGACACACTTTGAACACACCCAAAGCTAGGGTGCAAGCTACGTGCTTACAGAATGATCAATCTTGAGATAAGTTGCACACTAAAATATTACTACAACGAGGGTAAAAATTTTTAGATCTTGGAATTAGAATAAATAGGAGAATCATGTCTCCAAAAAAAGAATAAATAATAATGTGCTCTAAAAGAGCAGATTTGATCAGTTGATAAAACAATTTTTCCCCAGTAGGGCTGATCTTGATCACTAATAAATAATGGTTTGCTCTTATATGGATGATTTAGATTTGTGACTAATTCAAATGTTGTGCCTCATTAGGGAAAATTGGCAAGCATAGTTCAAGGATATAACCTATTGCATAGATTAAATATGAGTGGGTGCAAACATAGAGGAGATGGTCAAATGACTGAGAAATCCATAAGAAACCAAGCATACAAAAATGCACAAAGCAATAAAAGAGATGAATTTTTAGGATAGTCCATCCAATCACTGCCTAAAAATAAAAATATGGTTGAGCTAACCCAAGATACGTCATGCATCCAAGCATTTCCTATATAGTCTAGATGGATCTCAATCCAGTGTAGTTCACCCAAAAGTGGCAAAGAGTGGGATGAGGAATGAAGAAAATTTACCATTATTTGATTAGACTCATGATGTATGCCAAGAGATGCACATCTTGCATAGATTTAGGTGTGATATAATCCATTGATACCTAGTTTCATTGATGCACTTGAGATCTGATCATCAGAGCTGCATTAATTTTAAGACTTGGATCCAAAGCACATAGTGTTTTTTATAGCAAAATGAAATTATGCATCATAAGTATGAATAACTTATAATGACATTAGATTTCAATTGCACTAAGTTAGTTCAAATTTGAATACTTATAAATAAGGATAATGATAATAAATACCAAGACCAAAGTTACAACTATTTACATTTAAACAAAAACATAGAAAAACAAAACACAAATGAACCCAACTTAAAATCAAGATATGAGCAATCAGGATTTAAGTAGGTACAAGAATATGAAAATCAAAGAAATAACAACTTGATAAATAACATGAAATCAAGATATAAATAATTAAGATCCATGGGCATTATCAAGAAGTCCTTGGAAAATGAAATAAAAGAACAAAACCAAATAATAACTCAAAACACTAGATTAATAAGAAGAAACAACAAAGAAAAAGAAAGGAAGAAAATAAGAGACAAGAAAGCACAACAAAACACCAATAAAAATCAAATAAACACACATAAACAAGAGTTAGTCACAATATTAGTGTAGTTTAAAAATAATTATTCAAGCATGTGTAATAGAGGCATTACTTTCTACAACATCATAATAAAAATAAAGACACACAGTTTGCCCCAGATGATAGGGAAACAACACATAAGAAAATGGGGGGAAAAGAAGAAAAGGAAGGGGGTGGCTGATCTGACTCTAGATGTATTAGACAAGTGGACGCTGCCTACATAGTTTCATGGATGCGACATCCAACATAAATTTCAAGCCAAATGTAGTTCTCCCAAGAAATGGGATAGAATAAAAGTGGTGATAAGAAAACATGATTGATGTTGTAGAAGAAAATGGAAATGAAAAATGGCAAGTGCATGGGATGATTACTCATAAAATATCAAGAGCATGGAGATGATTACTTGCAAAAAGGTAAGAGGATGGAGATCAAGATGTACAAAAAGTTTTAGACAATGTTTTTATTTGTTTTCTCGATCATTTATTAATGTTTTTGGGTTTTTGGGATAAGAAAAAGAAATGAACTATGTACAAAAGGTCCAGGGAGCTACCTAGCTGAGGAGATATATGTCCATAGGTAAGAGTTCAAACTATAACTAAATCAGATACAATGGTCCATGCTCATAAATTGGTGAGAAAATGAGATCTTATCAATGCAATAATGCCTACCAAACAGCAACAAAAGAAGAATAGAACAGTATGCAGCATGAGATAACTCTAAATAACCATCTAGTAGACAAAGATCCTGAGTTGAAAAGGTATCCGTGTTCATTTGTCTATAAAAATGGCTGCAAACTACTATCCATGTTGAATTGATTTGTATAACTAGCATCAAATGTGTTCATAATGCCTATGAGTCATAATTAGGACCATAATTGGTCAAGGGATAAAATATGTCCAGGTTACAATGGTTCAAGACATGAAAATAATGTGGTTCTCAAAGAGAACCATCCATAAAGAATAGGGTCGAAAAGAGGATGGTCTAGGGTGGGATAAAATGTGTTCAGAGTGTCAACAGTCTAAAGCTTTCACTATCCAAAGTCGTGAAAATAGTATGGTTCTCAAAAGAATGGTCCAAGATATAGTGGTAGGATAAAATAACTTTAGCACAAGTTTCCCCCAAGTAGGGGGTCTTGTAGACAATGGTTTAAATGATTATCAAGTATAGAACCTCTTAAGGTGCACAATGTTCATGGGATTTGGAAGTTCTTCACCATTTGGAGTAGCCAGTCTATATGCCCATGTTCCATAGTTTATTTTGATAACATAGGCTCCAAGCCAATTGGGTTGGAACTTACCCTTTTTCTTATGTTCAGCATTCATGTTCTTTTGGTTCTCTTTCAAGACCAAATCACTAATCTCAAACTCCTAAGGGAGAATGTGCTTATTGTAGCTTCTTTTTAATTTATTTTGATAGGCTTTCAAGTTTTATAGGGCATCAAAATGCTTACCATCAAGGAATTCTAGCTCTTACAACCTTGAGACTCTATATTCTTTGTCATCTTCAATATGCTTCAAGGAAAATCATAATGAAGGTAGCTCAATCTCAATCAGAATAATAGCTACTATGCCACAAACAAGGGAGTATGGAGTGGCTCCTGTAGGGGTTTGATGATTGGTTTGATAAGCCCAAAGGGTGGGAAAAAATTTCAAGTGCCAATTACAGCCAGTATCATTGACAATCTTCTTTAATATGGCTACAATGGTCTTGTTTGATGCCTTAGCTTGTATGTTACTTTGTGGGTTATATGTTATGGATTTCTTGTGATTGATTTTGAATTTTTCACAAAGGTATTTAACATCTCTATTTACAAAGGATCCACCATTATCATATATAATGTGTGTTGGGATGCCATATCGATAGATGATATGGTAATGAATGAATTTGACTAACTACTTTTTTATGACGTAAGTGAGAGAAATGGCCTCAATCCACTTAGTAATATACTTGGTGGTAGTCAAAATATGTTTATGGCCATCTAAAGATGTTGGGTTTATTTTCCTGATGAGATCAAGGCCTCGATTTGAAAATGACCATGGTGTAATGATCGATTGTAGTGGTAATAAATGTTTGTGTATCGAATTTCCATGTTGTTGATAAGGAACATACTTTTTCATATAATTACAAGCATCTATCTCCATTTTTTGCCAATAATAACCTATTCTAAGGAGATTTTTCACTAAGACTACACCATTGGTGTGGGCCCCACACATTCCTTCATTAACCTCCTTCAACACTAGCTTGGATTCTCTCGAAGATATACAATGAAGTAGTGTTCCATCATAACCTTTGTGATAAAGCATGTTTCCAAGGAGGCTATAATGAGTTATGCAATGAAGGAAAAGTTTTTGATGATTGTTAGAAAGGTCAGGTGGAAAAACATGATCATGGAAATAATTATAAAAATTTTGATACGAAGGTATTCTGGTGGGGGATTGGGACCAGCAATAGCACATACCTTTCTAAATCTAGCAAAACATGTGCAAGCTACATGAGATTTTCAATAAGAAATTGATACTCCTTAGCACTGTTATCAATCCATATCATAGACCCAATCATTGACATTGCATCGGTAGATCTATTGTTGGCCCTTGTTACTTATTCAAATTGTAGAGATTTAAAATGAGATTTGAGATTATCCACAATATTCTTGTATCAAAAAATCTTGTCACCTCTAGTTTTATACTAATCAATGGTTTGATTAATAATCAATTGAGAGTCACCATAAACCATTAAATGTTAGATATCCCATTGCACTGCAAGATGAAGTCCTACAATAAGTGCCTCGTACTCAGACATATTATTGGTACAATGAAAACTAATGTGAAATGCTTTGGGAATCAAATCCCCTTGTGGCGTAATCAACAAAATGTTAGCTCTAGATCCGTGGGATGTAAAGGATCCATTAAAATATAGATTTCATTGTTTAGGTTCCTGTGGTTCTTCTTCCACCATCATAATAGAATCATTTGGAAAGTTGAATCTGAGTGGTTGAGTGTCTATAATAGGGGATTTTACAATTTGATCAGTAATAACATGTCCCTTAATAGCTTTCTAATTTTGATACTCAATATCTAATTTGCTTAAGATCATGACCCATTTTTCCATACATCTTATGAGAGATACTTTGGATAATAAACATTTGAGAGGATCCACCTTAGCAATAATAATGGTTTTATTGTTTAGCATATGATGTCATAATTTTTGGGAAGCAAACACCATATCTAAACATGCCTTCTCAATAGGCATATAATTGTGTTCATAAGCCACTAGTGTGTCACTCAAATAATAAACTGCATGTTCTTTACCTTGATCATCATGTTAGGCCAAAAGTGCCCCTAGTGTATGCTTAGTCATTAAAATGTAAAGAAGCAATGGTTATCCTAGTGTTGGCAGTCTCAAAACTAGCAGGTTGGCCAATAATGTCTTGAGCTTTGAAAATGCTAATTTACACTCTTTGTCCCATTAAAACATGACCCCTTTCTTCAAGAGATGAGTAAATGGGTGGAACTTATCTGCCAGTTGTGAAATGAACATTCAAATAGACTAAATATTTCCTTTTAATATTCATAGTTGTTTAAGATTTGAAGGTGGAAGCATTTCAACAATAGCCTTGACCTTAGCAGGGTCGACTTTGATCACTCTTTGTGATACAATAAACCCTAGAAATTTTATTGAAGTGATGCTAAATACACACTCTTAGGATTCAAATATACTTTATATTTATGAAACCTCTCAAAGAATATTTGTATATTTTCAAGATATTTGGCATGTGTTCTTGATTTAGCAAGGATGTCATCAACATAGTCCTCAACAATATTTTGCATCATGTCATGGAACATGATAGTCATAACACACTGATAAGTGACTCTAGAGTTCTTAAATCCAAATGACATGAATTGATAATAGAATGGTCCTCATGAAGTGCTAAATGTAGGCTTATGTTGATCTTATTGGGCTATCTTGATCTGATTGTATCAAAAAAATTGTCCATGAAAGATAGCATCTTGTACCCAGTAGTAAAATCAACAATCATGTCAATGTTGGGTAGAACAAAATCATCTTTGGGGCATGCTTTGTTGATATCTCTTAAATTAGTACAAAGACATATACCCTATGGCTCTTTTCTAACTAGAACTATGTTTGATATCCATTTGTAATAGTATTGTGGTCTAATGAATCCTACTCCCAATAACTTCTCCAATTCTACTTTTACCAAAAGAGTGATGCATGGATGCATCTTCCTTGATTTTTATTTGACTGGCTTGACATTTGGATGAATAACAAGGTGATACACCACTGAGGGTCAAAGCTTGACATGTCTAAATATGCCCATGCAAAAATATCAATGAAATCCATCAAAATGGATATAATGTGTTCTCATTCTACTTTAGTAAGGGAAGATCCAAGGTAAATAAATTTGGGATCCTCATATGTTTCCAGTTTCACTTCCATAGTGTTTTTTAGAAGTAGTGTAGAATGATCTTCAAGAATAGTAGGTAATGTGTGATCATGATCAGCTTGTTTTGCTAAAGTTTTTTGTTATTCCTCCTATAGCTTTAGATAATGTGATGAATCTGAATCCACCATCTTAGGAAATTCCCAACTAACAAAAATCTCAAGAAATTCAAGAGTGAGATGCTCAAAGACTTATTTTTGTTTTGACATGATGCTAGTACTAACAATAGAGCTAGGAATTGATGGACCTTAAGCGTGCTTTGGGGATGAGCAAACTTTTCCATCCAAGAGTGCCTGAAATAGGTTTTCACTCAAGGGCTTGTCTTTTTCTTTACTTTTTCCCTAATCAACGAGTGCCTCAAAGAGGTTTTCACCCAAATATCTTGATGTTTTATGATCTTCATGACCAAAAAATTATGTCTTCTCTCTAAAGTAAGTAGAAGTATCTAATGAAAAATCAAAGCCTTGTTTATGATCAATAATGGACAATCCATCTCTAAGTCCATATACTCTACAATTGATTCTTCATTCTGGAATTCATCAAGGTATATGATAAAAAAAAATTGGTCCCAATAAATGAGTTTAGGATGGAAAAGACATAGGGAATAATAGGGTGTTAAGGTCATAATGGTGTTTGAATCAAATAAATCAAAATTAGCAAGCTCATCAAAAATGCTATAATGAGATGCTACATCACTGTCAGGAGTCTCATCGCTAATTGATTCAAAATAATCACTATTGAAGTCATGAGGTCACCCCCAGGTAGTATAAATCCAAGATCATGATTCAAATTAGGTGTTCTAGCTGATAAAAGCTCCAAGATTCCTTGTGCTCATGAGCCAAGGCTTTTTCCTGTATAATAAAAAATATCCATGATCTGATTATGCATAAGATATTTTGGATTCTAAAAATAATCAACAATGCTATTAGAATATAACCAGACTCCTTTAGTGAAAGCTTATCGATCCTATTTTGGTGAAGTAGAAGGTACAAATACCATTGGTGGTTTTCATTGTTCTTTATTCTATTTCTAGATCAAGTTAGGTCTATTATCACTTTTATAAGGTTTGGGTTTACCAAAGGTTTTGGGAGACTTTGGCAACTTATCAACATAAAAGGCATCCTTAAGATGGTATGTGGAAATACCCACATCTTCTATAACAACCTATTTTTCCAGAGCTATGGGAAATGGATCAGCTGAAGTGGAAGCAAGGTCACTAGGGTTGATATAATTGGATTTTGATGGATGTGAAAGTATTTCCTTGTTCTTATTTACAATAAATTCCAAACTAGGATAATAGTTATAATTACAAAACTCAGCCTCTAAATGTTTGCAATACTGATAAGGTTATAGATTGGCAAGAATAGTAACCTCAATCCCATCGTGGGGAAACTTAAGGCACTAATGTAAGGTAGAGGGAATGGCTTATACTTCATAGATCCAAGTATGACCAAGAAGTATGTTATAAGTCAACTCAATATCCATAATATGTAATAAAGTGTGATGGGACACAGACCCAACAATGATTGGTAAAAAAAATTATATCATAAGATTCCCTCTCAGCATTATAAGCCTTTATGGTGATCATCTCTAGCTGAATGTCCTTCACAGTGTATCCCAATCTTTATACCAGTTTAAGAGACACTATGTTCAACCCTGAACCATTATCTATAAGAACCTACTTGATCTTATGGTTTTTAATGATGACCTTCATATATAGTGGGTTATTATGGCTTGAACCAAGGGTAGACATGTCTTTTTGATCAAATGTAAGCTATCAAAATGAAGATAAATATCCAACAAGTGTTTGGTATTGTTCAGGATTAATATCATTGGGAATAGTAGATTGTTGTAAAAGGTTGTTGAAAATAGTTCTATGGACTTAAGACGTACGCAAGAGATCCAAAATGGAAATCTACACATGGGTTTTACTCAGTTGGTCTGATAGACTATAAGGTTTCTCAATAGCAGGATGAGATGATTTAGCCTTAGTTGGCATAGTGATTGGATTTAGATTCAAAGGCATAATGTTCATGTTGTGTTCAACAAAAGAAGAGGGAAAATGGACCTGAAGGGTAACTCATGAGTGTCTAGTTACAATTGTGCAATGTAGAGGTGACAAAGAGCCATTATAATTAGAATATGAAGGCAAAGGGCCTTAGAAAGTGACTCGCAAGCATCTAGTTGCATTAGACCAATTTTGATTCAATGAGGAGCCATTATAAATAGAGGAAGGATGAGATTCAAAAATAGTAACCCATGTAAATAGAGGCACAATAGAATTGTGTGAACTCAACATGTCATTACTAGAGGGAGAAGGTGTTGACCCTATAACAATGGGTCCAGTACTTTAAGGAGTACATGATGGTTCATAGAATTTAATGGTAACAGTGGTAATGTGGTTGGTATAAATGCATCCCATGGTATTAATGTAGTCATAAGGCATATTTTTGTAACCTAAATTATTAACATGGGTATTATAATCCTGATTATGATCATGTTGATTACAATTTTGACCTTAAGTTTGATTTTATCATTAATTTTGTCCTTGGTTTTGATTGTTCCTTGGTTGTTGTTGATTATGTTAAGGAAATGGATCTTTATAGATTCCCATGTCCTAATTAGTGTCCTATGGAGCAAGTTTGATCTCAACTTCACCACTCTCGATCAAATCTTCAATAAGGTGCCATAATTGGATGTAATGATAAGCACCATGACTAACAACATGATAGAAGTTACAAAATTCATTTGCTCGATACCAATTAGGTTTGGGTTGATCTTCAGGAAATGGCCTTGGTATAGGCCATACAATAAAACTAGTTACTACAAGCTTTTGGAACACTACCTCAATAAGCTTTTCCAATTTATTGAATACTATTGTTATTGAATACCCTTCATGGAGGGTCTCTTTGCAAAGTGTTTAGTATATTAGGTGGAGCTAATTGCAAATTTAGAGCTGGTAGAACCTACACCATTTGTACGTGTCTTGATTCAATTACTCCATTTTTAACCATATTATTGTTCTTATTAAACCCCTTGGGTTTCTCTATTACAACTATTTAACTAGGATATTGGGTCTGATTTGACATTTGACCCTGTGAATAAATATTGACAAGGCCTTTAGTGATAATAAACTTTTCAACATACACACCCTTGTCTATGATTTATTTAATTGTATTCACACAAACAAGCCATAAATTATGCACCATTTCAGGGTGTAAATTATGTGAAAAAAAAAAATTCCAACTATTTGTCTAGAAAATTATGTTGAAAGCGACCATCTAATGCTCTCCACCATTATAAATATGCCACGAAGATTTCTCCATCTCGTTGTTTGGCTTTACATATGTAAACAATGGTTAATTCATGTTCAATGTTGTATGATAAATGGTTAACACATTTTTTAGATAGGTCATTCCAATCCATAACTCATCCCTTGGCTAACATAAGTATCTAATATAAATCTTGTCTTGTTAAACTTTGTGGAAACAAACAAAGCAAATAAATGCTACTATAAGCTACTTATTAGCATAATCCAAAAAATGCATGAATGTGTTCACGAGGTTCACCCTTTCCTTTATATTTGTCAAATTTAGGTGCCTCAAATTGGGATGGAAATGGGACTTGGAGAATACTCAAATCAAATAGATATGGACATATCTCATCTAATTTGTACTTATTGATTATGTTTCTTATCTCCAATCATGACACAATTTCTTTCATCAAATTCCACTCTTGTTGTTTAGTATATTGGTGGGTGGAATATAATTCTATTGAGGTGGTATGTGCCCCTGTTGCATGGATTTATTAGGGATATACACCCTATGATCTATGACTTTGTTTTGGTTTGCTCCTTGAGTCGATTAAGTGAACCGTTGATTTCTAGGTTGATAAATATTCCCTAAAATCGATTGCCTTGAATTATAAGTGTTCTATTGATTTTGGGGAGTCCATGGTCTATTCACCTAAGTACATATTGGTTGGGATGAAATAGCCAAATTATTTTAAACAATTTATTTAATACTCACTGAATGTTTTGGTTCTTGATCCTATAAAGGGATAAAAGGTTTTTGATGATTGAAAAATGCATGCTCCATGTCTATAGAACCATGTTGTGGAACCTCTTGGGACTTAGGTTGTTCAATTGAGACATTTTTATCCTTCATATGTGTGTTCTCAACTAAATTCTGCATTATTTTAACCACATTCCCTTGTTCTTTAGAAGTGTCATTGTGTATTGAAATAGCAACTAAAGATTCTATCAAGTCCACAATAAGTTGGTCTACATATCATTGACTTATCTTTTTAATCTTGGTGACAAGATCTTGATCATTAGGTTTTGACTCTATGAGGACTTCTTTCCCTTTACTAGAAACAGTAACATTTATTTTTGAAATGTTAGTGAGGAACTATTCTCATTGTTGTTATTCTACCCTAACCAAGGTATGCAATTATTCCATAGGAAATTCTGATGGTAATCTTCCACCTGATTCAATCAACCTTAGGATTGCTTCATCTTTGTCTTCTTGGGGTTGATATTCCAAATAGTCTTCTTCAAATCCTACGGTTGTGGGAATGTCTTCAAAGACCATAGAATTGTCTTGACCATCATAAAAGTTCTATTCCTCATAAGTAGGGTCATAAGGGACCCCACTACGAGTGTACCTTTGAGTCATATCTAAGAGGTTTGTTCTCTATGTTTGGCAAGATTTACAAAATGTTTTCAAATGTGAACAAAGTATGTTTTGACTTCCTCCAAACAAGTTACATGGCAAAAGAGACTATAATAAAGAGAAGGTGGCATATTACCACATAATTAGAATAATTTTTTCTTGAATTTACTCAACCTTGGTTAGGGTTGAAATCGTATAACTTAGAATAGGGTATGATAACTCAAATACTTAAGTGTAAACTAGTACACCAAATGTAGGCTAAGAGATATGTCAATACCATAAAATCTAGTTCAACTTTGATGAGTTGCTAATATAAAATTAGAATAAATCCCTTCGGATTAGGAAGGTGTTAATGCGAACTAAGAAACTCAAGATGTGAAAACATGCAAGAATTCCTAAGTGTAAAACTAGAACCAAATGGTCATCACAACACCACCACATGGTAATAAGAGGTAGAATAAAAAGTGTTATATATCTTAGAGCATAAGTGACATGCTAGGTAACCTAAGTTCACAATTATTAGATGATGATGAGTCTATAAATGGCCTTCAACCCAAATGGAGAATAGTACCCAAGTTAACTCAAATCAAGTGCAAATAGAAAAAACTAATTAACACCTTGACTTAGAACTTAGAAAGGTGAAATTTTGAATTTGAATTAAAAAGAGAAGGAATTATTGATTTTTGGAAAATGGTTTAGACTCAAATGGGTATCATAACAATGTTGCTAAGATAAATTCAAACACAATGTTTAAGATGAAGATTTGAACAAGGCAAAATATTATTTGGACTTGATCAGCATAACGCATCCTTGTTCAAGAAATGGTGGATAAAAAATGTGTTTAGTTATGATGTGTTTTGTTCAAAAATAATTTTTAGACTCAAATCAAGACCAATCAAGTAAATTAAAAGACTAAATATAACTAAGTAAATCATACTAAGCCCTAAACTGACAAGGTTGCATCATATTGTTGAAATTCATTTATATACGTGCTCTTGGGAGGATTTTAAGTGTTAATCCAAAAATAAAATCACATGAAGTAGTAGGGTTTTTATACCCCCCCTTCTCCCAAGAGATTGTATGGTGACATGAACCTTTGGGCTACTCGCCCTACATCAACAATATGTCTATGGCAAATGGGGTTATTCTAAAACATACATTTTTGAATGTCTAGATGGTCCCAAGTGTGATTAACACTAGATATATCTCACATCAATTGAGTTAATACCAATTAACTTACTATTCAAGGGTCTATTCTTTTACATAGTGATTTCATTCATGTACTGCTTAGTGGAATCTCCTGAATAACCAAACCTAACTTGGGTTTTTATTACAAAAGGAAAGGTTATCTATTTAACCCACTAGCTCTCATAGTATGCATACCCTGATTTATATACCCCACCATGGAGTGGGGTTGAAATAATCCCAGGAGGTGAAACCCTAAGTTAAAGCTTCCCTAAATAACTCATGAAGAAGTTATGAATTCCACTCCATAAGCCAAATTGCATAAAATAAAGCTAAGTGAAAAAAATTTAGAGGTTGTTTTTAGATCACTCAAACCATACGGGTTTTGGGGAGAACCTAGACAAATTTCTTTACATGCCTTGGATAAAGGCATAATTTCAATGAAAAGGCATTTTTGGTAACCCAAGTTCCCTAAAGGGGATGGCAGGAGAGCATACATGCACTCTTCATTTTGCTCAAAAATCAAACAAGTAATAGATTTTTTAGCATAAAACAACACACTTTTAAAAACTTTGAAATTTAAGTGAGTGTTCATTTTAAGCACCAAATTGAAATATTTAATGAATTTCTTGGCCCCTTGGCCTTAGTTTTCAAAAACTTTGAAAAACTTCACAAAAAAATTAAACAAATCCATCTAAGTTTCTTTTAAACATCAAAGGGAAGGTTCAAGATTTAAATCATGCTCAAATTTTATCACTTTTCCACATGGGTCCTATAATGGTTAGAGAGTTTCGCCCTGCTTTGAAGCACAATTGATAATGAATCAAGCAAATTTTGAAAACTTGCTCTCAGGTTCTCTATTTTTAAAACACAGAGACTAACGTCGATTAATAGTGACTAATGTTGATTACAGAAAGATCGATATTAGTCGATAAACATTGATATCGGTCACCTATGAACCCTTAGGAAAAAATTATTTTTCACAAAAAACACTTGTTAGGCCAAGGTTAGAATAAAATCTCTAGGAAAGTTATCGATCATGTAGATAAAGTTTAGACAGAGACTTAAAAATTCAAAAGGACACCCTGTAATTTTGAATAAATCTTTAAAATGTGATCTTTCTACATATTTTTCCCTGTAACCTAATTGATGTCGATTAGCCAAGACTGATATCGGTTACAAAAAACTGATATCAATCATTGTGTGACCTGTGTATCAACAAAAAATGTCAAAAATATGAGAAAATAAAGCTAAAAACTTGATTTTAAAGGACTTTTAATGACTTTTAAGGAAATCTAAGATTTCCAAAGTGTTTTTATTGCTTTAATAGGTTGCGTTGTCCCACCAAGCATGCTAAGATGTAGAGATAGATTACAAACATGATTAGATCAAAAATTAGTCAAGAAAACCAAGAAAAATGCATAAGAACATAATTATCTAAGCCAACTCACTCAAATGAGGTTTGACAAATGATAATAAAGATTAAATGAAAGAAATCACATACATTACCTTACCAAGAGCATCCTGTCACCTAAATTTGGCTCAAAACATGATTTTACCCTTGATTTGGTGCTAAGTCTTCATCAATTATGCAAGGCAAAGCTCCTCCATCATCTCTTTCTCATAAATGAAACTAGGCTCATGATATGAAATCAATGTTATGCCTATCAATGAAGCTATCTTATTACAAATTAAGCATAGTAAACACCGCTCACAAATGGTTTGTGGAGAGAATCATGCATAATAAGTTTACACAAATGAGTCTTAATCAAAGTGGTCTTATCCCTCCTATTTATAGATTTTCCAAATTGATCAGGTTCAACCATTACCATCCATCTTGAGACCAAGATGTGTAGTCATAAATTAATCTAATATTGCATAATTAATCCATAAATACCCTCATAAATATTTAGAAGGAAGGGGCATTAGAGAGGCATGGGAGGCCGTAAACCTGATATTTGTTGCATTTATGGCTATTGTCATAAAATCTTGCACCCTAAAATATTTTTTTCAATCCTCTTTTATATTTAGGCAACATGGGAACACTTCCAAGTGTGTGGGTGTACCTATAGTGGAAGTGAGCCTCTATATATAAGGGCTAACTCCCTGAATGTGTCTTGGAATGCTTATTACCTATCTAATGCTTGATTGTGGGGAAAAGAGTTAGAGTTTACATGAAATTAACCTACTCTAATGGGATGATACACCAATATGTTTTCCATATGACCATTATACTTCTTTCACTAAGAGACAAGGCATACAAGCTAACTTCCAAGTCCTAAGAGATTCTAACATGAGTATTTCAATGTGGAGGTGAGATACATGAAAAATATCCAAATTAAGTGAACCATAGGCTAATTACAAACACTAAGTCTCATTTTACACTTAAAATATATACCCATACACTTGAAAACACTTCACATGACCTGCTAGAATAAAAACTATTGCATAAACATGAGAGGATAAGGGAAAAAAGGATAGAAGATTATCACTTTACATCACCATACATCACTTTACACACTTAGAAAAATGTTCATGATCTTAAACAAAACTTGAATTAATTATTCAAATTCAAATTACAATGTCATTCTAGCAAAGCTTCGCCATACATGGAGTGGAATTCCTCACAAAGGCCAAAATGGTAACTACTTATAGAACTTAAGAGAGAAGTGAGAAAAGAAAATTCCAAAGGTCATAATAACTTTTCATGTTGAGATGGGAAGTTACATGTCTATTATAATGTATTAGGATATATACCATG
This sequence comes from Torreya grandis, assembly GCA_037957365.1. NCBI lineage: Eukaryota > Viridiplantae > Streptophyta > Pinopsida > Cupressales > Taxaceae > Torreya > Torreya grandis. The sequence goes on from JARHVA010001814.1 coordinate 992,063, forward strand.
CAAGGTTTGATAGGATAAATGGCTCTCCAAGTCATGAGACTCATGAAATGTGGCATAAGAGTTCTCATTCTACACAAGAAAAATGCCTTCATCATTCAATTCTATTTGAACATCCTATAACTGATTATGGATATATCTGATGATTTAACTAAGAGTTATGTGTTCTAAACATGCTCCTTCATGTATTGGTTTCATCCCTAATCATTTGTAATCTTCTAAAAGTGAGCCATCACTGCCTACAATCAAAGAAACTCCTCTTCCACTCACCCCTCACATTTGGAATCAAAATTGGCCTCAGTTTCCCATGAAAATACATAAAAGGGGCTTAATTACACTTTTAAATATCATCCATGACCTTATATTATTTAGGTACACCTTAAATAGGATCCCACTTAAAGTTTTCACACTTCTCACTATCTTGCTCACTTTGCCAGTTTTGACTAGCTGAGATGAAGTTGTTTGTAGACACATTTATGAGATTTTATGTTGTATTAAATGGCCATGGTGAATTATAATAATTCTTTAAATTTCTCCCAAAGTTGATTTCATCACTTGAAACCTCCTAGAACTTGTAAAACATCAGAAACAGCCAAAGAAAGCTAGTTTACTTCTTGTCCATACAATTAAGTTAGCACAAAAGTTAATGGGGAGGATCCCTAAAGATTCCTCTAAAACCTCCATCCACTTTCATATTCATTCCATCCCATTTTTATATCTCTCCATATTTATTTTCCCAGTTGGGTCCTTATATAAGGTTTAGTAGGGTTTTAGGTCCTTTTTGATCTTAAGCTTTATTCATAGAGATGGAACATTAGAAATGAAAATAAATTACAAAAGAGAAATTTTCAAGACACATATCAACCTCCCTAAACTCCTTGGATCTCCATGCACAACCTTAGAGAAGACGTGAGCATCTCAATCTAGCCTATTGAGCTTGGTTCCTCATTTTACACAAACCTAATGTGACTTTAAGCTCAAAAATGAATTCCTTGTGTTTACTATACAAGATAAAAGCTTAGAAACATCTAAAATATCCCCATAAACATTTTACATCTCATTTGAGTGATCACCTAAGGTTATAAATGAAGTTAACCCCCCATTTGGTTTTAGGACTAAAATATGCCTAATAGACATGTCTGCATACTTGGCAGTTCAGACCATATTGTTGATATTATTCCTTATATTCAAGGTTTATAATGTTTATTTATATGTCATCCAACCTCCCACACCTCCTTTTAATGTCCAATTATATCCTGGTCCACCCTTTTATCCCTACTTTCCAAGACTGGAGGGTTTATACTTTTAAGGAAGTACCCTCTATTTGAGATAAAATACAGGGTACTTCCACTATTTCCTTAGACCAAATAGATATTTCATGGGATTATCCAAGTCATGGAGACCCTCTGCACAAATTTTTGGCTCTTTATTAGGTCATTATACCTCCCAACTTCTTCAAAATCCAAGATAGACCCCTAGAAGGCAAACTATGTGCAAGATTTGGGATATAGACTGCATGTTTGTTTTATATTTCCAAGAGCCTATATAGACTATCATGATCATGATGAAGGTGTTATAATACATTCATCATTACAAAATCCTATGTGCCCTTTCACACACCTTGATGGATCAAGTCTGAGTGTAACTTCTGACCGTTTTTCCTATTTTGGAGGGGCACTTATAGGTAGTCCTATATAGTTTAGGCTTTAAACATCATGCCTAAGAATTTATTAAATATTTGGGATGTAAAATTTCATTCATATAGGTCATTCTCTTTATGTTCAAGTCTTTTTAGCCTCAATAAACATAGTTCTTTACCTCATTGTTATGTCATAGTCAATTATAGTTGACTATCTAGGGAATCCTATAGGTGAAATTGTATGGTTTAGGCCTTGTGTGCACACTTGATGTCCTCCTTGAAGTTACCTATATCTTAAAATAGTTAAATTTATTCTCTTTATTCTAATATTGAGGTCCATTATCAATTTTATCTATCCCAATCTTCATGATAACCCTACAGCCTGCCTATAAGTATCCAATTTATGATGAAAGAGAACCCTGTAGGTGGTATTATAGGGTCAAATTCTATATTTTGACTTATGTGGATGACCCTTAAACATAATTAGTCTCCCTTTTAACATTTAATACCACTTACCATGAATATATTCCTATAAACTATCATTTTGGAATGCAAGTTCACTTAAAGATTCAAATCTTGTAGATGATAATGAAAGAATTTAGTGTTCAAATGGGCAATTTTGAGGCCCCCAACTTCTAATTTCCACTATTAAAATGCCTCAATACTTGTGTAATGATTTTATCCTATGTGGGGACTACAAGTCATGCACATTTATTTACCTCTAAACTCTTAGTAACCCTATTATAAGATATCAATAAGGTATCAAGGTGTTTTGTTTTCACATTTTAGGGATTTGATCCTTGTACACAGTCTTTTCACCTTTGATCATGGTTTCTACTTATATTTTCCAACATAAAACTTCAAATAGGCCTTCCATAATGTACACAACATACTAGGACTCCAAATAAGGTTCCAACTTGTCCAATCTTCTTTGTACAAGTACCTTCATATCTCTATGATGTCATTTGTAGGGGAACATTTTCATATACGGGCAGTGAATGTAAGTATAGACAATGTGCATTTTATTTGACCTTTAATGAGTTTTATACATATCTTAAAGATTTAAAATATAATCTTTTCATTATCAAGGACCTTGATCATCTCAAATACTTCCTCTCAACATGGTTGATCCTCACGAGGTACCTATAGGCATACATATTCAATGAGTTGATTGTATATGCATATGGTATTGATTGTCATAGTCCCTTTATACACTCTTTATAAGATCTAACATACTTTTTCCTGATTTAAAATACATGTTAAATATATTTATACCTTAAATATACCTCCATTAACATGCTAGATAGGCTCCGTACACTTATTTCAACATGGTTGCAAGTGAAAGTGGGTAAAGAGCTGACTATGAGTATGATAAGACTGAATTTTTGATCAAAGCATGATGTTTTAAGACCAAACATGGAAGGTAGGTGATCATTATGACATTGAAACATGGATAACATCATATTACATCCACATGAGACCCTTGTAGACAACCAAGCATTCTAAAAATAAGGGAACTTGCTTAAGAACTCACATGGTGACACCTTCATACAACATGAGATGATTTTCCTATAAAAACACCTTGAAATATTAAACCAATTATATTAAACATTAGGTGAATATGTGCATGTCCTCTAGAGTCAATTACAACAACTGGATTATATGAACTTGTCCCAACAATACCAAAACATATAGGGTATGGGAAATATTGAGCATAAAAACATTGTCAACTTATTAGAGATGATTCATAAATAATAGTTGACCAATCCTTGAATTATTTTTATGAAAATTAATCCCTATGAGTGTACGATCACACCCCACAATAATTTGACCTAAAATTTCTTCAACTGGCCATACCAAGCATAAACATACTGACTAGTTCAGTGTGCATGGTGGAGCAATAAGAGAGCAGAATGGTGTCAACTCACTTTTGGCACATAAAAAGTATGTCAAGTGTGTAAATGAATCTAATGAATATAGAGAGACATTTCATGACCTTATCCCATGTCTCACTCTCTCTCATAGGTTGTACAAGTGTCAAACTCTTCCTTTTTCAGTTGTGTTCTTGATTTTCAATTAGAAAGCCTACAATTTTTTAGATGGGATTGACATTATTGATATGGAATCTGACATCTTGGATGTTGGGAAGGAAACTAGGATAGTTGGACACCTTGAAAACTATGTCACTTGCATATATGACCCCAAAAAGACCCTTAAGTGATTTAAAATGACATATAGGCTAATTAGACCATGACCAAGGCTAAAATCATATGATATGACATTAAATATACCATATAACATAATATTAGACCCCTATAAAAGTTTTAACTGTAGGTGGTTGACCCATTTTGACTTTTGATAAAAAAAAATGGTAAACATTCTTGGTGATTTCCTAAGGGTGGTATGTTTGCTATGCCAAGACCAATTGCCTAATCTTGTCCATTGGGCCATGGAATCACATGTACAGTAGGTTTAACACATAAATTCCTTTGACAACATATAAAATAATATAAACTCAAAAGAGACACACATGTGCTCATGTGCACTTATGGAACACACAAACCAAACTAAATAAACTGACTCAAACACAAACTAACCTAAAATGAAAACATACTCTAAGATCAAAATGGAAGTTTAAAACCTCACTTGATTCATGACATGAAGGACTGAATGAGGCATGTAGGCTTTTGACCTTTAACATTGATTCCTCCATCTTCTTCATGGAATTTTTCAACTTCATTGGCATGATGTTCAATGAGAACCAAGCAGTTCCAAATAGATTAGCTATAGAAATGAACTCTTCTTATATCCAAACAACCTCAACTTTCTCATATGGCCCCTCAACTATGACCTCCAATGGTGGTTCAATAAGACATACCTTTTTTGTTTTCATGATGCTATCAATGAGGTTAGGTTTCTTCTCAACTACAAGTTCTTCAAACTCATCAAGGAGCTTTGCATATTCTACCCAATCCTAGTCATTGTCCTCTATGGAAGACTCTTTCACCACCTTCTCAAGTATTTGACCCTCAACTTGGAAAAGATCTTCAAACTCTTGAAAGAGCTTCATTTGCAGCTGCCAATCATCTTTGTCCTCCTTGTCATCTAGAACCACTACTTCTTCAATCTCTTCTTCTTCATGTATGAGTTCATCAAGCTGGTGTGCTTCATGTTCTAAAGCATTTAAGGGTGATTCAAAATCAGATAGGGGTATTGAGTCATCTCCAAGAACTATGTCTTCTACCTTGGTCTCATGAGACTCCTTTAGGACTGCAACTTATTGAAGAGTGACTTGACCTTCATCCTTGATAGTACACTCCACTTCATGCTTGAGATGGTCATCCTCAACCTCATGATCAAATATAGAGTCTTCTTCAAATACCTCTCTCTTCAAGTCTTAGCCACATTCCTCATGGACAGCTGCAAAAGAATCTTCAATATGTTTCTCTTCACTCAAGAAGGTAGGATTGCTCTTTTGCTCACCAATTAGAGTCCATATGGTGATTTCTTCCTCATAGTCACTCATGACATCTTCTTGGTCAGCCATGGCTTAGATTTTCTTCTCTTCACTTTCTTCCCTCAACATGGGCTCTTCCTCAAGAAAGGTTGAGGTCAGAGGTTGATGGATGGGCTCATGTGAAGGATCTGGAATATGAGACGTAGTGTAAGGTTTATGAATTTGAGATGGAGTGTGAGGGGTACGAGAAGGGTTGTGAATGGATTTAGGAAAGAGTAATTCACTAGTAAGTTCATAGGGAAGTGATTTCTTGGATTGATTAGAAGGGAAAACACCTACATAAGCAGTAGTTGCATCTTGCCAATATCTTTCTTGGGATTCTTCAATAGTATCATGTTCATTTTTTATCTCTTTATCCTCCCACATAATAAGCATATCTATTGAGCATTTTAAGACACTTATTTTTCAAATCCATTTGTTCTTTGATCTCCCATTGAGTTCCTTCTATCTCTTCAAACATCTCCAACATCCACATACAACTTTGGGCAGCACAACTTTGTCCTTTCAACCAATCCATGAGATGATTACGGGGCACATCATACTTATCATCCCATGTCCTCATGTTCTCTTCATTAACTAGTAACTATGGTATGGATGCCCATAAGGATTAGACATGAGGTGGGGATAATGGAGGAGGAGGAGTGTAATGATGGGGATCAAGACCAACCTCAGCTGATTGTATTTGAACTTGTAATAATTCAATTTTTTCCTCTTGATATCTTGACTTAGATTCCATAGAATCATTTGATTCCTCATGATAAGACTCATAGGATTACTCTTGAGGTTGATAGGGACCATAGCATGAATGATAGGACTCACATTTGGAATTATAAGAAGACAATTCTTGATAGGTTTCTTGGTAGCCTTCCTCATAGGTTTGTCCAATAACATGATGTCTATATGGGAATATAGGGCTACCATGGATCATAGGATTGGTAGCTATTGTGTTAGCACTATTGAGGATTAAAATATGGTTCATAGCAAGGTTGATAAGGAGGTTCATGATATGAATATTCACCATAACTATTCATATCAACCTCATATGTTATATGGAATACAAAAACTGATCAAAATCTTCAATGAGATACTTTTGGACTGTTTACAGACAAAATTTATCATTCAGAGTCGCCATTGGTGCTAGATTGTTTGCTTCCAAAAGTTGATTAGGGGAAAGACACACCAATAATCTTTCAACTCTCTGAGACATTGATCCCACTGGGCATGTTATAATTTTTGTCACCAAATATTTCATTTTAGAAGAGGTTTTTCAAGCCTCTTCCATATTTGGGCAACATAGAAACACTTCCAGGTATGTGGGTGTACCTATAGTGGAAGTGAGCCTCTAGATTTAAGGTCTAGCTCCCCTAATGTGTCTTGGAATGCTTATTACCTATCTAATGCTTGCTTGTGGTGAAAATAATTAATATTTTTCATGAAATTAACCTACTCTAATGAGGTGATACACCAAGATGTTTTCCATATGACCATTATACATCTTGTACTAAGAGACAAGGCATACAAGCTAACTCCCAAGTCCTAAGAGATTCTAACATGAGTATTTCAATGTGGAGGTGAGATGCATGAAATATATCCAAGGTAAGTGAACTATAGGCTAATTTTAGACACTAAGGCTCATTTTACACTTAAATTACATACCCATACACTTGACAACACTTCACATGACCTGCTAGAATAAGAACTCTTGTATAAACATGAGAGGATAAGGGAAGAAAGGATAGAAGATTATCACTTTGCATCACCATACATCAATTTGAACACTTAAAAAAAAATTCATTAACTTAAAACAAACTTTCATTAATTATTCAAAGGCAAAGTACAATGTCATTCCAGTAGGGCTTCTCCATACATAGAGTGGAATTCTTCACAAAGGCCAAAATGGCAGCTACTTAGATAACTTAAGAAAGAAGTGGGAAAAGAGAAGTCCAAAGGTCACAAGAACACTTTTCATGTCGAGAGGGAAATTTACATGTGCATTATAATGTATTGGGAGATAGACCATGCAAGGTCTAATAGGACAAATGGCTCTCCAAGTCATGAGACTCATGAAATGTGGCGTAAGAGTTCTCGTTTTGTACAAGAAAATTGCCTGCATCATTCAACTATATTTGAACATCCCAAAACTTACTAGGGATAAATATCATGATTGAAATGATAGGGATAGGTTTTATACATGCTCCTCCATGCATTGGTTTCATCCCTAATCATTTGGAATCTTCTGGAAGTGAGCCATCATTGCCTACAGTCAAAGAAACTCCTCTTCCACTCACCCCTCACACTTGGCCTAAAAATTGGCTTCAGTTTCTCAAGAAAATTTTTACAAGGGGTGAATGACACGTTCCAACATCCTACATGGCCTTATATTGCTTAGGTACACCTTAAATAGGCTCCCACTTGAAGTTTTCACACTTCTCATTATCTTACTCACTTTTCCAGTTCTGACTAGCTAAGATGAAGCTAATGGTTAACACACTTAGAATATTTTTGGTGCATTAAATGGTCATGGTGAGTTACAATAATTCTTTAAATTTCTCCCAAAGTTGATTTCATCACTTGAAACTTCCTACAACTTGTAAAACATTAGAAATAGTCAGAAATATAGTTTCCCTCTTGTTAGTACAAGTAGGTTAGGACAAAAGTTGATGGGGGATCCCTGAAGAGTCCTCTATAACCTCCATCCACTTTCATGGTCACTACATCCCATTTGGATAGCTCTCCATCTTTGTTTTCTTGGTCAGGTCCTTATCCAGGGTTTAGTAGGGTTTTAGGTCCTTCTTGCTCTTAAGCTTTGTTCATAGAGATGGAACATTAGAAATTAAAAAAATTAATAAAAATATTAATGTTCAATACCCCTTCAACCTCCCCAAACTCCTTATATCTCCATGCACAACCTCAGAGAAGATGTGAGCATCTCAATTTAGCCTATTGAGCTTGGTTCCTCATTCTACACAAGCCTAATGTGACTTTAATCTCAAAAATAAATTCTTTATGTTTCATCTACAATATAGAAGCTTATACACATCTTAAATATCCCCATAAACATGTTCCATCTCAATTTATTGATCACCTAAGGTTAGAAATAAATTTGACCCCCCATTTGGTTTTAGGCCTAAACCATGCCTAATAGGCCTATCTGCATACTTGGTATTTTAGACCATAATGTTGAGTTTATTCCTTATATGCATGGTTTATAATGTTTTTTTATATGTCATACATCCTCCCACACCTCATTTAAATGTCCAATTAGCTCTTGGTCCACCCTTTTATCCCTACTTTCCAAGACTGCAGGGTTTGCACTTCTAGGGAAGTACCCTCTGTCTAAGACAAAACAGAGGGTACTTCCCCTACTTCCTCAGACCAAATAGATATTAGAGGGGATTATCTAATGATTTATACCCTCTACACTAATTTTTGGCTTTGTATCAGTTCATTAGACCTCCCAATTCGTTCAAAATCCAATACAGACCCCTAAATGGAAACTATGTGCAAGATTTGGGATATAGACTGTATGTTGCATCATTGGGGTTCTCTCTATATTTTTTTTATACTACCAAGAGCCTATATATAATATCATTATCATGATGAATGTTTTCCAATCCATTCATCATTCCAAACTCCCATGTACCCTTTCACACACCTTGATGGATCAAGTTCAAATGTAACTTTTGATTGTATTTCTTATTTTGGAGGGGCACTTGTAGGTAGTCCTATATATTTTAGGCTTTAAAAAACATTTCTAATAATTTATTAAATATTTATGATGTCAACCTTCATTTATATAGGTCATTTTATTCATGTTCAAGTCCTGTCACACTCAAGAAACATAGTTGTTTGCCTCACTGTTATGTCATAGTCAACTACAATTGACTATGTAGGGAGTCTTGTAGGTGAAACTGTATGGTTTAGGCCTTATGTGAATGATTTATATTCTCCTTGAAGTTCCCTATATCTTTACATATTTACATTTTTTCACCTTGTGCTGAGAATGAGGTCCATCATCAAGGTTATCTAGCCCAATCTCCATGATAACCCTACAGCATGCATGTAGGTATCCATTTTATGATGAAAGAGAACCTTGTAGGTGGTATTATGGGGTCACATTCTATATTTTAACATTTTTTTATGACCCTTGAACACAATTAGGCTCATTTTCAACATTTAAGACCACCTACCATTGAAGACATGCCTATACACTATCATCTTGGAATGCAAGGTCACTTAAAGATTCAAATCTTATAGATGATAATGAAAGAATTCAATGTTCAAATGGGCAACTTTGAGGCCCCCAACTTTTACTTTCCACAAGTAAAATGCCTCACTCCTTATGCAATGATTTTTTCCTATGTGGATGTTGGAAGGCACACACATTTAGTTACCTCTAAACTCTTGGTAACCTTGTTAAAAGATATCAACAAGGTAGCAAGGTGCTCTATTTTCACATTTTAGGGATTTGATCCCTGAACACAGTATTTTCACCTTTGATCATGGTTTTCACTTCTATTTTCCAACCTAAAACTTCAAATAGGTATTCCATGATATACACAACATATTAGGACTCCAAAGAAGGTTCCAACTTGTCCAATTTTTTCCATACATGTACCTTCATATCTCTGTGATGCCACCTATAAGTGGACATTTTCATATACAAGCATTGAATGTAAGTGTAGACAATGTGCAATGTATTTGACCTTTAATGAGTTTTAGACCTACCTCAAAGATTGCAAATATACTCTTTTCATTATCAAGGACCTTGCTCAATTCAAATACTCCCTCTCAACATTGTTGATCCTCATGAGGTACCTGTAGGCATACATATTCAATGGGTTGATTGTATATGCATATGGTATTGATTGTCACAGTCCCTTTATACACTCTTTGAACTATCCAACTTGTTTGTTTCTAATTTTAAATAATGTTTAACATCTTGATACTTTCACTACACCTCCATGAACATGCTAGACAGGCTCCATACACATGATTCAACATGATTGTAAGTGAAAGTGGGTAAAGAGCTGACTATGAGTATGATAAGACTAAATGTTTGATCAAAGCATGATGTTGTAAGACCAAACATGGAAGGGAGGTGATCATTATAACATTGAAACATGTATAACATCATATTACATCCACATGAGACCCTTGCATAAAACCAAACATTCTGTAAACAAGGAAACTTGTCTAAGACCTCACATGGTGGCACCTTCCTATAACATGAGATGATTTGGCTATCAAAACACCTTAAAACATGAAACCAAGAATAGGGAACATGAGATGAAGATGTTCATGTCTTCTAAAGTACATTCCAGCAACTGGATTGTATGAACTTGTCCCAACAAGAGCAAACACTATAGGGTATGGTAAATGTTGTCACTTGAACTTGCACCTAATGAGGAGATGGGACAAGTTTATCCTTTTTCAAGTGAGACAATGGAACCACCTCAGGGATATGGGTATCTCTATTAGGAGGTGGATCTCTAGGTTAGGGGCTAGCTCCCCTTGATGTATCAATAAAGCTAAAATCCTACTACTAAAGTTGGGGATAAAAAGGGATAGAGGTAACATGAAAGTAAACCTATTCTATGGGGTGATACACCAAATGATTTTCTCTACTCATACCTTTGACATGATCTTGTAACCAAAAACAAGTTACATATACACTTCACTCAATATAAACTCTCTCTCTCACATCAATGCTTCAACATGGGCAATAGGCATTCTAAGACACTCTATTGAATGAGATATTCACTATACCTAAAACCTCACTTGACACTTCTTCTTGGCCTACAATAAAGAGATCATAACACACTAGGTACTAATATGAGTAACATGTGAAGGTAAATAGACATCACACTTGCACAAGACTAAACACTATCATGTACACTTAGTGAATTCTTATAATGAGGTAAAATTACTTATCTTTATTGATTTAGGGCACAAATTTTGTAGTTATTTTCTATACCTAGCAAAGAGATTACAAACAATGGCTAAAAAGGCTCAATTTATAGAACTTGGAAGAAGAGAGAAAGAAGAAAATTTGAAGAGGCACAAGGGCATGTGTCACCAATGTCAATATCAGTTATAAATGCATGAGAGGTAGGTATGGGGTGATCCATATCATTTTAGGAGTTTAAAATGTCATTTCCAATCATCCAAGACCTGCAAATAGTCAAGAAACTCCTTTTCTATGCATATAAAACTACCCCTCATAATTGGCCTTAAAAAACTATCCTAACTCTAAAATTGATCAATTTTGATGATGAATCTAAGTAGGATGGGTTACTAAGAGTCCCTCACATACATTGGGAAGGCTCATGTCCCTTCCTATCATTTTGGCCATGCATAATCATACTTGGTAGTCTCAAAATAGCCCTTTTCCCTTCACCTCTCACACTTGTCACATTTAGTATCTTAAAAATTGAAATATGATACAAAAAATAAGAGTAATTAAATTTTTAAGGAGTTATAATACCATAAATTACAATAAATTGGCCTTAAGAGGCTCCTAAAATGAAGATTCACCATTTTCTCCAAGTCTTCTCTAGCTGGCTCACTAGACTAGCTAAAAAGAAAGAGATGGAAGGCACAATTAGGAGATTTTACACTTGATATAATGACCATGGATACTTATAACAAGACCTAATATTCCCTCCAAAAGTGATTTTATCTCCTATAAGTTCACCATGCCTACACAACACAAAAAATGGTCAAAATAATCCCTATTATCATTTTTTCATATAATTATGTACAATCCAATCCCATAGATGTGATCCTCATGCAGTTTTCAACAACTTGTCTTCATCACTCATGATCAAATTCATCCATATGGAGTCACTTCTAGCTTTATTTTCACCATCAAGTCCTAAAACAAGGTTAGAGAGGGTTTTGGAGTGACTAGCCCTCTTAACCTATATTCATAAAGATGACACATTATAATTCTTTCAAAATTCCATTGAGGAATCCTCAAGGACCTTATACAAATATCCTAAATTTCTCCAGATCCCATGCATAATATCATGAAATTTATGAACATTTCAACTTAACCATTCAAGCCATTTTATGCATTTTGTGAGGGTTGGGGAGCTTGCAAGCCAATAAATGGATTATTGATGAGTTATCCTAAAAAAAAATTGTTAAATAACCTATATATGCACCCCAAAAACATTTTCCTATCATTTTATTAGATCTTCAATATCCAAAAATGAAAACTTACCCCTGTTTGGCATTAGGCCTAGACCTTGCAAATAGGTTTGCCTGCCATTTGAGACTCCACTTGAGCTTCTAATGCCTTAATTTGATCCTATGAAACATTAATAAACCAATTTTAAGTCATGTAAAATGTCAAAAAATCACATGACCCTCAATTTGGCTTTTAGGCTTAAGGATTCCCTTCACCCATGACTGTAACCCTCCTTGGTTAGAGAATCTTGTTTGGCTCCAGAACATATATCAAGGTGTTTTAGATTTTATTATGTCTTATATATCTTATAAAATCACCATTTTGTCCCTTTTTTTCTTCTGGTCCATTATTTCAACTTTTTTTCCAAAATTGCCACCTTCATGCATGCTAAAATAGCCCCTACTCTGAGACAAAACATAGAGGTTTTTCCATGTTATATGATAAAATATTACTATTGTATAGTTTAATATGGGTCATAATGGTACTATGTACCAAATTTTATCTCTTTAATCTTCCATTTGACCCTCCAACTCATCAAGTTCCCAAGGTAGACTTTTGAAAAGGCATAGTTTGAGGGTATGCAGGGTATAGGATGTATTTGGAGGTCTAAGGGTTTGACTTGAGATTTATTAGGACATTTAAGGATAATTCATACCTTAAATTATTTATTTAAACCATAGCATATCCTTTTATCCCCTAAAACACCTTCTTTGCTCTTAGAAACATGGACTAGGCCTATGACTGCCTAGAAAGGGAAATCACTATTCTAGGCCTAGCTGTAGGTTAATTTGAGCTTGGTTGATGCTTTAGGAACACAATAAAATTCCATCTGATGTTAAAAATAAAATATTATTTCTTTTACACTATTTTTCAAGGCTAAAACTCACTCCTTTTCATCAATGCATCCCTCATCCCAAGATTAGGCCATCTTGTGTGGACTAAGACATCCTTAGGCTCTACCTGTAGGTTTAGGTCTAGGTTTTGATTGGTGTTTTTGGACCTCCTTTACATGGTTATTATTTAATGAGTAAATACTTCTTTATAACTCACTTTTAAATCCTCCAAACCACATCAATTCCATGCTTAGGTCTCCAACTAGTATACCCCTGCCTGCATGGACTGAGACAATCACCATTCTACCCCTATAGGGTGCACCTTTGGCAGATTTGGGTCTTGTAGATATTGTATTTAGGTTACTCCTAACTTCCTTGAGATTAATTCTCACTCATTTAATTTTTTATCCACCTTAATAACTCTAGACCAAGCTCAAACTCCAAACTTCTACCTCACTGTCTGTCTTAGTCCATACATACCTATAGGTACATTTGGGGGCATTTGAAATTTTTTTGAGGGGGTTTTGACTGTTATTGAAGGATTTGAAATCACCAAACCTCCTATTCTATTTTAAAGTTTAAAATAAGATTCAAACTCAACCTTTTATCTCATATACTTCAACTTTCAAGCAACCTCCTTAGCAAGACTGTCTCATGGTCTTTAGGCCTGCCTGTAGGTTGATTTGGCTCTATATGCACTTGATCATGTGATGTTTAGGATCGTCTTGAACCTATAGAGGTCGATTAGTTTTCATTGTGCTTGTATCCTCCTTGAATAAATCATAAAACCCCAACTAGATGCTTTGTTTACAACTTTATCTTATGCTCAGTTGTAGGTGGTTGTTCTCAGTCCCCTGTACAGATAAGGAAGGGTGCTTAGGGCACTTGAAACATTAATATTCACCTTTACCATGAGATGAAAGGTTGAAATTTGTCTTATCATACTAGCTTGCCCATACATGCTTGATTTTCTCTTCAAGAGGCTCTTGAAAGGTCAAAAGATTATTATTCCTTCCATTTCCTGTAGACAACACTGTCAACATTCAGTGGTTTTTTGACAATTTTGAGGGTCTCAAACTTCATCTTTCACTTACCCTTTGCTTCTCAAAATTGGCACAAGTATTTTATGTGGATAGGGATACAATTCCAATCACTCAAAGGCATTATAAACCTCTTATATCATGGCATATATTATTCTAAATAAGCCCTACGATCTCTGTTTGCAACATTTAGGGACTGAGAACCCAGAATAGTTTGATCAGTCTTTTGAAGTGAAACCTTGCCTTGACATAGCATTATTAGCTTCATAACATGAAAGCCATGGATCTTGTGTAATGTTTTATCTTAAAACATGAACTCCACCATGTATTTTACCATAGTATCTCCATACAATCCTCCTAGAGCTAAAGCATAAAGTGACTGTAAGCACACTCCGCAGACAAGGCAGTGAACAAGGGAGTATAGGCAATTTGCTTTGAAGGAGTATGCTAATTTGATCTCTCATAATTTGATTCAATTTAATAACTTTAAAAACATTAATTTAATCATACTAACATCACCATGGAGCCCCTTTGACGTTGGGAAAACCCATATTACACCCCTGAAGCAACCAACTTGAGAAACAAGCAAACTTGTAAATATCCTTCAAGGGAAATGAGAGAGAAAGTTTTGGATGATTGAAACATAATTTATAGGACCCTATTTCCACTTTAAAATACCTTATCAAACTCACACATCTCCCTAGATTCCTGAAAATAAGAAACATATGCAAACTTACACCCCTCTTGAATGTAATTCCATAAAAAGCTGCCTAGAGTGTAAGCGATTATTCATGAATTATGAGCCAAAAATATGAGACTTATTATTATTAAAATTAATTACACTCATATTAAAATCTACCCCTGGAATCATTCTTCTTGACTCCACCTTTGGCTTCCATAGTGAGTGCTTGAACTTGCCCTTCTTTAGCTTGCCAATGGAAAAAGAAGAGAAATGAGTTACAGATGAAACTTTTTATGAAATATATGAAGTCCAAACATGTATATAACCTTTATTTAGTTTAATAGTCACACCACCATATTTTTCAAGTAGCACACTTCCCAAGGAAGCCATACAAGTGCCCATTTCTCTCTCTTTGGCCAAGAAAATTGTCTTTTATTTGAACAACCTATAATTTTTAGTTAGTGACAGTTATTAAAGACCTCATAGGATACATGGAACATGTAAAACTCTTTTAAACTTTCATATTTCACAAAAAACATGTACAAAGCATTAAATGCACCATTTTGACCCCTTAAAAAGACTTAGAATGATAAAAGGACCTAGAGAACACTTAACCAAAGCTAGTACAACATCAATTGACACTGATTTACCTATTAAACACCCTATGAAAACATATTATACCCCCTTATATGCCTAAAAGTGATGTTTTTTACTAAAAAAACAAAATTGGTCAAAAGTGGCACACTTCCCAAGGAAGTCATACAAGTGCCCATTTCTCTCTTTGCCCAAGAAAACTACCTTTTATCTAAACAACCTATAATTTTTAGTTAGTGATAGTTATTAAATACCTACTAGGACACATGGCACATGATACAACTCTTTTACACTTGCACATTTCCCAAGAAACTCGTATAAAGCATTAAATGCACCATTTTGACCCCTTAAAAAGACTTAGAATGTAAAAGGACCTAGAAAACACTTAACCAAAGTTATTAAAACATCAATTGAAACTAATTAACCTATGAATCACCCTATGACAATATATTATACCCCCTTATATGCCTAAAAGTGAAGTTTTTTACTAAGGGTGCCCTATTTTGACCTAAAAGTCAAAATTGGTCAACAAAAAATAGTGAGCAAAAAAACATAGTCAACTTGTTAGATATGATTCATAAAGCACAGTTGACTAATCCTTGAATTCTTATTATGTAAATGAATCTAAGTGTACTATCACCCCCCAAAGGTGTTTGACCGAAAAGTTCTTCAACTGGCCATACCAAGCATAAACTTATTGACTGGTTCTGTGTGCATGGTGGAGCGATAGGAGAGCATAACAGTTTTAGATCAAATTTGACACAAATGAATCTGAGGAAGCTAGAGAGCCATTCCATGACCTTCTCTTACGTGTCACTCTCTCTCATAGGTCATACAAGTGCCAAACTCTTCTTTTTTCAGTGGTCTTCTTGATTTTTAATTAGAGCTATCGATCTACTATGAAGATTGGGTACTCGCATGATAAATTAGGTAGAACTAAAAGGTTTTTTTATTCTCCTCTTTTAATTTACGAGCCTACTGCACCCCAATGAACCTATTATCACCAAATATTTAGCCTTAAAAGAAGGTGTTAAATCATCTGTACAAGTTTCAGATGGGACTGATATTCTTGACAATGAATCTGACATCTTGGACGTTGGGAAGGAAACTAGGACACTTGGACACCTTGAAAACCATGCAACTTGCATATATGACCCCAAAAGGACCCTTAAGTGACTCAAAATTACATATAGGCTAATTAGACCATGACCAAAGCTAAAATCATATGATGGCATTAAATACACCCTATAACATAATATTAGACCCCTATAAAAAAATTTACTATAGGGGGGTTAACCCATTTTTACTTGTGGTCAAAAATAGTCAATAATGGCTTATGGATGCCACCCCACAAATTATGTCATTTGATGATGCAGATATTAAGATTCAATTTCTAATAAATAAATCTTCAATAACTTCCATGGATTTTCCACTTAAGCACTTGATTTGGTTTAATTTGCCTAAGTGAGATTAATCAAAATTTAAGCAATTCTTTAGAAATTGGTTGCACTTAATTAATCAAACTGGTCAGAATATCATATTATTGGGTCATAATTTGATTAAATAGGAATTAGAAGGTGATGTTAGTTACGTATAGACCAATATCCCATTTAGGATATTGTCGACACAAAATAACACATGCACGTGTCATGTGCTTCTGAATTTTAAAAAAAGAGTGATGCAGAGCACCAAAATGAGTTTTCAACATTTTGACTCGAAATGATTTGAGAAAAGTTAATAATCACATAAAATGCATTGCCCCATTTAGGGATACATTATCCTAAATCAGCACTTGTATACGACAAGCTCAAACCATTTAGTGTGTTTAAGTGATTTTGGCCCAAATTATGCGTTTGAGTGCGTTTCGAGTAAGATTGACAATTTCAACATAATGGTGTTAGGAATTGGATGTCTACAAGGGGTACATGCCTGCAATAATAATGACAAATTCCTCATTATTTAAAGCTCAACATGATCTGACATATTTCCTTCTACGAGGCACCAAACCCTAAAAATGCACCCAACTATGTGTAATTTCCACTGATTTCTTAGATTACAGAATGCAAATAAAGCATTGCAGGTTCCTAGATCAGATTTTAAAGGAACAATAAATCATAGAAAAATGAAATCAAATCTTAGTACTTATTCACTCCTCTCAGATTGAGGAATTCCTTGGACTCCATTCATTTGAGAATGTTGGCATCAAAATGTTTACCTTGTGCGAAGCATTTATCAATATCTGATATCGATTAATTTGAATGTTTGGGATGAAAGATAATTGTTAAGTTTTTAAATATACTCTTTGATGGTTGCTTGGTGAACATGTCAGCCAAAATGTTCGTATGCATGCTAAAATTGGATGGTTATGATCAGGGAGAACTGATGGCATTCTAATTGTATTGCAAGATGATACTCATAGAAAATAGACAAAGGAAATTTTGAAGGAATAATCATATTTAACCCAAAAAAGGGATGTCAAGAAACCAAGCACATACACAAAATATTAAGATAAAGCACTTGAATTTTGGACAACTTTACAGAATTTAGAGCTAGCAGTCATTTAGAGAGATATGGCTCAATAGTTGGAAGAAAAACGCACCTAGAATTGAGATATAAGAACCTACTTCTTGTATAAAGATTAAGTTATAATTGTTTGTAGTGGTCCTATTTTCCCTATTTGAAATAAGAATTTTCATGATAAAGTAGCATTTACACAAGTTCATTAAAGATGAGACTGTTTTTATATAGGTTCAAACTAGAATGTTTATGCTTTAAACTAGATAAGTAAACAAACCAAAAAAGAGAAAACAATAAAAACATAGGAGTTTGTAGAGATAATACTCAGCTTATAAGTTTAATTTTAGTTTGCAAGGAAAAAACACCTTTTAGTCCACAAGTTGAACCCTATAACAAAATTAAGCTTCGCATAGCCAATAAGGAAAACAAGAAGTCCAACATGCATAAATTATCATCTAAGTTGAATCCAAACCAGTTTAAGTGTGTGAAATTAATTCTTAAATAAGTTATTCTACAAATGAAAAGAATTTCATATAGTTCAATATCCCTCCCTTGGGAGTACTGACAGGGCAATTTGCAAATCACTACCTTTCCCACATGTTAGTAATATAAGACTAGTTAAAACTTGCAAATAATGCATAAAAAATCCATACCCAAGTGGAAAAATGTAGTAAAACTCAAATACATAACTCACCTTGAGAAGTTCATAAATGTAGTATCAAATATAATCTATTAACGTTGGATACGGGACTTTGAAATCTGAATTGTTTACATATTCAAAAATTATACTGGACATTTTTATTGTTGGTCCCAAACTATACCCAATAGTTTCACAATATTTGGACCTCCACAGAGGTTCTACAATATTTTTATTTCTCTCTTGATCTGCTGCAGCAAATGCAATTTCTTTGCAATACTATTGTAAAATAAAACACCAAATGGGATTATAACAAGAACTCAAGTTGCTTTAAAAATTAGAGTGAAATACACTTTGTTTTGACACTATTTGTTTAGCCAATGTCCAAATTGCATTAGTAATCATTAAGAAATAATTTATAAGCAAACCTAAGATAAAACCCCACAAGAAGCCCTGCATCTTATGTTACTTGGGGATGATTTATTCTTTTTTGTATCTAACTACAAAACTTGATAAATCTATAAAATCATCCACATATAGAATAGAGCTAAAGTTCTAATCATACTGAAGCTATTTTCTAGTGTTGTTCTAAAATGCAAAGAGCAGATATATGCACAAAGGGGACAATTTGACTTAATTGTCTGGAGGATACACCACCTATTACACCTATTTAATAAGGCTTCCTAATCTACCATCAGAATCCTGTAAAGAATGCACTTTTGAAAACATCTGGGTATTAGTTAACTTTTTGTAATACAAAAAACTAGTTAACTTTTTGTAATACAAAAAACTAGTTAACTTTTTGTAACACAAAAAATTAGTTGACTCTTGTTGATTTGGATTTAAGCAAAACTTTAACCAACCTATGTTGACATTGCTTGGTTACACTTGGTGTAAAAAGATTAACTATAAAAATATACCATTGAAATTTCAGATTAATTGTTCCACCTTTTGTTGTGTCCTAATCAAAGGTGCTTAAGCATTTTCCTTCAGGGGGTTGTCACTTTCAATTGTAGGCCTTTGCAGGGGACCAAGTTCATTATCTCCTTTCAACACATTCTGGATAATAAAGGTGTCAAATGCCCTTTGCCTACATTGGAGTAGAAAATTCATAGTTTTTTATGCATTCTTAAAGTTGTGTGAAACTAGATAATGCAAAGCAATGTAGCAACGAATAGCCTACTTGGTTTGGATACTTAGGAGCATCTTAATCTATAAGCATAGAATTCATCTGAATATATATATTGCTCAGATTTGGTGTCAATAGTTGCTGCAACAGTCATTCTTGGAACAATTGAACATGAAAGAAAACTATTTGGATACATTTTTATATTTCTAATAGCCAAAAAACATTAATTCATCCTATGATAACTTTTCTCTTACCATTTTAAGCACGTGGATAATTAAAAATGACATTTTTTGATGCAGTCAAAATAATAGAAATGGAATGGCTAATCACCTCTACCATTGTATACTCTTAAAGAGATTCAAAATCAATTAGAATCAACCCTTACCAAATCAAAGTAAATTTTTACATAAAATGTGCATCAAAACCCTAACAGGTTGAGTAATTAATAAATTTGATAAGATCAACAAAACCAGAAAACCCTGTCAAACATGACTATCCAGATAATTCAAAATACATAAGAATGAACCCCTAACCACAACAAACCAATTTTACACATAATGTTTGCATAATTCTAACATCAAAACTCTATAGTGATGAAGAATTCATAAATTCAAGAAAATTCAAACATTCAAAACCCTGGCAAACAAGGTTGTAAAGATGATTCAAAATTTAACTCCTAACCATGTCAAAGATATTTTCAAAGGTAACGTGCACATAAATTTTTAATCAAAAAACAAATGGGATTGTAAAATTTTGGTAGATAATATGTGAATAACTCTTTAATCAAAAAAACCTAAGGTGTTGAAGAACTAATACAAAATAAACAAAAGGTACAAACAAGACTTGAAAGGCGATTGAAAATACATAAGAGCTTAACTAAGTAACAAATCAAAGTAAATTTTTACATCTATTGTGCAAAGAACCATTCAATCAAAAACCCTTAGGGACCATCCCTATATATTTTAAGAGTAGTTGTGCAGGCTATTGTTGAGATTTGAACAGCGCAAGCTTTTTGATTTTGATAAAGAGACTCTATCTAAACTTTACATACAGAATTTACAAGGATATGTGCTTAGCTTAAACTTGCTTACCCTACACAGGCAGATGTAATAGAAATATATATATTATTCTTTGGTAAATGTATACTAGATATGTTTTAATTCTTTTTTTTTGACATCCACTATTATTTATGGTTGTTCAAAAAATAGGTGATTGTCATAACACACAAGGAGAAAATGGCATGTGTTTTAGGGATTATTAGGGATTTGTTAAATATTCATAAGAAGTTTTGAAAACCGTAAATATTCACACTAAAAGTGCTATAAAAAAATAAACATTAATATTTAAAATCAAAGGCATTTTTGCTTCACTCAACACTAAGCACATTATTTACATAAAAACCAAAAAAAGGGTAGAAAAAAGTCTATAAGACTAAAACAAAATAGGTTACCTCAATAAAATTCCTTCATAGATAAAAAAAACCTGCAAAATTTTGTAAGTACTATTACAATACTCCAAAAAAAAGGCTCTTTCATGGCAATTTTTATCACTCAAACCCTATACAAGTTGTCACTTCTCAAAAAATGCACCAAATCAATGGCACTCCACACAAAAAAATGGCTAAAACTTCTCAACACAAGATACAACGTGAATGCCATGTATTTATTAAAAATACTAAATAGCCCAATTTTTTCTTATTGTAGCTAATGACCATTTTTATACAAATAAAATAAAGAGATTAAGCTTGCACTTCTCACCTCTTACAATTAAATGTTGTCTTTGTAAACATTTGAAACTCCTCAGGAGAAGAAGATAGATTCTATATAAGGGAGGGGATGAAGAGACAATGGGGTTTAAGGCTTTGCAGTGTAGTCTACAAGGACTCTGCTTGATTATAACCAAAAAAATTCTTATGCATCTAATCACTACAAACAAAGAAAAAAACTTTAACCCATTATGAAGTACCCTATTTTTTTAAGAAAAATTAGGTGATGGCATTTTTAAGTCATTCGGTGATATGTGCAAACTCCAATGCAAACCTACCAACCTGGAATTTTCCTCCAAGATGTTGTGCCTTTACAGTATAGAGGCCTTAAGTAATCATGTTGGGACAATCATATGAGGAACAGGGAAAAATATTAGTGCAAGAGCTTGTTGCGAGCTTTACATAGCTAAAAACTTGTAATGTCAAAGGTGTGTGCAGTTTAAGGTCATGAAGGCAAGGTTCCATTAAGCTTCAATGGTGGAGCCCTGCACAAAAAAATGAAGACTTACAACGAATATTGCTTAGTTACACGCTCATCATCAAAGTTAAACTTAATGTAAAACTCAATCATTTCTCAAAGTGTCACCTAATCCTTTGTCATTTTGAAACCATGCTTCTAATGTCAACATCCACTATTTGATTACAAAGGTGACAAAATTTTGACAAATAAATCTTTCTACCATGTCAAATGGACAAATAGATAATGATGTAATAGAACAATCCTGAAACAAGGCCCAATTCTTTTTGAAAATCCAATAGGAACAAATTCAACAACAAAAAAAGCTTCCCCTGATCCAACCAAATTCACACAATCACTTTGTTGGAAAATGCATGTCACAAAAGTGGGAACCTCCGAATTTATTAATTACAAAAAGATATAGAAATTCTAGGTGTAATAACTATTTTTATGCGATACATAGTCATAAAACCTAATAAATCGTTCGAGCATTCTATTGAACAATTGAACGGTATTTCTTGACTCAGGCAAAAAAATAGTAATATATCCTCCGGGTCAAAAATCACTGTTGTTCAAATCAAATTTAGGAGAACTGTAACAAAAACCCTGGGCAAGATATGGATGCATAATGAAGTTAATTTTGAAACTATATTTTCATTCACCACACTTGGCTATGGAAAAAGCAAGAGTATGATCATACCTCTTAGAGAAATCAAACTCAAAGTGATGATGAGCTTGTTCTTGTCTCATGCAATGGTGACCACCTTGCCCAAAACCCTAGTTTTACCACCAGCCTTGATCTAACCCTATAAAAACTTCTCAAAATAAGTGATGTGGTATTAATATTTTTATTAAATTGCAATATCAAATACCAGACACCTGCAAAAATACATAAGACCATAAGAGGCTGCCAAATTTTTTTTTTAAAATAGAGACTGACCAGTGCTAACCTTGCCCTGAAGCTTGCTCAACTCCTTACCATTCCTCACTGCTAGCTGCTCAATTGAGATGGGAGCTTTCGTTGAACAATTGCCAACAGGGGCACTACCCATCGCAAACAACAGAAAGCCACCACCACTACAAACATTAAGGGAACAATCAAACCTAACTTATCATAATTTAACGAAAGAAATAAAGCAAAGACCTCAAAATATGAAGCCAACAATAACATCTTAATATTTTAACCAGTAAAAAAAGACAAAAAAATATATTTTATATATTCAATTAAAATTCTTACAAACTTATATATACAAAGTAAACACATATTTCTCAGCACACCAAATAAGACACCCTGATTGACCACAACAACAAAAACTAATAAAAAAATAAACGAAAATAAAGCCAAGAGATATCCCTCCGAGTTAAAATGAGTAGGAGAAAGTTCCCAATAAGCGTGCACCCTAACTTTGGGCAACAAATTAAGGTGTCATATCATCACATTAGACTTCAAAAAATTTACCCATTTTAATATATCGTCTTAACTACTTGTAACTAAGGTTTCAAAGTCTAACACATTATACATTTTACGTATAACTAATTTTATCGCGAGAGGTCATAAAATGCATTTTTTAACCCTGTGACCAAGACTTAATCTTTGGAGTACCAATAGTTGTGCATTAGAGTATCAATACTTGAGTCTTACTTGTTAAGATATGATTGGTTACTTTTAATTTTATAGAATAAATTTTGAACAAGTTTTGGACACTACATGTTCAACGTCTGGTGCACTTTAATATTTATACACACCAACATATTCCATCAATAAAATATATGTTGACAAAAACCTTGTTCAACAATTGGAACATGCACAACTATTGAAACCTTCCCCTATTATAAATTTGAATTATTCAAATTATATTGCAAATAAATGATTTACAAGGTTCTTAATGCTCTCTTCAACAAATGTCACATAGAACATGTGTAAAGAGAACGAAAAACTTGTCATTGATATCAACCCATGCAAATAATGTGCTGGCACCCTTCCTTCTGATCGTTTATGAATTCAGCTTGGATTCAGCGTAGGTAACATGCAGATGTGCCTTCACTATCTCGCCCAACAACGCTTCCCCCACCCACGTCTACTATGCTATCGAGCTCCTTAAAACCTTGGAAGCAATTCACGATCTACTTCATCATTGTCATGGTAAACAATGTCAGGGAATCATTGATGATCTTATTAATGTGTCGGTTGTCTTTCCCATACTCCCATGTCTTTTTCATGAGCCTTTTGGAATGCATGGCAACCTTTATTAATGTGTGAGTTGTTCTTCCCGTACTCCCATATGTCTTTTCCATGAGCCATTTGGAATGCATGGCAACCTTCAAGCACACATTCATGCAGGGGTTATAACAATGCCATTAACACCTCATGAGTCTAAATCAGAACCACAAGGACAAGACTCGATGGATTATTCTTCTTCATGAAGAAACATTTTTCACTATTACGTAGGGCATAATGATGCTCATCACTTCCCTACGATTCACTCCAACATATAATATTCATTATTCTCCTAAATATATTCGATGCATAAAATTTGTTTCTACTTTACCTTCAAGATTATTCTCTCTTTTCTTTCTCAACCAGTAAAATCTAAGAATCTTTTCATGAACAAATTTTTAATTTTTTTATTATTCCAATTTTAATAGCCCTACAAGCTTAGAATTATGTATTTTTTAAGGTTTATTTATTGGTAGCATAAAACTGTCCAAATTGGAAAGCATATTAAAATGACTTGCATTCAAAAATCAAAACCCATGTTTTGATCAACAGTATTATTTGCCCTGCCTGCAATAACCAAGCACTGGTAGCAAAAAATAGGCACAGCCAACCGCAGGTACCATAGCCAATCATGGCTCTTGTCCTTATATGTTATACTTACTCAGAGATATGAAATTTTATGGTAACAATTTTAAATTTTAAAAAAATAATTATTGAGTGCATTTAATTCAATTTTTTTGAGACAAGTTATAAAAAATTACTTTAAATATTCGATGATGAGACATTCTTTCATTTATCATATTTATATATATTCTTATTCATCATCAAAACTTTTAAGTAATTCAAGATTTTATTCAATTTTTTTTATAGAGGATGTGTTCATTTAAAACGTACTCAAATTATTCACCTATGTGCTTAAAAAATATTGAAGCATTTTAATAGTAAAACACGTTTCAATAATAAAATTTAAAGTATATATATACCATATCTTCTTTTTCACTTATATACATACACACACATCAAAGTGGAGAAATAAACACCTAAAAATAGATCTAAAACATGTATTAATCATTTAATTACATGATTTTAAAATGTTCACGTATTTTTTATTTAGTAAATGTTATTGACATATAAAATCTCAATAACCCATGCGCTCTCTCTCAACTAAATTTTAATTCAACGAGTTTCTTTGACACTTAATGTAGTCTCTCCAATATTTTATTGAACACATTAGATCTTGCAAACAAAGTGAGACTAAGATCTAAATTATTAAAAATCAATATCAAACAAAGTAAACAATTTCTAATTTATCAAAATATCAAAATTAGGCCTACATTATTCACCTAATTTCATAATAATAAATTTATTTGATTTCCATTAATTATTTAATTCTTGATTTAAAATTTCTTATTCTAATATATTAAATTTATGCTTAATATTAATTAGACATACATTTTTCACCTAATTTCATAATAAATTTATTCAATTTTCATTAATTATTTAGTTCTTGATTTAAGATTTCTTATTCTAATATATTAATTTTATGCTTAATATTAAAAATGATATATATATTAAAATAGATTTAACTTGGACAAATCTTTATGCTTAATAGATAATATAAACATCATATTAAAATGAAATTAATTAATTAAAATTCTTTTAACAATAAGAGAGACTTTAAAGAATTAGTTTTCAATAAAAATTATTCTAGAATTCCATGCATCTTCCATAAAGATAATTTTAAAACTCAAAACCATGTCCTCCTTTACTCTTTTGCTTAGATAATTTGGTCCGACTAAACATAAAACTAGGTAATCAAGTTAAAAGTATTTGAACAATGTAACATCCTAAAAAGAAAATCATTAGAGAGAATCATCATGTTCTTTTATTCCCCAAGAAGTTATTTCCCTTTTGGAAGCTTCTAACAAAAGTTATGTCAAGCTAGATTTTGACAAGGTGCAAAAATAATTGTTTTGCCTAGTCTTCAAACCAATGTTTTTGTGTTTTGCCTTCAACATTCCATGGTCTTAAAACAATTGAAACTCTCAACTCTTCTCAAAGGTTTGAAAACCGCTATTGATTCAAATTTTAGGAAATTGTTCCATGAAAGATGATTTTATCTTGATTATCAATGCCATAAAAACAAGATCTAATCAATGACAACTCAATTGAATCATTCAAGATGCTCTCCATGTCATTTTTTTTTATGATGGCATATCTTTCTCCCACAACTATTATGAGACTAACTCTCCATCAAGTTTCTTGGCTAACTTTGGACCTCTTCACCTTCCTCCTAATGAAGATTGGCACATGTGAAAGCCCCTCTCTTTATAAAGAATGTAAAAAAAAATTTAAAAACAACTTGACTTACTAATAACTTCCTTTTATTTAAGTTATCATCATAGAAACCAATGATCTTACTTTTCATGTGTATTTGTAGTCTCAATGTTTGTGGGCCTATATAGTGATTGGAGATGGGGACTTCTAATATTGACACCTCCCTACCTTACAAGAATGGTTTCTTGGTGGTGTTTCCCTTAAGCACTTTTAAACTCCCATGAGATAACTTCTGAATTCCAACCTTCTCTTGTCACTAACTTATTGACTTTTATCTTTTAATTTGATTTGCTAACCAAATCTTTTTGTATTCTAAAATAAAAAACCTTTATTCTTTATTATTATTTATCACAAGCTTAATTACCACCTCTCAAAAATAGTGTTATACTATCCTCTCAACAAACATGTTGAGAGTAATAACACATGCCTTAAGACCATAATTTCGATAGAACATATTTTATTTGGAACAACTATAGCAGACTATCCCCTCTAATTTTTTTAAATACTTAAAAAAAAAATTAATTAAATAAATACCAAAAACCTATTTTTGAATTCATTGGAAACCAAACAATCTTATATCATTAAAAATTTAAATTCATCACAAATCATTTGAAATTAAAATCCTTCTGCACAAGGATGTGTATTTATCTCAGAACCTCCCAAATTATGTAAGTATAAGCCTCTATTTTCTTAAATAATTGTTGTATTGTACACATATTTAATTAGAATTTCCTTATCATCATTAAAAACCCCAATGCCATCAACAAATCACTTGAAATCAAAATTAACATTCTCCTCAAGGATGTCTGGTGTCTGCAGATTTGTAGAACCACCTTTCGACCAATCCAGAAAAAATTCAATAACATAAATAAATAAACAATAAATTCCAATTTTGTGGGTCTCTGAAGATTTGTACAACCAATAAATTCCAAAATTGGAACTGAAATCATGTTGGGCAAGGAGCTAGTACAGAAGTCTATAAAGCATTCTGCATAAAGAACCATGCCCATAAAATTTTATTTTTGCCTCGAGAACAAAGCCATCAAACATCTGTAAGGTGCATTTGAGGCTCGAAAGGAGAGGCAATATTGCAACAGAAAAAAAACTGAAAACAACACTAACCCAGAATAAATAATTACGAAAAGTCTTGCCATAAAGATATCCTGCCCTACAGGAACTGCTGCTCATTCTAAAATGTATAAACTTGAAAAAAACTGCTCTCTTCAAACCAAATTTAGGCAGATTTCCATTAAAATAAATCTATGGGATATCCCTAAAACCAGTTTTGCCATTAAACACTGTATTACAAGAAAACTCTTAATATCATCTTCCCTAAAACCCTACTTTCGGGATTGATATATATAAATAGATATAGCATTTACCATTGCGCTTACAAACCTACTATAAGGAAGATGTAAAGGGCAGAACAAACTTGTGCAGGGCACAACAAACTAGTGCAGGACTTTGTATGCCTCCAGAACAAAGCCCTCAAACATCCATTTGTTTACGTTTGGGACTCGAAAGGGAGGCAAAAATAAAACAGAAAAATATAACAAAATCACCTTCAAAATGGAGAATCAAAGAAAGCTTGATAAGCGATTTTGCCCATGGCGTGCAATCGTGTCATCCGATACTGCCATCCAGTGGCTAAACAGGTAGCTCTTATCGTAATGTGATTTTCAAACCCTGAATCTCTTTAAAAACCCACGAATAGGTTTCTCTCCTTACATTTCAAACCCTAAATCTCACTAACCTCTCCATAAAGTTTTGTTTCAAACCCTAAATTTCATTAACCTCCCCCATGAAGATTGGTTTCCAACCATAAATCTTCATAAAGATTGGTCTCAAACCCTATATCTCCTTAAACTCGTCATATTCTTTTGTAAAAGAACCCTAAATCTACTTATGCGTAACTAATTGACTTCTCAAAATTCCCTCGCACACTGATATTTAGTTAATTTCGAAATGTGTTCCGTTTCACTAAAAGGCCTCGCATTGAGTTAAAAAATACACT
Source organism: Torreya grandis (assembly GCA_037957365.1). Lineage (NCBI taxonomy): Eukaryota > Viridiplantae > Streptophyta > Pinopsida > Cupressales > Taxaceae > Torreya > Torreya grandis. Next base: position 1,020,634 of record JARHVA010001814.1, read on the forward strand.
TATGTCCCTTAAACCGCCCCCATATTTAGTAACCCCACTCAACTACACCTCAACCGTCGGAGCCTTAAAAATTTTCTAAAATCTTGAGAAACTCTTCAAAAATTTATTTTTTGGGTACGTGCTTAAGGTAGCATTTACATAGAACCATTGAATTATATAGAATATTGGCATCTCAGTTGGAAATAAATATATAGTAGATTACAATGATGAGTAAGCATACATCTAAATTAGTGAGCTCCTTCGGCCAAGTATCCATGAGTAAGGGGCATTTATGCCATCAAAGTCATCCAAGGCACGATTATGAACTTCTCTGTTTGACTCTCTATATCAAGTACCTAAAGATATTTGTGCCCTAGTGGATGGATATAAGCAACCATCATCCTCACCAGTCGGACTACAACCCGTTCAATAACTCCTCAAAATTTAAAAGTGGATGCCATGAAGAGGGGTATTATTTGTATTCTCGTTTCAAAGGATGATCATCTTAATTGGTTGTGATTTTTATGTGCATATAAGTAGTATTAAATATGTAAAATATAATAAATTACTTTTAATTGATTGTTTAATAAAATATATAAAGATATGAATAGTTGTTAGCTTTTAAATTATTGTTAAATAGAGTTTTGAGTCATTTTTATGTATGTAATAGCAGTCGTTTCTATTTTGTCATCGTAATCACTTCTATTTTTGTCATCGCAATCTTTATTGTTCGTGATAATAGGCAACCATCTAAACCTATGCTTCTATCAAATGTTGATCTAGCATGGAACAATGTCAATATCATACAAATGGTCATGGTCATTGTCAAAACTATATATATGGTCTTGGTAAAACCTATATTACTTTGGTTGGACTCGCAAACCATGACAAAATCTTGACTCATCTGTTGTCGTCTTTTTCCCTGGTTACGTGCTTTGATTCTTATCTACTTGAAATCAATAAATCCTAAAAATCTAAAATAGATAAGGGTTTGGTTTGGGGTTTACATAGACATTGTTAGTGGTGTCCCTTTACCCATGTAATTCGTCAACCCCTTAAAGATAACAAAGAAATATCAAAAAACATAAATTGTATAACAAAATAGCTCTAACAAAGTGCTTCAAGAATGCTCACAGTATAATAATTATTAAAGATTATATAAGTATTTGATTATCAAATGAATCTGATCACTAGTCTATTTATTGATTGAATTCTAACTTAAATGAAATTGGTGTGCATGACTGACTTGCAACAACTAGAAACGAGAAAGTTGGAAAGGGGTGGATGGGTCTATCCAATTGAGAGGATGACACAAAGAAATGTGTGATGGTCCTCATAGGTGTTAATATTGTGCAAATGATCCTGGAAGTAGGAGGTTAGATGAACACAAGGTGGAAGTCGCTATTATGATTCAATAATGCCAAATTTGGATCAATCACCCATAAATAGACAAATGTGCATACAATGTAAAAAAATATGCCAAGGGACAATTTTTAATTGTCAACTTTTTACCTCGCTTTGAGTTGTGTTCATAGCCACAAAGTGGGGGGTGAGAACATGCACTTCAAAATAGAAAATATAAAAACGTATATAAATAGTATTGCAAATTTTAGACTCTAAATATTGATATGTTGAGTCTTGGTACCTACAAAACCACACTTACCTTTCTTTCTCAAATGTGAGTGAGTGTAAAATAGTAAATGTTAATCGCATAAGGAGATATCTCATTTGTCCTCAATGTGTAACGGAAGTCCCATGGGTCCATCATAATGTTGAAGGAGATAGAAAGTGGAGTGGACTTGAAACCATATGTGTCATCAAGGAATAGACCTCCACATCTAAAAATAGATACGGGTCACCGATTCATTATGTCTTTAGAATTGAAATTGAAACCTTATAGTTTTTGAGTGATGGCCCCTTAATCCCATGTCATAATGGATAAGTTATGTACAATGAGACTTGAAAATTGTCACAAAAGATATAATTTCCCCCTTGAGATATGAGTGAAATGCATGGAACATAACGAAACACTTATCTTTAGAAAAGAGAAGATTGCCCTTGCATACAAATGTCATGGAAACATATGTAACATCATCATATATTATAAATATCATAATTAGGCATGTGAATTTAGACATCAAATAACATCATTCATTAACATTAATATAACATTAAATATTAAAAATACATCACAAACTGCATTATCATGTATAATTTGAAATCTTGTATTATCGCCATGTGGCATCATGTTGTAATGTGCCATAACAACTTAAGTAAAAGCATATTATTTAACCCTAAAATGGTTTTATATTGAGGTCATCCAGGGTTAAAAGGGATAGAGATAACCTAGTGCAAAAGGGTGATAAACTATCTCTATAGCAGGTCAATTACAAGCTAAACTTAAATGTAAGTATACATTGAATTTCTTATGTTGAGTTGTGCTAAGAATAGTAAGTACAACTAAACTATGTATAAAAATGACAAAAAAGTAATGTACTTAGTTATTTATGATGTTAACACAATGTTGGATCTAGAATAGGTAGAAAGTAGACTAGAATATGATTCTAGAACAATTGTCAGATTCTAGATTTGACACTTTTGGAGTCATTGACACTAACGTCAACCTAGGACGGTTGAGTCAAAGCTACTATTTGAACTCGATGTAAATGTCCTATAAAAATACCTATTATAAAAGGATGTGATCACCTGGATGCTTTTGGGTTTTTCTTCACCTTTAATCCGATGCATTCAGATCTGAGCCATGGATTGCCATTCCTCATGAATTTATAAAACCCTAGTTCTTCATCTTCATAGTGACCTTGAGATAAAATGGGTTAGTGGATACATGATGTCAAGTTGACCCCAAATACCTATCTATCAATGAGTGTTTCCTACATAACTAATACTCTAAAGAGGGCTTTAGATTGATGTAGTTCTCCCCTACATGTTGGCTTGTGTGTGAATCATGCAATATGTGCAAAACAAGTACAATGGTGACCTAGCTTGTAAATTGGCAAATCGGACTCGTGGGTTGATCCTTTAGTACTTTAGACTTGTAGATATGTTATTTCTATGACTAGTATGAAAATAGAGAAGCTTTATTCAATTTAATGCTTGATAGAGTATTTTTTATAAGTTGCCTTCGTCTCTCTTGGTCTTTTCTAGGTTTTCCTTGTGTGAGGAATGAATGAAGATTGTTCTTGTATTTATATCAATCCCTTTGGAGAAGTAACTCACATTAAAGCACTTAGGTCAACTATTATGATATGTTTCATTTATAAAATAGATGACTTTAGGGCACTCGACACTTGCGTCAGGTTAAGACACTCAATGCAAGTGTCTATCTCGAATGTTAGTGTCTAAAGAGCAGGAACATAAGTACAGACTTAGAACTCATAGAGATGGAAGAAAGTACATTTTAAGCATTACGGGAAAGATAGAAGGCCAGGGTCATCAACATAAGGTTGGTTGGATTAAGAGATAGCCCAAGGAACATAAGATATATCAGTTGTAAGACTTGTGGAAGTGGAAAAAGGTCTATAATTGAGAGGAATTACCAAGGTCTGAGTTTGCCAAGTGTACAAGACCGAAGTGTTATATAATCCATAAATATTGTCTAGATTTGCCCCTCCTTTAATCTAGTAATGAAATTGCTAGTTTAAAGGAAAGGAATGTGTACTTGCTTGTGTATAATGCACCTTGTCTTTGCATGTGCCCAACTTGAGTGCTTTGTTGGTGACTGACCTGGGTGTGTATAACACACCTCATCTTTGCATGTGCCCAACTTGAGTGCTTTGTTGGTGATTGACCCACAACCAAGAGCATGTTACAGTGCATAATCAGTGCATAAAATCTAGAATTGAAAGTACTTAAAATAAATTGAAATTGAAAGAGCATGGTTTAGGAGTACACCTGTGTGGTGATGTGACTGCCTTGCCTGCTGGCAAGTTGATTTGAAAAATATGTATCATTGTAAGGCTCTGAAATTAATATTATGATAAATATAGATAAATCTAGAAAGTGCATATATCCAAAGAGATGGAGAGAGAGGTTGAAAGGCATATGCCCCCAACCTTAGAGCAAATATGAGTTGCCACCTGGTAGTTGAGATTAACTCAACCGTGCAATCCAATGATGCTTATAACTTGGTGAGGTTGGATGATACAATCAAGTCCAACCTAAAAACTTTACAAGATTGAGTGATTTAATAACCTCAACCATACCAAAAAGTGAACCAACTACTACAGTAGATTAGCTTAATAAAATCCGTAAAAGTCTACCTAGGGTATTAGTATGTAAAAGATCATAATGTATTAATAGTCCATAAAAAGAGTTTTGAAATTTGAAAATGATTTAGATTTTACAATATTAGGCACAAATTGTATATGATATGCACCTTAGATATGTCTCATGCTGAAACTATGTATAATAATGGTACTAATATATAAAATTATATCCCAACTATGAATCTGAATCATATAATTATGTGTTATGGATGTTGTGTGGCAAGATCAGATGAACTATGAGAGGGATCAAGAGACACCTAAGCACAAAATATCATGCTTAAGACATAATAAAGGCAAAGACTATACTAAAAATAAAACACATCAGCCCAATTAGCCATTAAATTGAAAACCTGACAGGTACATAGAAGATTTTTTTTTAAAGAAAATCAAAGGCAAATGATATATCATCATATGACTTGTGCACAACTTTGATTCTCGTTCTCAGAGATCGAAGGTTTAGACCCTGAGCCTCAGGACCATTAAGCCATTAAATTCATTTTTATTCTTTGAAGCTCTGAGCCAATGAATTGTGCCAATTGTCAACCACTTAAATCTCATAAGCTCAATGGTATTAGACTGTGGGGAGTTGGGATGATTAGACTTGTTTAATGCCTCTAGGTTATGGCTTAGCAAAAAGGTGCCACCTATCAAGCTTGGACACTATGGAAACTCATAACCATTAGATGATTAACTTTCATTTTAAAGCTTTCATGGTTTTGTGTTCACATAAATGTGCTTCATGGCTTGTTCTCAAAGCTTGGAGACTTTGAACACTTCAAAATCTATTTAAATTTTGGAAGGCTCCATGCAATGTATAAATGCCACTTATCAAACTATCAAAGCTTAGGGAGTTGTAGGAATTATAAAATTTTGGCTAAGGCATGAAGGCTTGAGGTAACATAAGAATGTCAATTATCCTGATCTCAAATAAAATAAAGTAAGGCTCGAGCCATGAATGCTTGGTAAATTTTAATAGATAGTCTTGTGGACATATAAAATATAGGAAACACTAGGATGAAATACATTATCTCCATTAGTCCAAATAAATCATGAAAACTATGAAAACCCAAAATTCAAGATAAATAAAGATGATTGTTCAAGCTTTGATTTTCAAATTTCAAATTTTTATAACTTTAGACTTCAAAGATAGCATTAGACTTATGCAAACTAAGACCAATGTCATGAATGTATAAGGCTATGAGGACTCTGAATAAAGATATTCAAGCAATAGTGGGTCCCCATTTGAATTAAAAAATGAAGTGTGTTTGTTAGGGCACAACACATAGTTACAAATATTTGGGACACAATCACCCCAACTTTCCATGTGCTTCAACAAGGAAGCACAAGTTTTCCATGGTTTAACGAGATGAACCAATCTCCAAGGGTTTTAACGGAAAACACTTTTCTCCAATACTTCAACAAGGAGGCATCCTCTCTAAGCAAGTTGCAAGGATAACATGTTTTTCATCAACACACATATTCTCTTTCCTTTGATTTTTAATTTTAGAAATATTAAATTTAGATTTCAAAATTCAATTTATAGACAGACATCACATGTTGTAACATCCCCACAGGATCTACCTAGAAATATGTGAAAATTTATTTATTTTTAAATTAAGCAATGCATCATTTCATTAGATTACACCATGAGAAGCTAATTAGTGATCCATATAAAATATTCTAAGTATGATAATTGTAAAATAAGCAACATTATTCATCATTAATCACTATCATCATAAGAAACACATCATAGTTGAATATAGAAAGTAATTACATGATATCCAGCCACGGTTGGTACAACAATACAACCACTATTGTCAATGTACAATAAATAAGTACTTACAACTCGTCATGATAATGTTTCAATGATATATACAATACAATTTTCATATATAAGATGCATGGCTCCACAGAGTATAAATTCCTTGGACTCTAGCATCTATGACAATCTCAAGTGTCATCTCTTAAGTACTACTGTGGGAGGGAGAGCATTATTCAAGTGTTTTTTCACATCAATCACATACACTTCTCCCGTACACTTCCCATCGAGGAATGGCCCTCCCTTCACATATGAGTAGATAGTGATAGTGTGGGAATACAGAGAGACAAACTAGTATATATGTGTTGTGTAATTTTAAAAATAAATAAAAATATGCAGTGTACCATAATGAAACCCATTCTAATAAGATATCATACAAACATGTAAATCATACTCATGAAATGACAATGTCTCACTAACATTATTTTGGCCAAAATTTTCAATAGTTAATGATCTATAAGATCAGTCAAATTCATAAACACCACTTGATCGGATTAACTTCATATGGCATTATGATGTTAGTAAGCTAGTGAAGTTTGTTTCACTACTTACTTGGTACCAGCAATATAAATCTTGGCTAACATAATATAACCAATAGATTCATATAGATTACATCTTACTAGCAATCATAAAACATGTTAAGCACATAAATAATTTAAACACATGCATTTATTCCATCAAACATACATAAGAATCCTACAATAGTATCTATCACATAAATAATTTAGCATAATAATTATATTTCATACCATTCGGTACATTATACATTTAAACTAGAATTTTCTAATTCCTATAAATAGTTTCCAATTATAATGCACCTTCTAACATCCCATAATATCATAACCTATTGTTCTTGAATTCTATTACTCTAAACTAACAACCAGTCATAACAAAGAAGGTCAAGTTGTCACGAAACACATAATCTTCAATTCTAACATTTGTTATACTTTAAAGGGGTTGTATGCATGTATAAATGAGATTCTACTATACATTAATCTATAAAATAATTTTGAACCACCAATGGAATTGTAATTAGAGGTGCACACCCTGATGTACATGTATAAGCTATTTAGGTATAGGTGTACCTATATTATCTTTAAGCATATTATGAATTAATTCATTAATACATAACATATTATAGTAATATATCCACACTACGTATTTTGTTTCATATGATATACATGATAAGTTATCTCATGCATATCATAAGATAATGAAAGATTGTGTTTGAGCTATATATGCTTCTCATGTGTTATCAAATGGTATATTATGTTTTCAATATGCTTATAACTACATATATGCTAGTGTAATGAATCAAAACTATTTCCATAAACTACTTTATAAGAAATTATTACATGAACATTTAGCAATCCAGTATTACTAAACAATGTCACAAGTCATATGCTTGTATAGAGCGATCCACCAAACTTGACCCAATATATAGTCGTCTTTAGTGAATTCTTCGATTTATTTCTTTGACACCCTTTTTATATGGCTCACTATTTACATACAATATTGATCAATATAAATATTCTTATTATATATCTATGGATATTGGGTATAAAACAGTCCACGATATCTCTAAGGATTTATTGTATAATCATATAACACTTGATTATATTAGTGTATAATAACATGTTGTATGTCTCCTTGATATTTTCATATACATATACACTATGATCCATTCGTAGTTATACTATATATATATATATATATATATATATATATATATTCACACAACACTTTGATTTGGGTGTATCAAAGCTACTTTAAACTCGGAGTTGACCTCTATTACATAGCTTAGCTCTATTGCCCATAGTGTTTTGATTTAGTTATATCAAAGTCGTAAATCTATGAATATAGGGATATAAGGATGGCAATATATTTCATAGTTGATGTTATATAGCGCAGGCTTACTCAGCACAAGATTACATAGCACATGATTATGTGTAAAGTTTGATGCAGGTTGCTAAGCTTGATGCCATTGTGTTAATATATGTATAGATTGTTTTGATTCCATGCATATCACTATTTTTAAATATACACGTAATTTTTGAAATAGCCAAATCGCTATCCATATAGGTTGTTATCCATACGTAGCTTTTCATATATTTAATCTGTTTTAATGAAAATAAATCATAGTGTCGTTTATAGTGTTTGTATATGCAATGCATTAATACAATATTAACAATATGTCATTTATATGTGTGTGTGTGTGTGCGCACGTGCGTGTGTGCACACATCGTTATATATAGATATATGCAGTTTATATATATGTATGTGTCATCCAATTCATTATATAATAATACAATATCATATGATTTTAAAGCATTGATTATTAACAACAATGATCATAATATATACTTATAAGTATATCTTAACATACATGTCGCACAAGTCTTAAATAACACTGTTAGTGTGTGTGTGTGTGTGTGTGTGGTGGAAAAATGGGCTCTACTAGGTCAAAAAATGATTCGAAGCTTTTTGGAGATGGCAAGTCGATGATAACGATGACAAATGCAGTAGAGTTTATGGTGTAAATTTTAGACAGGTGCTCCATAACCATAAGGAATCACTCAAACCATCTCCTAAGAAAATGATCAATGAATATGAAATAGAATTTTTAATATCAAAGGGGTCGACTAGACATGAAGGGCAGAGCGCAAAGACAAATGGGGAAGCGATGACCCCTCCCTTGATGCAGATCGAGAAGATGGATGCTTCCTCCTTCCATAAAAAACCTTGTGTGGAGATACTCACATAATTACAATAGGGGACAGAGCATAGTATATATGCACAAAGCCAAGGAAAAATAGTTGATGGTGATGTGCTTGACAAAATGAAGATATCGGGACGCATTTTCAACTAGAGGACACAATCTGGTTTCCAAATCCAGATAAAAACCATACAAGGTAACACTCTTTGCTATATGGTTAATCCTTTAGATTGTGTATTGAATCCTAAATAATAGATTAATAATGTCAATGGAATCCCCTTACCTTCCCAGTGCCTTATCTATAAAGGAAAAAATATGGAAAACATAAATAGATTGACTAAATATGGAATAACTAGAGATTCCCTACTATCCTTAATAATGACGTTGAGAAGAGGGGAGATTGGTAATGGGAGGGTACCAACTTTATCTTACAAGGATGCTACAACTTTTTCCAAAACAAAGGGGCATTTCAATAATACTGTTACCAAAAAACCAGTAAAAGCACACCTGAAACCCAACCCACAAGCTAGTACCTACATAGTGGAATAGGCAGAGATGGTTCTAACTATGGAGATCGCAGTGGAAGAGGTGATCACATATAGAGAAAATATGGAATAAGATGCAATGATTTGTAGATTCAATGGTTTTTGGCCAACCACATAAGCCTTATTCCAATGGGTACATTTGACTTGGTTAAAAAACTATGAATTATCCCTATGCTCCAATGGTTTTTTCATAGTACACTTTTTTGATGAAGAGGATTTCTTGAGAGTTTTTTCAAATGGAACCTAATTTTGGGGGATAGAGGATATATACCTCACTCCATAAATTCCAAATTTTGATCCAAACTCACACTTAGTCACTATTATGCCGATATGGGTATGACTCCTTAACTTACTCATATATCTTATGAATGCATATAAAAAAATAGGGGATAGTCTAGGTAGGATTGTCAAAATGGATACTAAGAGAATGGAAGCAAGTTTATGTACATATGCACGTATATGTGTGGAAATAAATTTCAAAAAAGTTTACCTGACAAATTGATTATTAGATGTGGGGAAATCTAGCATAGCCAGTCCTTGGATTTTGAGAATACGGCCTTCTGATGTCGCATTTACAAGCAAACTGGGCATCTTTGGGCTTCTTGTCCATAGGTAAGAAATTTAGCTACTAACAAGAAAGTGTTGAAACCCACTTATAAATGGTGGTCTTTTCCTTCACAAGAGGAAGAGGAGGACACAAAAATGAACCAAAAAGTAGATTGCTAGATTGAGAAAGAAATAAATGAACCAATAATCAACAATCGAAACATATACATAGATGAATCTCCTCCCATCATTGGGAGAAACCAAGAGAATGAAAATCAAATAATGGAAATTGAATAAGCTGGGATAATACTAGGAGGAATGAAGAGAGCTCATGAATCACAAAATTTTGAATCAGACAAAGAAATAGTGCCACATACACACCTAAATTTGATGACAAATCTTCTTTTTATAGGATACCAGAATACATAATTATAGATAGTCAGAGCGGAGATACCGAACAAAATATGGCAAGAAATTAAAAAAAAAAGTAAAACGGGTAAGATCGAAGACGGAATGGGATCTCCATCAAACACACGTGTTGGTCACTGAATGCCAGTACCTTTTCTCTTCTTTTTCTACCATGTTGTTAAATCCTCTTTCCATATGAGATTTTTATCTCTTTCAGGTTGAGGCTTTGCCTCTCTGGTCATGTCTTGTACTTGACCTCTGATCAGATAGTGTTAGTGCTTTCTATGCTTTTCTTTTCTCAGCCAACTTATTTTTTGGCTTTTTAGATGTATCTTTTCACCTCTTCGTGATGGAATAAAAGATGCTGACACTTTTTTTTGTATATATATATATATACACACACTTTTAATAACTACATGAATCACTGTATATACATATAATCAGCATAATATGTATTCAAATAGTTTGCTTTAAATAAATTTATATATTTTTCTATGTGCAAAATACCTATTATATATATATATATATATATATATATGTATATGTATGTATGTATGTATATAATTCCATAACAAATTGTATAACATAGAAGGATAGCTCTATTTCACGGTGGCTCTAGAGTTCTTATGAGATTCAAATTTCTTTATATATATATATATATATATCTTAGCTTATTGCAATATTACCATATTTCTACAATATTCAACAAGAACATACATAAAAATTAATCGCATTGCCTAACTAGAAAATTGCTCTATTGTTTAAGCTTTCTTGTCTTCCTTCTTCTCCTCCTTTTCCACTCCCACGCTCTCCTCCTCTAGAAATTGCATCCTTTTTCTATATTTTCTTCCTCCCTAAGAACGTAGTGCTGCTTTCTTCTTTAAAGTTTTTTTTTCAATCTTTCTTTATTATTGTTTTTTTATTTTATTTTCTTAGGGGTACGACACTTAACTCAAATCAAATGTATTTATTTATTTTACGAATTTTTTTTCTCTTAAATATTAATTATCATATTTTATTCATTTTATTTATAATTATAAAAATCAATATATTTGCTAATTAAATTAGCACCTTTAATGTCATAATGATTTAATGATAAATTCATTAATCAATAACTTCAAATTTACTCTAATTATGCAAATTACATCTATAAAAATATTAATGGTCATACACGCAATCACATAAGATGAGTTCCATATAATCATTAAACTAAGCTATCAAACCATGTGTAAGCAACTATCTAAATTCAAGCGACATCAAAACACACTATGCTAACCATTTCATTATGCATATAACATGTACTAATTAATGTGGTATGTGCAGGGTTCTAGTTGATTTCTCTATCATTCATTGATATCTCCATCTGCATCACCCTCTCCGATGATGCTCTTCCTTCGTCATGTTCCTGAGATATGAGTCTCTCCTACGTCAAACTCACAACAAGTAGGTAGTTAAATTATAACATCATGACGAAGGAGAGACTCATCTCTCAGAACATGACGAAGGAAGAGCATCATCAGAGAGGGTGATGCAGATATATATATATATATATATATATATATATATATATATATATATCATAAAATATTATTGAAATAACAAATCAACACGATCATAATGTAAAAATATACACTACTGCTAACTCATAGTAATGTAATCATGTAATCAAATCAATATTTACTTATCCCATAATATCATATAATTTGTAACTAAGACAAATAACAAACAAATCAAATTGCTAACTATAAATATCCACGAGTAATCAAGTAAATTTTCTTAGCAAGAAACTGAAATGTAACATCTTTCCCCCTAAATCTAGTCATATTTTCGGATGACTCTTATTCAAACATAAGTTTTAAATTAAAAATATTGTTTAACAAAAAAATAACATAGCATAAAGTATCAAATCAAGCAAATATATATGGAAATCGTTTGTAGTACTCATCATAGTCCTCCTAAGTAGCACTATCCTTAGAGTATTGGTTCCACAAGATCTTGCACTGTGACATCTCTCTATTATGTAAATAAAGTTTGTGAGTGTCAATTACTCTGATTGGTTCTATCATGACCACCCTGAGCTCTAAAACATACAAAGCATTTCAATCTAATATATGCATAAGATCAGTTATATATTTTTTAAGATAAAAACATGGAAGACGTTATATAATAGAGTTAAGGTTGGTGGTAATGAAATTCTATACGCTATAGGATTGACCACTTATAACACCTCAAAAGGTCCTACATACCTCGATGATAATTTTGTTGACTTCCTAAATTTAATCGATCTGTTATGTGATTTAACTTGTAAGAAAATTTTATCACCTACTAAATATTGCCTATCTATTCTCTTCATATTAGCATAGCTCTTTTGCTTATCATTAGCCTCGACCAATCTCTATATAATTAATCTAACTTGCTCTTCCATTTTTAAAATCATCTCAGGTCCAAAGACTACCTTGTCTTCTAACCTCTCCCAATCGATTGGTGTCCTGCACCTTCTTCTGTATAGTGCCTCAAATGATGCCATTATCAAATCTGATTGATATCAGTTGTTGTAAGCAAACTCAACCAACAAAATATAATATTCCTATATATATTGTTAATTTATGCAATATATATGAATAAGATCTTTTGACAGCTGATTAACTCACTCAGTCTGACCATCAGTCTTTGGGTGACATGCAGTGCTAAAATTTAGTTATGTACGCAAAGTTAAATTTAGAGTTACCCAAAATCTAGAAGTCATCTTCAAATCATGATCCAAAATGATCTTCTCGGATAATCCATGCAACTGATATACTTCCTTGACAAACATTTTTGTAAGGGTAGGTGAATCATCTATCAAATTGCATGGTGTAAAATGATCTACCTTAGTTTGTCAACTACTATCAAGATCATATCGTGCATGTTTCATGATATCGATAAACTTTGGATAAAGACCATACTGATCATTGGTCACTTTTATTTTGGTATATCATGCAGATATAACAAATCAATTAGATGTACATGTTCAGCTTTCACTTGTTAAAATTTTAGACAACGTGACACATAGTCTGCTACATCTGATTCTCTTCTAGAAATATAGCGGTCTAAGCTCTGCCATGAGCTTGGTTACTCATAGATGTCCTAACTATGGGGTATTGTGTAGTTCCTTTAGAACTATGCTTCATAGATTCTATTGCTTTGACACATACATCCTTTCATTATAATGTAAAAGACCATCATTTTCCAATCTAAATACTTTATACTTAGGACTCTGTGCATTCTCAGACAATGTTTTTTTGACCTGATCATAAAATTCATCTCCTTGCAATAATTTGATCACTTGATCCTTGAAAGTACTCTTGATAGTAGCTACGCCCGCTATAATTTTTCTATGACTTAGGGCATTAGTTACTATGTTCTCTCTACCTTTAATATAATTGACATCAAAATCATAGTCAGACAAGAACTCTAGCCAATGTCTTTAACGAGCATTCAAAATCAGTTAGGTGAAGATATACTTGAGTCCCAAGCTATCTGTGTTGAGCTCAAATTATTTTTTCAACAACTTACAAAGCATGCATAATTGCTACAAGTTATAGGTCATGAGGGGCATAGTTCACCTTATAAGGCTTTAGCTTCCTTGATTCATAAGCTACTAGTACACCATCCTACATAAAGACTCCTCTTAATCCATTCCTTAACACATTTGTGATCAATAAAAATTAACCATTGGGGTCGGGAACTCTTAACACTGGTGCTGAAGTAAGTCTTCTTTTCAATTCCTAAAAAACTAATTCACACATTTTTAACTAGACTAATCTTTGGTTCTTACGTTGCAAAGAGGTAATTAGATTAGCTATCTGAGAAAATTTCATAATGAACTTCCTGTAATAGCTTGTTAAGCCCATGAAACTTCTTACTTTGTACATATTTTCTGGTGTCAATCATTCCATAATGGCTCTTATCTTTATTAGATCTACAAAAATATCATTTGCAAAAATAATATGTTTGAGATATTGCACTTTTTTCTAGAAAAATGTGCTCTTAGACAATTTTCCATACAACTTGTGCTGTTGCAACCATTGCAGAACTAGTTTCAGATGTTCCTCTTCATTCTTTGAGTATATAAGAATGTCGTGAAGAAAGACCAAAACAAAGTGAAGTAGATAATCTCTAAACACACTGTTCATGACATTCATGAATGTTACCAGAGCATTGGTCAACCCAAATAGTATCACTGTGAACTCGTAATGTCCATAATGAGTTCTAAATGCTATCTTTGAAATATCTTCATCCCTTATCCTCAGCTGATGGTATCCTACTCTAATATCAATCTTAGAAAAGGCCGTTGCTCCCCACGTTTGATTGAAAAGATCATCTATATGAGGTAGTGGATACCTATTTTTGATAGTTGTCTTGTTCAACATTACATAATCAATGTAAAGTTGAAGAGTTCCATCCTTCTTCTTAACAAAGACAACTACTACATCCCATGGTGATACACTTGGCCTGATCAACCCCTTTGACAATAATTCCTAAAGTTGAACCTTCAATTCAACCAACTCGATGATTGTCATCTTGTATAGTGCCTTAGACTATGGTTCCAATCTAGGTATGATATTGATAGAGAAATTAAACTCACATCTAGGAGGCGATCTTGATAATTCTTTCGAAAACACATCATGAAAATTCTTAAGGAATGGACAATATTCCAGAGATGGTTCTTTATGTTCCTCCATTTCATTTATCTTGATGATAAATGCTTGGCACCCTTTTTCTAGAGCCCTCTTGAGTTGCATTGCATAAATTTGCTTAAGCCTCGAGTCTTTTTTTAATTTTGAATTTGTGTCTGGTTTCCAAAATATCCAGACACTCAACCGTCTTTAAGTAGAAGTCAACCTTGACCTTATATTTCACAAGTCATATGACTTTTAAGATCATATCATATGACCCTAGTGGTCCTACATACAAATCTACTACTATTATAAATTTGGGCAACCTAATCTCTACTTTGACTAAAAACTTGTCAACCATGACTTTTGAATCATTTCTATATTGTATTGATAATGCAGTTTCTATTACTCTAACTCTTCTAGATAACTTCCTAAGTATTTTAAGAGTTATAAAACATTTTTTATCCCATGTGTCTATCAAAATAGAAACTGGATGTTTAAATAAAATACCTGATAACTCTATGGGTGAAGCTTGAAATTTGATTTGTTGGTTATCAACTACTTCACGAATACATTTTTTAAAAAGTTTCTTACTAAGTGTTGGGTGAATATTTTGTCGACCAGCTAATTGGTGAGAAAAATAGGTCTCTTCAACCACAACATAGGGAGATTGGTCAGCCCAATGTGTAGGTTTACTACATCAAAGGTGGACAAATCTCTCCTCTCATCAAGGGGAGGTTCCCTATGAATATGCAGGAGCTATATACTGTATATATAAGTAGAAAATAGCACTCAGGGGTAGAATATACCATCCATCTCTCTTCTTTTAGAGATGATGTTCACAGACAAAGGAGAAAATCTTGGTGAAAACACTGAAGGCACTTCTCTTCTTTTAGAAGTATTTTTGCAGGGGATAGCAGGAGTTCTTTCAGGTAGGATAAGTAACTGGTAACAGAGTACAGAGTAACCAACAATCTAATATGTAGCACAAAGTCTCCACCTTGACCGCCCAAGTGTGAAACATAAAGAACAATGGGGGCACAAAGTCGTCCCAAGGTCCTTTACACAGAAAGAAACTAAAAACACACACTGAAAACAATTATGTTAGCACAAAGTCTGAAAGTAACTGGTTTCAGGACACCTTCCTTATCACTTCCACTAGCTCTGATTGTTAAATTGCATAAACAAGAATACATTTAGGAAATAGACATAAGAACAATATCTTAGAATGATACAAGCTATAACAACACAAAGTCTGAAAGTAACTTGCTTTCTGATTCAAACAAAGAAATATGATAAACAATCTGAGCTCAAAGTCTCAGTGATGCCTTTCAATTTGGGCAGAGTTTTGCTTCTAGTAACGGGAAGATCTCCTTAAAATAATAAAAGAGATTACAATATATAGAGGTCAAGGAAGGCTTGGCACTTTGTCCCATGGAGCGGCCCATGCTGTGCATTAATGCCTTGAATGCATTTTTAGTTCTATTAGGGAGGGCCATGCTGGAACAGGATGACTGCCTTAACTGTGGTGTGTTGATTCATCTTGAATGTCTTCTCTTGAGCCTGAGTCACTTATTCTATCACCTACTACCCGCACAGCTATCCACTTTGCCTTTACTCCAAAGGAGACAAATAGGTTGCGTCTTCAATGTTTGTAAGCCCAAATATCTACCCGATAATTGTTCCACCTACTAGAAATAACTCCTGCAGATATTTCCCTCTTTGTCTCTTCTTGTTGTGATTTGAGCCCTCAGGCTACCTTTTCTCCTTTCTGGTTTTGTCCTTTGAATGCATTCGATCCCATACTCAAGTCTGCAAAGATCAACAATTATTTTATTGCCACAAATTTGACGTCTTTGGGTCTGTCATCGCTTGAAAGCTAATGGCTAATTGGTTGTCCTAAATTTGACAACTATGGGCCCATCATCCTCTTTAGCAATTCTTTCATGTCTTTTTCGCTTGTTGAATGTCGAGTGCCTCTTTGGTCTTTGGAAAAGGTCCTTTTTGAGTGTCAAGTGCCCCCCCACAAGGGTACTTACCCTTCAGGATCTTTTGGACAGCCTTCAAGTTTTAATTTTTTTGGTTAGTCTTGATCCTTTGTTTCTTTTGGACAAAAAGTCTGAAGGAATTCCTTCAGACAATTTGTCTGAAGGAAATGTTTCCTTGGCTCTGTGTCTTTGTATTGGGAGTGTTCCATTTTTGACATGTGGCATGTTTCACTGCTTTTAGCAAGTGACACGTGGCATCTTTCACCAGAATAGACGAGGACACTTGGAAGCATCCGCCTAACTTACATGAGCTTTTAGAAGCCTTTGAGAGTCATATGGGAGACAACACATGGCAGCTTCCACTAGGCTTTAGAAACACTACAAAAACATTCAGGACTCATTTGGATTCATGTGGATGATGATACTTGGCGTGTTTTTCTTGTTCCTGCGACTTACTCAGGGTCCACCACAGTTCTTACTCAATAAATATAGATGTCGACACTTGGCATCTTCCACTGAGTTTTAGCAGGGACACATGGCAACTTCCATGGCTTCTTAGAAACAGATTACAACCTTTCGTGATTGCCACTTGGCATTTTTTGCGAGACCTTGAGAGAAGCTTGGAAACTTATAAGAAGCTTGAAGCACGGATGCTGACACTTGAAGCGCTCCGCTTATTCTTTTAACAACTTACCCGGGGCCCACCACAGTCTTGATAATGAAACCAAAGGAAGATATAGCGATTGTTGACACTTGGCAGCCTCCACCAAGCTTTTCAGATGACATGTGGCACGTTCTGTTGCTTTGAGAAGCAAATCATAATGTGTCTCGGCAGATGACACTTGGCAGCTTCTGCTTGTCTTTGAGAAGGGACATGTGGCGGCTTTTGCCACACTTTGTCTTTTTTCCATCGAGCATTTTTTCACGGGCTTTACCTTCATAAAAAAGTCTAAAGGAATTCCTTTGGGCAATTTAAATTTCAACAGATATTCCCTTACTTTAAATTTAACGTCTGCTGGGCTATCAATGGTCACCAGCCGCTTGAACCATGTTGAACCTTAAACCTTTGAACCCGCTGAAAGTACATTGGTTCATTGGTTCATCGATTCATTTTGTCTCTTTTGTTCCATCGTTTCCTGGTTCAATCGCTTTCCCACTCCTTGGTTGAACCATCCGTTGAACCACCTGTTTGCTACTTCTTTCCTTGATTGAGGCCGCCTTTGAACCTTTGAACCCATGAACCATTGAACTTTGAACTCTTTCGGTTCAAGGTTCAATCAGTTCATTGGTTCATCCTTTGTCTATCACTTATTTGTTCTTTCTAAGCTCTTTGATCTTCATCGCACTGGTTGAACCTTTGAACTTGTGAACTCGTTGAACCTTTTGGTTCAAGGTTCAACGATTCAATTGGTTCATTATTTTTATTTGGCTACGTCCTTTTGATCTTTTGAACCAAATGCGTTGAACCATTTGGTTGTTGAACTTGTTGAACTGATGAACCAAAATGGTTCAAAGTTCAACAGTTCAAGCCTTTGTTTTTCGTTAAGTGTTTGAAGCCGTGGAACCCTAAAGTGGTTGACTTTGAACCTATGACAAAGCGCTTAACTCTTGCTGATGACGTTGAACCTTTGAACCCATTGAACCCGTTGAACTAAAATGGTTCAAAGTTCAACGGTTCAATGGTTCAATCCTTGCTTATAAGCTTGTCGATGAACATTTTTTTGGTTGAACCAAGGCGTTGAACCAATCTTAAAAATGTCTAAATGTTGAAAACTTGTTCTTTTGATTGAACTTGCCTGAAGAAGCCTTTGAACTTGTTGAACCTGCTAATCTCTCTACTGAAAAAGTTTGGAAAACGAGGAAATTGAATGCTCAGAACAAATTTTGAAAAGGGAAGAGACAATTTTTTGGTCTTGTAGGACCAAAATAGTTCATATGTTGTCCCAAAAATGAGTGACATTTTTTAGGGACAACAACTGGCTCCAGTTGGGGAACTTCCTTCAGTTGAAAACTTGGAACATCTGAGGGGAGTAGAAACTAGATTCTCCAGTGCCGTTGAAGTATATTATTGGGCTATGGAGTCATGCTACCCAAAAATAAAGGTTCCAAAAAATGAAAATGAATAACACAAAGTAGAAACAAAAACTATACATATATACATATGTACAGGTGAACTTATTTAACACTTCAGGAATTGAAGTGCTTCAGATGCTGCCCATTGTGAGGTAGAGTAAAGAGCGTGTCATCTTGATATTTCAACAGGAAGATGTTCTCACCATTGAATTGATGGATAATAAACGAGCCTCTCCAAAGAGAATCAGACTTTCCATGCATCCCCTTTGGCTCTCTCCTTTTATCCCACAACAGGACTTGATCTCCAATCTAGAAATCATAGTTTTTTGCTTTTTGGTCGAAGAGTTTCTTCACCAAACTTTGGTGGGCAGCAATTCGGTCTACCACCATAGTTCTCTGCTCATTGAACTCAATTAGGCACATGATCCTCTTATTAATGGCACTTTTATACGTTTGATCCTCAATAGCCAATTTCAATGCTGGCAATTCTAAGGTGATTGGTATCTCAACATTGATACCATAAAGAAGTTGGAAAGGAGACATACCAATTGCTCTCTTTAGTGTAATTTTGTTTGTCCATAGAGAATCAACTAATGCTTTATGCCATGTCCTTTGGTTATCATCCACCAGCTTCTTGATGATAGTCACCAGGTTCTTATTGCTTGATTCAGCTTGTCCATTCCCTTGTGAAAAGTAATCAGAAGAGTGGGAGAGTGTAATCCCATAGTAGAAATATAATTGAGTAATCTCCTAGGAAGTGAAACAAGCTACATTGTCAGTGAAAATCTTGGTTGAGACCCTAAACCTAGAAATGATATTCTCCTTGAGGAAATTGCATACTACTTCTGAAGTAGCATGCTTGGTTGGAATTGCTTCCACCCACTTGGTGAAGTAATATATTGTTGTAAGGACATAATCATTTCCAGCACTTGAATATGGGTTTACAACTCCAATAAAATCAATTTTCTATTGTTGGAATGGCTCCTCTATGACCACTGGCTTGAGAGGCAGGGCAATTAACTTGGGTCTCCCAACAAACTGCTGGCATAGTTCACATTTTATTACCCACTTGTATGCATCTTGAAAGAGAGTTGGCTAGTAATACCTGGCTCACAAAATTTTATGGGCAGTTACAGGAGCAGAGAAATGTCCTCCACAGGCCAAATTATGGAAGAACTTCAGAAGTTGGCTTTGCTATTCCTTGTCCACACATTGAACACTCCATCAAGGCTCCTCTTGTATAGACCATTGCTCTAGAAGACAAAATTTATAGCTTTCAGCTTGATAGTTCTCCTTTCTTTATAATATAGGTGAGCAGGACACTCACCATAAGTAAGGAAATGAGAAATACCTGAATACCACTCATTCATGGTGGAGACAAAGAAGACTGTTGGTGCATCTTCCACCTCTGCTTCTTCATGCCTTGCTTCTTCTGGTTTGTTGTCAGCAATCAACTGGCATAGGCCCTTTCCCCATACCAGCTTTGTTGGCTTGATGGATAGATCAAACTCCTAAATCTTTGCAACCCAATTGCCTCTTTTGGTTTTAAACTCCTGTTGAGTTAATATGGATTTGATCATGGTATCAGGAACCAGAGTAGTAACTCATGAATTGAGGATGTAGAAATGGAAATGCTTCACTACCTTGACCACCACATAAGCATGCTTCTCCATGTTTGAATACTTTAGCTCATGAGCTTTGAGAGACATCTCATGAAAGAAATGGGAGATTACACACCTTCCTCATTCAACTGAACCAAGATGGTTGAAAGTGTGTGTTCAGAAGCATAACTATACATGAGAAAATCCTTCATATAATCTGTACAAATTAGAAATGGGGCATTGGCAATGGCAGTCTTGATATCCTCAAATGTTGACTTGCCTTCTTAAGTCCAGCTGAAGGTGGCCTTATTCTTCATCATGTTTACAATGTGCCTAGTCTTCTTAGTAAACTCGGGGATAAACCTCTATAAGAAATTCACCTTTCCAAAGAAAGAGTGAACAATAGTCTTACTCGTGGGCAAGGTAAGCTCTTGGATAGACTTGACTCTGTCTAAGTCAATCTTTATGCCTCCTTTAGACACAATGTGTCTGAGAAGTTTCCCCTCTGTTACCCCAAAAATTGACTTCTTGGGGTTTAAGAAAATGCCATTCTGGTGGCAGCGCTCTAGCACTTGTTGTAAGTGGCATATATGATCTGGGCGATGCTTAGAAAAGATGGTCAAGTCATCAAGATAAACTATGATGAACTTACCCATTTCATCTTTGAAGGCAAGGTCCATTACTCTTTGGAAGGTGGCGCCATCATTTATCAAACCGAAAGGCATCCTTCTATATGCAAACGTGCCCCAAGGTGTGGTGAAAGCAGTCTTATGCTGGTCTGCCTCACCAACTTTGACCTGATTATATCTTGAGAAGCCATCTAGCATCGATAACATCTCTGAACCTGTCACTATCTAAAGCACTTGATCCATGATTGGCAAAGGATAGTTATCCTTCAAGGATGACTGATTTAAATTTCTAAAATCCACACAGAGGCAAATTTTTCCATTCTTCTTCCTTACATGCACGATGTTTGCAATCCATGTGGAATGATGGATTGGGAAGATTATCTTGGCATTTAGCATTTTTTGTATCTCAGACAAAATGGTACTTGATATTTTTGGATTATACTGCCTGGACTTTTGCCTATAGGGTACCGAATTAGCCTGGAGAGGAATGTCATGTCAAATTTCATTAGGCCTGAGTGACTTTAGGTCATCATAGGAGTATGTTAAGACATCCATGTACTGGTGGAGTAGAGCAGTGAACTTGATTTTCTCCTAAGGAGTGCAACATTTCCCAATGTTCACCATCTTGGGATCCTCCTTGGTACCTAAATTTACTTGATCAAACTCCTGGGAGGAGCTTGAATTCATTTGCTGCTGTTTGACGAATCTATCATGGTTGTCAAATAGTTTTTCAAGGGAAACCAAGCCTTTGGAAATCTTATTCCATTTAAATTTTAGGAACTCTTCACTTGCATTTGTATTTGATTCAGGAGTTGGTTCACACTTTTGAGGTTCACTTCCTTCAAAATGCAGTCGTTCAGAGCTGTCTTTTTGCTCCAAGAAGGCAATGATTTGGTTGTCATTGTTGAAAACTTGCTAATGACTGGCATTATCAGGTACACTTAGTCAAAAGACAAAATCAATAGTGTACTTGTCTCCTTTAAAGTCTGTGTGGGGGACCAAGAGAGTAGTTAAAACAACTAGTGCATCAACCTAGCCATTGAATTCTCTAGGAATGGTAGAGACGCTGAAAGCCTCAAAGCTTTCAATTTGGTCCTAGACTAGATTGCGGTAGTGACACAATCTTTCATTTTTAGTTTGATATAAGTTTCTTACCTAAAGAACCACCAGTTTAGCATCTCCTTTAGCATGAAGGAGCTTGATACCTTTGTCTCGAGCAACCTTCAATCCAAGCAACATAGATTCATATTCAGCTATGTTATTAGTGTTGTTGAACTACAACTTGTAGGATGAATAAAAAATATCTCCTTGAGGAGATATCATCATAACCCTAGCTCATGAACCGGTAGAGGAGCAACTGCCATCAAATTCGAGAATCCATACCTCGTTAGACACTGCTTTTCCTTTGAATTTTTCTTCATTCAGAGGGGGAGGTTCTTCCACACTAACATTGTGCTCCATCAATTCTTCTACTGTTACAGCTAAATGTATTTACAGATTGACACCTTCAAAAGCTTTGACAGGTGCTTCATGAACTTCTTGTGTGGACAGAAAGTAGTTACCCATGCCTGAAGACTCAAACAAAATTTGAGCTTCAGGTGCTGATGATTGGGTGACCATATATTTTGCTTCCTTTTCAGGAAGCAATCTCTTCATAACACCTTTGACTGGGATCCTTGCCTCAGACAAGTCCATGTTTAGTTCACCACTAACATCCTTGCAAAAATTTCAGCCAAAAAGGATGCCATATGAAGCGAGACGTCAACCACCAAGACAATCATCTTGATTCTCTTGTCTGGGAATGCTGCAAATGCGAATTAGGTGTCCTTAATTTGCCCCAACAGTGGTACTTGATTGTTTTCCATGGAGAAACATCTCCTAAATGTTTTGTTCAGTGTAAGGCTAAGGGATTCTGCCACTTTGGCAGGCATGACATTGTCTGAAGCTCCAAAATCAATGATGCAATTACTCAGCTTGTGACTGTTTATCAACAGGGAAACATAGAAAGGCTCTTTTTTTCTAGGGGAAGCAGGAGGGGTAATGACAAGGTTATTTGGAATAGACATGTTCCTTGAGGAATCATGAGTTGCCTTCTTAGCTTCTTATCTTATAGGGATGGTTTGGTTTTTCACATATTGAACCAACTTGTCCAATTGTTCAGGATTGGACTGTAGGAACTCAAATTCAGACATTTGAATTTTGGTTTTCTTTATGTGGTCAATTATGTCAAATGTCTGGAATGATCTAGGAGTAGAGGATGGGAGTTCATCCTTTTGATTTTTGAGAGGGGGAGGACTAGACTACGAATTTGAAGTAGAAGGCATAGGGGTATTTGAGGTATTTACCTTCTTTGCAATCACTGGGTCCTTTGGCTGGAAAGGAAGAGTGGATCCTCGCTTAGTAATTGAAATTGCTAGTTGAGGTTGCTCCTCTAATTTCTCTTTATCAACTTATTGAGTTAATTGATTTTTGAACCAGGTGAATACATCATATGACCCCTCAGCTGCATTGCCTTCACTTCTGGGTCATCCTGGTAGTTCAAAAAACCAATGTTGGAGTTGCCAGCTAATTCTTCTTCATATTCAGCGATGAGATTAACGTCATCTTCAGGATTCAACTTAGGCTGGAATGAAAAATCTGATTCAACTTCAAGATATCTAACTATTGAGTTGGTTGGAGGTGCTTCGAGGGTGAGGTTCCTCTATGGAGGAGGAAGGTGATTTAGTTGTCCTTGATTCCTGGTAACATTGCCTTGATACATCTGATTCTGAAATGTCCTCCTTGGAATATCTCTATAGGTAGGAGCCGATGACATCCCTTGCACCATTTGTTTTTTGAGAGCTAGCACTTCATTTGCTAGCTTTTACACCATTGGGTCATTGGTGACTGTAGGTGAGTATTCAAAGGATGAAGAGATTTACCTTTATTAGGGTCTCTCCTTATCTTTCTTGCCAAGATAAGGTCATCTTCTACCTTAGTAGCCAAGTCCTAAGAAGTAGCAAGGTCTATGTGTCTAGCCCATATCAACAAAAAACTCACTTCAGGCAGTTGTGAATTGATGAAGAAACACTTGAGCTTCTGAGGTGTTGGCTGGGCAATCATGGGAATCTTGTGCCTCAGCTTGTCGAACTTGGCAATGAAGTCCCTCATAGGTTCATGGGGCTCCTTTTTCATCTGTGTGAGCTGGGCCAACAAGGCATGTGCATCTTTTGCAGGCTTGAACCTGGCTTCAAATTTATCTTTAAGAGTGTCCCAATCAGTCACTGACTGAGCTTGTAGATGGTAAAATCAGTCTACAATAGTGCCTTGTAGTGTATCTACGAATAGCCTGACAGCTATGTCTTCATACTCCACACCTATTACACCATAGGCTATGCTAAAGGTAGTAATATGTTCATCAGGGTGAACTTTTCCATCACCAAAAAATTTGAGAAAATTCTTCCTTGCACTACATGGCAGCTCATGTAGAGGTGGAGTCAAATTTAGCAAACCAAAAGAGTTACCCCAGGGGCCTTGAGCCATGATTTGATTATGCAGAAGTGAGATCACAAATTTGGGTGGAATATGGATAGGCAAAGCTCTACTAGCAGCAGAAAAAGAATCTTTGTCTTGTATTGGTGACTTGGTAGGGGTAGGAGGAAGACTCCTAGTTCGTTGAAGGTGAGGTTGTGGAGGAAACAAATCAAAGTTACTCTGCTGCACCAACTCAAAAGTAGGGTCAACAACACCTTGAGATTTTTGGCTTCTGGTATAATGTGGAGTTGTCATATTGTAGAACAAAAATGGAAAAGAGTAGGATCTACTTTAGTTTGAAGCTTGAGACTTCAAACTGCGCGCTCTTCCCCAGTGGAGTCACCAAAAAATTTTGGGTGAATATTTTGTTGACCAACTAACTAGTGAGTAAAACAGGTCTCTTCAACCACAACATAGCGAGATTGGTCGGCCCAGTGTGTAGGTTTACTACATCAGAGGTGGACAAATCTCTCCTCTCATCAAGGGGAGGTTCCCTATGAATATGCAGGAGCTTATATACTATATATATAAGCAGAAAATAACACTCAGGGGTAGGATATACCATCCATCTCTCTTCTTTCAGAGATGATGTTCACAAATAAAAGAGAAAATCCTGGTGAAAACACTGAAGGCACTTCTCTTCTTTTAGAAGTGTTCTTATAGGGGACAACAGGAGTTCTTTCAGGTAGGATAAGTAACTGGTAACAGAGTACAGAGTAACCAACAATCTAAGATGTATCACAAAGTCTCCACCTTGACCACCCAAGAGTGAAACACGAAGAACAATGGGGGCACAAAGTCATCCCAAGGTCCTTTACACATAAAGAAACTCAAAACACACACTAAAAACAATTATGTCAGCACAAAGTCTGAAAGTAACTGGTTTCAGGACACCTTCCTTATCACTTCCACTAGATCTACTTGTTAAATTGCATAAACAAGAATACATTTAATAAATAGACATAAGAACAATATCCTAGAATGATACAAGCTATAACAACACAAAGTCTGAAAGTAACTCGCTTTCTAATTCAAACAAAGAAATATGATAAACAATCTGAGATCAAAGTCTCAGTGATGCCTTTCAATTTGGGCAGAGTTTTGCTTCTGGTAACGAGAAGATCTCCTTAAAACAATAAAAGAGATTACACTATATAGAGGTCAAGGAAGGCTTGGCACTTTGTCCCATGGAGCGGCCCATGCTGTGCATTAATGCCTTGAATGCATTTTGGTTCTATCAAAGAGGACCATGCTAGAACAAGACAGCTACCTTAACTATGGCGTGTTGATTCATTTTGAATGTCTTCTCCTGAGCTTGAGTCACTTATTCTATCACCTGCTACCCGTGTAGTTGTCCACTTTGCCTTTACTCCAAAGGAGACAAATAGGTTGCGCTTTCAATGTTTGCAAGCCCAAATATCTACCTGATGAACTGTTCCACCTATTGGAAATAACTCATGTAGATAGTTCCCTCTTTGTCTCTTCCTACTATGATTTGAGCCCTCAGGCTACCTTTTCCCCTTTCTGGTTTTGTCTTTTGAATGCGTTCGATCCCGTACTCAAGTCTGCAAAGATCAACAGTTATTTTATTACTGCAAATTTGATGTCTTTGGGTCCGTCATCACTTGAAAGCTAATGGCTAATTGGTTGTCCTAAATTTGACAGCTGTAGGTCTGTCATCCTCTTTAGCAATTCTTTCATGTCTTTTTTGCTTGCTGAGTGTCGAGTGTCTCTTCGAGTCTTTAGAAAAGGCCCTTTCTGAGCGTCGAGTGCCCCCTCACAAGAGTACTTACCCTTCAAGATCTTCTGAATGCCCTTCAAGTTTTAATTTCTTCAGTTAGGCTTGATTGTTTATTTCCTTCAGACAAAAAGTCTGAAGGAATTCCTTCAGACAATTTGTCTGAAGGAAATGTTTCCTTGGCTCTGTGTCTTTGTATTGGGAGTGTTCCATTTTTGACACGTGGCACGTTCCACTGCTTTTAACAAGTGACACGTGGCATATTCTACTAAAACAAGTGAGGACACTTGGCAGCATCCGCCTAACTTACAGGATCTCTTAGAAACCTTTGAGAGTCCTGCAGGAGATGACACGTGGCAGCTTTTGTTGGCCTTTAGAAACACTACAGAAACATTAGGGACTCATTTGGATTCATGTAGATGATGACACTTGGTATGTTTCACTTGTTCCTGTGACTTACTCGGGGTCCACCACAGTCCTTACTCGATAACTGTGGATGTCGACACTTGGCAGCTTCCACTGAGTTTTAGTAGGGACACATGGCTACTTCTGTGGTTTCTTAGAAATAGATTACAACCTTCTGCAATTGCCACTTGGCATTTTTCGTGGAACCCTGAGAGAAGCTTGGAAACTTATAAGAAGCTTGAAGCGCAGATGCCGACACTTGGAGCGCTCCGCTTATTCTTTTAGCAACTTGCCCAGGGCCCACCATAGTCTTTACTTGATAATGAAACCAAAGGAAGATACAACAACCATTGACACATGGCAGCCTCCACTGAGCTTTGCAGATGACACGCAACACATTCCATTGCTTTGAGAAGCAAATCACAATGTATCTCAATAGACAACACTTGGCAGCTCCCACTCATCTTTGAGAAGGGACACGTGGTGGCTTCCACTGCACTTTGTCTTTTTTCCATTGAGCATTTTGTCACGGGCTTTTCCTTTGGACAAAAAGTTTGAAGGAATTCCTTTAGGCAATTTGAATTTCAATGGATATTCCCTTACTTTAAATTTGACGTCTGTGGGGCTGTCAATGGTCGCTAGCCGCTTGAACCATGTTAAACCTTAAACCTTTAAACTCGCTGAAAGTACATAGGTTCATTGGTTCATCGGTTCATTATGTCTCTTTTGTTCCATTGCTTCCTGATTCAATCGCTTTCTTGCTTCTTGGTTGAACCATCCGTTGAACCACCTGTTTGCTGCTTCTTTCCTTGATTGAGGCTGTCTTTAAACCTTTGAACCCATGAACCATTGAACTTTGAACTCTTTCAATTCAAGGTTCAATCGGTTCATTGGTTCATCCTTTGTCCGTCACTTCCTTGTTCTTTCTAAGCTCTTTGATCTTCATCGCACTGGTTGAACCTTTGAACCTATGAACTCGTTGAACCTTTTGGTTCAACGTTCAATGGTTCAATCGGTTCATTCTTTTTATTTGGCTACGTCTTTTTGATCTTTTGAACCAAATGCGTTGAACCATTTGGTCATTGAACCCATTGAACCGATGAACCAAAATGGTTCAAGGTTCAACGGTTCAAGCTTTTGTTTTTCATTAAGTGTTTGAAGCTGTGGATCCTTGAAGTGGTTGAACTTTGAACTTATGACAAAGCGCTTAACTCTTGTTTATGACGTTGAACCTTTGAACCCATTGAACCCGTTGAACCAAAATGGTTCAAGGTTCAACGGTTCAATGGTTCAATCCTTGCTTAGAAGCTTGACGATGAACATTTTTTTGGTTGAACCAAGGCATTGAACCAATCTTGAAAATGACTAAGTGTTGAAAACTTGTTCTTTTGATTGAAATCGGCTGAAGAAGCCTTTGAACCTATTGAACCTGCTAATCCCTTTACTGAAAAAGCTTGAAAAATGAGGAAATTGAATGCTCAGAACAAATTTTGAAAAGGGAAGAGACAATTTTTTAGTCTTGCAGGACCAAAATAGTTCATATGTTGTCCCAAAAATGAGTGACATTTTTTGGGGACAACACTAAGGAACATGACCTTTATTCTTTAACTTATCTTGAGTGTAATTATGAGCATAATGGTCATCTTCATAAATGAAACAACCTCCAGGTGGTCCTTTCATGTCAGCTTGTTGGTTTATCTTGAAACTGTCTTTGAAACCATTATCTTGTTTCTTGTTACCTGACCCATTGTTGAATTTGGCATTTTGACTTTTGAATTGCTTTTTGGAGTCTCCACTCCTTTGTTTCCAATTATTTTTGAAAGTTGACTTAGAATTTCCAAACTTTTTATTGAATTTATCCCTAGCTTGTGCAAGAGACTTCAACTTATGTTCATGTTTGACTAGCTTATCAAAGACCTGGTCCATGTAGAAAGTCCATGAACATCCACCTCTTTACCAATCTGGGGTTTCAATCCCATGATAAACTTTATGATCTCAAGCATCTCATCTACCTAGTACTGAGATACTTACTTCTAAAGTTTGGTGATCTATTCTTATTACTCATTCATCAATAAGTCTCCCTGCTTTAAATTCTACAAATCTATGATCTTTTGATCAAAATAAAGTTGTGGAAGCCCCCCCAACCTGAATAATGTCATAAACTGATCTCAAGTTGTGGTGGTCGAGTTAAGGTTCATTTTCAATCTTTTGTTAGCCCACCACATAGCTGCCTCACCAGCCAATTGCTATACT
This sequence comes from Torreya grandis, assembly GCA_037957365.1. Classification (NCBI taxonomy): domain Eukaryota; kingdom Viridiplantae; phylum Streptophyta; class Pinopsida; order Cupressales; family Taxaceae; genus Torreya; species Torreya grandis. Next base: position 1,049,791 of record JARHVA010001814.1, read on the forward strand.
CTCCATATAGCTTTAGTGACCTCGTAGTAGTTTCAAAATTTAAAATGCTTCTCCATCTCAGTCAATCATGCTTCAACTCTGTCACCCATAAAAATTCCATCAAACTTAGGTGGATTCACCTTTTTCATATCTCTATCCAACTCCACAACTACCTAAGCTCTCGCATCCTAAGGGTTTTCTTGCTTAACAGGATGCTCTTCAGGTTCATCCTAATGTTCTTCCTCTTCATGGCCATGAACTACCTGCTCTAAGACTGCAATTTGGTTCCTGATCTCATTCATGGTTGTGATAATTTGATCCAACTTTGTTACTTTTTCAACAATAAATCTGTTAGGATCAAATGGAGGGTTACTGTCATTGACATTTGACAGACCCTCTTTGGATACTCTGGCTTTCACCATCATCCTTTTTGTCAATAGAAAGATATGAAAATGTTAGTGAATTAATTAGTCTTAGAGTTCAAACCATAGCTCTGATACCACACGTAACATCTCCATTGGGATCTACCTAGAAATACGTAATTTTTTTCTTTTTAAAATTAAGCAATGTATCATTTCATTAGATTACGCCATGATAAACTAATTAATGATCTATATAAAATACTCTAATTATGATAACTATAAAATAAATATGTGACATTATTCATCACTGATCACTATCATCATAAGAAACATAACATAACTGAATATAGAAAGTAATTATAAATATCTAGTCACAACTGGTATAAACATTCAACCACTATTGTCAATGTATAATAAATAAGTAATTACAGCGCATCATGACAATGTTTTAATAATAAATACAATACAATGTTCATATATAAGATATATGGCTCCATAAAGCATAAGTTCTTGGACTCTAGTATCTATGGCAATCTCAAGTGTTGTCTCCAAGTAAGTACTGTTACAGGGAAGGAGAGCATCATCCAAGCACTTTTTCACATCAACTATGGAACATCGATTCTCCACACACTTCCCATCAAGGAATGACCTTCCCTTCATGAATGAGTAGATAATGATGGTATGAGAATATAGAGAGACAAGCTGGTACCCATGTGTTGTATAATTTTCCAAAAAAAAAAAAAAAAACATGCGGTGCACCATAATTTTTTTATTCAAATAAGATATCTCACGAATATATAAATCATACTCATGAAATGACAATGTCTCACTAACATTACTTTGGCTAATTTTTTCAATAGTTAATGATTTATGGGATCATTCGAATTCATACACACCACTTGATCGAATTATCTTCATCTGACATTGTGATGTTAATAAACTAGTGAAGTCTATTTCACTACTTACTCAGTACTAGCAATGCAAGACTTAGTTAACATAATATAACTAATAGATTCATACAGATTACATCTTACTAGAAATCATAAAACATGCTAAGCACAAGAATAATCTAAATACATACATTTATTCCATCAAACATATGAATGAATCCCACAATATTATCTATCACATAAATAATTTAACATAATAATTATAGTTCATACCATCCAATACACTCTACATTTAAACTGAAATTTTCTGATTCTTATAAGTAGTTTTTAATTATAATGCATCCTATGACATCCCATAATATCATAGCCCATTATTTTTTAATGCTATTACTCTAAACTAACAACCAATCATAACAAAGAAGGTCATAGTTCTCACGAAACACATAATATTCCATTATAATATTTGTTATACTTTTAGGGGGTTGTATGCACGCATAAATAATATTATACTATATAGAAATCTATAATATATTTTTGAACCACCAATGGAATTGTAATTATAGGTACACACCCCGATGTACATGTATAAGCTATCAGGCATAGGTGTACCTATATTCTCTTTAAACATACTATTAATTAATTCATTAATACGTAGCATATTATAGTAATATATCCACACTATATATTTTATTTCATATGCTATATATGATAAGTTATCTCATGCATATCATAAAGCTTATCATAAGATAATGAAAGATTATGTTTTAGCTATATATGCTTCTCATGCTTTATCAAGGCTATATTATGTTTTCGATATGCTTATAACTACATATATGCTGGTGTAATGAATCAAAACTATTTCCATAAACTACTTTGTAAGTAATTATTACATGAACATTCAACAATCTAATATTATTAATCAATGTATATGCCCATATAAAACAATCCACCAAACTTGATCAAATATATAGACGCCTTTAGTAAATTCTTCGGTTCATTCCGTCAACACCCTTTTTATGTAGCTCGCTATTTATATATAATATCGATCAATATAAATATTTATATTATATATCTATAGATATTGAGTATAAAATAATCCACGATATCTCTAAGGATTTCTTGTAGAATCATATAACACATGATTATATTAGTGTATTAAAATGTATTGTATGTCTCCTTGATATTTTTTATAAATATACACTATGATCCATTCGTAGTTATACTATATATATACACACTAAAAGTTAAGTAATCATCAATTTGTTATACTTACTATATTTAGCATGTGCTACTTGTCAAATCATTACAATAATTTTTTATATTTTATATTTGGATGTATGCTTAAATATCATATTTGTCAATTTAGATTATTTTACTAGTTTATATCCTATCAGGGTTTCTAAAACTAAATTTGGGTAAAACATTAATAAGTTTATGAGATTCATACAAGTTAAAAATAATTTCAACATCATTATAAGTTAAAAGCACATCTACAAGTTGAAGGAGATGTGATAAAATCATTATCTCATAGTAGACCTTTGGGGCAATTTTTTGAGTTCACTTTGGTGCCATGCTCTATGTCAATTGCAACTATAGTTATGTCTGGGTGGTTAAAATCCATTTATAAAGCCTAAACTTGCCCAAAGGACAGGGTAAATACCAAAATTAAAGTGGGCAAGGCTTGCAAAATCTTGCATAAGAATTATGGTAGGCTTGAAAAGATTCGATAACATAACACAAACATAAACAACCCTAACAAAACACAAGTTTCTTTGCTATTCTAATAAAATAGGAGGTGTACATACCCTACCTATACAAGATTTAAACTTACAAATTCTTCTCATGCAAAAGTTGACAAAAAGAGGAGCGATTAAATTTTGTGCATTTCTCCAATTACCTCCAATAAAAAACTAAATTTGTCGATTAACCTTACAAATAATTAAATATTTTAATAATAATAATTTATTCAACATTTCCCTTCAAATATTAATATAGTTCATAGTTGAAAAAATAAATATTAAAAATAATTTTTATAATTTATTATATTACTTAAAAGTTTTGACAGTTTATCTAAAATTTCACCAAAGAATTAGATAACGTCTAAATTCTACGGCTTTAAAAACGCAAATACGGTCATACAGCCATCAAATTTAGTACACGCCCCCGATGATTTCCCCAATGGTTCTCCGGCTAACAAAATTTTGCGCATAAAGAGCGAGCGAGTTGACCCATGTGACATTTAAAACTGTAAAACCCCACTAAACTGTTTACAATTCCACAAATGGGTTCAATCCCCAGAACCCTCGTAACACGACTACAATGTCGGCAATTCTCCTCAACACCATGGATTTCTCCTCTGCAATTTAAATCATCTTCCAAGCCCGCGTCAAATTCCCAAGATAAGGACCCTCGCAGGCCACAAAATGGTGTCCAATCGACCAGAAAACCTCGATATCTCTGCCACAGCGACGTAGTCAATGCAATAATGGCAGAACCAGACCTTCAAAGGTCCCTTAACATCTTCAACAGTACGGCAAAACAGCCAGGATTTTACCACAATTATTCCACATACAATGCCATTATTAACAAACTTGGCCGCGAGAAAAAATTCAAAGCGGTCGAAAAGCTTCTGCAACAAATATCAATACACGGCTGCAGAATATACGAGGGCCTTTTTCTCAATTTAATGAAGCTTTATTGCAGGGCCGACATACCGGAAAAATCAATTGAGACTTTTTACAGGATGAAGGATTTTAACTGCAAACCCTCAATGAAAGCTTTGGGCACTCTGCTTAATCTGCTGGTTGAAGTGGGTCGTTTAGATTTGGCCGAGGAAGTCTTTGCGGACATGGAAAATCTGAGGTTGGTTCCCAATGCCTGTGTTTTTAATACTTTTATGAAATTTCATTGCAAGAACGGGAATATTGATAGAGCATTTGAGATTTTGGATAGAATGGAGAAGACCAATTGTACTCCTAATGTTATTACTTATTCCACTTTGATGGGTGGGCTTTGCCGGGTGGGGAAATTAAAGGAGGCCTTTAAGATTTTTGAAGAAATGCTGGGGAAGGGTATTGATGCTGATCCTCAGGCTTATGACGTTTTGATTAATGGGTTTTGTGGGAATGGGGATGTCAATGGGGCTAAGAAGATATTTGATTTTATGAAGACGAACGGGTGTGGGCCTAATTTAGTGAATTTTACTTCTCTTATGAAGGGGTTATGTGAGGATGGGAGGCTAGAAGAGGCTTCTGAGATTTTGGATGAAATGAAAGTAGCCAATTGTTTGCCTGATGCAGTGACTTATACTATATTGATTGATGGTTTTTGCAAAGTGGGTAGGCTTGAGGAAGCCCAGAGAATGTTGGTGAAGATGAGGCAAGGTGGGTGTGCGCCAGATTCTGTTACTTATAACATACTGATTGGGGGTTTGTGTAGGGTCTGTAAATTTGAGGAGGCTTTCGCGGCCCTAGATGACATGTCTAGTTGTGGATGTGCTCCAAATAAGGCAAGCTACAGGATTATTCTTGATTATCTCTGTAAGGAAGGGGACATTAAGAAGGGTTTGGTGATTCTTGATGAAATGTTCAAGAGAGGCTTCATGCCCCATTTTGATACTTCGAATGCATTGCTTGATGGTCTTGCTAAGGCAGGCCGTGTGTATGACTTGACGAATACACTTGTCAGTTTAGTGGACAGGGGTTTTGCTCCTGCTGAAGGTACCTGGAATTTGCTGATAACGTCTGTTTGTAAGGAGAGGAAGCTAGTCAAGATCGCTGAAATGCTTCAAAGAATACTGGAAGGAGAACTTTGATTTTGCTCTTCTAGTGTAATGCACTCTTGTGAGCTCTGTACCAGGCAATGATTTCTGGGCTTTGTTTACTGCTTGATTACAATGCATTTCTCAACAGCAAGCAAAGAAAGTGGCATGAGGCAAGACCTTCCACCTTTTTTTCTTGCGTCAGTGCTCAAATTTTTTATCCAAATTCCAAATTAGATTACTGAGTGACCTGGATACTTCGAGCAGGCTTGGTAAAAGATGCCAAAAGTAAACAGGTCAAACAGACCGCACTTGTTTGTAGTTGACAGTTCCTGAATTTTTGATGCCAATTGTTATGCTAAACCTTTGTCAAACTTGAATGTGGTTGACAGTTCCTGAGAGCTCAATTTCGATGGCAGGCCATTGATTGTACTTCTGAGAATTAGGAGAATTTGTTTGGTCATGATCAATTATAATCATAGAGGGGTTTTGGATGCATTTCTTGAAGCAAGAAGGGGCATCAAGGTTCTTAGGAGTGCTAAAAAGTGACATTCAGAGACTACAAAATATATTTCCATTTCAAGGGAGTACAGATCATCTGGGTGTTAGTCATTTTCTATACCTGCATCTAATAGCAGGCCTTAGTCCTTTGTTGTCCCTGCATCTCTTAGCAGGTATCAATTCTCAATTGCCTTCATTCTGATGATGTTTATAAGATGCAAGCAACGGCTATTGTTGCACATGAATTTCAGCCGGATAATGCTAACATCTGCTAAAGATGAGCAGGGGTTGATATGTTATTGAAATGTTTTCTCATTCAATGTTGTAAAGTTTTCATAACTCTGTAATATGTTTGACAAGCTGTGAACTTTGTAAATAAACTTGAAGATACACTTGCACAGGGGTGTATTCTCTAGCGAATCTTAACAGTTAGTGGGCCTTTTGGAACTTGATTTGGGTGCTCAGAAATGTTCTTACATTTAGCTTTGACATATTGGCTTTTCTTGAAGGTTTGGAAATTACAAATATGGAAGTGGATAGGACCCGTGTTTAAATAAGGTCTTTTAGAGCTAAACACTGCTTTCACTATTGAACGATAGGCTTCGGTTGGTGCTAACACAAAAATTGAAAAGAAAGTTCAAAAGTTCTCTTTTTTTGATATGCCTGAAGGCATTACATGGAATCACTGAATCACATAGAATGTCAGCATCTCTACCCATATTTCAGAAGTAAACATATAGTGGATTTACAATGTTGAGTAAGCATACATCTAAATCGGCGAGCTCCTTTGGCTAAGCAACCACAAGTAAGGGTATCCACGCCATCAAAATCATGTAGGGCACAATCCTGGCCTTAACCGCTGGACTCTTCATGTCGGGTATCTAGAGGGATTTGTACCTTGGTGGATGGATATAAACAACCAGTATCCTCACCAGTTGGACCAACCCTTGCGATGAAAGGCCAAGGTTCATATTCGTAACTGGACAAAATATTCTCTTTGGATGGCTTTCTCTTTAGACCTTTGCCTAAATATTCTTTTCTTAATTTTTGGAGTTTCCTGATAGGATCTAACATGATTCAGATAAATTCACCATTCTCTTCTGTTTTTCTTTCTCTGCTTTGGCAGCAGCTTCCACCTCTCTTTCCAGCTCCTAATTAGTAAAAACTTTTTTTTCACTGCCAATGCTTACCTGGATCGCCCATGGTCCTGGGGACAGTGGTTGACATCGCCCATGGTTCTGGGGACAGTGGTTGATCAGTGCATTCCTCCTGGTTGAGGAATGATGGGAGGGTAACCTGGATGATAGACAGTGGGAAGAAGTTTACTCGTTCGATAATGAGATTGACGCTTGTATATATATGTAAATTAGCTTTCAGCTTTTTGCCTACAGATTTTAGGTTTATGTTTGCTTTCTGCGTTTTGGCTTTTGCTTGCACTTGGGTTTAGATTGCCAGTAAACACTCCCATTGTACATCTATTTATTCCATGCTAATGACGAGTGTAAACATACAGTTTTGGTAACATTCTCCTTTGCTTTCAGCCTTTCTCTGTTCCTGTGTGTTCTTATCTTAATGTCTGTTGTGCATTTTGAACGTGTTATATCAGTTGATCAATGCTCTGCATGGATCCCTCTAATCAAGATTGCATTCCAGGAGCAGGTGCATATCTTCCCGTGTGGAGCTACCAAGTGGAGCAAGGGTGTATTGAAAGGGATTACTTCGCAGGTGCAATGCATTTTGATAATTGCTTCTTGAATTGCCTCTGGGTCACCTGCATAGCTTCATTATTTCTTGAAGCACATTTTGGCAGCTGCTCCTTTCCCAAAATTCAATGAGTAGCTTCGGTTGTTCTTCTCACATAAAAATTATACTTCTGTTTGGATGACAGAAGTTGTCCAGCAGTTGCATGCTTATTTGTCTGGCATAGAACTGAACCTGATTTAAAACACGGAACATATTCTTTTGAACAAGAGAAAAACTTCCTTCTGGAAGTGCAGATGTCATAGTTATGATCACTCGTTCATTTTCATCAAGTGCACCGTCTGAATTTTGATATCAGATCCTGTATCCCTTCGAGACCTTTTTATTATACTACCCCGTTTTCAATGATGCTTCCAACCTTTTCATTTTAACACACAACAATTGGAATGTAATTTCCTCTTGTGAAGGCATCACTTTTTAGGACCAGTTTCGTGTGGCTGGACCCTTTGAATGATGGTGAATAGTTGAATTGAAAGGGATTACTTCGCAGGTGCAATGCAATTTGAATAATTGCTTCTCGAAGTGCCTCTGGGTCACCTGCATAGCTTTATTGTTTATTGAATCACATTTTGGTAGCTGCTCCTTTCCAAAAATTCAAAAGTAGCTTTGGTTGCTCTTCTCACATAAATATTATACTTCTGGTTGGATGACAGAAGTAGTTCAGCAGTTGCATGCTTATTTGTCTGGTATAGAACTGAAACTGATTGAAAACATGAAATATAACATTTTGAATGAGAGAAATATTTCCTTCCTGGAATGCAGATGTTATAGTTATGACCACTTGTTCATCTTCATCTAGTGCACCGTCCAAATTTAAATATCAGAATCTATATCCCTTCGAGACCTTTTTATTATACTACCCCCTTTCCATTGCTGCTTTAAACCTTTTCATTTGAACACACAATAATTGGAATGTAATTTCCTCTTGTGAAGGCATCATTTTTTAGGACCAGTTTCGTGCGGCTGGACCCTTTGAATGATAGTCGATTGTGGTCCTGGACCCAACGCTACCAAATGGAGTCTTCCGCATTAGTGAGGGACTCTTTTGAGAAGGAAATAAATCCCTATGGGGAAAGATGGACCCATGTGAGAGCAGATCTCACTTTGGTGTCTGAAATATCAGGCTTTGAATTTCTTTCTTCCCGATGAGAGTTCCTCCTTTTCAAAGCTTCTTTGTTTTTTTCTTTATTCGAATAATTGATGTATACAGAAGAAAATTGTTTCCCATTATTAGATCAAGTTCCAGCCTTTATTTCATCCCTTGCATTGTCAACATCAAGTATATGGCCCCATCTTTATTTTAAATTTCTCGAGTTCACTTAATCAAATTGTTCCTCCTCCCCCTCTCAGCAAAATACTGGAAATATATATTTACTTCCCTGAAACCAAAACTCTCTACTACTAAACAAACAACTACAGAAGAACTTTTCAGGAAACTACTAGTTGAAGATGAAGACACCCAATCTCAACCAATCTCTTTGTGAAGAGACAACCACTAGCTGATGAAGATAATCATTAATTTTTGGATATTGCAAGCATTTTCCTTCTTCAGCTGAGAACTTTTTTATGATCCAAAAAGTCTTATCATCTCTTTCTTGCATGAGCAAACGAAATCCGCAGCATGTCTGGGGTTGGTGATCTACTTAAGCAAACATTCTCTGCTAGTCTCTCTTTCTGCAAATTTTGGAGGTAAACCAAGAACTCTTTTCCTATTTTATTAATAAATTAAATTATACCCATCAGTACCATATTCCACGCTTTGTTGTAACAACTAATTGCTGAAGTCTGTATTCTTTGCTGGAGGATTTTGTTACAATGAAAAGCATAAACAGTAGAAGCTATATATATTATCAATGGTCCATTTGGACTTGTGTAGATGAAACACGGAAACACGGGTGAGGCATATAAAAACTGTAAAAGTCCCATTGTGTGTTTTCTTCTATTTATATTTTTATATTCATAGAGTTTGTAGAAAATGGTACACAAGAATTATTTAATAGACATCATGTATTATTTTACACTGGCTCTTTGTGAGAGAGTTTGGTTTCAATAGACATGTTGCATATTTTACATTTGGTTCTTTGTGAGAGAATCTGATTAAGGAGGATGCAACCAAATAAGTGAAGAGCTAATCCTTAAGTAAACTTGGCAAGTGTGAGTAAAGAGTGGGCAAAATTGGTCAAAAGAAAAAAATCAAGGCCAAAAATATGAATTTATCAGCCAGTGGGACAAATGCAGAGACTTTCCCTACCACATTGAGCCACGTTTTGTCATTTTTGCTTGAATGGAAAAGTTTCAGCTTATCTCCAAACAATTCTGATAATAAATATTGTACAGACATGGCTGCAACTACTTTGCTTTACCTTGAATGCAAAGTATTTGATAAAACTTAAAACCTACTAAAAGCTTTGAGTGTAAAATCACAACAGCTTGGGACTTTGAGCTGAAAATGTTAGTTTCTGTTTTTCTAATAATAATAGCGCATTGAAAATCTATTCGATTAATAGTTTTCAGCAATGCTTTTTCATTGAACAAAAGAACTGTCTTGGATAATGATCTTTTAACTTATGGTGGAAGAATAGCCTTCATATTTGAAATTTATGGTTTGTTGTACGCATCTCAAAACACAGTTTTTAACGCTTCTTTTGCATGCTGTATAAAATCATGGGAAATGTTTGAATGCAAAATTCTCGTGGTAAATAAAAATCAGGTTAAGCTGTTTTGGTCCATAATTGATTTAGATATTCCATTACCAAATGCTTCAAACATTGATGTAAGTTCGCATATGTGCCCATTCCATGCAATATGTTACTAAGATGTGTGTAAGGTGAAAATTAATGTTTGGTGCATCTATGGGCGGCCATTTACATTTTGTCAATGTGCATGTTCTAACAACTGCATACAATATTATAAACCAGATTTCGGACCCTTACATGTTACTAGTAATGCATGATTCTCTACAAATTCAAATATGCTAATGTTTAACTCATTCACAAACAAGAATCATTATTGAAATCAAATTAATAGACAATTGTAATGTTTTCTGATGTATTGGAAATAAAAACAAAGTGAAGAAATTTTATAATGGAACAAGGAACCAACTCAAAATTACATCACACAAAATAAGGGACACATTCTACTAGGAAGAAACCCAAGGGGGGAAAACTGTAGTTTGAAAAATTGATGTGCCTCTTGCTCTTCACAAGCCATTCCTTTTCTTTAGAGCAATCAAAAACATTGTGGGTCATTTCAACACCTCTACGATACCTCTTCTTGCTTGTTTTGCTTTTCAACTTTAAACTACTTCATAACAACTCCTACGCCTAGTTGGGATGAATACAACACCCCTTGATGCCTAGTGATGTTAGTGCAAAATCCCAAATGTGCAAGTTTATGCACAATTTGGGTTGCAAATAGTTGTGGATGAACCCACCTTTGATTAGCCTCAACAATCAAAAGAAGAATTGCTTCATCTTCTAATATGTGTGATTGTTCTTTAACTTTGTTGTATTTGGTAAATTTCGCAGTATATGCAGAGTGAATTTAAACTGCTCTTATTGGAAAGATTCATTAGGTAACAAATTTTCTTATTTCAAGCTTGTTTATAAGGGGCAGGTTTGTCATACGCTGAATTTGAATGCTAAACATGTTCCTCAAAGCTGGTTGGGGTTTTGAGGGTTGGAACCATCCTCAGAGCTTCCATCAACTTCCTTAAACTTGGTTTCCCTTTTGGTACCATTCTTTCACATGTTGAGAAACTGGAAGGGCGCGCGCGTGTGTTTTGAGTCTTGCTTGATTGTGTTAATGGTCATGCAAACCATCTAATTGAATTACCATTGAATTCAGTTGTTCCAACTAATAATGTTTCAACCATACCTTCTCAATAAGGAGACTTTTAGTTCCCTAAAACTCTTGCATTGAAAAATGAGGTAATACCTTCTACTTTTTGTATGAGATTTCGTTTTTTTTGTACTTTTCTATAGAAGGAAATCCAATTCTACCTTTTTGGAGTCTTGTAGGAATACAATTATTATTCTTGAATTTTGGAGTGCCACTCTCCTCAATTTAAGTGCTAATTTTGGAGTGTCACTCTTTTTCTCAATTTAAGTGCTACTCTGAGGAGAGTCATACCATATTTGGCCTTGACTTTCCTTCGCCCAAGTGATGCTCATACCCTTCTCTACAACATGGTTTTGCTCATGCACTTCTTATGTTTTGTTCTTGTGTTATTTGTGGTGGCCTCGTAATTGGTTTGTCTTCAAAAATATCTTACCCATGTGTAAGTCCCTCATGCTGCATGAAGTTATACAATATTTGTCTTTGAAGTAACTTCACCCAAATGATGTTCATATGTTTCTTGACAAGATGGTTTTATTCATGCACTTCATTGGTTTTGTCCTTGTGCTGTTTGCGGTGCCTCATACTTAGCATGTACTCAAAAACATCATACCCATATATAAGTCCCTAATGCTGCATGAGAATGCTTATGGCTGAAATTCAACCTTCATTGTGCTTGCTTAAGTGAATTTTTGCAATTGTTTGTGCTTGCCAATGCTCTTGGAAAGTGTTTATTCTTCTTTCTTGTTTTCTGCTTTATTAATGCTTGAAGAGTGGTCTTCACAACTTTCTTTCTTCTTGAAGTAGCTGCCCTCGTTGGAGATATATTGCTTCCTACAACTTATGGCCAAACAATGGTTACTTATAGCACAAAAAAAAACATTGAGAGATAATACAACAATGGCATGTTACATGGCCTCTTCTTTTACGATGACATGTTACATGGCTGTTTTTTTACAATGGCAACAAAAAATAGATGATTTCTTTCAACACTTTATTGGGTTTGCTCTTATGCTTTCCATCACAAGGTTGATGGAATGACGACTACATTACCTTCTCCTTTTTTATTGCTTAAAGGATGCTTTTGTTTTGGAAATGCTCGACATCGCTTCCTTTAATAAAACAATGCTCTATCTTTTGAACCTCCACAAAAATGATCTTGAGGGTGTTGGCACCTTATTAGAACATATTTTAGCAAAGTGGTGGCATTAGTCCTCTCTAGAAGATAATTTTGTTTCAACAGCCCTTGAGCATTCTCCAACCTCCATGTTGGCACCAAAGTACCCCAAAACTTCATATTGTAGCCTAGCTATGACCTCTATAGGATTCTTTGTACCATGTTCATTCTTGCCAAGAATTGGACCTTTGTAACCCATCTTTTACATTAACTTTAAACCAATTCCTTTAACATGCATTTCAAAAAACACATAAAAAAGGTAGAAACAACTCCAAGTGATGCGCCAGAGATGCCTTGAAGATCTCTTTCTCCTTCCGAAGCCATCAACGCCCTCTGAGCCATGCTCCGATAGGGCAAACCCTATAACAAAATGAGAGAGCTCTCTCCAAAATGCATCATTTTCCATCGATTATAATTCCAAACTCATACATTTTGACATCATCAATTTTGGCACTCTTAGCATCTTGGTGAACTTAGTATCTATCTTAGTATCTTATGTTTGACCTTATTAACTTTTAATACAATTCTAACTTATAAAATTAGCTTTAGAACTTTATCCAATTCACAAGGGTTTTAATGAGTTCAATAACAAAAATTAGAGAATGCTCTAACTTGTATAGAATCTACCCCATTTAGAACATCAGGTTGGTTTTTATTTTGATATTTATGATTATCTTAATTAATATATTTTAAATTAGACATTTCATCATTAACAATAAGATCTTTTGTTTGAATGTATTCATTAATAATATTTATATCAAAAGAAGAGGAAGAAGAATGAACATTCATCTCATTATTTTACCCGTTCTAAATGGAACTAACTAAATTTAATAATGCTCAATATGTTCACCACTTATCTAGCACTTAGCCTTACAAATACAAAGAAACTAACCATTTTAGATGACATATAATGAAATCATGAAAAAGATGCAGAAAAATAAGGCCAAGGTGAAAAAGATTTATTACATTTTATACGAGGAAAACATAAATCAAAAATAAAACTGAGGTGAAAATCTGAAACCCTAAAAAGAAGGAAATAAACTTTAAAGGAGCCTAGGTTTGACGTACTCATTATCTAAATGGGTTCATGAATATATTTTACCTTTATTTTGATTATGTGAACCTTAAAAAAAAATAAGAAGAATTAATTCATATTATACAATGTACAACAATAAACACTAATCTAAATTTAAAACGTAGAATCAAATTTGAATAATTGCATTTGCTATAAATAGAAATGACTTAAGGAAATAATATTCTTAAAATGTTACTATGTTGTGCAGGGCTGAGACTGAATGCAAGTAGTAGGACTGGTAGGAAATTAGATTAAGATTTATTTAGATCAGGAATTGAGTATCTAGTTACACCTAGAAAAAGTTGACAACCTCTGGATGGTATCTATAGATGTTAGCATTTATACTCTGTTGGATTCGTCTAAGTAGGTTTTGTTTCTCTGTTTTAGTATAATCCATTGCGATTGCTTATAATTCGTTTCTATGTGCAATATTCAGAGGCTATCTATGTAGACAAGTCTATAAATTTGTCTTCTTCTTTATGAAACCTTAGGTCCACTTTCGACATTAGGTTTAGGCCAATAAAAGGAGAAGAACAGTGGATTGAGCTGACCCCAACCACTCCTCTATGAATAGTTAAGCACTACTTATATATCCAATACTCTGAAGAGAAAAGTTAACTTACACGTAGTTCTTATTAGGTGTATTGTGCAATAGTGCTCTTTTAATGCATGAAACATATGATCTAGCTTTCGACCTTTGGTGAATGAAAAATTTGGCTTGGTTTGAGATGCTTTAGACTTGGCTAAGATATGCTCCTTGTGATTGATTGCTAAATTAGAAAGAATATAGCAATCCCTTTGAATGTGTAAAAGTGTATAGATGTACCTTTGATAAGTGTTAGATAGGGAATAAGATTAGACCTATTGTGTATTTATGTGGGACTCTTTGAGTACTTTCTCAAGCCATAGATATGTAAAATGCACAGGTTGACCCATAAAGATAATTTGAATTTGAAAAATGATCGTTACTTGGCCCGAAACAACTCCACGAGGTTTGGATGCCTATAGAATTTTGTAGGCATATGAGTTTGATGGATTTGTTTGGAAGGCATGCATATCAATCTGATGATCTGGAGATAATCTAAATATAATTTTAAGTAGGTTAGGTACAAACTAGAGATTTTCTGTAGGTGACTAATAAAAATTAAAAAAAGTCACACCTATAGAAAGCATGTGGATGTGAAAGAAGGGCATGTAAAAGCCATATGTGTACGTACAAGTCATGTAAGATGAATGTAAGTCAAGACTTACATCACAAAGTATCTAATACTACAATTTTATATCTACACAATGCAAATTTGAAAAACTTACTAAACTCTTTAATATAACTCTTTAGAGTGTTCTCTTTAAGAAATGATGAAGATTTATAAAGATTTGATTACAATGCTAAAATGTTATATACACCTAACTTTAGTATTAGATATTTTGAAAATATCGTAGTCATAACAAAGCTTTATGACAAAATGAAGATGAGTTTAATTTTATTAAACTCAAGAAAAACATTTCTATGCAAAGAGGTAGAGGGGAAAAAAGAGCTAAGCTGGTCAAAACATGGAAATTGCATATTTTTCAAACCATTGGCTTCATATTTAGATGTGTGAGCTTAGACTTTATTTTTAATTTTTTAAAAACATCTTTTAAAGGACCATCGAGGCTAGAATTAAAAGCTCATATTTGTAGAGCTACAATGGAGAATCAACTTGTTGAAACTATAGAGCAACTGGGCTAAAATAAATGCGATTTTAATACTTGCAAGTTCTATGACTCGAGCTTTATTTAATTCACAG
This sequence comes from Torreya grandis, assembly GCA_037957365.1. Lineage (NCBI taxonomy): Eukaryota > Viridiplantae > Streptophyta > Pinopsida > Cupressales > Taxaceae > Torreya > Torreya grandis. Next base: position 1,064,920 of record JARHVA010001814.1, read on the forward strand.
GCCAAGTAAGGGAAATAATAATTTCAAAATATAACAATGTATAGGAAAAACCTTCATTTCTCTATTTATCTAATTAAAAAGTTAGATAAATAGAGTAATGATGGAGCATCACTTTGGTGGATTTGCAAAGTTGTGGAAGTAAAAATGAGTGATAAATTAATGGGTGAAGATACTCAATCTTATGACTAAATTTTTTCAAACAACTAAGTTTTCGTCTTTAATAAAGCTAAGAATCGCCTCAAATCATTGATGTTCTTTAGATATAATGGTATGGGTTTTTTTGAAAAAAAAAAATCTTGCCGATGTCATAGCTAAGAAATAGCTCATGTCATCAGATTAATAGCTCTCCAACTATTGATCTCATAAAGCTAATATGAGCTAAAATGCTTGAGCAAGTTTTTGGGTTGTAAGCTAAGCTGAAAATTCAAAGGGTCACTTGGAAACCAAAAGCTATTTATATGGAAGTAAGAGCATCTCCAGCCATCAAATATGCTAGGAGCTATTCTAAAAAATAAGCAATGTCATTGGCTAAGGATGAATGGTGGAGCCAATGAATCCTTGATTCACAAACTTTTTCATGGACACAAATAAGCTAATGTAAAATATTTGAGCCCCTCATGTCATTAGATTTTCTTAAGATCCAAAGGCACGAGCTGTCTTGAAAAGTGAGATACACTAACATCATTGAATCTACTTGAAATCTAATGGCTTGCACTACTTTAGGAGATCAAGCTAATGTCATATATGAGAGATGCCTCATATTCAAATCCACCACACTAATATTCATCTATCCATTCAACATATTTTATTGCAGTCAACAGTGAATGCACAAACAACTCTTAGCTTGAAAAAATATGAATTTTAAATGGTTACAAGAATAACAAAAATTAGAAATAAAGGGATCGAGCTACAAATAGAGAATTTGAGCTAGAAATGGCATCAAATTAGTGCAAAATACAATATTTTGAAAATACTTTAGAGATGGAAAAAATTCATAGAAATTGCTCATGTGACAAAAAATTCGAAGGTTGTGAAACAAGTAAATTGTGCTTGACTTCATGGGTTCTTTCCCTTAACCACACACTACCACAATAGGGAGTGTGCCTTGGGACCTTGAAAGGGGGGATACCCCTTGACCTCATTGGGGGCTGCTACCTACAAACCCCTGCTTCCAAATTCTATGGCCAAAAAGACATTGGTGGGGGGATTTCACTAGACAAAGCAGTCATTTTGTTGACCCTTGTATCCAATGGATGTAGAGATTTTGAGTTCGATGCTTCACAAACAAACTACCTTTGAGCCACCAAAATGTTAAAATGCTCCATCTATTTATCAAGATTGGTTTTTATTGCAAAAAATGGTCTTTTAAACTAAAGCTTCTTTAATTCTATAAGAATTTAAAATAGCTTTATTTAAATTGTTAAATCTAAATCTATACTTTAAATAGTGGGCTCACCCCACTATTTAAATAAAAAATTTATATATTCAAATCAAAGCTACCTAAAAGGAATGTTGCGGAGCTTGAAATTATTTTAAAAGTTTTTCCTTTCAATAAAGTAAGTTTGCGCATTCTCTAATAAATATTTTTAGAAAATAAGTAGTTATGACAAGAAAAACACGTAAGGAGACAGTGGGCAACATGGATATCATGAAAATCTGAAAGATTGTTTCAACTATTAAAAAATTTAAAGTTATAAAGGAAGGGGAAAAATAAATATTTTTCATTTAATTGTCCTCTACTTATGATAGTGGGTAGTTGAGTTTTTATTTATCTTTCCTATCTTCTTATATATATATGTAATTTTCTCAATTGAGCAAAGTGTGTATTTCTCATACTTGCTAAGTCCCTTGAATTGCCAAAATTCAAATCTGAGCCTCTATTATTTTGCGTAAAGAATATTTTGATCCATCTTATTGAAATATAATGTAACTGTGCATACTTTATGCAATTGATAAAAGTTATTTTGGCTCTTGTTTGTCTTCCCTTTGGCTCTTGTCTTATTTTTGAAACTCCATGATCATATAGGTTGTATCTTTCTCCTTGCATTTTATTTCTTTATATTGTGTTCATCGCTTTTCTTGCACAGTGATAGCTCTATGTTTATATAGATAATAAATTAGTCAATTTCTTATTCTAGTGCATCACCATCTATATTTTCAAATATCTCTAACTCTTTTCCCTACAAGTTTTCATTTTAGCATTTAGTTTAGGTAGATTAGTGTTAGAATAGGAAACAAAACTAGCTAACTTTAGAGGCTCTCTTGCAAGATCAGTGTCACACTAGCAAGAGTTCTCATCTTGTGACTATTATGTGGGTGCAACCAATCAGACACAATGGACCATTAACAAAATATTATTGTGACTTGTTTAGGTAAATCACTCAGTCAAATGTTCAATGTCATATTCAAAATACTTGGAAGAGAAATACCAGATGTTTAAAATTGAGCCTTATCATTAATCATGGTGTTTTTGCATTACTTGTCCTTTATGTAAATAGTAATAGGCAATGGTCTATGAATGAAGTGGAAGCTTTGGTTTCCACCTTGTAAACCCCATTTTTAACATTAGTCTTTTTAGGTATATATTCTTCATGGACTTCATTCTTAGGCACTTCTTTCTTAGGCAAGTCTTCCTTAGGTAACTCTTCTTTTTGTAACTTGAACTTAAGAGATAGAACCCCAATTGGAGTGGGTTATTCAATATTGAAAGGTGTGTTTGTGTCTTGTGGTGTCTCAATAGATGTATCCAATAAAAGGTCACCATTATAAAGAAGATCTTGTATTCTATGTTTCAAAACACAATACCTATCTATGGGATGCCCATGGAATTTAAGATAAGTATAATAATACTTAAAAAATTGGAAAGGATAAATAAGAGGTAATAAAATCAATTTTTTTCGAAGCATGACTCTAAGAGTTTCATTGTATATGTTTTAATCTTATGCCAACTTCATGATTCATTAGTCATAAACCTTTTTTTCTTAACCCATGTTGGAGATGAAATATTTCTAGACATATAGGTTTTGATTTGGGAGTTAGAGATGTCATTTGTAAAAGCGTACTTCGGATTTTAGGAATGTGCAAGCTTATCTTCAAGTGACTTGATCTTTAGAGATAAGGTTTAGATTTCTTTTTGAAACTTGTCTATGGAATGCATCAAAGTAAAGATATGATGTACAAGAATGGTGGAATTCTCTATAGGTTCATTCAAAGGTTGAGTCTTATCATTGATGGTAGTACTAAGTAGACTCCTTCTCATGGGTTGAGAAGATTTAGCATTATAATAATAAATTCTAGACATGTCATATTCGATATTCATGCAACACCCTATGGGATTATGTACTCTATTTCTTTACATTTTGAGAGCATGGACCTTTGTATCCAATATAAGCCTAAGGCAAATAAAAGGAATGGATGTTACCTATCACTACTATAAAGTCTTGGGAGAGGAGGAATGAAAAGATTCATACATGCCCTTTATCTCTAAGTAGTATCTGAAAGCATCTCAGATTCAATATTTGTGAACTATGTGTTACTAAGGAGATCTAATAGTTATTCATTGTTAATATCATATTTAGTTTCAATGCAAATAAATTTAACCCATTTCATTGCATGATATAATACACCACATAATTCATGAAAGAAACATGTAATTATGACAACCATAGGTTGAATTATAAAATATAAATAATTATCATCCATTGTAACTATGTTAAGGCCTAGAGTATGTAGATAAACAAAAATTAGAAATCAAAGTTGAAAGAGAAAACATAATATGAAATAAATTTTAAATCTTAAGAGAATATGAAATACTAAAGATATAAATCTAGGATTTTCCGTGGTCAAGTCAATGATCGGGTTTAGTAAAATGTTTTACTTATTCTAGATCAATGTGATCTAAATGAAATAAAACTACAATAAATTTAGATTGTGTAAAATATATAAATAATACCCTATTCTGAATTGAGAAATGGATAATTTGATATTACATTTAGACGATTTAGAATTGACAAAGCGAAAGAGGAAATATATAACTAGCTTATTTTAATATTCATTCGCTCACTGTGTTCGTCATTATTTATGAAAGCGCTGTATGTTGACTTGGTAACTACTCAAATAAATAAATAGGAATTCAAACCTTACATGGATGCTTCTAGATAAACTGGGACCCATGTGGTGACCAATACTATCCAAGCCCTACCAGTAGTGTCTTTGTTGACTATGCAAGTTTTTAACTTCTCATACCTCTACACTTACACCTGCAAATGCTCCTCCTATATGCACTTGCCTTCGATATTATGCGCTGGAATTTATTTTCCTTATCCTTATATCTAAACCCTAGCTGTACATTCACACACAAGATGATTTTTAAAAAAAGAGGTCAATATGTTAGGTTGGATAGCCCAAACCACTCCCTGCTAAGTGTAAGCGTTATTTATATTCCAATACTCTTAACAGAGTTTAACCCTCATAGAATCTCCCACTTATGTGCATGTGTAAAAAATCATGATCAATCTAGAATGTAATGCTATGTTGGTTTTTGACACTTGGCACCATGCAATTTTGATCTGTGTGTGTATTCAGACTTGGATCTAAGGTTGCCTTTATTAGGGATATTTAGATATGTATGTCTTTGTGATAGTGTTTCAATAGAGTGATAACTGATTTCTCAAGTTTTTTAAGACTTTCCAAGATGGATATAAACTTAGGATTGATTTATATTTATAGTTGACTCTTTGATATTTCCTATTATGATTGACTCATGAAACGTGTCTATATCATCCTAATGGCTACTTCCCAATTTTAAAAATAGTCATTGAGTGTTTTTATCAATAAAGGTAGACACTTGATGTAGACCAAAATTGTCTAATTGCCATCGATACTATCATGGAAGTAAAAATCAATGATTTGAGATATTGAGATAGTTTGTTTAGTATTTTTGAAGATTATTGCATAAATTAGGGTGATTCTGAATATGTGTATCTATTAATTCTGGTTGGCCAAGATAATAGGGGTATACAGATAGGATAAAGTGTGCATAAGAGTCAAATGTGTATGCAATTTTTTAATATGTTAATGTGTGCCAAAGTTAATGTTTTATGCTCTTGTTAACTTACTAAAAAAACTATTTATAAAAGAGGAACATATGTACATAACTTTAAAATAAACTATGTATAGTGATGCAAGGACATCTTATTATGAAAAAAATAAAAAACTTATCATAACCAATATAGATAACATCAAATAAAAAACCATTGACTAATTGGGAGAAGTAGTCATTCTTGATCAATTTTTTTATTTGATTGATTTGAAGGAAACAACAATAACCTATGAGAAGAAAATTAATAATTTTAGCTTTGAAGGTTCTTTTTTCTTTTCAAATTATACCTCTTCTTTGAAGTGCATCTAATGTTCATCTCTGTATTATTCTAGTGGAAGATTTGGCTGATATTTGACAAATTTGAGTTATTTCTCATACTCTGAAATGAGCATGATAGACACTAATTTCTATGTATTATATCGCAAGTGAGATTGAAACCTAATGAGGTATCCTTATTTCAAATCAAAACATATGTGCCCTTTCCAAAAATCAATTTCCTATTTTTTGCATTCATACCCTGAGGCATTTATATTGATGTGCCCATATTATAAAAAAAGAACATATCCATATTCATCGATGATCTCTACTATAAATACTTCCCATGTATCAAATAAATCATCAGTGGACTCTCCTTCATTTTTGATACTATAAGAAGCATATTCATATTCATATTCATATTCACAGTCACTATTTTCCATAATCTCTTCATGCTTTGAAATATAGCATTTCTCTTTATTAATACCCTCAAAGCGATATCCTAATCTAGGCCCAAAATAATATTTCCCAACAATGTCCTCTATTTTGCTCATGTGCAAGTCCTCTTCTTCCTGTCGAGGGTAAGTGCAGGGATTTTCTTTGCTGCTACATTCATCTTCAAAAAAATAGAATAGTTTTGAAAATAAGCCAACACTATTATCTTGTAAAGGTCCACCAATTTTTTTTTACCACATTTGTTCTTGATGAGTATCTAGAGCTTCATCCTCTGTGGAAGAATAAAAAATATCTTCTATTTCAGCCAAGAAGCCATCAATGTCCTCTACCTCTATGAATTCACTTATGCTCATCTCTCTCCTTTTTTTTTGAATCCTTTTGGACAACAGTCCCATGCCTTCTACAATCCTTTCTTCATGCCCTATCTTAAAGTAGGAATCATCCTCATCATCATAAACTTAAATATAACTCTATATGGGAGGTCTATTGGGAAATATTGACACTTTCCTTATGATATCTTTAGGCATATATGATAACAACCTTCCATTTATTTTCTCATCAATAATAGAGCATTAATCTACTAGTTCTCTTTGTAAGGAAGTACATAAACTAAAACATGTCTAATAAAAACTATCAAATGAATCAAAATCTAGAGGAGTCAATGGGATACCTAATATCATTGATTCTCCATAAAGATGAGTAGGCTCTGTTATCATTTATTTTGAGTGCACATCAACATATTTGAAAATGTTTTCTTTTACATCATGCTGACCAAAAACACCATCATTGGACCATTCCTTTCCTATAAAAAGGTCCAATTTTTAATGATTTATTGAGAAATAGCCTCAAAAATTGTAGGGTATTAGAGAGGAAGTGAGTCATTGTTGACACAATAGTATCCGCCTTTACTTGAATTTTTTTAAGGTTTAGCTATAGTTGTTTGGGTTGGATCCATGACCCCTTACTTGATTAGGAATTGGGATGCTTGGGAAACAAGTTAATTGTGATAATTTTGAATAATAAGTTACATTTTGAAGGTTATAAAATCATTAGAGAATACACATATAAGACTTTTAACCTCAACTATTGCATTGGGATAAAATGATGTAGTGGGTGGTATGTTGGGTGGGCTCATGATTTGCATATGAAAATATTGGGGAGCTTGAGGCAACAAGGATATGATGGGTAGAAGAGTTATTTTCTATGTTTATATGAGAGAAATTTCAGTTGCTACAATAAAATCAAAAGTTTTTAGAATATTGTCTCCTCTTAATGTTTGAATCATTACAGCCAAATCAGAGTCAAAAGCCTTTAAAATTTATAAAAATGCCATATCTGATGACATATGGACCTTTACATGTATCCTTTACCATGCCATTTTAAATCAGAAGTTGAAATTAGCAACATGCTCCAAAGCATCCCTTTTGATTGTAGCTAAATTCTCAATTAGAGATAGATGATCCACCTTTTCTTTAAATTGATTGTAAAACTTTTCTCCCAACTCATTGCATGTTGACACTGATGTTGCAGGCAAAGATATATACTAATTCAAAGTCCTTGAATGAGGTGGCCAAAAATCTAACAACATCATCATTGATTATGTGGTGGATTAAATAAAAATTGACAATATCTTCGATATGAACATTGGGATTAACAAAGCCATTTCTATAGAATCTAGAGAGTGTTTTAATGAGAAGAACCTCCTACAGTAGATTAATCAAAATATGCAAAAATAAAATAACTCTTACCAATAACAGAAACACAGAAATCTTATATTGATCATAAGCCACTTCGAGGGGGCAACCTCCTTTGAGCAAGCTCAATATAATAAATTCGTGGATGCCTTCATTGGGCCTCAACACTTACTTATATACTAACTCTATTCTAACAACTACTACTTCCCTTGTATGTGGGACAATTCAAATAAGCTCTAAGGGATGACTTACAAAGCATATGCATCCATAGCAATCACTAATACTGCAAAGAGAAGGGTAAGGCACGGGTTCTTAACATCCCCTCTCTCTTAAAAAAAAGCTTTGCCCTCAAAGCTTTAGATGTGGGAATTGTTGTTGAATCTGGAAGAGTGGTTCCCATGTTGCATGTCGTGCCATTGGATTAAGACCTCTGTGATGGAGCGGGATCGAAGTTGGTGGGTGCGCCTATCCAGGATTGCTTCTAGCTCGAGAAGGATGGAGCCTTCATTATCAAGTGCTGGTAAAACTGTCTGCACTCGGATGTTGGATCCAAGAACTTGTTTCAAATAGGAGACATGAAAGATGGGATGAACTTGGGAGGAAGGTGGAAGCTCTAATTTGTAAGCAACTGACCCAATCTTCTAGAGAACCTTATATGGCCCATAAAACTTTGGAGCAAGCTTTTGGCACCCTTTTAGTTTTAGTGATGATTGCTTGTATGGCTACAGACGAAGAAAGACCATATCGCCAGGTTGAAAGGTACGCTCAGAGCGGTGTTGATTAGCCTGCTGCTTCATTCGGTTCTGTGCCATGTGGAGATTGTCCCGCAAGGTATAGAGAATCTGATCTTGGTTTCAGAGAGTAGTGTCAACTACGTGAACTGGTGAGCTACCAAGATTATATGGAAGAAGTGGTGGTGGTGCTTGACCATAAACTGCTTCATAGGGAGTCATTTTGGTGGAAGTGTGGTATGAGGTATTGTACCACCATTCAGCTAGGGGAAGCCACTTGGCCCATTGATGTTGTTCTGAAGCAAAGCAACGAAGGAAGGTCTCCAAGAATTTGTTGACTATTTATATTTGGCCATCTATTTGTGGGTGGTACCCAGAGCTCATTCTTAATTGTGTGCCTGTGCGATGAAATAGTTCCATCCAAAAATGGCTGGTGAAAGTGGCATCACGATCTGAGACAATTGAAGAAGGAATGCCATGAAGACGGAAGATCTGATCCAAGAAAACCTGTGCGACTATGGAGGTGTGTATGGGTGGCTGAGTGTGCAAAAGTGACTATATTTGGAGAGGCGATCAACTACGACTAGGATCACTATCTTTCCCCCAGATTTAGGGAGGCCCTCAATGAAATCCATGGAAATATCTATCCAGATCCTAGTAGGAATGGGCAAGGGCTCGACCAAACCAAGAGTCAATGTGGTTTCACCTTTGTTTTGTTGTCAGGTATCACATTCGGCCACCATATGTTTAATTTTAGCTTTCATGCCTTTCCAAAAGAAGTGTCGACGTGCCCGCTCATAGGTTTTGAGAAATCCTGAGTGCCCTACTGAGGGGGAAGCATGGATTTCATAGAAGATAACCTGATGCAGGTCTGGACTTTGGGGAAGCACCAGATGACCCTTGTAATGCAGAGAAGCACTATCCCATGAATAATGCAGTACTGCAGAGGGGTTAGTGGCCAATTGATGAATGAGGTGGCATAAGGAGGAATCCTTTTGCATACACTTGTTGGATAAATTCCAACCATTTCAGAATGGGCATGGAGATGGCAGAGAGGGAAGGCTGGTCCTCAAAGGTTCTTGAGAGAGCATCAGCCACAACATTGTCTTTTCCCTTCTTATAGGTGATTTCATAATCATAACCCATGAGTTTGCTGACCCACTTCTGCTGAGCTGGGGATGAGACCCACTGTTCCAAGAAATATTTCAAACTCTGATGATTAGTTTTGATGCAAAAATGGTTTCCCAGTAAGTAGGGTCTCCATTTTTGTACTGCATGTAAAATTGCCATCATTTCCTTTTCATATGTAGACAAAGCTAAATTGCGGCCAGAAAGGGCTTTGCTAGTGAAGGCAATTAGTTGGCCCTCTTGGAAAAGAACACCACCCAAGTTGATGCCACTAGCATCACTTTCGATGGTGAAAGTTTTGGTGAAGTCTGGCAGTGCCAAAACTAGTGTGCTACACATAGCCTATTTGAGTTGGATGAATGCCTGATCAGCTGTTGCACCCCAGGTGAAAGCATCCTTCTTCAATAAAGAAGTCAAAAGAGCTGCGATCTTTACATAATCTTTGATGAACTTGCGATAGTATCTTGTCAAGCCTAAAAAACCACAAAGGCTCTTGAGGGTGGTTGGTTGAGGCCAATTCTGCATATCACTAATTTTTTCTGGGTCCACGTGAACCCGTTTGGTTAAAACAATGTGCCCCAAAAAGTTGATTTCCTATTGACCGAATGAACACTTAGATTGCTTGGCACATAATTGATTGTCTGCTAACAATTGTAATGCCCTGTCAATATGTTGTAGATGCTTGGCCCATGTGTGGCTATAGATCAAAATGTCATCAAAGAAAACTAAAATAAATTGACGGAGAAAAGGCCAAAAGATTTTATTCATGAGTGCTTGAAAAGTGGAAGGGGCATTTTTAAGGCCAAATGGCATGACAAGGAACTCATAGTGACCTTCATGTGTATGGAAGGCTATCTTGGGAATGTCATCAGGATGCACTCGAATTTGATGATAGCCAGAATGCAAATCCAACTTGGAGAATAATTTGGCCCCATGGAGCTCATCAAGAAGCTCATTGATGACAGGAATTGGGAATTTATCTTTGATAGTGAGGTGGTTAAGGGCTCAAAATTCAATGCAAAGGCGCCATGACCCATCTTTTTTGTGGACAAGAATCACTAGGGAGGAATATGGGCTGGTGCTGGGGTGAATAACTCCAGACTTAAGGAGTTCTCGGACTAAGTTCTCAATTTTAGTCTTTTGCAGATGGGGGTAATGGTATGGCTAGATGTTGGGTGGGATGCTTCCTGGAAGGAGAGGAATGCGGTGATCTTCAGGGTGTGAAGGGGGCAAGCCTACTGGTTCTAAAAAAATGGTTGCATGCTTGTCAATTATGGCTTGTAAATCTGTAGGGTGGTTAGTAACAGCGAGGGACTGGAGTTGAATGGAATGTAGCTGTGCAATGACCCCATGTGAGCCTTTCTTCAAAAGTTTTTCCATGCGATGAGAATTGATGATGCTAGCAGATCCTGGTAATAACCCTTTTAAGGTGTGCTTCTGACCATTATCTATGAACTGCATCCAAAGCTTAGAGAAGTCCCATAAAATAGGTCCTAATGTGCGAAGCCACTATGCCCCTAAAACCACATCACACCCTCCTAAAGGTAGGGCAAACATATTAGAGCAAAAATTATAATCGATGATTGAAATACGCACATTTCGACACTTCCCTTTACATGGCAATGTGCCCCCATTAGCAATCATGACTTCAAAGCTAGAACAAGGGTATATAAAGCAATCTGCCACCTTAGCAATGCGAGGATCGATGAAATTATGAGTACTGCTTGAGTCAATGAGGATTGTGAGAGGGATCTTTTTGAATCACCCTTTGACCTTCATGGTTTGGGGAGTGGTGACACCTGCTAGTGCATGTATTGAGATCTTAGGTTGAGTCTCTTGAACCACTGGGTCCTCTTCAGTGTCGGGTTCTTCTTGAGCATCTTGAAACTCTGGAATATCAGGGTCGCTATCCTGCTCAGGTGGTGACTCCACATCTAGCAAGTAAAGTTTTTGTTGGATGCACCTATGACCCTTAACCCATTTGTCATCACAGTTGTAACATAATCCTTTCTCTTTGTGAGCCCACAAATCTACCTCAGTCAGGCACTTGATTGGTGTGGTTATGGTTGTCTATTGATTTACTGTGTTCTTTGATGGTAAAAAGGTGGGAGGTCAACGCTATGTGGAGAGTTTATCTTCTACTAACTTAGCCAGATCCAAAGCGTCCATCATATTCTCAGGTCAAAACATTTTTACCTCTGAGCGAATTGGCTCTCTGAGGCCACTAACAAAGCAACTTTTGAAGAAGTCATCGACAACCCTTCAGTGTGATTAGCGAGTTTTTCAAATTCAATCTGATATTCACGAATAATACCTGTTTGATGGAGTTTGGTGAGAGCTCCTATGAAATCCTTGAATGCTGAGGGACCAAACCTGCCTAGAATTAAGGATGCAAAATTTGACCAATCGGGTTCATCATTTGTCTTGAGCTACCAATGATACCACTGAAGTGCTTCTTGTTCCAGATGAAAGGAAGCAATTGGGACTTTGTTTACAGAATAAGTATTGTGGAGGTTGAAAAATTATTCAGCTCAATATATCCATCTTATAGGATCTGTACCATTGAACTGTGGAAAGTCTAGCTTAGGTCCACGTGAGAAGTTGGAAGCAAAGGAGAGATGCTCTAAAGAAGACTCCTTCTTTTGCACTCTATTGAGCAAGATGCTATTCTGTTGATTCAAGCCACGCATCATATCGATTAACTCTGTAACCTGAGATTTCAATGTGGTGATTTCTTCCTCCATGATTTTTGTGCCTGCACGAGTGGTGACCATAACCAGTTATTAATAGCAAATTTTTTTTGGACCTTTTTTTTTTTGTTTTGCTTCTATTTTTTTACTTACTGTTGCTTCAAAAATAGATTGTCTGCAACTGTGTGGTTGAAAATATCCTCAACTGTGGATATGCTGTTGTTTGTTCTCTGAACCTGATAAGTCGGATATGGACCCCAGGTTTGTTTGGCTACCTAAAGGATTTTTAAAAAAAATTCTCTCTGGCCACCTAGGCTATCTGATTGAGTACCACTCTCTAGAAATTTTTGGCCATGGGTTTACCCCTTAACGACAGCTTTTGGTTTACCTCACGGGTGGGAACTAGTCAATCAAGATGGGGCCGTTGCCCTTTTCGCTAGCAGGTCCTCTCAATGGGCCAGCTACTTCGAGGTTCCTGTGGTACTCCTCACAATGAGTTTTAGGGCTTATGCCCAAGCACTTCCCATAGTTAAGCGGATAGGTATTTACCCAATCCGAAATGACGAAACCTGCAATGAAAAAAAAATTCTTTGAAATGGCGCAGCTCCTAGAAAGCCCTGCTTTGAAAAAAGAATTGCTCCAAATCTACCCACAAAGCCAAGAAAGCGCTCTGATACTAGATGAGAAGAACCTCCTACAATAGATTAATCAAAATATGTGAAAATAAAATAACTCTTACCAATAACAGAAACACATAAAGCTTATATTGATCGCAGGCCACTTCGAGGGGGCAACCTCCTTTGAGCAAGCTCAATACAATAAATTTGTGGATGCCTTCATTGGGCCTCAACACTTACTTATATTCTAACTCTATTCTAACAACTACTACTTCCCTTGTATGTGGGACAATTCAAATAAGCTCTAAGGGATGACGTACAAAGCATATGCGTCCATAGCAATCACTAATACTACAAAGAGAAGGGTAAGGCACAGGTTCCTAACATTTAAGTGCTGATTTAAGAATGATATTATATTGTTATAGCTATAGCGGGCTTCCAAATTTATATGAAAAAAATGTAATGGGTCTAAAATTGACCATTATAGAGTATGAATCCAAAGAGGGTTAGTTCATTGTTAGTGAATAAAACATCAAAACAATTGAATGAACATGACACTCTAAGCCTATCCACTAGGATTGAGTAAGATCAAACAAATGGCAAATCAAGTAAAAAGTGAACAAACATGTTATACCTTCCTTAGAGACTCCTTTAATTATTAGTCCAAAGGGGTTTGTGCTTGGATTTTATAACTAAAGGTATTTGGTAATGTCGACTCCATGCATGGGTAACAACTCCCCTTGTATACACTTGACTTGGTTTAGCAATGTTAAAGAATTTTTGAGTGATGGCCTTATGATTTGGTAGAGATTCACTACACGAGTTGGTCATTTATGAAAGAGTGTGGATACCCTTTCATTTATAGAGTTTAAAAATGATTGTGGACCATCCATCTTGATATGAAGATCAAGAGTCAAAGATTAGTCCTCCATTATTATAAATGAGAGAGATGGAATTTAGAATAAAAGGGACAGAGTATGTCATAGAAATGTAAGAGATCCAAATCGTGACTCCTCCTTAAGTGTGTAAGAGGATTGTAAGAGAAAGATTGTGTAAAAGAGGTGTAATATCTCTTACTTGCACACTTGGTATGATGATGTCACCTTGGGTGAGCAAATAATTCAATTTGTGCATTTAAAAAATAGATAATTCCAAATCCATGAATTTTTATATTAGAATAAGATTAGAATGATTAAGTAGGATTAGTTAATAACTAGAATAATAGTGACATTTTGAAATGTTCTTTTGCCAATCAAATATTCATTTAATTATCTTGTAATAACATTTACAAAAGATCGATTTGATTGAGCTGACCCCAAACACTCCCCTATGAATCGTTGAGCACTACTTATATATCCAATACTCTGAAGAGGAAAGTTAAACTACATGTAGTTCTTCTTGTTAGGTGTATGTGTGGAATAGTTCTCTTTTAATGAATGAAACATGTGATCTAGCCTTCTATCTTTGGTAAATGAAAAATTTGGCTTGGTTTGAGATGCTTTAGACTTGGCTAAGACATGCTTCTTATGATTGATTGCTAAATTGGAAAGAATATGTCAATCCCTTTGAATGTATAAAGGTGTATAGATGTACCTTTGATGAGTGTTAGATAGGGAATAAAATTAGACCTATTGTGTATTTATGTGGGACTCTTTGAGTATTGTTGCATGTCGTAGATATGCAAAATGTACATACTGACCCATAAAGATAGTTTTAATTTTAAAAATGATCATCACTTGGCACAAAATAACTCTGTGAGGTTTGGACGCCTATGAAATTTCATAGGCATATGAGTTTTATGGATTTGTTTGGAAGGCATGAATATTGATTTGATGATCTAGATATAATCTAAGTATAATTCTAAGCAGGTTAGGTACAAACTAGGGATTTTATGTAGGTGATTGATAAAAAATTAAAAAAGTTGCACCACATGGAAAGCAGTAGATGTGAAAGAAGGGCATGTAAAATCCATATGTGTACGCATAAGTCATGTAAGGTAAATGTAAATCAAGACTGACATCACAAAGTGTCTAATACCACAATTTTATATCTATATAGTGCAACTTTGGAAAACTTACTAAACTTCTTAATATATAATTCTTAAGAACATTCCTTGTAGAGAATGATGAATATTTATAATTTTTTTTTATTACAATACTAAAATGTTATATACACCTAACTTTGGTATTAGATATTTTGACAATATCATAGTCACAACAAACCTTTATGATAAAATGAAGAGAACACTGAAAACAGGACGAGTTTAATTTTATTAAACTCAAGAGAAACATTTCTTTGCAAATAAGTAGAGGGAATAAAAGAGCTACGATGGTTGAAACATAGAAATTGCATATTTTTCAAACCATTAACTTCATATTCATATGTGTGAGCTTAGAATTTAATTTAAAAAAATATATATATATTTTTAAAGGACCATCGGGGATCAACTTGCTAAAACTTTAGAACAACAGGGCTAAAATAAAGGAGATTTCAATACTTGCAAGTTCTATGACTCAAGCTTTATTTAATTCACAGACCAAGTAAGAGAATAATAATTTCAAAATATAACAACGTATAGGAGAATTCTTCAAAGATGGAATTAAAAACTTAGATAAATAGAGTAATGATGAAGCATCATTTTGGTGGATTTGCAAAGCTATGGAAGTAAAAATGAACAATAAATTAATGGGCGAAGTTACTCATTCTCATGAATAGAATGCTTCAAACATCTAAGTTTTTTTTATTTAATAATGCTGAGAGTCATCTCAAGTCATTTATCTTATTTAGATATAATGGTATGAGTTTAAAAAAAAAATCTTGTTGATGTCATATCTAAGAAATAACTCATGTTATCATATAAATAGCTCTCTAGCTATTGATCTCCTAAAGGTTATATGAGCTAAAATGCCTTAGAATTTTTTTGGGTTGTAAGCTAAGCTAGAAACTCAAAGGGTCACTTAGAAACCAAGAGTTATTTATATGGAAGTAAGAGTATCTCTAGCCATCGAATATGCTAGGAGCTATTCTAAAAAATAAGCAGTGTCATTGGCTAAGGATGAATGGTGGAGCCAATGAATCCTTGATTCACAAAATTTTTCATGGACTTAAATAAGCTAAGGTAAAATATTTGAGCCCCTCATGTCATTGGATTTTCTTAAGATCCAAAGGCATGAGCTGTCTTGAAAAGTAAGATACGCTAACACCATTGAATCTGCTTGAAATGTAATGGCTTGCACTATTTTAGGAGATCAAGCTAATGTCACATATGATAGATGCCTCATATTTAGATCCATCACACTAATATTTATCTATCCATTCAACATATTTCATTGTAGTCAATAGTGAATGCACAAACAACTCTTAGCTTGGAAAAAATGTGAATTTTAAACAGTCACGAGAAGAACAAAAAAATAGAAATAAATGGATGAAGCTAAAAATAGATAATTTGAACTAGATATGGCATCAAATTGGTGTAAAGTACAATATTTTGAAAATCCTTCAAAGATGGAAAAAATCATAGAAATTGCTCGTGTGAGAAAAAATTTGAAGGTTGTGAAACAAGTAAATTGTGCTTGGTTTCATGGACTCTTTCTCTCAACCACACACTGTACCACAATAGGGAGTGTGCCTTGGGAACCTAAAAGGGGGACTACCCTTTGAGCAACCAAAATGTTAAAATGATCCATCTATTTATCAAGCTTGATTTTTATTGGAAAAAATGGTCTTTTAACTAAAGATTCTTTAATTTTATAAAAATTGAAAAGAGCTTTATTTAAATTGTTAAATCTAAATCTATATTTCAAATAGTGCGCTCACTCCACTATTTAAATATTTTATTCATATATTCAAATCAAAGTTAGATAAAAGGAATATTGTGGTTAGCTTGAAATTATTTTAATTTTTTTCCTTTCAATAAAATAAGTTAGCCCATGCCCTAATAAATATTTTTAGAAAATAAGTAGCTAAAACAAGAAAAACATGTAAGGAGACAATGGGAAACATGAACATCATGAAAATTTGAAAGATTGTTTCAACTATAAAAAAATTTAGAGTTAGAAAGGGAGGTAAAAAATAAATATTTTTCATCTAGTTCTCCTCTATTTATGGTAGTGGGCAATTGAGTTTTTATTTATCTTTCCTATCTTCTTTTATATATATGTAATTTTCTCAATTGAGCAAAGTGTGTATTTCTCATACTTGCTAAGTCCCTTGAATTGCCAAAATTTAAATGTGAGCCTCTATGATTTTGTGTAAAGAATATTTTGATCCATCTTACTAAAATATAATGTAACTATGCATACTTTTTGCAATTGATAAAAGTTATTTTGGCTCTTATTTGTCTTCCCTTTGGCTCTTGTCTTAGTTTTGAAACTCCATGATCATATATGGGTTGTATCTTTCTCCTTGCATTTTATTCCTTTATATTGTGTTCATCACTTTTCTTGCATAGTGATAGCTCTATATTTATATAGATAATAAATTAGTCAATTTCTTATTCTAGTGCATCACCATCTATATTTTCAAATATCTCTAACTCTTTTCCATGCAAGTTTTCATTTTAGAATTTAGTTTAGGTAGATTAGTGTTAGAATAGGAAACAAAACTAGCTAACTTTAGAGGCTCTCTTGCAAGATCAGTGTCACACTGGCAAGAGTTCTTATCTTGTCACTATTATGTGGGTGCAACCAATCAAACACAATGAACCATTAACAAAATATTATTGTGACTTGTTTAGGTAAATCACTCAGTCAAATGTTCAATGTCATATTCAAAATACTTGGAAGAGAAATACCAGATGTTTAAAATTGAGCCTTATCATTAATCATGGTGTTTTTGCATTACTTGTCCTTTATGTAAATAGTAATAGGTAATGGTCTATGAATGAATTGGAAGCTTTGGTTTCCACCTTGTAAACCCCATTTTTAACATTAGTCTTTTTAGGTATATATTGTTCGTGGACTTCATTCTTAGGCACTTCTTTATCAGGCAAGTCTTCTTTAGGTAACTCTTCTTTTAGTAACTTGAACTTAAGAGATGGAACCCCAATTGGAGTGGGTTACTCAATATTGAAAGGTGTGTTTGTATCTTGTGGTATCTGAATAGCTATATCCAATAAAAGGTCACCACTATAAAGAAAATCTTGTATTCTATGTTTCTAAACACAATACCTATCTCTAGGATGCCCATGAAATCAATGATAAGTACAATAATACTTAGAAATTTGCATAGGAAAACTAATAGGTAATATAATCAATTTGTTTCGAAGTATGACTCTAAGAGTTTCATTGGATATGTTTTAATCTTATGCCAACTTCATGATTCATTAGTCATAGACCTTTTTTTTTCTTAACCCATGTTGGAGATGAAATCTTTTTAGACATAATGGTTTTGACTTCAGAGTTAGAGATGTCATTTGCAAAAGCATGCTTCGAATTTTAGGAATGTGCAAGCTTATATTTAAGTGACTTGATCTTTAGAGATAGGGTTTAGACTTGTTTTTATAACTTGTCTATGGAATGCATCATAGTAAAGATATGATGTGCAATAATGGTGGAATTATACATAGGTTCATTCAAAGGTTGAGTCTTATCATTGATGGTAGTACTAGGTATACTCCTCATGGGTTGAGAAGATTTGGCATTATAATCATAAATTTTAGACATTTTAGATTCGATATTCATGCAACACCCTATGAGACTATGTGCTCTAATTCTTTACATATTGATAACATGGACCTTTGTATCCAATATAATCATAAGGTGAATAATAGGGGATGGATGTTAGCTATCACTATTATAAAGTCTTGGGAGAGGAGGAATGCAAAGATCCATACATGCCCTTTATCTATAATTAGTATCTAAAAGCATCTCACATTCAATATTCATGAATTATGTGTTACTAAGGAGAGTTGTAATGAAATTGCTTAGATGATTCACAATAATAGAATTATATATCACATAATTGAGAGTAGAATAAATAGATCCACAACAATAATTGTTGAAAGAGTAAAACACTTGAATATTATGACTGTGCCACTTCGAGGGGGAAACCTCCAGGTATGTGCATAGAGTTGGGGGACAATTTTGTAGACATACCTCACAATACATACATGTTATATAAAAATAACGCATGCGTGTTATTTTAGTTATATAAATATGACACATGACCTAAACTACAAAATAAAAAAACCCCTTATCAAATTGTCATTTATTATCTCCCTTTGCGTTTGCATTTTTCTTGTTGATGTTTGCATTTTACTTCTTGGCTCTTCTTTTTTCCCTTCAACTCATGTTTTTCCCTCTTGATTGTGTGGAAATTAGGAGAATGAGGGAGCCCACTTCCACAAACACCCATTGCACCTATTTGGCCAATACCCTAGAGTTAGTATTAGGGCAAGTTAACTTGATAACAAGTCAAATTGACATATGGAGGTCATATAAAGATAGATGTAGGGCTTACTATGCTAAGAAATTGTCAGCATATGAGGTGAAGAAGAAAGAAATAATAAAAAATCAAATTTGTGCCTTATTTATCGACCTAATGACTAATGCCCCATGTCCTGTAATGACCAAACATTTCCCAATACATCAATTCCAACATAATTTGATTAAAGCCAATTTTTGGGAGTGATGGTGGATGGTGTTTGAATATCCACCTTGTAATAACCATGAGGTCCCTTTGTAATTTTTGAGAAAACTCTATTGTGAGTTTGTCCTCAATGAAATTCTAAACTACTTTGACTATGGTGAGTTTCAAGGTGAAGGGAAAGGCTTCATGTAGGATTGACTAGGTGTATGTCATGCACCTAATCAACCTACAAGGATCCCTACCCAAAAGCCACTTCATCCAGAGATTTCCTCTATGGTGAAGGAGGTTGTGGAGATAGACACTTATATGTGCTTAGTGATACACTCATTCATCATACAAGTAAACTTTCAAAAATAGATGCTTGAGATAATCCAGTTAGTGGCTATACCTGACCGTACCCATGCAAATGTTGTGGTGTTATATGCACTAGACCTTCAAATGATGATGGTGGTGCTTTAGGGGACTTGGAGGATATGGTCTTGACTGATGAGTTATTGGCACACATATTTGGTTTGGATACTTTGGAAATCTCTACACACATGCAGGGATCTTTTATATAAATTTTATGTTAAAATTTTAAGCTATATTTGAAAATTAAAAAGGTAAAAATTTATTTACATGTTTAAATTGAATAATATATATGTATTTTTTTTGTGTTCCAGAATGAGACATTACCTTAGACATCATAACTAGGTAGTGGGACAACCCCTACTACATCTATCCATGCTAGTAAGGCACCATATATATTTATAGAGGTAAAATTTCAAGTGAATCTTATATACTCTAAATGTACATTCATACACCTTAATTGCATCATTGGTAGATTTTATGTAAGAAAATATAAAATACCTAATATAATTTTATTGGACTTTTTATTGTTTGATGTATTAACATGGATTGGCATAGTGTTAAAAACTCATCCTCCATCTCAATTTTTTTGCTTTTATTTCAAATTTCAAACTACGTTTTCAATAACCAATTTATAGCGACTTGAACATTTGCTTGATATCTCATTATATGTAGTTCCCATAACAAGTCAATCGCAATCAGTAGGATTGGATTTGTGTGTGTGTGTGTGTGTGTGTGTGTGTACACACACACACACACACACACACACACACACACACACACACACACACACACGTACATCCAATCCTACTGATTGCGATTGACTTGTTATGGGAACTACATATAATGGGATATCAAGCAAATGTTCAACTCGCTATAAATTGGTTATTGAAAACGTAGTTTGAAATTTGAAATAAAAGTAAAAAATTTGAGATGGAGGATGAGTTTTTAACACTATGCCAATCCATGTTAATACATCAAACAATAAAAAGTCCAATAAAATTATATTAGGTATTTTATATTTTCTTACACAAAATATACCAATGATGCAATTAAGGTGTATGAATGTACATTTAGAGTATATAAGATTCACTTGAAATTTTACCTCTATAAATATATATGGTGTCTTACTAGCATGGATAGATGTGTGTGTGTGTGTGTATAGAATTAGTTTGATAAAAATTGTTTGGTACAATATATTTCTATCCATTTCCAAATTGAGCATAACATGTCTTCATCAATATGTACACCACTCCTTTGTTTTAAATATTGGCCTCATAGCCTAGCACTTGATTCCTTGTTATCCTAATCACATATAGTGGTTCAATATCTATGATCAATATCCAAAATGGTCATAGCTAGAAATTCAATTCCCATCAATTCCAATCGAGCATAATAATTTCATCTCTATCTATGGAGTTATAAATTTAGATGGCATAGCCTCTTGATCCCATTGTACCTAGTCAATTCTAATTTCCAACCAGACTCCATTAGTAGAGCTATATAGGGTAGGCCATTAGATCCCATTAGTTTTTTGGGAGAGCATCGACTATAAACTATAACCTATATGTAAATGGCACATGCCTTATGACCATATAAAAATAGGGGACCTAAACCCCATATAGATATATGGGGTTGAATAGTTTGTTACCACCACCTACTTAGGGGGCCCAAATACCTACTATATCTAGTTTAGGGAGAGGGCCTATCTATATCCATGTACCTTCGTCACTTGAGTGACATGTTGACTCTATAAGACTATAACACCTTTCATCAGGAAAGCCCCTCTAAAATGAATATTGAGTGTCAAAAAGACTATAACACCCTTTGTTGACCTCAACCTACTTATACTATATACATATATACCTTGACTTGCAAAATTTGAGGGCAATCTAAGGATAGATAGTTGACCTAATGTCACCTATAGGGCACCAAAATCATGGACTTGTAAAGAAGACTATCCACTCACTTTTATCTCTACAATATTTAGTTCTATTTTTTATATGTTTATTTATATTTTGATGAGACCTATTTTATAAGGTTCTAGACACTCTTAAAAGGCTCAAGTATAGATGTCCCCCATAAAAGCAACCTATCACTCTAGGTGTCTTAACCTGATTAAAACTTAGTTTACAAACTTCTCAACAAACACCTATATAGGTTACTTGTCTTATCATAATGATTGTTCGTAAGGGTTTTTTGATCACACCAATACTCAGTTGGACTAAAAAATAATGAATGTATGTAAGCAAAGTATTCAAGGTGTTAACATGATAAAAATTTCAAAACAAATCAATTTAGAAACCATAGTTCATAGGACTGTCCTCAACTATACCAAGTCACTAACTTAAGACAATTGGGCCTAATGACCAAGTAATCAAGTCAAAATCTAAAATACACCTCAACAAAGCTATACAAAAATCTAAACTAGTGTATATAGGTATATCAAGGATGTTTCAAAACCTAACTTGATTCAATGACTTAATTTCACAAAATTCACTTAAAAATCCTCCCTCATCATCTTGTCATTCTCCCTCATAAAACTAACATTTCTTGCCTTCAGTGTGGTGTTACAAGTCACATGTTGTGCATATCCACTTGTCACATTAATGGTTCCCATGACCTCATTATATTTTTTCATATCTTATGCAAGATAAGTTTGTTAACAACTTATATAATCAATGAATTACCCAAGTTATTGATTATTAGGTTGTTTTTTCAGTTGATGACTAGGGTAGACACTCATCCATCATTGTGAGTCAAGATAGACTCGGGAATTACTAATGTAATGTCATCTGCAAAGGCACTCATCGAGATATGTATATTCACTTGCAATTTTAAATTATAATTTAGTAATTTTGTTTTAATAATTTTACTATATACTTTGGAAAATATAACTTATATGCATGAATGTATTGTGTATGCAGTGCCATCATATGACATTTGATAGTCTGATTCAAATGACTACTACAATATATCCTCATGTTTCTTCATAATTTGACATGCCTATTCATGTAGCTGATCTTGGCACTGACCCAGTTGAACATCAATGGAAAATTGAGAAAGACCATGAGATTGTGGTACGTGCATGTTTAAATGTTTTTTTTATTATAGTCTAAAACATGAGTTTCTTAACTTAGTTTCATGTATACTTATTAATTTTATAATAATTTTTATATTTGAATAGGTTCATCTATAAGAGTGCTATGAGAGAAATACTCACAGTCAGACCTTGGAGCAATCCAGGGCATTCATGATATCTCCATCTATAAGCATGGCATCCCACAGAGAGTCTTCTTTGAAGAAGGCAAAGAGAGGGAGACTATTTGATGATTAGGATATTGTAGATAATGTACTTTTTTATATGCCTATATGGCAATGTATGTATTTTTGACATTGTACATGTGTATATGATGTATTCACTTGACATTAGATACTATGTTGTTAGACATGATGTGATTTTTTGTATGCCTATATAGAAATGCATGTATTATTGACATTATATGCCTATATATGGCATTCATACATGACATTATTTTTTTGTACATGAATATTTAAGAAAACCAATGAATTAAATCTTATTTGAATCACTTATGTTCAGAGTATTATGAATAATTAGTTTTAACTTGTATTCTTAAGGATTATAAATGTTATGAGATTGAGAATAACTTGTTAGGATAATTTTTCAAATTAGACCCTTATAAAAAATAAATAATATAAGTGATTGTATTTGAATTATGTTTGTATGCTAATGCAAAGGTATGGAAGAGAAGTCTACAAAAACATCATTAGTTGGTTCTAAACCCAACTGATCACATTCACTTTCTATGGTTTGATTTGAATCTTCTTTCACAAGCTAACTCCTCTTTTGACTCTTTGGGCTTAATTTAACTTCTTACACCTAGCACTTATACATTGTGTTCTTAGTAGCACCTCCTTGATGACATTGACCTCTATCTATACATTCAAAACACATCCTTTACCTCATTCCATTCATCTCATTTACAAACTTCCTCTCAATCTCTTTTTAGTTTCTTACTAGGCACCTTCTTTGGGTATTTTTCCTTGTATGGAAAAGTTATGATTTCTCAAGACATTATAAGGGAATTTATAGGTACACTCTATATTTTTCCATGTCTATATCAAATTTCATAGTCCAACTCCACCTCTAACTATCACTTCATTAGCCTACCTCATTTAGGACTAATTAACCCTATTCCAAATCCTCAATCCTAGAATCCGTACATAGTCATACAATCTCAAGTTAAAACCTTTTGATTCACCTTATACATGTATAAAGGAGCAAGATTAAAAAATTTAATTAAATTCCCATGGTTAAATCTCTCAAAAATACCCAAACCCTAATCTAAGGTTTCCCATGCCCTATACATACTATCCAAATGACCAATTTGACCCCATTGATCTTATTTTCTTGAAAACATCCTCATGGCATTTAAAGCATCTCATAACACCTTTCCAAGGATAAAAAATCAACTTTGCCTTTATGCCTTTGAGACTGCTTGTGGGGATTACATGAAGTTTGAAGCATGAACACCTTCAAAATGTGTTTAAGAGGTTTAAAACCATATTACCATACTTCTCAAATACTTTCCTAATCTTGAAACCCTCAAACACACCTTAAAACTCCAAAAAGTATGCTTATATGAATAGTGACCATTATGAGACATGGAGGGACTGTGAAAAAATAATGAGCACTTAAAATTGTCATATGACCTTCCAAATATTATGTATGGGTACATTATTTCATTAATACCAATCATACCAATTTTTAAATTATTTGGATATGTGTTTTGTCTTATGGACCCTTTTTACCACAATTTACCTTGAGCTGTCTACATGCCTCCTTCATGTCAAAACTTGTCTTTATTCAAAATTTTGCATGAAAAACCTAAATTTTATCACTTATATAGGAAAATATAGGTTTAAAAAATCATATTATATGGTTTTAAGACCTCTCCAAGGCCTAAACTGCTTCTTGGCATCTAGAATTGACAAAACTTCAAGAAATCTCCAATGGTGCCTTCTTGACTGCAAGAGGACCGTGTCAAAAAAATGAAATTTAACTATTTATAGGACCTTTAGGATGGCATGGGAGGTTTTTTTAGGTCATGGAATCCATTCATACCAAATTTAATGCTTTGACTTAACCTATAGATGTCCTAAATTGACCAATTTCTCCAAGGCAGGCTTTAATGTTGACCATGATTTAAAAATATATTTAATAGGTATATTAGGTCATAATTAGCCTCTCCACCAAATTTTATGATTAGATCTAACATATTTTGGAATGTAGGCCCATTTTGGCAAAAGCTAGTGACACATGTCTACTTGGTCAAATTTCACAAAGAAGTCATCATCCTATTTTGCCTTGGTTTGTGTCTTATCATGATGAGTTTTCCTATAAAATATCATGTAACCTTTCCTTTTATGATTCCACCCTTCATTTACTATCTCACAATCTTCCATGTCACCTTGAACCTTCTCAAAAAACCTCATATGACTACATGTCAATAATACTTGGAGATTTATGCTATGAGAAAAGGGAGAATTTGGTCTAATTCACACCCATTTAGACCCATTGGGACTAATATTTCACTAGAAACCACCCTTCAACCTTATTCTAACATGTTCTGACCACTTGGCAAGGCATTTGGGCCTCACACAATCAACTTCTATATAAAGGCCTATACTACATCTTCATGTTCAATCCCTATGATGGCTCGAGGTACATGTTTTCAAAATATTGATTTAGCCAAGAAACTTCACCATTGACAATATTGAATTCATGACTATGTTTCCATAGCTGTAGGTGCATGCTTTGAGTGTATGACTACATGTATTCTTTGGAAACCTCTCCTAGCATGCCTGACTTTGTAGAAGCCCAACTACCCTATCTATGCACACTAAATTAAAGGATGAACTGTAGGTGGAAGATTTTGACTATGACTAAAGCATTAAGTGTTCAGAAACATTTCTCAAATGATCTAATATCTCACTAATCCTAAATGCTCATGGAGCCTCAATGAAACGCCATCATTCCCATTTCAAGTTATCCAACTCACTCCAGCATCCCATTTCACATACAAGGCTCATCTTGGCTTGTTAATGGCCTCCAAATATCAAACCAACACTACCAACATGTTTAGATGGGTAGATAACATCCATAACTAGGTTCTTGGCCTCCTATCTAGCTTGAATGACAAACCCACCATCCATTTTGGGTTTAAGAACACCCTTCCCAATACAAAAAAGATGCTAATTTTTAGCCTAACTTCAGGCATGCATAAAACTGAAACTATAAGTTTTATGGAGGAATCATAACATCTTTTGTGTGTATGGAAAATCCCTCTAATTTCACCCCAAATTTAGTCTGAATCACCTCTAAGAATAATCCATGGTAGAAGTTGCAGTAACGGGTCCTAAAATACAACTTTTTGGCAATGAAGAGACAACTTGTTGACCTCTAACTAGCAATTTTGCCTTCGAGACCGGCAAGTGAACATACACCACTTCAAAAAAATCTATATTGGTAAATTAAACATGTTAAAATTACCATGACATCCAATTCCACCCGAAAGTGTATTTTCACTACTGTTCTAGAGCATGGAAACACTAACAACAAATGTTGTCAAAGTTGAAGCTACAATCCAATAACTCAATTTTTGATGCTTATTGGCTGAAAACCGGTGCTAAAAACATGTTTAAAAGGGTGCATAATATTTAGGACCAAGTTTTTGGCCTCCCATCTGGCTCGATTGACAAACCCACCACCCATTCTAGGCTCAAGAATGCCCTTCCTAATACAAGAAAGATGCCATGGAAACACTAACAATAAATGTTGTCAAAGTTGAAGCTACAATTCAAGAACTCAATTTTAGATGCTTGTTGGCTGAAAACCAGTGCTAAAAACATGTTTAAAATGGTGCATAATGTTTAGGACCAAGTTTTTGGCCTTCCATCTTGTTCGATTGACAAACCCACCACCCATTCTAGGCTCAAGAACGCCCTTCCTAATACAAGAAAGATGCTGATTTTTAGCTTAACTTCAAGCATGCATAAAACCAAAAATATATGTCATATGAAGGAACCTTAACATCCCTCATGTGCATGGGAAATCCCTTTAATTTTATGTTGAATCTAGTTTGAATCACCTCTAAGAGTAATTTGTGGCATAAGTTACACTAACAGGTCCTAAAATGCAACTTTTTGGCAGTGAAGAGACAACTTGTTAACCTCCAACTAGCAATTTTGAATCTGAGACCATAAATTGAAAATACACCACTTTTATAACATCTATATAGGTAAATTACACATGATCCAATGACCGTGACATCCATTTCCACCCATAAGTTCATTTTCACTAATGTTCTGGAGCATGGAAACATTGATAACAAATGTTGTCAAAGTTGAAACTATGATCTGAGAACTCAATTTATGATGCTTGTTGGCTGAAAATCAGAATTAAAAAATTATTTGGAGGGGAAGATAATGTCTAGGACTGGGTTCTTGGCCTCTCATCTGGCCCGGTTGACAAACCCACCACCCATTTTGGTCTCAAAAATGCACTTCCCAATACAAGAAAGATGCTAATTTTTAGCCTAACTTCAGTCATGCATAAAACTAAAACTGTAAGTTGTATGGAGGAATCATAAGATCCTTAATGTGAATTGGAAATACCTATAATTTCACCCTAAATCTAGTCTAAATCACATCTAAGAGCAATCCATGGTAGAATTTGCAGTAATGGGTCCTAAAATGCAACTTTTTGGCAGTGAAGAGATAACTTGTTGACCTTTAACTAGCGATTTTGCCTCTGAAACTGGAAAGTGTAAATCCATCACTTTAAGCATGCATATATAGGTAAACTACACATGCTCCAATGACTGTGACATCCAATTCCATCTATAAGTGTATTTTCATTACTATTTTAGAGTATGAAAACATTGACAACAAATATTGTCAAAGTTGAAGCTATGATCTGAGAACTCAATTTTTGATGCTTGCTGGCTAAAAATTGGCACTATAAACACATTTGAAGGGGTAGATAATGTCTAGGACCAGGTTTTTGGCCTCCCATATGGCCCGATCGATAAATCCACCACCCATTCTGGGATCAAGAATGTCATTCCTAATACAAGAAAGATGCTGATTTTTAACCTAACTTCAGGCATGCATAAAATCAAAAATATAAGTCATATAGAAGAAAAATAACATCCCTCATGTTCATGGGAAATCCATCTAATTACACCTCAAATATAATTTGAATCACCTCTAAGATCAATCTGTGGTAGAAGTTATAGTAATGAGTCCTAAAATGCAACTTTTTGGCAGTGAAGAGACAACTTATTGACCTCGAACTAGCAATTTTGCCTCCAAGACTAGCAAGTGAAAATCCACCACTTTGAGCACATATATATAAGCAAATTACATGTTCAATGAATGTGACATCCAATTCCACTTGTAATTTCATTTTCACTACTATTTTGAAGCATAAAAACATTGACATCAAATATTGTCAAAGTTGAAGCTACGGTCTGAGAATCCAATTTTTGCTGCTTGTTGGATGAAAATTAGCACAAAAAACATGTTTTTATGGGAGGATAATATCTAGGACCAGGTTTTTGGCCTCCCATCTAGCTTGACCAACAAACCCACCACCAATTTTGGGCTAAAAAATGCCCTTCCCAATACAAGAAAAATGTTGATTTTTAGCCTAACTTTAGGCATGCAAAAAAACTAAAACTGTAAGTCATATGTAGGAACCTTAACATACTTCATGTGCATGGTAAATCTCTTTAATTACAACTTAAATCTATTTTAAATCACTTCTAAGAGCAATTTGTGGTAGAAGTTGCAGAAATGGGTCTTGAAATATAACTTTTTGGCATTGAAGAGAACTTGTTGACTTCTAACTAGCAATTTTGCCTCCAGGACTAGCAAATGAAAATACAACACTTTAAACACATATATATATAGGTAAATCACATATGATCCAATGACTGTGACATCCAATTCCACTTGCAAGTGCATTTTCACTACTATTTCAAAGCATCAAAACCTGACAACAAATATTATCAAAATTGAAGCTATGATCCAAGAACTCAATTTATAGTGCTTGTTAGCTAAAAAATGGCACTATGAACACATTTGGAGGGAAGGATAAATATAATACCAAGTTCTTGGCCTCCCATCTGGCTCGATTGACAAAACCAAAACTGTAAGTCATATGGAGGAAATATAACATCTCTTGTGTGTATGGGAAAGACCTATAATTACTTCCCAAATCTAGTCTGAATCACCTCTAAGATAAATCCATGGTAGAAGTTGCAGTAACGGGTCCTAAAATGCAACTTTTTGGCAGTGAAAAGATAACTTGTTGACCTCTAACTAGTAATTTTGCCTTCGAGACTGGCAAGTGCAAATCCACTACTTTGAGCATGTTTATATAGGCAAATTACATGTACTCCAACAACTGTGACATCCAATTCCACCCACAAGTGTATTTTCACTACTATTCCAGTGCATAGAAATATTGACAACAAATGTTGTCAAAGTTGAAGCTACAGTCTGAGAACTCAATTTTTGGTGCTTGTTGGCTAAAAAATGGCACTGCCAACACATTAAAAGGGGTGGATAATGCCCAAGACTAGGTTTTTAGCCTCCCATTTGGCTCGATAAATAAACCCACCACCCATCCTGGGCTCAAGAATGCCCTTCCCAATACAAGGAAGATGTTGATTTTTAACCTAACTTTAGGCATGTTTAAAATCAAAACTATAAGTCATATGAAAGAACCATAATATCCCTCTTGTGCATTGAAAATATCTATAATTTCACCCAGAATCTAGTCTGAAGCACCTCTAAGAGTAATCCATGGTAGAAGTTACAATAATAGGTCTTAAAATGCAACTTTTTGGTAGTGAAGAGACAACTTGTTGACCTCTAACTAGTAATTTTACCTTTAAGAATTTTAAGTGTAAATCCACTACTTTGAGCACATCTATACAAGAAAATTACATGTGTTCCAATGATTGTGACATCCAATTCCACTTGTAAGTGCATTTTCACTACTATTTTGAAGCATAAAAACACTGATAATAAATATTGTCAAAGTTGAAGCTACAGTTTGAGAAATCAATTTTTGATGCTTATTGGTTAAAATTTGGCATTGCCAACACATTCAAAGGGGTGGATAACATTCAGGACTAGGTTCTTGGCATCCCATCTGGCCCGATCGACAAACCCACCACCCATTTCAAGCTCAAGAATGCCATTCCCAATACAAGAAAGATATTGATTTTTAGCCTAACTTGAGGCATGCATAAAACCAAAAATGTAAGTTATATGGAATAACCATAACATCCCTTGTGTGAGTGGGAAATACCTCTAATTACATCTCAAATATAGTTTGAAACAACTTTAATAGCAATCCATGGTAGAAATTGTAGTAACAGGTCTTAAAATGTAACTTTTTGGTAGTAAAGAGACAACTTGTTGACCTCCAACTAGCAATTTTGCCTCTGGGACCGGAAAGTGTAAATCCACTACTTTGAGAATGTCTATATAGACAAATTACACATGATCCAATGATCATGACATCCAATTCCAACCACAAGTGCATTTTCACCACTGTTTTAGAGCATAGAAACACTGATAACAAATGTGTTTGGAAAGCTACAAGAAGAAATAAACTTGTTATGAGCAATTGTTCAAGAGCGCAAAAATGCCAAGTATTTTTAGTAAGCTTCTCTTAGTTTCAAAAATATGTAATTATTTACTAACAGTGCTAACCACGTGAAGGTGGAAGCTGATTTGGTACCACTAACCTATAAGAAAATGTTAGTAGTAAGTAATTAAAGATGAAATTTATGCACGTACTACCTACAAAATCAAAAACATTTGGTAAAATTGATTACATCTACATTTTACAAGTTAACATACCTATGCATTTCAATCTAATGAACCACTTAGATCTTCTCTAATCTTGATAGTATCAAGAATAACTTCATGGTCTGACTCATGAACTTTCAACAGATTCTTATTTTTTGGCCTCCCATGATATTTTTGCAATTGAATATTCGTTGCAAGAACCAAATTAGAATAGTCTTCAAATTTGGCCTCCCATGTATCTTCCTATGTGTTTGAAAGTCTTCAAACAACTATACATTTGAATTTTTTTATAGGATATCATTAAAGCCAAGTTCTAGTGACTACCATAGACCCAATGGGAAAATCGATGTTTTCTCCATCTATGATCAGGGAAGTTAAATTTTTATTTCCATCTACACACTAACATAAGTAGTAATCTATTCCCTCTTCATTGTCCTCATCTGCAAAAATTGAAAAAACATGGCTTGCATCATAAATGCAATTTTAATGACACTGTGAAGATAGATTATGAGAATAAATAGTACATAAAGATTAATTTTCTACCTAGCTATACTATATTGGATATATGGTCAAAGTCATGTGATGATGTCATGTCTATAAGTTGCAATACTGGTAGAACCTGATATGTGTTGGTTGGAATTAGAGGTTTGGAACTATTGTCATCCACCCACTCTTGTGACTCAAACTCATTCCAAATAGAGTCTATGCATGTAGAATAAAAGCATGCTAAGTGTCACATATGAATAGTCCAAGAAACTGCATTTGAGCTATGAAATGAGTGGAGCTCTCTTAAACCTGTTAGAGTCATACAATCCTCATATTTTGCCAAGTCTTTTTCCTCCATTAACCAAAAATGTCTATGAATAGTATAATTTGATTGAGCACCATGACATATGTTCTCATTTCACCATTCAACCATAATTTTTACATCAATCAAATTAACAACCTTATCAAATTTTAACTCCTCCCTTGCAATGACTCTTTTTACACATGCTCTAGCACCGTCATGTTCCCCTTTTCCATGGATAGCCTCATTGAAACTCTAAATATTCTATACACCAATGGTAACATGCATCTTTCTAAACCAATAAAACATTCATGCATTCTTGAATTATGATGTGCAATTGTCTAACCAAATGTAATGCTATTTGAAAAATAATGTTCCTCTGAGTCAACTGTCCATAGAACTTCTCAAAACAACCTTGCACATACTCTTTACAATGTGATTGGTTGTCACTGATTTACCAATGGTACTCCATAATATTTTTTGATCTTCCTCTATACTATTAGGTGCATGCATGAATGTTATATGCATGAATATGACAACTTGTGTTGAGTTGTAATACTACGATTGAACTTCCATTTGTGGTTTGAATATGTAATTTTCAGCAAAGTTAACTACTGAAACAATAGAATCAAGTGGGAATGTGTCCTTGATTAGTTTGAAATGTTCATCAAACCATTTAGCCTTATGTATGTGCCTGACATACTCATAAACAATTTTCTCCATGAATTCGATCATAAATTTTTAATCAGGTATCTCTTTCGTAACAAGCTCACACCTTTTAGATTCTTTGCCATCTTTTACTTGATAAGTCACAGATTGTCAAACCAACTAATTCTTGACCAATTTCACTTGTACACTCCTCATGGATACATTTTTTAATTTTGGTAATCCACCGTAAATGTTGTAATTTCCATCTAGACATGCTTTCTTATAAAAGAACTATCCATCATATCTTTCACAAAAATATTTACAATAAATTCTTTGGCTGATTTTGATAGAACTTCTATGTCACACTCCTGTAAAATGTTATTAGTATGCAAAGTACAATAAATATGGTGAAAAACATCATATTGCATTAAAAATTCAACATGTTGCTTACAACAAGTGGTGTGCATGTGATTTATTTTTACATAAAAAAGGTTTGGCCATCTCAAAAAATCTTTGACTAATATCAATTTTGGATGTTTTTCCAAAAACTTAGAATACAATTGTGTTTGAGTCATATCCAAGAAATGTTTTGGATGTAGTTCAAAATTACAAGAACCAACTCTTCTTTTCACTACATCTCTTGCACTGGGTAAAACTCTTGTATTAACTTTCCAAAATTATGCAAGTCTTTTAAAGAATTGGCTATAGCTGTGTCCTTTCATGAAAGTCTACCAAAGAATGCCCAGAGCTCTTTTGTATTGGGTTCATTAAGTCTTTCTCATCTTGTGATTGCTTTCATTAATGTTTTTCTATTTATATCAAGTGTTTGACTTGTTTTTGAAATCAATCATTTTCCCCCTATTTTAGCACTTATTGCACAAGTTGTCATTTACGTCGGGTAATATTACAATATTTGTTACATGATTTCGGGCCTATAATATGATATGCATCATGTATATTTTCAACAATTTCATCATTTTCATCATCCATGTTAGATGTTCTTAGTCCTAATGTGTACATTATAGGTCTCATCTCAACCAATTTCATCAATGAAACAAATAATTGACATCTTTGACTATCATATTAAAATATATGAAAGAAATTATCCCAAATTTATTGAGCCATTCTTTTTAAATGGTGGTCAGACATTTTTTTTATGCATTGGTTTCAAAATATTTTCATCAACTTCAATTAAGTACTTATCTTTTTTACGCAAAATTCTTGGAGGTGTTGTTATTGGTGGAATACGTTCAGAGGGTGTTTCAAAATCATTATATGTTTCCATAAAATTTTATTCATTATTTGTTTCTTCATTATATGTTCCATAAATTTTTTTTCATTGTTAATTTCATCATTATTTGAGTCTATGAAATTTTCTTCATTGTTGGAGGGTAAGTTATCATGCATAGGCTCTTCATTAACAAAATAAAAAACTTAAAACTTTGAATGTGAATTTCCAACATCACCTAATTTTTTATTTCCAATTTCATCATAATTCAATTCATTATTGTGAATTTATTCATAATTAAATTCATTATAATAGTTTCATCATTATTCAATTCATTATTTCTAATTGCCTCATTATCTAAGGCATTTGGCTCATCAAGGTGTTTGTACCTTGTCTGGAATGAAATTCTTGCATTCATACCTTGTTTTTTCTCTCAACTCTTCTAATTGGTCTAGTGTTTTTTCTTAAACTTCTTACTCTTCCCTAAACATGAATCGGATCCCATTTTGACAAAAGCAACCAATAATGAACTTGAAAATGTGGGGTCTAAAAAAAAATGCAAAAAAAGTATGTAAAGAATACACATATAATGTATGTGGGGACACCAATCTCGATTTGAGATAAAAATAGATGTTGAAAAGTAAGTTTTTATTTTTACTTCAAGGAACGTGCATGCATTATAAAAATGTGTATGGGTTCTTATAAAACATACATGTTTCTTGAAGTAAAGGCATTTACTACAAAAAATGTGCACAAAGACTCATATTGAATGCATAACATCCCACATAATACTATAATATGATACAATAAGACTCAATAAGACTATAATATGATGAAATAAGACTATTAGATGTTGTAATAAGGCTATCATATGATGCATTAAGGCTCAATATAATGCAATAAGGCTATTATATGATGTAATAAGACTATCATATGATGCAATAAGACTATCATACGATGCAATAAATCTCCAATATGATGCAATAAGGCTATCATATCATGCAATAGGGCTAAATATGATGCATAAATATCTAATACATGATGCAATGAGACTCTTGATAAAACTATAAAGCAATAAGACTATAATATGATGAAATAAGGCTCAATTTGTAAGACAAAATGAACTAATTTTACCCAAAATCCCATCATAGGTCCTTACAAAACTAGGTGAATAACAGGTTCAAAAATTGGCACTAATCGCATTCATGAATTTATGTATTTGTGATGAAATCAAGGAACTTAGGGGTTGTGTTTGTTATAAAATTAGGATTTAGGGTTAAGGGTTTAGTGTTGGTTTGTACATGTGTATATGTCATGAAATTAGGGATTATGGGAATGGTACATGTTTAAATGATAAAATTAGGGTTTACAATCAACATGTCATGAAATGTGACCTAATTTAGCCCCTTTAATCACATCATAGACTCTAATTTAGGTCCAATGGGTTGAAATTGGCCACATTTACATTTTTGATTAAATTAAGGTCAGTTAAGCTGTACATATTGCATCTAGATTATATAATCGATTGGGTCATAAATTTGTTTTAGGGGCTCAATTTTGCCCAAATCACGTCCCTATTTGAACTAATCCACTAATTAGTTCAATTCATGATAGATAGAATCATATTTAATTTTGTCCCAAATTATATATCATGCTCTTATAGTTATGTCAAGAAGGGGTTCAAAATGGCCTCCCATGCCTCCTCAATTGAATTGCCCCTATAATTGAACCTTGTTATGCCACGTGTCTACCTAGTACACCCAAAAGTGTTAAATTTATTAGAGATACATCAAGTCTTGGAAGTTTCAAAGTAGATAATGCCCTGGGGGCCAAATCCAATTACATATCACAATGTGTACCTTGTACATGCTAGAAAGTGTCAACACTATTAGAGATTTCAAGTCCTAGAAGCATTAAAGAGCTATCAGATCCTTGTGAGGCCTAATTTAATTAGATACATCACCATGTGTGTATCTCACACACACATATAATTGTGTTAGAGACCTAACTGTCACTTGTCCTAGAAGCATCAAATTTGTCAGAGCTTTAGGACATCCAATCCAGTCAAATATTTCCACATGTGTGTACGTCTAGTACACTTGAAGAAGTGTTAGAGTTATCATATATGCACATATTTTATACTTGGACATGTCCCATCACCTCCAACCAATCCAAGTAAGGCCTATTCATATATTTATCATATATACATATAAGCCAATAATGTTTAAAGATTAACATAGATCAAAATCAACTCCTGTAGATAGTAAATAATTCACATGATGAGAGCCTTCGACTTACCATTATTGTAAGAAAATTATCATGTAGAGCCATTTAATATCCCATTGAAATTGAGTAAACACTGGACATTATAAGTTTTATATGTATGTATTCAAATTATTTAGATCCCTTTGCCTTGAATTACCTCTAGATCCTAAAGTAGATTAATATATTTTGAGTCCTACATGCAAGAGATAACATAGTTCAACAATGGACTCCTCAACCTCAAATCCCAAGATGGAGAAAGAATTATGATATGTACTACTTTATTGTAGTCTACATCATAAGGCTTAAGCTCATTAAAATGAAATATGAATAAGGTGATTGATAATATATGTACAAAATATATATAATCTTGAAACCTTCAGAGAGGGGGTGTACAATGGTATTCAGTTCTTATCAACTATCTATATGAGGTGAGTAGTTCATCATCCACATGAATAATTATTGGGTCCATCTGCTTAGCATCATCCTTGAGGGGAAGCAGGTCTTAGATTTAGGGGACATTGTCACCTTTAATGTATCTTGAATAAGCTCAATAGAGTTCAAGCTGGGGTAACTTATACATATGTCATACTTGGTCAATGCCAAGTCTACACCACCCTATATTTCTAAAGCATAACCATCCCTTAATGGTTTCAAATAAAGTCCCTAGTGTATTTAGATATTTTTAAAGCTATACATGTTCATCACTACAAGCACCACATCTTAAAACCACATCATCACTAATGGATACATGTGAACATTTAAAGTAAATATTGAGCTCAAAACCACATCTTATACAAAACAAAATGCATACCTAACTTGACCAAAATATTTAAGAAAAACATGTACATACCTTGTACCCATCATCTTACTTTACTATACCATCCCAATTACATGTAACAAGGTATAAAACTCTATAGTATTGATAATCACCAAGTATTGTCTAGCTTGTTTTTGAGCTTGCAATTGTTGCATCCATGGTATGACTAGGACTAGTCCCATGTCAAAGACACACTCTTGAGATGAGGTGGGAATGGATGGAGTGGTTGATGGTTATCCCATTTGTGATAGAGGGGTAGATGAAGGAGGTGAACGGAATGGAGGATTAACCGTATTTTCACAATAGATCTTAATTTTAGGCAAAACTTGAATAATGTATTTGAATACATCATGGGAATCTTGAATAATTGTAAAAATAGAAGACTCTTCTTAGACTTTCAATTGGGACCTCAAAATGTACCTATTGAATTAGAAGCACTAAGTGACCTTGGAGGAAACTTAAGGGACTTTATTCAACACATTTTAGGAATGTTTTTGGGACAATCCAAGGCATGATACACAGGTATTGGGCTCCATTAGATAGAATTATTTAAATAGATATCCAAGAGATACACTGTTACACTAAGGGCTCAATTCTTATTTCTACTTACACAAGATTATCTATACTACATAGTCCAATTCAATGTGTTTTCCACTTAGACAATTTAGTTCAAAATTTATAAATAAAGGAGTCTAGTTAATGATATCAAAAAACAACAAAAGTGTAAGATAACATTTTAGGCAAGTAGGATAATATCAATAAGAAAGCCAAGTAGGATTTTAGGCAAGTAAGGTAGTAAGGTATATCCTTGCCCTACTAGGGTAAAGGTCCCAATCACTATACATGTTCTAATTGTTGAACAAGGCTTTTGTTAACATGTGTTTTATTGAAAAAACATATTGGTATATATATATATATATATATATATATATATATATATATATATATATATATTAAAGTGTACTAGACATTGAACATGTAATATCTAATACTTATTCAACATTTATTCTATAAAATTAAAAGTTACAACCAATCACATCTTGAAAAGTAAGATTCAAGTATTGATACTCTAATGCACAATGATTGATACTCTAAAGGTTAAGTTTTGATCATATGTTTGAAAAATGCATTTTATGACCTCTAATGATAAAATTGGTTATATTGTAGAATGTATAATGTGTTAGACCTTGAAGCCTTAGTTATAATTATTTAAGACCTTGAAACATGTAAAAATATCAAAGTCTAATGCAATTTTATGGTTAATGAGACCTTTTTAAACATGAAAAATGAAATTTGTTTGCATTATGTTATCATGTTATTTGAATTTAAATTAAAAACCGAGCCTCTAGGATAAGAAATGGCTTGTATTTCTGAGCTAGAGGCTTGTGACTGTGCATCTATAGCTGAGACTGAGAGTTTTGACAAAAACCATCAAATTTCAACTTCAATCACCAAATATGCTATGGATTTCAACATCAAAATTAAAAAAATTATTACTGTCATGATGAACACACTGACCTCTTTTCAAATATATGATTTTTATAATTTTAAGGGTTCAAACCATATTTATTTTTAACTACACCTTTTTTAGGCCACTACATGCTATACATATACATGCCTATTCATGTTTATGTAATTTTTTTTTCATTGATCCAAATGTAAAATAAATTATATGGTAACAAACTGTGCCTAATTCTACACACATTCAAAAAAAAATTCAACTTTCATTTTTTTGAGGTAGTTAGGGGCGGCCGTACGGATGGCTATCCATTTTTTTATTAGTTTTTAGGATCTACTTAGTTGTAAAATTAATAAAAAAATATTCATTGAAAAAATATAAAAAATATCATAACACACTAGAAGATCTTGTCTAAATATTCACTAGAGGGTTTCAAACAATATGTAATGATTCTCAAAAAATTGTGGGCTGTACGACAATATCTCTACTATGTTTTCTTGAAAAAATAGGAGGTATTCTTCAAATTTGAGATGTTTGACCTATTTATACTTAACCATTTAAAAAAAAATTTTTTTTTTGTAAACTAGACTCGAAATGCTACAATTCATGTTTTTATACCATCTTCAAATTTTGAGTGTAGTTATCTCAAATTATCTACAAAAATTCACATTTCTAAAATTTTAGAAAAATCATGTCCATGGGTAGGCCCTTTTTTATCCCCCAAGTTTTTGAAATTACCCTCCACAACAATGTAATAAGAACACAATTCACAATATGATGATAAAATACTAACCACTACCTCCTATATATACTCTAATTATCCAAGGTTATTTTATAGGCTGACCATACTAAGAACATAGATAAATGTAACAAGATAATATGAAGGCGTGTAAGCATAAGTCAGCCACACATATCCTTAAATGCACTATAGTTTAAGGGCATAGCATGCCCCTCCCCTTAACAACATTGTCCTTAAGGTTGAATCATACTAGGATGTTTTTATAGGAATGTTTCATCCTCCCATGTTGCATCTTTAGAATGCAGGTTCTTCTATTTGATCAAATACTCCTTATTGGCTTTGGTCCACAATTGCTTTTTATGTGTGTGAAGGATATATTCAAGCTATAGAATGACTCGACCTTCTTCATATAATTTAGGTAAATTAGTCTGAGTGGAAACTCTATGTCTAGTTACCTTCTTCAAGCAAGATACATGGAAGACCAGATGTATGTGAGTGGATGGAGGTAATTTCAACTTATAAGCCACACTACCAATTTTATACAAGATCTGATAAGGGCCATAATACTTAGGTGACAACTTGTTATCCTTTTTCTATTACTTCAGAGACATTTGCTTATATGTATACAAATGCACAAAGACCCAATCACCTATGATAAAATACCACTCATTGCAGTGTTGATCTACTTGTTACTTCATTCTATTTTGTGCTATTGCTAAATTTTCTCCCAAATTGACTAACACCACTTGTTGATGGTGAATGCATTCCTTAATAGCTCGAACCTTAGGATGCAATGTCAAATATGAAGTGATGGATGGGGGTGATACCCATATAATTCCACAAAGGGATACATCTTGGAAGAAGTGTTATACAACCTTTTTTGGTAAGTGGAAACCAATAAACCCATTTGTCCTATTTATCAAAAACAAAACAATGAAGATACCCTTCTAGACATTTGTTGATTACCTCTGTTTGTCCATTAGATTGAGGAGGATAGGATGAGATATGAACCAACTGGGTGCCCAAATATGAAAATAATTTAGTCCACAAATTATTAGTAAAAATGGGATCTCGATCACTTACAATGATCTTTCGAGTACCATGTAATTTTGGAATGGTATTGAGAAAATTAGAAGCTACTGTACTAGCAACAAATGGTTGCGATAAAAAACAAAAATGATCATACTTGGTGAGTTGATCCAAAACTACCATAATAACATTTTTATCCTCAGACCATGGTAACCTTATAATGAAATATATGGAAACATCCTCCCAACACTGGTTAGGGATGGATAAAGGTTGCTAAATACCTTGGGTCTTAATGGTTTCACCTTTATTTTGTTGACATACCATGCATTTAGCTACATATTTTTGGACATCCCCTTGAGTAATTCCTGAAATAAATCTTATTTGATTTATGATATGTTTTCAAAAATATGGAACAACTTCCAAGTGGGGAGGCATGAAGTTCCTAAAGAATGTTATATTTGAGTAGAGAATGCTTATAGAGGTATAATCTATCTTTATACCATAATGTGTTTCTTTTTCATGTAATTTTTTCAAATTCATCACAACCCTGTTGGAGATTTTGAATCAAATCCTTAGTAGCACTATCATTCTCTCATTCAAATCTTGATTCCTCTAGCCAATTTACCT
Organism: Torreya grandis; assembly: GCA_037957365.1. Lineage (NCBI taxonomy): Eukaryota > Viridiplantae > Streptophyta > Pinopsida > Cupressales > Taxaceae > Torreya > Torreya grandis. The sequence continues at coordinate 1,105,038 of JARHVA010001814.1, forward strand.
ACCACATAGTCATGGCACATAACAATGCCTCAACTAATTCATCTCATCAGGAGAGGGCATCTGCCACCACATTCTCTTTTCTTTTCTTATACACTATTTCAAAATCACATCCTAACATTTTACTCACCCATTTCTATTATTTTTTAGATGATTATCATTGCTCTAAAAAAATTTGAGGCTATCATGATCAGTCTTTACCTGAAAGTGTTGACCCATCAGATAAGGTCTCCATTATTTCACTACATGTAGAATAGCCATCATCTCTTTCTCATAGATTGGTTGAGATTATTTTTTCCCTTTAGTTGGTGACTTTCAAATGCTAGTGGTCTACCTTCTTGCATGAATACAAGCCCCATGCCATATCCTGATATGTCACACTTCACAACAAAAGTTTTTGAAAATTTAGGAGTAGCCAAAATTAGAGTTGTGTACATATCCATTTTCAACTATTCAAATGCCTTGGTAGTTGATTCAATCTAATAAAATGAGTTTTTCTTCAATAAAGAGGTGAATGGGGATGTAATGTTACCATAATGTTTTACAAACCTATGATAGTAACCGGCTAGCCCCATAAATCCTCAAAGGTTTTTGAGGGTCTTGGGAACCTACCTCTCCATCATTGCTTATATTTTTTTAGGATCAACTTTCAATCCTTCATTTGAAACATTATAACCCAATTTCTCCACCTCTTGGGCACCAAAATAACATTTGAAAGGTCTAGCATAAAGCTGATGTTGTTTCAAAATTGAAAGTACCTATTTCACATGCTTCAAATGGTCTTCCCAATTTTTATTATAGATGAAGATATCATAAAAAAAAACCAATACAAAGTTTCTCAAAAATGACCTAAAACCAATATTCATCAAACTCTGAAATTTAGATGGTACATTTATGAGGCCAAAAGACATGACCATAAATTCATAATGGCCTTCATGAGTTCTAAAAGATATTTTAGGTATGTCCCCATTGCGGATACGAATATGATGATACCCAGATTGAAGGTCTAACTTGGTAAAAAATAAACATTAGCATGCATTTCTTCTAGTAAATAATCAATTACTAGAATAGAAAACTTATCTTTGCTGGTGTACTTGTTGAGTTTTCTTTAGTCTGGGCACATCCTCTAACTATCATCATTCTTCCATATGATGACCACTAGGGAGGAATATTCACTTTGATTATGTCAGATGATTCCTACCTCTAACATTTCCTATACCATATTTTTTATTTCTCTCTTCTAGGCATATGGATACCTATAACGTCTGATGTTGAGTGGTGTACTTCCTAGAATGAACTTGATGACATAATCATGTGCATGAATAGGAGGAAGTCCTTTTGCCATGTGATGTGTAGATTCCTTGGTTGGTTGAACCTCTATAGAAAATAAGTGTGCCAAAAAATTTTATGCACCTTTTCTAAGAATCTTCATCATTTGATGGGAACTAACCAGTTATGGAGATTTAGCTCATAATCAACACAACTCAAAGGTCTTGCCTTCTAAATATAACATCATGAATAGTTTTTGGAAATTCATTTCAGTAGTTCCCAAAGCGGCGAGTCATTTCACTCCTAAAACAATGTCAACTCCTCCCATAAGAATAACAAACATAGGGGAATCTATCAAGTAGTCTCCTATAACAAGCTTAATACTATGTAATTTTCCATAATAGTTGATTATACCACCATCTACATTCATGACCTAAAATTTTGGATATGGGTAAATTAAATAGTTCAAACAAGTAGCCAACTTACTATTTATGAAGTTATGTGTACTCCCAGAGTCAATTAACATAGTCACCTTCTATTTCTTCAGAAAACCCATCACCTTAAGAGTTTGAGAAATATTAATGCTTGAAAGTGCATGACAGGAAATAGTAGGTTGAGAATCTTTAGATTCATCCTCAAGTTCTTCCAAACCTGCCGCTGAAGCCTCATCATCTTCTTCCTCCTCATTGGTGCCTTCAATGTAAAATCATTTTTTTTCAACACATCAATATACTTTGTTCCATTTGCTATCACATCCAAAACACAAACCTTTTGCACACTTTATTCAACTTGTTGAGGTGTCAATATGGTAGGCTATGAAAATGATGGTGTTTGGAAGGTGTGTTCATACACATTAGTGAAAGGTTTTCATTTGATCAAGACTTTTTTCTCATCTAGACGTGCCATTGGTATGGCTTCAAATACATTACATGGATGAAACATGTGAACCTCCAATTGGATGTTATCTTTGAGGTCACCCAAAAAAAGGCCAGTTATATTTTTCTCAGTGATGTCTACCACACGTAAGGAATTTTTTTGAAATTGATGAATGTAATAATTTACCATGCCAGTTTGATGTAACTTAGCTAGTTGGCTGAAGTAGCTTTCTGAGACATTATTATGATAGTAGAGCTGCAACTCTTTAGAAAATATAGACTAAGAAACCAAGAGACCCTTATTTTAATTTTGATAACATAACCAATGATACCAAATAAACTACTTAGGTTCTAGATATAGAGAGGCCATGACCACCTTTTTTGAATAGGGAGTCTGATGTAGATCAAATAATTTTTCAATTTAAGTAATCCATGTGAGTGGATCATTACCATTAAACTTGCGTAGGTCCACCTTTAGCAATAACTTTGTACCATGGTTGGCATTGTGATTGTTTGGAGGATAAGAATCAAACTGAAGTGGTGGAGGGTTATTTTACAATTGTTGAGTTGAAAATTTGACCAATTACCCTATTATTTGTTACAATTGATCCCAAAAACTATTTAGGTCTTGATCCTCTTTAACTAAATCGAGATCAACTTTATACACCATGCCTTGTAACTCTGATTTAATTTGTTGAATTGCTTCTAAAATACTTGGATCAAAAGTTTCTGACTCTATGTTGTCTTAGTGAGGAGTTTTACGCATTTTTTAATCTTTCTCATGACAATGAGTGTTAGGCTCTACCATGCATAAAACCTAAAAGGGTCATGACCTAAAAAAAAGTATCAAAATATGATACCATTATGATCACCTCACCAAGACAAATCCAACTACTACTAATGTGCACAAAGGTGAAAAATTTTGGCCTGAAAAAGTGTACCGGTAGAATATACTATTGCGATCATATCAGAGAGACGAATCCAACAACTACTAATTTACACAAGGTGAAAAAATTTTGGAATTATTTTTTTTACTAGAAAAAATGTTTTTTCTTTTGTGTAAAAAAACCTCAAAAACAAAACTATGGTGAGGAAAAAATTCAATTCCTCTTAGATTATAAGTTATGTTTTTTCGGCTTTCTAGTGTTCAGGATGATAGATCTAAAAAAAAATTGCATTGTTTAAACTTACCCAAATTGAAGCTATGATACCACTTGTAATGAAATTACTTAGATGATTCACAACAATAGAATTATTTATTACAAAATTAAGAGTAGAATAAATATATTCACAACCACAATTTTCAAAGAGTAGAATACTTGAATATTATGACTGAGCCATTTTGAGGGGGCAACCTCAAAAATAATGTAATAAGAATTTTTTTTGTAATATGATGATAAAATACTAACCACTACCTTCTATATATACTCTACTTAGCCAATGTTATTCCATAGGCTGACCATACTAAGAACATAGAGAAATACAACAAGATAATATGAATGTGTGTAAGCCACAATTTGGCCACACATATTCCTAGACACACTATAGGTTAAGGGCATAATAAGAGTTAATATTTATTCATTATTAATATCATATTTAGTTTTAATGCAGCGAAATTTAACCCATTTCATTGCATGATATAAGAAGACATCACATAATTCATGAAATAAACATGTAATTATGATAACCATAGGTTGAATTATAAAATGTGAATAATTATCATCCATTGTAGCTATGTTAAGGCTTGGAGTATGTATATAAATGGAAATTATAAATCAAAGTTGAAAGAGAAAACATAATATGAAATAAATTTTAAAACTTAAGATAATATGAAATACTAAAATATAAACTTAGGATTTTTCATGGTCAAGTAAATGATCGGGTTTAGCAAATTTTTTACTTATTCTAGATCAATGTGATCTAAATGAAATAAAACTATGATAAATTTATATTTTTTAAAATATAGAAATAATACCCCATTCTAAATTGAGAAATGGATAAATTGATATTACATTTAGATGATTCAGAATTGACTTAGTGAAAGAGGAGATATGTAACTAGCTTATTTTGATATTCATTTAGTCAATGTGTTCGTCATTGTTTTTGAAAGTGCTCTATGTCTACTTGGTAACTACTCAAATCAAGAAATAGGAGTTTAAACCTTACATGGATACTTTTGGATATAATGGGACCCATGTGGTGACTGGTATTATCCAAGCCTTACCATTAGTGTGTTTGTTAACTATGCAACTTTTTAACTTCTCATTCCTCTACACTTACACTTGTAGATGATCCTTATGTGTGCACTTGCCTTCGATATTGTGTGCTGATATTTGTTTTCCTTATCCTTCCATCTAAACCTTAGTTGTACATTCAAACACAAGATGATTTTTAAAAAATGGTCATTATGTTAGGTTGGATAGCCTAGACCACTCCCCATTAAGTGATTAATTGTTGCTAATATTCTAATACTTTGAACATAGTTCAAACCGCACATAGTTCTCCCACTTATGTGCATGTGTGAAAAATCATGAACAATCTAGAATGTAATGTTATGTTGGCTTTTGACACTTGGCACCATGAAATTTTGACTTGTGTGTATATTCAGGCATGGCTCTAAGGTTTCCTTTATTAGGGATATTTATATATGTATGTCTTTGTGATAATGTTTCAAGATAGTGATAATTAATTTCTCAAGTTTGTTAAGACTTTCTAAGATGGATATAAACTTAGGATTGATTTATATTTATAGTTGACTCTTTGATATTTACCATTATGACCGACCCATGAAACGTGTCTATGTCATCTCAATGGATACTTCACAATTTTAAAAATAGTCATTGAGTGTTTTTGGTTACTATCGACAAAGGCATACACTTAAGGTAGACCAAAATTATCCAACTGTCACAAATACTATCATGGAAGTAAAAATCAATTATTTGAGATATTGAGATAGTTTGTTTAGTATTATTGAAGTTTATTGCATAAATTAAGGTAATTATAGATATGTATATCTATTAATTTGGGTTGTCTAAGTTAATAGGGGTATACATATAGGAAATAGTGTGCACAAGATTCAAATGTGTACACAAAATTTTAGTATGTCAATGTGTGCCAAAGTTAATGTTTTCTACTCTGGCTAACTTATTAAAAGAACTATTTAAAAAAGAGGAAAAATATATACATATCTTTAAAATAAACTATGTAGAGTGAGGCAAGAACATCTTAGGGTAAGTGCACAAAGTGGAGGGACAAAAAGTGGCCTACTCATGGACATGATTTTCCTAAAATTTTATAAATCTAAACTTCTGTAGATAATTAAAAATATCTACACTAAATTTGAAGATGGTGTAAGAATATGAAATGTATAATTTCAAGTATAGTTTTCAAAACACTATTTTTTTTAAAAAAAATGGTTAATTATGACTAGGTCAAACATCTAAAAATTGAAGAGGAACTCCTATTTTTCAGAAAACATGGTAGATAAACGATCATGCTGTGCACCATTTGTTGAGTAACATTTAATATTATTTGAAACCCTTTGGAGAAAATTTAGATAATGTATTATAGTATTTCACCTATATTTTTTCATATTTTTTTAATTAATGCTTTTTTTAATGAATTTTTCAAGTAAATAGATCCTAAAAATTGACAAAGAAATGGATAACCATCCGTGCGACACACCTAACTACCTCAAAAAAATGAAAATCAATTTTTTTTGAATGTGTGTAGAATTAGGCCTACTTGGTCACCATATAACTTGTTTTTCACTTGGATCAATGAAATACCAATTACATGAACATATATAGGCATGTATGTTTGCAACATGTAGTGGCCTAAAAGAGGCATAGTTAGAAATTAACATAGTTTGAAACCTTACATTAGTCCAAAAATTATAAAAATCATATTTTTGGAAAGAGGAGAGCCTTCTTGTCATGATGATATCAAGTTTTTAAATTTTCACGTTGAAAATTTTAGTGTATTTGGCAATCAAAATTGAAATTTATTATTTATTTTCATACCTTTCAAAACTCGACTGTACATTGATAGTCAAAGCCTTTGGCTCAGGAATCCAAGCCATTCCCAAGCCAAAAGGTGCAGGAATTGAATTCAAATGCAAATATTGTGATCACATTAATAACGTGATCATGTTAATAACATGATCATGTTAATAATGTGATCACATTATTACCTAAATTATAAATGTGATCACGTTAATAACATGATTGTGTTACATATTTTTAACACCCTAAAACCTAAATAGAAGCCATTAGGCCTAGTAGTCTTAAGATCAAATATTGATTGATTAAGATTATTGTTTGGGGCCAATGTTCTTGTCAAGAATTGATATCATTGAATGATAATTGGAGATGTATTAACATATGAATCAATTTATTTTTGTTTTGATCCCAATATGGTGTGAAATTGAGCCAATAGATCTTAAATTGACATTAGATGGACATATTTCCTTGGATGGAGCTTGGTTCACCCTAATTACGTATCAAACTAAACTAAATACTTAGTTTTTTATAACATGGTGTGCAATTAGAGACTCAATTGACATCATATGGACATAATTCCTTTCTCAAGGCTCATTTAACTCTAATTGTGTATTAGATTGAACTAAATATTCAATTAGTTTAATATGGTGTGTTATTAAAGCCCTAATTGACATTATATTGAAGGAATTCCTTGCACAGGTACCAATTACTCTTAATTATAGATTATACTAAATAAAACACTCAATTGGTTATATATGATGTGCAATTAGGGAAAAATATTCACAATAGACATTAGATGGACATAATTTGTCGCATGGGGTGAAAAATGCCTTGATTGATATTCGAAGTGGAAGCAGTTAACTACATAGGACTTGGTTATCCTCAATTGTGTATCATATTGAAAAAAATATCAATTGATTTAACTTGGTGTAATTAGAGCCCCAAATGACATTAGATGGATGTAATTCCTTGCTTGGGGATTGAGTGGCCCCAATTGCATATCATATTGAACCTAAATACTCAATTGGTTTAATATGGTGTGCAATTAGCACTAATTGAACCCAAATGGAACATTATATGGACATAATTAATTTTATGGGGCTCAGTTGGCCCCAATTATGTATAAAATAAAACCAAATGCATGATTAACTAGATATAATTTATAATCTAGGCCAACGAAGTTGTAATTGACATTACCTGTATTCAGTTACTTACATGAGCCTTGGTTGGCCATACTTACATATTAAACTAAACCAAATACTTGGTTGATTCAATATGTTATGTATTTGGGACCAATAGAGCCCCCTGTTGATAGTAGAAAGATGAAATTTCTTACACAAGGCTTGTTTGGACTAAATTTCATATCATATTGAACCAAATATTATTTTAGTTAAATTTGGTTCACAATCAGAATCCCAATTGTTATTAGATGGATGTAATTCCTTACACAGGGTTCAATTGGTCTTGATTTCATATCAAATTGAATCGAACACTCAATTATTTGAATAAGGTGTGCAATTAGGGCCCTAATTAAAATTATATTAATATAATTCCTTGGCCAAGCCTCGATTGGCCCCAAGTGATGAGTGTCATCTAACTCCTCATTTAACCAATATTTAATTGGTGTCTTATCAACCAGGCCTGGTGTCCAAAGCTATCTGCAGTAAGGTATGGGATGGTAGATCTAGAAGTCTACTTATGGGGGTGCTTACTGATCCTATTCTAACTTTGACTAAACTACTTGATTCACGCTTTTGCTGAAAAAGAAAGAAATCAAATCAATCCACTCTTTTGATGGAAGTAAAAGATCACACTCCTATTTTACATTTGCAGAGAAAATAAATTAACACTCCTACTTATGAAAGGAAATTTGCTTCACACATCTACTGTAAAAGAAAATATACTTTGTGTAGAAAAGAAATGAAATAAGAAAATGCTCTTTTTAAACTATGAATTTATTTTTATATTTTTATAAATAAATGCAAATAGTAACAAGATTTTAACTAATAAAATAGAACATAAATACCGTACACAGTTCCTGGTTCCAAGGAGAGTGGGCCCTTGGTCCTCTCGGACTCAGGATCAAAGATTAATCAATGCTGGAAACTTGAAGTATTAATTCATAGAAATGAAATAATTACAATCTAATTGAAACATGTATGCTTATCTAATTTTTGATCCTCTATTTTCACTATATCTTCTATTTTTTTTTTATAGTCAAAAGTCTTACACTTTATACTAACACAATCAACTCAAAATAGGATGCAAAAGAACATGACTCCTCATCAATCTCTTCATCTAGATATTGAATTTTCAAGAGATCCAATTATTTCGATGAAATAAATATCCTATCCTATAATAGTCCTAAAATCTGATTATATACAAATCTATCAAAAGTAGGTCCTTCAAAATAGCAGGCAGTTATTTTCCTTATGTGATTCCAGCTAGAATGGTTCTTTCTTATCCTATCTGGTCTCCAGCTTCCCGTTATCGTTACAGAATTCTTGATATTGACCTTGTGAAGTCCGTAGAAATGAGCCTGCGGAGTCTGTAGAAATAATCCTATGGAGTCCATAGAACCAAGCCTGCAGAGTCTTTAAAAATAAGCCTACAGAGTCTGTAGAAACAAGCCTATATAGTCTATAGAAATGAGCCTGTAGAGTTTGTAGAAACAAGCCTGCTGAGTCCATAGTTCTGCTAGATGGAGATCAAAATGGAATGTTCACTGTACATCACCTATGTCTTCTTCCTGAGCATTCTTCACACAAAATATCACTAAAACATGCTATGTATTAGACATTAATGACAAAGTAAAGATTTAATATTTGGTTTAATATAAACAAGACAAATATCTATTTTCCGTGTAATAGCTATCTAAGAATCTAAGATTTGTATAAGATAATATCCTTCAAGAGATGATTTGAAGGAAATAACATGTCAATAATGAGCCATATTTTGAGCTCATCATCTCCCCCAAGATTTATCTTTTGCAAGTCTTATTGCAAACATGTATTAGCATTCATAGCTCTGGCTTCTGCTTTCTACACTTTGACTCAAATCATATTCATCAAACTCATCTGTTATGTGTCTGTTTGAATTGCTGGTAAATATCTGATGTGTTTGAATCATCTATTTCCATATACTGAATTGTTCTTCTAATTATGGAGCCCAACTCTGCCATCCTGAAATAGGTATGATTAGAAAATGAGGTCTATATCTCATGCCAATCCATTTCTATTCTCCCCCAGAGTTGATTACCTCTATTAAAATTTCTAGAATTGAGGATGCTCTCATCATACTCCATCTTAAGTTATTTTGGGACATGACTTCTCACCTTTTAAGAGGCACTGAAAGTTGGTCCCATCTATTTACACTTATAGTCACTATTGAATCAAAATTCTATCTTGAAAACAAATCAAAAGAAACAATACAATCATATAGAGCCTGTAAATAATGTATTTTAACTTCATCATTTAACAAAGCACAATGAAAATTTTGTTTAATCAATCTGGGAATAGGAAAGGCTGGTCTGACACTTAATCCTATAGTCTTAGCATGATTTGTATAGTCCTCAAATTTGCCTTTCCATGGTATTTGATTTTTGAATGTAGAATGTAATGCTCTCAGTTAGACTTCTCCTACATGAATATTTATCAAAAAATTATTATGCTCATGATCTGTTAAAATCAAGTCATGCAAATAAAATTCACAAAGCAAATCTTTTTGATCAGGTTCAACACTATAGAAAATTTCCAAAAATATTGTTGGTTGTAAAATTTTATAAGGAAGATGATAGGAGATCCGTAGAAGCTGCCATCTGTAAAATTGTTTAAATAAAAAAAAACTGTATGCAGGAGAAGGATTCCTACATGCCGAAAGAGTTTCTCCTAATTTGCAGGTATCTTGTAATTTTCTTCTAACTCTTGGACTTTAGCCTCTAATTCTTTCTTTTCATTTTCTTTCAAAGAAGTTGCATCTTTATTTTTCTATTTAAGTACAAAATATTCTTCTTCAATTTGATGTAGTATTTGCAAGGGAGGAATACCTGAATCACTTATTTGACAACCATGGTCAACAAATATTTTGGGAGGAGAAAGTGCAACAATAGGTGCTTTAGAAAAATTCATCAAATTCTGCAACCTCCTATTTTTATCCTTCAAACTTTCTATATATAGCCAAAGACCAATCTATTCATCTTTATGTTCTTTTATTATTTCCTCTAACCTGTGAATTTCTACGGCATGATCAATAGATACTGTATCTAATTTTTGCACCAAAGATGAGTTGAGATAGTCCTTGTCTTGCAATTGACTGATCAAGTTAGCAATGTCAGCTGTTTGTTATTGTTAAAGAGTTTGAGCTTGAGAAAGCTACAAAGTTAGCTACATAATAGGATCATTTAGATTTGATGATTTGCCTTTCTCATTGGTACATATAGTTTTCCCTTTCTCCATTGCAATTTCAACTGGAATAGGTGGTTGTTTTGCCATACCTAATTCCTCTGTCGTGTGTGGCTATTCCTCTAGATTTGTCTCCTCCATTATGATTGGAGAGTTCCTTTCAAAAGGAGTTTCTTCAATATATATAGGTGCAGGAATATTTTGATGTATGGGGGAATGAGACACCATTTTAAGACTAACTAAAATATTTGCAATTTTTTGTTCATCTTTTTTTGTTAAAATGAGCCTTCTCCTTCTTTTGGTTACTCTTTGAGCTACATTTGGTTGATTTTATTTCTCAAACACCAAACCCTTGGTCATCTCAATGTCTGTAGCAATCTTCCATCTCAATTTTCTTCTTCCTATCAAAGGATCTAGTTGTGCTATAGACTCATGAGGTTCTTGTGGAGACCTTGAAAATTTAAGGTTTTGAGACTTTGTGATTCTTCTTGAAGAAGAAGGGATTTCTGTGGAGATTACAGTCTGAGATTTTATTCTTAGTGTTATTTTTTTAGCTGATGTGGTAGGTGGAGATGAGTGTTCCTATGGTACATTTGGGGTTTCTTGTGCTATACTATTCTGAAATTCCTCCTAGACCTCTTGACCTTGTTGAAGGAAATGATGCTAGATAATAAGCTGAATAAGGCCATGATGCCTAAGATCAGTAGTAGGAGTTGTAGACATAACTTGTAGAGCACCATAAAAGAAAGATGGGAAGTTAATTTTTTACTAAGGGTTTTGTCTCCCATGCTTAAGATGTATTAACATTTTCATGGTGTCTCCCCCTAAAAGACTGTGTTGCCCTTCACAAATGATATATTTAAGTACCCACTTGGCTACAAATTTCCAAGGTTTAGGAAGTGAATTCCTTTTAATCCCTTTTGATTTTCCCTTAGAATCTACTAGACATGAAGTTCTAGTCTGCTTATTACCATTAAACTAACTAATTAAATCACTAAATAAAACTCTGCCTGTAGCTCTCATTCCTTCTTCAGGAACTTGTATAATTTGGCTTATGATTTGAGTTGTAACAGGAATAACAATGCCTTTCACAGTTGAAAATTTAGGGGTGAGATTGGTAATAAATTCACTTAACATTGTTTTGTCAAAACTCTATAGCTTTTCAATGAAAGGTAGCCAGCCATTGGCTCTGAACACTGCTATAGAAGCTTTGTATTTATGAAACTTCGCTAGATCCTTTAGCTCTGATCTTGTCTTCTGTCCCATTTTTATGTGAAGTTATAGTCAGCTCAGTTCCTTTAACTCTAATTAAGGTGTAGACTAGTCTTTTGTTAAATTTGGTAGGCAAAAGACTCTGAGGATCAGCTTATGTTAAAGTCCATAGAAAGGAAATGGTTCATTTGAAATGCTACAACTACATGAGTCTATAGTGTTGTATGATGATGTGATATAGTTAGGCACCGCACATTTCTACAGAGTGTGTCAACTATTTGGTCTCATCAATACAAGTCATGTGAAATGATGATGTGTCATATTGACGGTGTCATCAATTCATTACTTCATTTAAAACCCCTTTTTATGATGTTTTGTCATTATGGTACTTGATGAATCAATTGATGATATCAAAGCTGCACACTTATCCATACATCTTTGGCAGCTTCATTGCATGCTTTTTCATTATGGCATATGTCATTCCATTTTGGAAGATTCAAATTTAGGTCATCTCAGAAGAATAGGGTCTTAATCAAATCGAAGATAATTAGTTAACTAAACATAGATAAATGAAATATATGTCTTACTTACTTTAACCTTAGATGTTATCCTTTACTCGCCACATGTCCTGCACAAATAGGTTTGCATGGATTAGTTTATTGCATGAAGATGACCAATCATAGTGTCATGATGATATTTTCTTATAAATTTTAATTTTTTTCCCTTTGGCTAGCTTGGTTTTCTAGCCAAAGCCCTTTTTGCAATGCATAGCCAGCCAACAAGCTAGTTTTCTGGGCATGCATTGTCAATAGCATCCTTAGAAAGATTTTCACTATTGATTTTTTTTTTTTAAATTTTTTACTGCTGGATTATCAAGGAGCATGTTCACTGGAAGAAGTAGAGCTTTCTAGAACAACTACTTGATCCTTTAATTTTTGAATAAATTCATCTTTATTGAGAGCTTTTTGATAGAGCTTCAATCTATATCCATTGACTAACAGAGCTCTTCTGCTGGCATCAATAGGTATCAGCTTAACAGAACCATTTTCATAGACCTCTTCAATCTCATAAGGTCCCAACCATCTTATTTGTAGTTTTCCTTTGAACTGTTGAAATTTAGAATCAAACAATAGTGCCCAATCTCCTTTTTGAAACTTTCATTGCTTGATTTGTGTATCATGCCAAACTTTTCATTGATGTCGTACCAATTCAGTTATTTGTAGTGCTTTCATCCTCATTTCATCAAGTTCATTAAGCTGTAGGAGTCTTTCTTTTTGTATTTCTTCTAACTCAATTCCTACTTCTACAACTATTTTCAAAGTTTGTAATTCAAATTCAATAGAGAATAAAGGTTTCTTACCATAAACCAATTTATAAGGTGAAATCAAGTTGTTGTTTTCCAAGTAGTATTATAGGCCCAAATAGCTTCTGGTACCTTATCTGCCCAATCCTTTCTGCTGGAATTAACAACCTTGATTAAAATGGTTTCTAGTTCTATGTTGGTGACTTCAACTTGTCTATTTGCTTGTGGATGGTATGGAGATGTTTTTTTGTGTTGAGTTTGATACACTTGCATGAAATGCTTTATCATGTTTGACATGAACTATTGTCCTTGATCTGAGACTATCTCTCTTAGAGCACCAAATCTTTGCATGATTTTGAAATATAAGAAATCAACTACCATCTCCTCTCTTGCATGAGTTAATGCTTCCACTTCTGCCCACTTGGTCACGTAGTCTGTACAAACTAGAAGATATTATTTTCCTCTGAAAGGAGGATCCATTGGACCAATAAAATCAATTCCCCATTTATTAAATGGTTCTAAAACTAATTGAGGATGAGGCTACAGGGGCATCTCTATTGAAAGAGTAGGTTGTCCGATTCGCTAACAAGCATCACAGTGTCTGACATATCTTTTTACTTGCTGATGAAGATGAGGCCAATAATATCCTACTCCTAGGATTTTATGTATGGTTCTTTGAGCTGAGTAATAGCCTCCTCCTGGTTCATCATGACAAGCTCTGATGATGTCATAAGTTCACTATTTGTCACACACCTATGAAACACATGATCAGGTCCAAGTTTAAATAACATTCCATTAATCCATTTAAAAGAACTTTTTTTGATTAAATGTTTCTTTTCTTTTTGTGAAAAGTGCAGAGGAAACTTCTCTGTGGTGAGGTAATTGGCTATATCAGCAAACCACATAGATTGTGCTAAAATAGAAAATAATTGTTCATCTAGAAAGTCATCTTCCACTGGTTCTTCTTCACTTTTAGAGTTCATTCTTGACAAGAAATCAACAACCACATTAGACTTCCCTAGTTTGTCTATAATAGTAACATCAAATTCTTGTAAGAGCAATAGCCATCTAATAATCCTACCTCTCATAATTGGTTTGTTGATAAGATATCTAATAGCTGAATGGTCTGTATAGACAAATACCTTGTAGCTTGTTATGTAGTGTTTGAATTTGTTCATTACATAAATTACAGCTAAGAATTCTTTCTCAGTTGTGGTGTAATTTATTTCAGCAGATGTCATGTTTTTGCTAATATAATATATAGCATACATGTTACCCTCTTCATCCTTTTGTCCAAGAACTGATCCTAGTGCTATATTGGAAGCATTTGTGTACACATAGAATGGCTTAGTCCAATCTGGTCCTCTTAATACTGGAGCAGTAACAAGTTTAGCTATGATGGTTTCAAAGGCTTGCTGACAACTATCACTCCATTCGAATGTATTATCTTTTGTAAGCAAGGCAAACATAGGGGCAACTATTTGGCGAAACTTATCTATGAAGCATCTGTAGTAACCAGCATGTCCTAAAAAACTCTTAACTTCAATTTGTGTTTGTGGAATGGGCAAGTTGGAAATTATTTCAACTTTAATTGGATCTACTTGAATGCCTTTTGTAGAAATATGGTGTCCTAGGACTATTCCTTCATCCATCATCAACAAAAATTTCTCATTGCTCAAAGATAATTGATGCCCCTCACATCTGATCAATACTCTTTCCAAGTTGGTAAGAGCTTCTTCATAAGTTTCACCATAAACAGTGAAATCATCCATATATACTTCAACATAATCATTTGTAAGGTCAGAGAAGATTGCCAGAACTGCTCTTTAGAAGGTTACTGGAGCATTACAGAGTCCAAATAGAAGTACTCAATAAGTAAAAGTTCCCCAAGGGCAAGTAAATGTAGTTTAATCTTGATCTTCAGCTGCTACTGTTATCTGGTTATACCCACTGAACCAATCCAGGAAAGAAAAATATTTCTTTCCTGCCAAGTTATCAAGAACTTGATCAATAAAAGGTAAAGAAAAGTAATCCCTTAATGTTGGTTTGTTTAATTATCTATAATCCACACATACTTTCAAATTTTTATTTTTATTGGGCACAATTACTAGAGGTGACACCCACTGACTATCTGAGATGTGGTAAATAAACCCAACTTTTAGCAACTTTTGGATTTCTATTTTGACTATTTCCTTTAGTGCTGGGTTTATTCTTCTTTGTGGTTGTTTGACTAGTTTGACAGATTATATGTAGATGTGATGAGTGCATATGCTAGGATGAATTCCTTTCATTTTGGTATAACCCCAAGAAAAAGCCTTGGTATGTCTTTCCAATACTTCAAAGAGTTGATCTTCCTCTTCATTTGTCAACCAACTATTGATGTTCAAATTTTTTTTAGGTAATGCCATGATTGGTTTTGTACCTGGATAGTTGGATTCTATTTGCTTAAACTCACTAATTAATGAGTTTAGAGGACATGGATGAGGAAGTATCTTATGAAACATAGTTACATTATCAACAAACTCTTTTCTAGGAGGAATCAATCTTGCTAAAGAACAATGAAATGCATCTAAGAAATGAGTTTACTATTGTTCTACCAATTTTCACACACTTTCTTGAATCAATCTATGATCATATGATGAATTACTAGTAGAATTAGAAGTGGAGGTTTTATAATTTTTCATCAGACCCAAAAATCCTAAACTAAGGCAGTCCATAGCTTTCAAACTGGTAAAGTCTGTAGTTTTTGGACTGGCAGAGTCTATAGTTTTTGGACTGGCAGAGTTCATAGATTCTAGGTATATGTCTCCATTCAATTATTCTAAGTGTTTTTTAACTGTGATCATGGCTAAGGAGGAAATATTGTTTAATGTGTTATTTGATTCATCCACCCAAAGTTTTTGTATGAAATTTATTGATGGTTTTGCAGGAGGATAGAAGGAGATGCATTTGGATTTTAACCCATTGGAAATAGTCATGTCTCTCAACCTAAAATCAATCAATGCTACTAAAATAGCCAACCATGGTCTACCTAGGATTATAAGATATCCTAGATTCTTTATTTTGGGTTGTAAGACCATGAAATCTATTGGATATTCCCAAGATTCTGTTAATACTTCAACATTTTCTGTAGTTCCCTCTGGTTTTGTTATCGACTGGTCTACCATTTAAAGAATGGTAGTTTTAGGTTGCATTTTCATAAGAGATAATGCATGAAGAGTATCAATTGTCATGACATTGATTTCTGCTCCCAAATCTACCAAGACGTTAGGAATTTTTTTCCTCTGATTGTGACTGTGATCACTGGGCTTCTCGGTTCTACATATTTTGGAACTAATAGTTTTTCGGCTAATAAATCAACAACTTTTCAATCAACATGAATGGTTCTAGGATATTTTATCTTCCTCCCAGGTGTCTTAATATAGATGTTTTTGATGATCTTATTTAATTCAGGTATATCCCTAATAGCTTGTAGAAGGGGTACCTCAATATTGATCTTTTGCAACTCATGGACCAAGTTTGAGTCTGGTTTGATATCAGTTTCTCTTAATCTTTCAGGAAAAGGAACTACTAGTGTAGTAGTGTTTTCTTTGTTTTCTTCAGGGCTCATTTTGATTTCAACTTCTTTAGTGCTTAATTGAGATGATTTTGTCTGTTTGTTTTCATTAGGTATCTCAGAAATTAGTACTGGAGGTTTTTGTATAGTTTTTTCTGATCTCAAATGTATGTCTGAACACTCAATAGCTCCAACATTGATTATTTGTTCTTATTCATTGACATAAACAGGTGTTGGTTGTTTATTTTTTGGATTGGCTATTGATTGTGCAGGCATTGAGGGCCGATTAATTTGTCCTTGTTGCTGAATAATTGGGGGTGGCATATTGGTTTGCTATTGAAGTGGTCTTCTTGGTTGGGTGAATTGTGACTGTGGGTTCCACTGTTGATTCCATTGTTGATATGGCTGTGGCATCAAATGCTACTGTGGTGCCCATTATTACTGTGGATGTGGCACCATCCATGGAAGTGTTGGCATCCAATCTTGTCCTGCCCATGGATTTTGAATTGATGGAATTTGGGGTTGATTCTAAAATGGTGAAGGAATTGAAACATTCTATGGTGCCATCCATGGATTAACTAGATTTCCTGCAATAAACTATCCTTGAGCCTAGTTTTGTGGAGCAAAGTTTTGTCTCTAAATATAATTTACTTCTTCAGTGGACTAGACTTATGTTTTCATTTGATTCTTTAAAATAGGCAGAAGGGTGAAATATTTGGTATCATGATCTGTTGCATCACAGATCTCACATGATGAAATATTGGTTCTATCTAGAGGGCAGTCTCTAAGGGCGTGTTTCTATCTACACTTAGGACAATAGATTACTAAAGGCTCTATTGCATTTGCCTTAGCTTGAAGGCCATTCAAAGTATTGTTTAGTGTAACCAATTTTTTTTTTGAGATTAGCAAATTCTTCCATTAATTTACCCACTTCATTAGATTTCTCTAACTTTTATTTCCTAATTCCAGGTTTTGTTCAAGAGGAATTGGTACAAATCTAAGAAATTTGATGGAAAGCCAACTTATTTATGTCTCCACCCATCAAATTTAAGGCATCTCTAGTGTCTTCATCCAATCCTTTCAAGAAAACCAATTTTTGAACGTCTTCAGTGAGTGGATAATTGCTTCTTTTATGAGTGAACATGAATCTATCCAAATAATCCTCTAAAGATTCATCCTCATTTTGTTTGATTTTGAATAAATCTTCTTTTCTTTCTCACACTTAGCAATAATCTTGGTATTTATTCAAGAATTATGTTTTCATGTCATCCCATGTTCTAATAGAATTGCCAAGTAAACCCATGAACCATATCATAGCTGCATCTTTAAGTGTAGAGGGAAATAGTTTTAATTTTGGCTATCAGTTGTGTAATCATAGGTTTGACATAAAACCTTAAACTCAAATAAGAATTGATCTGGATCTTCTATAGATCGTCCCCAAAAATTTGACAGATTAGCTAGTGAAATATTTTTCATGGGGGTTTGATCATTAGGATCTGCAACAATAGGAAAGGAGAAAGTCCTTGGTTGTGCAAATTATTGATTTTGTTGGAGAGCCATTTCTTTTTATGATGATATTTCAAAACTAGGATGATATTCCCACTGAATGTTTGTGGTCTCAGTTATAGGTTGTTCCAAGTTCTTAGAATTTTCTTTAGCTATGGATCTCTAAAATTCTTCTTCTAAGTTTTTAGAAATCTCTAAATAATGTCTTCCTGCAAGAGATTGATCTTGAGGAATTTGTCCTATGGGGCTTGCATGTGGCAATGGCCTAGTTCCTATCCCAGTTTTAGAAGATTCTTGCAAATAGGTTTCACTTGTATCTTCTGGTTCACTACTCAGAGATGTTGAAGGGGTGTCCACTCGTGTTCTTGGTGGAAACTTTGGAATAAATTGTCCTTTAGAATCTCTAGGATGGTACATCAATTTATTAATTTTTTTTTCTAGATCAATACCTTAATAACATCTTATGTCCTTCGGCAATGGTGCTAAAAATGATGAGTGTCATCTAACTCCTCATTTAACCAATATTCAATTGGTGTCTTATCAACTAGGGCCGGTGTCCAAAGCTATCTATAGTAAGGTATGGGATTGTAGATCTAGAAGTTAGATAATGGGGGTGTTTGCTGATCCTATTCTAACTTTGACTAAACTGCTTTATTCACACTTTTGCTATAAAAAAAGAAATCAAATCAATCCACTCTTTTAATGGAAGTAAAAGATCACACTCCTATTTTACGTTTGCAGGAAAAATAAATTCACACTCCTACTTACGAAAGGAAATTTGCTTCACACTTCTTCTGTAAAAGAAAAGATACTTTGCATAGAAAAGAAATGAAATAAGAAAATGCTTTTTTAAACTATGAATTTGTTTTGATATTTTTATAAATAAATGCAAATAGTAACAAGATTCTAACTAATAAAATAGAACATAAATACCATACATAGTTCCTGGTTCCAAGGAGAGTGGACCCTTGTTCCTCTTGGACTCAAGAACAAAAATTAATTAGTGCTGGAAACTTGAAGTATTAATTCATAGAAATGAAATAATTACAATCTGATTGAAATCTGTATGGTTATCTAATTTTTGATCCTCTATTTTCTCTATATCTTCTATTTTTCTCTTTTTTTGATATAGTCAAAAGTCTTACACTTTATACTAATACAATCAACTCAAAATAGGATGCAAAAGAATAGGACTCCTAGTCGATCCCTTCATCCAGAGATTGGATTTTCAAGAGATCCAATTATTTTGATGAAATAAATATCCTATCCTATAATAGTCCTAAAATTTGATTATATACAAATCTATCAAAAGTAGGTCCTTAAAAATAGTAAGTGGTTATTTTCCTTATGTGATTCCAGCTGGAATGGTTCTTTCTTATCCTATCTAGTCTCCAGCTTCCCGTTATCCTTATAGAATTCTCAGTATAGACCCTGCGGAGTCTGTACAAATGAGCCTACGGAGTCTGTAGAAATAAGCTTGCAGATTCTGTAGAAATAAGCCTATGGAGTCCATAGAAATAAGCCTGTGGAGTATGTAGAAACAAGCCTACAAAGTCCGTAGAAACGAGCCTACAGAGTCTATTGAAACAAGCCTGTTGAGTCTGTAGTTCTACTGGATGGAGATCAAAATGGAATGTTCACTGTACATCGCCTGTGTCTTCTTCCTGAGCATTCTTCACATAAAAGATCACTAAAACATGCTATGTATTAGACATTAATGATAAAGTAAAGATTCAGTCTTTGGTTTAATATAAACAAGACAAACATCTATTTTCCATGTAATAGCTATCTAAGAATCTAAGATTTGTATAAGATAATATCCTTCGAGAGATGATTTGAAGGAAATAACATGTCAATAATGAGTGATATTTTGAGCTCATCACCAAGTATGTATCATATAGAACCAAATACTTGATTGATTCAATATGGTATGCAATCAGGGCCAAGTAAGCCCCAATTTCCATTATATATGAATGTAATTCCTTGCACATAGCTCCTTTGGACCAAATTGCATATCAAAATGAAAATATACTTATTTTTTTAATATGGTGAGCACTTGGATCCCTAATTGATATCATATGGATGAAATTCCTTACATTGAGGCTTAGTAGGCCCCTATGATCAAATTAGCCCCAATTAAAATCCTTTATATATAGTAATAATTAGGTTCATAGGGATGAACTTGGTTAAAATTTCATTAGTCATTACCACAATTGACTTCTCAATATGTGATGATGTGGGGGATAATTGATCCCAAATTCACATTCTTTGCTCACATATCTAGGTTTAAGGAGCTCAAATTTGCCCCTATCACCATCATGATTGTACCTTATATACCCTAAAACATATACCCTAATCCCTAATCCCAAAATTTCCTAATTTCCTAAACTCTAAACCATAAATATAAACTCTTTAAAACTTGAACCAATCATTTTAGCCCAGATTAACATCATTTAGACTAAGAATTAAGTTCATAGGGCTCAGTTTGGCCTAAATCACATGATTGATTACCCCATTTGACTAATTCACTCAATCTACATGATGACATCCATGGTATAATGACAACCCAAGAACACATTTAATAGTCATAAATGGGTCTAAGTGATTTAAATTATCCTCAATTATCTTTGTGATTAACCCTATGTATCCTAAACCATGTATATACATTAAAAGGTAGAGGTCATAAACCATAAACCCTAAACACTATACCCTAAATTGTAAACCTTAAACTTTACCTATTTACCAACTTCAATTCAGTCCCAATTAACATCCTTTGTAGTAAGAATCAGGTTTGAACACATGACATAGAGTGATTAGACATTAATAGACAAGTCCTTAAACCTAAACCCTATGCCCTAATCCCTATTCCATAAAACATAAATTGTAAGCCCAATGCTCTAATGCCCACTACATGCCACAAATATACAAACCTTATGATATAACTAATTTTATCATGAGATGCCATAAAATGCACTTTTTAGACCTATGGCTAAAGCCTTTGGAGTACCAATCTATTTGTGCATCTTAAATAAATTGGGGATATTTTGAGCCCCTTCAACCTAATTAACCAAAGAGGAAGAGCTAGTTGATCCTCTTAATCAAGGAGGCATTTGAGGCTAATTTGAACCCCTTTAATAATAAGATATGATTTGGGAGAAAGTCAAAAGATTAATCTTCTATCATGAATTGATCCAATTAGTCAATTTATGCAATTCCTTGCATGATCTGGGCAAAATTGAGCCTCTAAACTAAATTTATGACTCAATCAATTGTATAACAGATATGCAACATGTAAATGGCATAATTGACCCTAATTTTATTAGAAATGCAAACATGAAGTTAATAAAGTCATAAATAGGTGTCACAAGTAGCTCAAATTTTATTTAATTACCTTAATGATTGGACCCTATATCTGATCTCTTAAACCGTAAGTTACCCTGTACCATTTATCTTTAATCCTAAACCTTGTACCATTTATATTAAACCCTAAGCCATAAGCACTAAACCCCAAACCCTTTAAATTATAGACCCTAAACCCTAAAATAATAAATTTAGCACCAATTAACATCTTTTATAAATATATAATAAGAATTAGGTTCACAGGGATGAACTTGGTTAAAATTACATCACTCATTACCATAATTGACTTTGTAGGCTCAATCTATGATGATGTGGGGGATAATTGATCACAAATTCACATGTTTTACTCACAGATATAGGTTTAAGGCTCTCAAATTTGCCCCAATTGCCTACACAATTATATAAATATACCCTAAAAACCTATACCCTAAGCCCTAATCCTTAAAGTTCCTAATCCCTAAACTCTAAATGATATATATATAGACTCTTTAAATATTGAACCAATCATTTTAGCCCAAATTAACATCATTTCTATACTAAAAATTAAGTTCATAGGGCTTAATTTGGCCTAAATCACATGACTGATTACCCCATTTGACTAATTCACTCAATCTACATGATTACATCCAATATATAATGACAACCCAAAAACACATTTTATGGTCACACATGGGTCCAACTGATTCAAATTATCCTCAATTATCTTTACGATTGACTCTGTGTACCCTAAACCATGTATATATATATTAAACCTAGAAACCGTAAACCATAAACCCTAAACACTATACCCTAAATTGTAAACCATAAGCTTTCCCTATTTACCAATCAATTTAGTCTTAATTAACATCTTTTGTAGTAAAAATTAGGTTCACATGGCATATAGCGATTAGACATTAATATATAAGTCTTTAAACCTAAACCCCATGCCCTAATCCCTAATCCCTAATCCCTAAAACATAAATTATAAGCCCTATACCCTAATGCTAACTACATATCGCAAACATACATGCCTTATGATATAATTGATTTTATCATGAGATGTCATAAAATGCAATTTTTAAACCTATGGCTAAAGCCTTTGGATTACCAATCTAGTTGTGCATTTGAAGTAACTTGGGGCTATTTAGAGCCCCTTCAACCTAATTGCATGACTATAAAATGTTATTTGGGGGTTGATCAGCTCCAATTTTCCCTAATCGCCATCATGATTGTACCTTATATACCCTAAAACCTATACCCCAAGCCCTAATGCTTAAAGTTCTTAATCCCTAAACTATAAACCATAAATATAAGCTCTTTAAACCTTGAAATAATCATTTTAGCCCAAATTAACATTATTTAGACTAACTTTGTGATTCCTATGTACCCTAAACCTAAGCCTTAAAAATTATACCCAAAATTGTAAACCAAAAACTTTCCCTATTTACCAATCGATTTACTCCCAATTAACATCATTTGTAGTAAAAATTAGGTTTTTACATGGCATAGAGTGATTATACCTTATATACACCCTTAAACCCAAACCCTACATGTCCTAATCCTTAATCCCTAAACCCTAAAACATAAATTTTAATCCCTAATCCCTAAAACATAAATTGTAATCCCTAATCCTTAATCCATAAACCATATGCACTAATGCCATAATCCCTAATCCCTAATCCCTTATCTATATTAATTATAATGCAATCACATTATTTAATAACATGATAACAATATTATTAGTATAGGTAACACTCAGTTCTCATTGCCAATTACCAACACCAAAACTTATATTGATAATAACGTGATCGTGTTATTACATAATGTGATTGCATTATTATTGATATAAGCTTCTCAATGGGTTGGATGGGGTAGAACCTTATGCAGCACATAATGTGATCATGTTATATAATGAAATCATGTTATTCTTATTTTAGATTAAGCACACTTAACAATAACTATTTTTAACCCAAATCGAGAATTATATCCACACAAACATTCTCTACGTACTTCTATGAGATCTACGTACATGTGTACTTGACCCTACCTTTGAAAAGCTATCAATTGTCCCTTTTGATGGGTGCCAGATCATTTTTGAAGAGGAAAAGGAAGATGTTGAAGATAAAAACACCAGAGGAATTATAAGATTTTAGAGAGAAACATAAACTATGAATGCAAAAACTTTGTAGTAGATAAGGTATAAACCCTAATCCTGATAAACTGAATGCCATAGATAATGAGCCAATTGATGATAATAAATTAAACAATGATGAAATTGACTATAATCAATTGAATAATTTTAAAATTGGCCATAATGAAATGAATAATAATAAAATTGAAAATAAGGAATTAGTTAGTGTTGTAAGTTCACATTCAAAGTTTCAAGTTTTTTATTTGTTGATGATGAGTCTATGTATGATGCTTCACCCCCATGAATGAAGAAAATTTGATGGAAATAAATAATGATGAAATTAACCATCAAAAAAATTTCATGAAAACATATATTGAAGAAATTAACAATGAATAAAACGTCATCCCACCTCTAAACATTATAAGTAATAATGATTTTGAAACACCCTCTCAACAAATTCCACCATTACCAACACCTCCAAGAATTGTGCATAGAAAAGACAAGTATTTAATTGAAGTCGATGATTTTTTTAAAAACTAATGCATAACAAAATGTCTGATCACCATTCAAGAAGATTGGCTCAACAAATTTTGGATACTTTTTCAAAATTTAGAGTTTGATAGTCAAAGATGTCAATTATTTGTTTCATTGATAAAATTGATTAAAATGAGACCTATAATGTACATATTAGGACTAAAAACATCCAATATGGATGATGAAAATAATGAAATTATTGAAAATATACATGATGTATATCATACTGTAGCAAAATCATGCACCACAAATTGTAATGCTACCTAGAGTATACTTACAACTTGTGCAGTAAGTGACAAAATAAAGAAAAAATGAATGGTTTAAAAAATAAGCCAAATACTTAATATAAAGAGAAAAATAATAATGAAATCAATTGAAAGACATGAAATACTTAATAAACCTAATACTAATGAGATTTAGAATTCTCTGGTAGACGTCCACGAAAGGACAAGGCTATAGCCAATTCTCTCAAAGAGTTACTTGCTCAATTTTGGAAAGACAATACAAGAGTTTCATCCAATGCAAGAGATGTTGTGAAAAGAAGAGTTGGTTCTCATAATCATGAATCACATCCAAAACATTTATTGGATATGACTCAAACATAATTATACTCTAAATTTTTGAAAAAACATCCACAAATTTCTATTTGTCAAAGATATTTTGAGATGATTTTTTTTTTTTTATGTTAAAATAAATCACACACGCACCACTTGTTGTTGTAGGCAACATGTTGAATTTTCAATACACTATGATATTTTTTGCCATATTCATTGTACTTTGGTTACTAACATTTTGCAAGAGTGTGGCATTGAATTACCACCAAAATTAGTTAGGAAATTTATTCCAACTATCTTTTGTAAAAGATTGAATGGATAATTATTTTACAACAAATCATGTTTAAATGAAAATTGCAACATTTGTAGTGGATTGCCAAATTTAAAAATATGAATCCATGAAAAGATTACAAGTGTAATCAGACAGGAATTAGTTGTTTTAAGAAAATATAAATCAATGACTTATCAAGTAAATGATGGAAAAGAATCTAAAAGGTGTGAGATTGTTACAAAAAAGATACCTGTTACTAAATTTTTGGTCAAATTTAAGGAAAAGATTATTTATGAGTATGCAAAGCACACACACAGGGATAGATAGTTGGATGAACATTTTAAGATAAGCAAGGATACATTCCCAATTGGTTCCATTGTTTTAGTAATTTATTTTTCTAAAAATTACACATTTAAACCCCAAATGGAAGTTCAATTGTAGTATTATAACTCATCACAAGTTTCCATATTCATGCATATAACATTCATGGATGCACCTGATAATACAAAGCAACAATGAAAAATATTAAAGAAGTACTATTTCTATATCAATGATGATAGATCACATTATTTAGAGTATGTGTAAGGTTATTTTCAAAAGTTCTATGAATAGTTGAGTCAGAGGAACATTACTTTCAATCAACATTACATTTGATCAGACAATTGCACATCATAACTCAAAAATGCATGGATATTTTATTGGTTGAACATGATGCATGTTACCACTAGTGTAGAACACATTTGGAGTTTCATCAAAGTTGGCCATGGAAAATAGGAGCGTGTCAATGCTAGAGCATGTGTACAAAAAGATATTGCAAGGGAGGAGTTAAAATTTGAAGAGGGTGTTCATTTGATAGATGAAAAAACTATGGTTGAATAGTGTAATGAGAACATGTGTCATGGTGCTCAATTAAATTATACTATTCATAGACATTTATAATTAATGGAGGAAGAACACTTGGAAAGTATGAGGTTTGTATAACTCTAATGGGTTCAAGTGACCTTTAGTCATTTCGTAGCTCAAATGCAAGTTCTTAGACGATTCATATAAGACATTTGGCATGTTTCTATTCTGTATGCATGGAATCTATTTGGAATGAGTGTGAGTCACAAGAGTGGGTGGATTATTGGAGTTCTAAACCTCTAATTCTAATCAACACATATCAGGTTCTAACAACATTGCAACTTACGCATATGACATCATCATATGACTTTGACCTTGTATCTGATCTAGTGTAGCTAGGTAGAATATTTTTTATTATGTATAATTTATTCTCATTAAATATATCTTCATATTATCATTAAAAATGATTTTATGTGATACAAGGTATATTTTTTCAGTTATTGTAGATGAGGATAATGAAGAAGGCATTGATTACTACTTGTGTTAGTGTGTAAAGAGAAAGAAAAAATTAACTTCCCTAGTTATAGATGGAGAAAATATTGACTATCCCACTAGGTTAGTGGTAGTCATTGAAATTTGGTTTCGATGATATCCTATAAAAAATTCAAATCAATGGTTGTTTGAAGAGTTTGAAACACACAGGAAGATACTGCACTATTCAAATTTGATTGTTGCAACAAATATTCAATTACAAAAATATCATGGGAGACCATTAAATAAGAAACTATGGAAAGTTCGACAGTCAGACCATGAAGCTATTATTGATACTATCAAGGTTAGAGCATATCCTAGTGGTTTTTTAGATTTAAATATAGAGGTATATTGACTTTTCAAATATAGATGTAATCAATTTTACCAGATATTTTTTATTTTTTAGGTAGTATATATATAAATTTCATTTTTAATTGCTTACTAACAATTTTTTGTAGGTTAGTGGTACTAGATAAGCTTCTACCTTCACGTGGTTAGCACTGTAAATAAATAATTATATATTCTTGAAGTTAAGAGAAGCTTATGTTTTATGGGTATATGAACGTAGGCTTAAAAAAAATATTTTTTTTATATTGGGAAGGGTGTTCTTGAGGCCAAAATCGGTGGTGGGTTTGTTGATGGGCCTGATGAGAGGCCAAAATTAGTGGTAGACATTATCATTCCCCCCAGATGTGTTGGTTGTGTCATTTTTCACTTAGGAAGCATCAAAATCAGAGTTATATAACCACAACTTAAACTTTGATAACATTTGTTGTCAGTGTTTTCGCTCTCCAAGACGGTAGTGAAAATGCACTTTCAAGTGGATTCAAATGTTGTGGTGGTGTGATAACATGTAATTTTACTATTTGGATGTGATCAAAGTGATATATTCATAGGTGGAGGTCCCCAAAGTATAAATTCTAATTAGAGCTTAAGAAGTTGCTTGTTCACTAATAAAAACTTGCATTTTTGGACCCATCACTGCAATTTGTCTAACAAATTGATCTCAAAGCTTCCATTTGAGTGATTTGAGGTGATATTAGAGGGATTAAAGAGGTATGTGAAGGATCTAATGGTTCGTGGAAATGACTTACAATTTTTTTTATGCGTGTTTGAATTTAGGATAAAAAATGCATTTTTCTTGTATTGGGAAGGGTGTTCTTGAGGCCAAAATGGGTGGTGGGTTTATCGATCAAGCCTAATGGGAGGCCAAAAACTTGGTATTAGATTTTATCCACCCCTTCAGACATGGTGATTTTAGTTTTCACTCAAGAAGTATCAAAACTAGAGTTCTACAACCACAACTTGAACTTTGACAACATTTATTATTAGTGTTTTTGCTCTCCATAATGGTAGTGAAAATGCACCTCCGAGTGAATTCAAATGTTGTGACAGTGTGATAACATGTAATTTGCCTATCTAGACATGATCAAAGTGATATATTTGTATGTGGAGGTCCTAGAGATAGAAATGCCAATTGTAGCTCAAGAAGTTGCTTTTTCATTGACAAAAACTTGCATTTTTAGATCCGTCACTATAATTTTTCTAATGGATTGATCTCAAAGATTAAACCTAAGTGATGTAGGGTAAAATTATAGGGATTAAATAGGTATGGGAGGGATCTTATGGTTCATGAAAATGACTTATAATTTTAGTTTTATACGTGTTTGAACTTAGGCTATAAAAATGCATTTTTCTTGTATTGGGAAGGGTGTTCTTGAAGCCAAAATAGGTGGTGGTTTTGTCGATCGAGCCTTAAAAAAGGACAATAACATAGTCCCAGATGTTATCCACCCACCTCAGCATGTTAGAAGTGTCATTTTTCACTCAAGAAACATTAGAACTAGAGTTCTGCAACCACAACTTAAAATTTGACAATATTTGTTATCAATGTTTCTACTCTTCAGAATGGTAGTGAAAATGCACTTTCAAGTGGATTCAAACATCATGGTGATGTGATAACATGTAATTTTTTATTTGGGCATGATCAAAGTGATATATTTTTAGTTGGAGGTCATGAAGGTAGAAATGCTAGTTAGAACTCAAGAAGTTATTTGTTCACTAATAAAAACTTGTATTTTTGGACCAGTCACTGCAACTTGTCTAACAAATTGATCTAAAAAAATTCCATTTGAGTTCTCTAGGGTAATATTAGAGAGATTAAATAGGTATGGGAAGGATCTGATGGTTCATGGAAATGATTTACATTTTTCATTTTATGCATGTTTGAACTTAGGCTAAAAAGATGTATTTTTCTTGTATTGGAAAGGGTGTTCATGAGGCCGAAATGGGTGGTGGGTTTGTTGAACAGCCCTGATGGGCCAAGAACTTGTTTCTAGCCATTATTCACCCCCTAAAAATTTTGGTGGTGTCAATTTTTACTCAAGAAGTATCAGAAATAAAATTCTGCAACCACAACTTGAACTTTGACAACATTTGTTGTTAGAGTTTCCACTCTTTGAAATGGAAGTGAAAATGCACTTTCAAGAGGATTCAAACATCATGGTGGTGTGATATGTAATTTGAATATCTAGATGTGATTAAAGCAACATATTTTTAGGTGTAGGTCCCAAAGGTAGAAGTTCTAGTTGGAGCTCAAGAAGTTGCTTGTTCATTGACAAAAATTTGCATTTTTGGACCCATCACTACAACTTGTCTATCAGATTAATCTCAAAGATTCCATTTGAGTAATCTAGGGTGAGATTAGAGGGATTACATAAGTATAGGAAATATTTGATGGTTTGTAGCAATGACTTAGAATTTTCATTTTATGCATGTTTTAACTTAGGCTAAAAAATTTCATTTTTCTTATATTGGGAAGGGTGTTCTTGAGGCCGGAATGGGTGTGGGTTTGTCAATAAAGCCTGAAAGGAGGCCAAAAACTTGCTCTTAGATGTTATCCACCCCACCTAGATGTGTTGGTGATGTCAATTTTCAATCATGAAACATCTAAACTAGAGTTCTGCAACCACAACTTGAACTTTGACAACTTAAACTAGAAACCTAGAAACTTAATGAGTAAGTGACCTATTGATCTATTGATAACTTTTAAAACTTTGAAAATTTTGATACATTTTACAACTATGATAATTTTGACAACTTTGACAACTTTGACCTATTGACCTATTATGTGGTAATTGACTTATTGACCTATTAGGTGGTATTGAGTATTTGACCTATTGACCTATAAAGTGACTTGTGTATTCTCCATTCATTGTATGTGATTTCATTATTTTCATGTTATCCTTAAAGGTCCTTGAGGCCATGAATATGTTAGCATTTATGTAAGGTTACAGGTAGATGAATGATTGTAGGTGGTAACCAAGAAGTGACTGTAGGTCACAATCAAGGAAGGGAGCATAGAGTGATTCCACTAAGTTGGTAAGTTGTGAGTCATCATGATATTATTTTTGAACATGTTGAACCTATATAGACCTACATAGAAATGTGTAAGCCATATACCCATATACCCTGTTTTGCCTATGACAATCCAATATGAAAGTAAATGATTTTTTCTCACAAAGAGAGCATGAATTTGGTATAGATAATGATTTATAGATTGAGAATGATCATTGAGGTGGAAGTTTAATTGTTTTTTATACAAAAGATAATGGTAAATAATCAACATACAATCCTCTAGAACAAAGAAACCATGTTTATACCATATTTTGGGTTAACAGTCACAATGCAAAGGGAATTAAGCTTTTATTAATCTTGTCAAGTATTCCATTGAATCTATGGACTTGGAATATGGTCCCATCATTAAAATAAGTTTTTCATCTCTTAGAAGATGCATGAGAGATTTGAAATTGAACTAATACTCTATTTTGTTGTCACATGCCTTTAGGGTGCCTTGTTGTGCCCTATATGTGAAATTGAATGTTGAAGTGTGTTTAAGCACTTGTAATAGGTTAAGGAAGCTATTATTTGACCATATAAGAACATATATGATAGAATACTAAATCCTTAAGACCTATATCAAGTTTTGGTACTTGAAACCTAAGAGGATTGTCTAGTGAGAAGATAATGAAAGAGTGAGAGGATGTTTGTGAATGGAATGTATGAAATGAGTTAGAGAATGAATGTGAGAGGTTTGTTAGAGGTCTATTTACACCAATAAGTGTCTTTGAAGTGTAAAATAAGTAGGTACAAAGAGAAAAAGACCATTAAACCTAAGTGATAAGAGTGTTATTAGTCATTTCCACTACACACAATGGAATAAAAAATTTAATTTAAAAAAATATGTGAGATCTAAGATTCATAGCATTGAAAAGAATAAATTTTTAATCCTTATTTGTGTGTACAACATTAAATATGAGATATGAT
Source organism: Torreya grandis (assembly GCA_037957365.1). NCBI lineage: Eukaryota > Viridiplantae > Streptophyta > Pinopsida > Cupressales > Taxaceae > Torreya > Torreya grandis. The sequence continues at coordinate 1,135,686 of JARHVA010001814.1, forward strand.
AGATAATAATTTAAAAGATCATTTAACAACACTGTATAATAACAGACAATGAAATACAAACTAAATATAAATTAGATAGATTGCCATGATAGGCATACAATATAGGCACATGTGTCCAATGTCAATAATACTTAAATTTCCATGATAGGCATACAAAAAATTACATCTACCAACATAATATCAATGTTTGGTTGAATGTCATATGCGTATATACAATGCCAAAAATTCATCAATTACCACATAGGCATATAAAAAAGTACATCTCATGCGTAAGACATCTTATCCATCAAATATCATCCCTCTCTTTGCCTTCCTCAAAGAAGACTTTCCTTAGGATGCCCTCTTAGTAGATGGAGACCCATCTAATGCCTTGGATTGCTCCAAGGTCTGACTACGCGTCCTACACTCATAGCTAGCTTACAACTGAGAATATTCAAATACAAGAATTATTATGAAATGAACATAAAATACATTCAAATAATTGTTAATAAATTAATTTTAAATTACAATAAAAAATCATTTAAACATACACTTAGTACAAGCTTAGGATCCTGCTCAATCTATTTTTCATACTCAAACAAGTCAATAGTAGGCTCAACTGTCTGAATATGCATCTTTAAAAATGGGAGGACCATGAGAAGTTTCCCTAATCATCATCTAACTGGGACTATCAGCTGTCATAAGACAACCCTGCATACACAATATAGTTACATAAGTTCTATTTACCCCAAGTACATGTACTAAAATTATTAAAACAAGTCTATTTTTATAATTCAAAATTATAAGAACTAATATATTCCTATGTTAGCACCTGTGCAGATGACATTGTAGTAGAAATGTCTATATTTGTCTCAACTCATAGAGAGGAAGGAGTGCCTACTCGAGCCATCAATTGTTCATGTAAACAAGGTCTCACTTAGTTTTATATAAAGTATCAAATCTTATATATGGAAACCAAAATGATCAATAGAAGCACTTGTATATAAAATATCTATCTATATAAGTACATGAATGCAATGACACATTATATGAAAGAAGAGGACAAGCATGCACATGAAAATACACTTAAATCTGAATTGATAAGCCATCTATTGAAGTGTTAGAGTAACAACCTTGTACCAAAACCAAAATTAGAGAATTAGTGAAAGGGAATATATAATATACTAGTTTTTTTTTCCATTGATAAATATAAATATACTTGGGTCAAGATCTTTAATTTATACTATATTACATGTTGGACTATATTGGTTGTGGATTTATTACTTGTCTAAAAATAGGGGTTTGACTTAGGTAAGACCCTCATAACTACTTCCTTTTTGTATGGTCTTACAAGGTCATTTGATCTTATAGAGGATTAGTGAAAGGGAATATATAATATACTAGTTTTTTTTTTCCATTTATAAATATAAATACACTTGGGTCAAGATCTTTAATTTATACTATATTACACGTTGGACTATATTGGTTGTGGATTTGTTACTTGTCTAAAAATAGGGGTTTGACTTAGGTAGGACCCTCGTAAATACTTCCTTTTGGTATGGTCTTACAAGGTCATTTGATATTATTATCACTTTTCAAGGAAGGAGAATAAAGAGTAGGCATGCTTGACAATCATCTCCGATTTTTGAGAAATGATTTGGGCAACTAGTGGGTGGGTTTTAACACTCATGCTAAATCTTAGCCTAATCACAAGGATATATGTGTTGGGAATGACATTAATGATTATAGTAGTTCTCATTATTTGTTGGATATGGTTATTTAAGTGGATTGGTGTGAGATATTTATTACACACACCTACCATAATATATATATATATATATATATATATATATATGTTAGGTGCACAAATATAGATGGGAAAGAGAGAAAAGGGATTGTTTGTGTTTACCCATATCAAAGATGAGGAAGTAAATTCTACATGTGAAGTCATGTCAAGTTTGTGTCCTTATGGTTTTAGATGCAATATGGTCATAGGAATTTTAGTTTGCATTATTAGAAAAGTCTTTGGGAAAGAGGTATATGATCGAGACTCCCATTTAATAAGATATCATCACTTACAAGATAACTTCCACTAGTAAAATGGGTGTTTATCCATAAGGAAGCTTCAAATATTTTATGGCAAAATGTGCTTGATGTTTTCTTCATAAATAGTGTTCTATCCCTGGAAACATGTAATAGATTTCTTGTAAAATAGTGCATTGACCTTGGGTAACATAAAGAGAAAATGTACCATATGGGTAATGGGTAGAAGATATGAATACAACATCTACATCCTTAATCAGTGACCCTGTAAGAGCATTATAGGATGTTACCACCAAAGAAGCATGGTCCAATATAAGACCATTCATGACTTTTATGTTTTCAATTATGTTGTTTGTGCATTAATTCTTGAGAAGAGAAGTAAATTAGATGGAAAGAGCAAAACATATATGTTTGTTGTGCTATGTCTATTGTTAATGATGCACATTCCTTATCTTTTACCTTAAATTCTCTTGCTATTATCACTCATTTTCAATGGTAACATGTGGATTTATGTATAATGATAATCGTCACATAAGTCAAAATGAGAATATGACTATATTGAGCTTAAGAACTTCATTTTCAAGATAGTGTTACCTATAAGGACCCCTAGATAAGTTTTAGATTCATTTTATATAAGTATCCTTGTGGCATGTGAACTACCCGTATCTAATTGAATGAGATTACTCATGCAATATTTGTGGGATTTGCCAAAAGTAGTTATATAATACCGCTGAGTCCATTCTCATAGCTTACAACTATTGTAAAGAATAAATCAAGGGTAAAGAGAGAGAGAACATGAAAATAAAGTATGAAAATAGAGAAAGATAAATTTAACTTAGACTTACAAGGCAAAAATATACACAGACTAAATATATATAGAGCATAAGATTGACTAAAATTTTTACCTCTGTGTAGGTAAATGGTGTCATCCTAACAGAAGCAGATGTAATAGTAGATGGCCCAATAGTTGGATTTGAATATGTAAACAACAGCCACAAAAAATCAAATGCTATAAATGTCAATTGTGATGATGAAGGAACTGTCACCTCCTATGACATAAAAAATGACATATATATTATATTAAATGTCTATGTAAATTAATTGTTAGCTAAATTAAATTTGAAAATATAACTTAAATTTAACATGACATTTATATAAAATATACCTGCATCTGTGTGGTGACTGATGTCTTCATGCCAAATATGCATGTCAAAAACTTATCACTCATAAGAATATGATCTAAGCCATCTGAACCATTGAATTCATCATCTTCAAAAGGTGATGTGCACATAACTCCACACAAACTACAAGGGTGGGGTTAGGGTCAGGTAGTTGTTATATCTATAGCATCACTCTATGAAAGCCTACTTGTATGCTGAACGAGTGTATCAGTGAGTGAACTAAGAGCATGGAGAGTGTCTATCTTCATGACCTACTGAACTGTGGAGGGGATCTCAGGCTCAAGAGGCTTTTGGATATAGATCCATGCAAGTTGATTAGGTGCATGATGTACACTTGGTCGATCCTATGCAGAGCCTTTTCCTCAACCTTGAAACTCACTAAAATCAAAATAATTAAGAATCTCATTGAGGATAAAATCACAGTAGAGTTTCCTCAAAAAAATATAATGAGACCTCCTGGTTTTTACATGGTGGATAACCAAAGACCATCCACCATCGATCTCAAAAATTGGTCATGATTAAGTTATGTACACAATATTGGATAGGAAAATGTTTAGCAGTTACAGGAAATGGGGCATTGGTGGTTGGGTCAAAAAATTGGGCACAAATGAAGGCTTTTGAAATTTCTTTATTCTTGAATTGAAGGGATGATAACTTTTTAGCATAATATGACCTAAAAGTATCCCTATATGATGTCCATCAGTCAATTTGACTCATTATAGAGTCAATTTGACCAAATAAAGTCTCTAGAGAATCGACTAGTTGGGTGCAGTGGGGGTTGGTCAAAGTGGGATCCCTCATTTTGTCAATTAACTCCTCAATTTTAAGTTTGTTTCCCATAATTTTGTCAATCAAAACCTCTTGATTGCCAGGGGTTTTGGGGAACTATACCAGTGTTAGGTGGAGGGATAGGAGGAACAAGACGGTTTTGTGGAGTGTTAGGAGGAGGAGCAACTAGAGGGTTTTGTGGAGGGTTGGGAGGGTTAGCAGGACAAGTTGTTCAAAAAACAAATTAAAATTAAAAATTAAGGTTAAATAATGAAAATTATGATAAATTAGGGTTAAATAGGGAATATTTCAATCACTCACCTCTCCTACATGGAGGCATCATTAATAAATAGGTCTGTAAGATTAATCTGGTAGCTTTCTAGCACTCTCTAGAGTATTCTACGCAAAACATGATCATGGAAGCTATAGGAGAGCGAGGGAACTTAAATGAAAAATGAGGATTTTGCATTTGGGTTTCCTTTTTATTTTTTTTTGACACATAGGTAATGCGATCACGTTATTAATGTGATCATGTTATTAACATGATCATGTTATTAGAATTGATAATATTGTGATCACATTAATAATGTGATCATGTTATTGTTAATATAACGTGATCACATTATTATATAATGTGATCACGTTATGGTTTGATAATCTCGAGCCTAGATTCAAATAACGTGATCACATTATTAATTAATGTGATCGCATTACTAGTAATGTCTATGAAATTATCCCCCAACTCTATGCACTTACCCCTTATTGTGAAAAAAATAAAAATCTTATCATAACTAGTATAGATAATGTCAAATAAAAAAACCATTGACTAATTGGGATAAGTAGTTGCCATTCTTTATCAATTTTTTTATTTGATTGATTTGAAGGAAACAACAATAACCCATGATAACAAAAGTAATAATTTTAGCTTTGTAGGCTCTTTTTCCTTTTCAAATTATACCTCTTCTTTGAAATGCAACCAATGTTCATCTATGCATTATTCTAATGGATGATTTCACTGATATTTGACAAATTTTAGTTCTTTATTATACTCTAAAATGAGCATGATAGAGATTGATTTATATGTATTAGATCCTAAGTGAGAATGAAAGCTAACAAGGCATCCCTATTTCAAATCAAAACTTATGTGCCCTTCCCAAAAATCAATTTACTATTTTTTGCAATCATATCCTGAGGCATTTATATTGATGTACCCATCTTCTGAAAAAAGAACATATCCATATTCATCGATGCTATCTAATATAAATACTTCCCATGTATCAAATAAATCATCAGTGGACTCTCCCTCATTTCTTATATTATAAGAAGCATATTCATATTCATAATCACTATTTTCCACGATCTCTTCATGCTTTGAAACATAAAATTTCTCTTTATTAATACCCTCAAAGAGATATACTAATACAAGCCCAAAATAATCTTCCCCAACAATGTCCTCTATTTTTCTCATGTGTAAGTCCTCTTCTTCCTCTCAAGGGTATGTACGGGGCTTTTCTTTTTTGATACATTCATCTTTTGAAAAATAAAATAGTTTTGAAAATAAGCCAACACTATTATCCTCTAAGAGTCCACCAATTTTTTTTTTACCAAATTTGTTCCTGATGATTATCTAGAAATTCATCATTTGTGAAAGAATAAAAAACATCTTCTATTTCAACCAAGAAGCCATCAATGCCCTCTAGCTCTATGAATTCACTTATGCTCATCTCTGTCCTTTTTTCTGAATCCTTTTGGACACTAGGTCCCATGCCTTCTAAATCCTTTCTCCATGCCCTATCTTAAATTAAGAATCATCCTCACCTTAATAAACTTAAATATAAATATATATGGGAGGTCCTTTGGTAAATATTGACATTTTCCTTGTGATATCTTTAGGCCTATATGACAACAATCTTCCATTTATTTTCTCATCAATAATAGATCATTATCTCTACTAGTTCTCTTTATAGGGAAGTCTCCAAACTAAAGCATGCCTATGATAAACTATGAAATGAATCAAAATCTAGAGGACTCAAAAGGATACCTCTTATCATTGATTCTCAATGAAGGTGAGTTGGTTCTATTGTCATTTGTTTTGAGTGCACATCAACATATTTTTAAATGTTTTCTCTAACATCATGTCGATAAAAAACACCATCATTGGCCCATTGATTTCCTATAATAAAGGTCCAATTTTTAACAATTTATTGATATATAACCTCAAAAACCATAAGGTATTAGAGAGGAAGTGAGTCATTGTTTAAACAATGGGTTTCCCTCGCCTTTACTTAAATTTTTTTAAGGTTTAGTTGTATTTGTTTGGGTTGGATCCATGACTGCTTACTTGATTAGACATTAGGATGCTTGGGAAACAAGTTGACTGTGATAATTATGAGCAACAAGTTACATTTTTAAGGCCATAAAATCATTAGAGAATACACCTATAAGAATTTTAACCTTAACTATTGCATTGGGATAAAATGATGCACTGGGTGGTATGTTGGGTGGGCTCATGATTTGCATATGGAAATATTAGGGAGCTTGAGGGAACAAGGATATGATGGGTAAAAGAGTTATTTTCTATGTTTATATGAGAGAAGTTTCAGTTGCTAAAATAAAATCAAAAGTTTTTCAAAGATTGTCTCTTCTTAATGTTTGAATCATTATAGCCAAATCAGAGTCAAAATCCTTTAAAATTTATAAAATTCCAAATCTAATGATGAATGGACCTCTACATGTATCCTTTCCCATGTAATTTTAGATCAATGGTTAAAATTAGCAACATGATTCAAATCATCCCTTCTGATTGTAGCTAATTTCTCAATTAGAGCTAGATGATCCACCTTTTCTTTGAATTGATTGTAAACCTTTTCTCTCGACTCATCCCATGTTGACACTGATGTTGCAGGCATATATATATAATAATTCAAGGCTTTTTCCTTGAATGCCAAAATCTTGACAACATCATCATTGATTATATGGTGGATTAAAAAAAATGACAACACTTTTGATATGATCACTTGGATTAACAAAATCATTTCCATAGAACTCAGAGAGTGTTTTAAGTGTTGATTTAAGAATGATATTATATTATTGTAGCTATAGTGGGATTCTAAATTTATATGAAACAAAAAGAATAATTCTAAAATTGACCATTGTAGAGTAGGAATCCAAAGAGATTTAGTTCATTGTTAGTGAATAAAACATCAAAATAATTGAATGAACATGATGCTGTAAGCCTATCCACTAGGATTGAGCAAGATTAAATAAAAGGTGAATCAAGTAAAAAATAAAAAAACATGTTATACCTTCTTTGGAGACTTGTTTGCTTGTTAGTCTGAAGGGGCTTGTGCTTGACTTGTATAACTAGAGGTCTTTGTCAATGTTGACTCCACATATGGGCAACATCTCCCCTTATCTACACTTGGCTTGGCTTGGCAACGTTGAAGAATTTTTAAGTGATGGCCTTAAGATTTGGTAGAGATTTTCTACAATAGTTGGTCATTTGTGAAAGAGTGTGGAGATCCTTTCATTTATAGAATTGTAAAATGATTGTGGACCATCCATCCTGAGATGAAGATCAAGGGTCCAAGATTAGTACTCCATTATTATATATGAGAGAGATGGAGTGTAGAATAAAAGGGATAGAATATGTCATATAAATGTAAGAGATCCAAATCATGAATCCTTATCGAGTGTGCAAGAGGAGTGTAAGAGGAAGAGTGTGTAAGAGAGGTCTAAGATCTTGTAAGATGACTTACTTGCACACTTGATATGATGATGTCACCTTGGGTAAGGTAATAATTCAATTTATGCATTTAGAAAATAGATAATTCTAAATCCATAAAATTTTCCATTAGAAGAAGATTAGACTGATTAAGTAGGATTAGTCATTAACTAGAAGAATAATGGCATTTTACAATGTTCTTTTGTCAATCAAATATTCATTTAATTGTTTTGTAATAACACTTGGAAATGACTAATTTGATTTAGGATGCTGATGTCGAAATAAATGTTGTGATATGATGCATTTCCCTAATTAGGTACATGTCATAATTTTGGATTAAATTAGTAATTATGCAAATAATTGACTTAATTGACAATTTCTTGCTAAATTTATGCGTTACTTTAGAAATTCATTTCAATTGAAATTGTGATATGGAAGTGATAAAAATGAACTGTCTACATTTTTCCCCTATTTGAGAAGAAGGCATTATGAGACACATAAAAAGTAATGTCTTTTCAAAGAATGAAAAAGTGATTAATAAGAAGTTGAAAAATTAGATGAAGAAATTATTAGTGATCCATGATTCCCCCTTGAGAGGGCATGTAGGGATGAAAAACATGGATAGGATTTCAAAAAGAGAGAAAGAAGTGAGAATGTGAGAAATTATCTTGTGGCTAAAATCAACCCACTTGAGCTACTACTTGCACACTTTGATTTCCAATGATGATAGATAATAATATAATTGAATTAGCCCCAAGGTAGGGGGCAATGGGAAGGATGCATCTCAAAAAAGAGGCACACTTTGACTTGCCCCAAATAGGGTAAAAGCTACAGGATTAGAATTAAAATAAGATTGAATAATTGAACTGCTCCAAAGAGGGAAAACAATTAACTAATGTTTTGCGCTAGTAGGGCAGATTTGATCCTTGATTAAATGATTTTCCCCAATAGGGTGGATTTGATATTTTATTAGTCTAAATGGTTTGCCTCAATAGTTAGGATTTGATCATTCATAGGTCTAAATGGTTTGCCCCAGTAAGATATTTTTTTGTTTTGAGAAATTGATCAAGTAATTAATTTATTGATTGGCAAGAATAGCTCAAGGATGTAACTTGTTACACATATTAAATAAAATTGGGCACAAACACAAGTGAGATGGTATAGTGATTGTTCAAATAATGAAGCCACAAAAAACCCAAACATATAAGAATTTACAAAGTGATAATTGGAAAAACACAATAATGGTTTAAGAATAATGAGATAATGGTGGTTGTACTAACCCCATAAATTGAATGTAACTAAACACTACCTATATAGTCCAAATAAACCTCAAGTTGATGTACTTATCCCAAGAAATTAGGAGAAAAGTGATGAATAAAATGATTATGAATTTTTATATATGCTCATTTGTAGATGTGCCATGAGTAGCATACAGATTAGCCATGTGAGTCAGTTGACTTTATTGATATTGGTAGACAAGGATATTTTTTCTATGATATTATCTGTTAAACCTTTAGTATTTGATTTTTGATGTATCACCTAACAATATGCACCATGATATAAAACACATGATGATCAGGCCATAATGTGCATAAAGACTGACTCTTGATCCAATAAACAATTGACAACAATACACTAATGATAAAAACCATGATGGTAATGTTGACATATGTTAATGGATGGAATTGAGTACACTTCCATGAAAATAAGTACTATGATAATGATCGTATTAGCATAATGGACTTAGTCAAGGCAACAATAATAAAAGTAACCAAATAAGAAAGCAGGGAAACACAAACAAACAAACTGAAAAATAAAATCAACAAAAAACATTATATCATTCAACCAAGTCAAAATCCATGTGTGAAGGCTCAATGAGACTTACAAATGGATTGTTCCCCCAAGACAAAATATATGCAAGGGAAGGACACGTCTCAAGGTGGCTAAAATGATTGAAATCAATAATGAATTTGCCTCAATAGGGCAGATTTAGGAAAGACACATCCTAGTGGTCGCTAAAATGAGTAACTCAAAGAGAATCAAGGATAATGATTAGATTTGGGAAAAGACAAATATTTTTGAATTTTTTGGCTTTATGTCTTTCATGGAGATTTTAACCCTTTTTTATTTTTTAGGATGTTTTGACTTTTCAATGTTTTTGGGTTTTTGACATCTCAACTCAATGGAAGATTATGAGATGTTGAATATTTTAACTCATAAAATGATGAGAGTGTAGGCTTAAACTACTCATAAAATGGTGAGAGCGTGGCTTAGAGTGCTCAAAAAATGGTGAGAACATGACTTAGAATGCTCATAAAATGGTGAGAGAGTGGAAGTGGTAACTTGCAAAATGATGAGAGCATAGGATTAACCGTGAGAGCGTGGCTTAGAGTGCTCAAAAAATGGAAAGAGCATAGAATAAGGGTGGTCGAGCTGACCTAAAAAATTGAGTGTTATCTGCATATTCCAAATGGACCTCAGGTAATTGTAGTTCAACCATAATTGAGGATAATAATTAATAAAGGAGAAATGGATAACATTGGATAATAATGGATGAAAATGAGAGAAAGGACTAGGAATATCCAAGGACCATGTCACGTGATAACCAAATGTGTCTAGCTGTCAAAGTGTCGTGCATATAACATGCCAAAGTATTTCTCAAACAGGTCTCAATATATCTTCTACTTTCATAACAAGGTTAAGACAGAAAGATTGATGGTCACAATAAAATGGGCTAGGTTGAATAGGGTGGAATGGCCAAAATGATTAGAATGGAATAATTTTCAATACATATGAGGTTGCCTCCAAGTGTCAAGGTACTTGCAGATAAAACATTATTTACGCATGATGCCATCAACTTGGTTTTCATCATAGTACTTGCCCAAGGTGCCATATGCATGGTTTTCATAATTAGAAAAATTATTTCTCTTTTTTGATTGTTTTGTATAATTAATTGATTTTTTAGCATCTCAACTCAATGGAGGATTATGAGATGCATAATGCGAACCCTTTGTTTCCTAACTAATATCTATTCAAGATAGTATCTTTGTCTAAATCTTGTTGCTAATGTAAACTATACTGCTACTGTCATGATATTTTTTGTTGTTGATTTTACTTCCTCTAAACCTTTAGACAAGATGTCTTCGTAGCCCTTAGAAAAAAGAGTGCCACCAGGAATGGTAAATAAAGATAGGTAACCGAATAAGGATCTAATTGGATAATGTAATATAGGATTGGAATGAATAAGAGGATCATAATGGAATGTATAATTGTTGAGGGGTAAATGAATATTGAGATGTTTAGTCACACACATTGTTTTTGATTCAAGATTTGACATAATTTTAGTTATGGTAGGACTAAAGACCTCTGAAAATTCTCTCAATAAGACCATAATATTCTTCTATTGTGTAGGCCTAAAAGATGCAATAATAAGTTATGAATTATTTACTGTGCTAATATTAGCTTCAATGATGTCTTCATCAAGCGATGAGGAACTAATTGGTGCAGCTATTGGCACCTCTAAGAGGTTTTCACCAATAAATACTTCTTGATTGTTATGATTTGGTTTTCCCAATAATGCCTTAAATAATATTTCACTAAGGGACATCGATAATTCATTTTGATTGTCCCTTATTGCCTTAAGCAAGGTTTCACTAAAGGATTTCAATTTTTAATTCTGAGTATCATCTAGCACCTCAAATAAGGTTTCACTAGGAGATTGTTATTCTACCTGAATGCTATCTTGGTTCCCTAAAAATTATGCCTGTGAGATGTCACCATGGAATAAGTTCAATAACGTGTGATTCTATCAATTCTAATTGATGATTGTAGGCAGTTAGATGTCAATATAATGTCTAGGGAAATTGGTTTGAAAATAAGGGGTAATATCAATGAGAGAATAAAATGCTATCCAATCCTCATAAAGGCTACTAGGAAAACTTGCATCGATGTTGAAATAAACTTCCTATAAATTGAGGAAGGATCACAAATGCTTTCAATTAGATTTTCCAAAAAGGTGTAACTGATGTCGTAACATATATTAAAGTATGTTGATTTTGACTTAAGTGGATCTGGTAAAAGTGAATAATCAATGTCATAATATCCACTAATATATTCTAATTTTGAAGTTGATTCTAACTCAAGAGGATCTAAAACTAATTTGAGACTAGAGCTGATTTTGCTTTTGATGCGAAATTTGATATTAGTTCTAGATTGGAACCTAATTCTGATATTGGTTTTGAAATAAAACCTAATTTTGATGTTTATGTAGCTAAAAAGAGGGCATGTTGAATTGCATTATCCATGGTACCTTGTTCACCTTTCACTTAGAAATGAAGGTTTTGGGATGAAGGAATTTTCTAAAATGGGGAATGTTTACCAATAGATGAATAATGGGCAGTTTCTCAATAATAATGAGACTTTCAAATATGTACTCATTGAAGATGGGTCCTATGTCAGATAGAGGTCCTTCACTAAATAGATTTGGACCAATAATAGTTTTAGTCTGACCAGATTTGATAAAAATGTTAACAATGGGTTGACTATTTTGATCTTACTTTGGAAGTGAACGTATATAATATTAATTGGGAAGGGAATCATGACATATCCTGATCGAATACTTATTAGACTTGAACACGCTTGGATCTTTAATAGATAATGGCCCTTGGAGGGGTAATGGCATAATAGTTATGGATTGTTGGATTTGTTGTGGTGTAAGACTGGATTGGCTTCTGGACTATTGGATGAAATGTCAAAAGTAGATGCAAAGTGAGATAAGTTTTGGCTAAATTGTAAGAGTGGATCTATCACATTTTGACATATGAATGCCCATGTTAGAACATGTTTAGGATTGCAAGATGCCATGACTCAGATTAGCTTTGACCTAATGCCCCCAAGCAAGGATACATGCAAGGGGAATGGATTGGAATAAATTCGCCCCAAAGAGGATGAACTTGGTATTAATTAGAATGGGCACAAATAGGGTGGTGCTGGATTGAAATTGACATGGGCCTAAGAGGTCGATATTGGTATTAATTAGAATGGGCCCAAATAAGGTAGATTAACTCAATGTAATTGGCTTGGCCCAAAACAGAGCAGAATAGACTGGATTGGAATTACCTCAAACATGACAGGATTGGCTTAGATTGGAACTGCCCTAAATAGGGTAGAATTGGCTTATATTGGAATGGGCCCAAATATGGTGGTCTTGGTCTTAATGTAATTGGTTTGGTTTGGCTTGAGATGGCCCAAAGAGGGAAAAATAGCTTGATATGATTCAAATGAAATAAATGATGGATGACATGACTTCATCATTCCCAATCAATAGGTGTGGGAGATTGAATGAAAGACAGTAAATGGTTTGAGTTGGCATGCAGTTGATTTAGGGTAATTAGATTTAGTTTAAATAGACTTGGTTTAGAATTATAATTGGAATGCGATTATAGATGACCCTGATCAGATTGAAATGTGGTTCAAGGTGAACATGATTGAAGTGGAATGTGGTTCAATGCAAACCTAAACAAATTGGAATGGCTTGGTACATGGTTCAAGACAAACCTGATTTGGATTGGATTGGCTTGGTACATGGTTCAAGATGAACATGATTTAGCTTGGATTAGTTTGGTACATGTTTCAAGATGAACTTGATTTAGATTTGAATGGCTTAGTATATGATTCAAGACAAACCTAATTTGGATTGGAATGGCTTGGTACATGGTTCAAGATGAACCTGATTTGGGTTGAAATGGCTTGGTACATGGTTTAAGATAAACCTGATTTAGCTTGGAAAAGTTGACCTTTGACTGTTGACTTTAGGATAGGAACTAGAATTGGAATTCATATTTGGTTTGAAATAAAATGGACAACATAACAATAGTGGTTTGGACAAGAATTTGAACCTTGGTTTTGAATCGGTTTGAAATTATAATTAGAATTGGAACTAGGGCTAGGTTTGGAATAAAAAGGATGGCATAATGACATGTTTTAGACAAGAATTTGGACCTTGGTCTTGAATTGGTTGGAAATTAGAATTCAAATTAGAACTAGGACTAGATTTAGAATAAAATAGATGGCATAACAACATGGTTTAGACAAGAATTTGGACCTTGGTCATGAATTGGTTTGAAATTAGAATTAGAATTGGAACTAGGACTTGGTTCAAAATGGACAACATAACTAAACTTTGACCTTGGTCTGGATTTGGTTTGAAATTGGAATTTTAAATTTGATTGAATATAAGGTTGGTTCAAAATGGACAACATAACAACATGGTTTAAACAAGAATTTGGACCTTGGTTTTTAATTGGTTTGAAATTGGAATTTGAATTAGAACTATGACTAGGTTTGGAATAAAACAAATGAGATAACTATATGGTTTAGACAAGAATTTAGACCTTGGTCTTGAATTGATTTGAAATTGGAATTTGAATTGCAAATAGGACTTGGTTCAAAATAGACAAGACAATGACATGGTTTAGATAATAATTTGGACTTTGGTTTGGAATTGGTTTGAAATTGGAAAGTATAATGGTACCATACGAATAATGTAATGGTACAATTTGGAAATAATGATGTAGGCATGGACTAAATGAAACCCAAGAATATATGATCTTATTTTTGATGTCTCAACAACCTCTACACACAACAAAAAAATCATAAGCTCAAGTCACATTACCCACCCTACTCAGATCTACACATCCATGCCATCACACCTGCATAACATAATGAATTTTTGTCAGATAATTTGAAGAGTTTGATGAATAATAACACTTTTACTTGCAACGTCTTAAACCTATAACCAATGGGCATGGTTTCACCAGATTCAATGACAAATTGATCATTTGAATTTTGTTAGGATACTCAATTTTTACTAAAATTCCTAAGCAATAAAACCCTTCTTTCTCATATCATGGAGTGTGAAAGCCTTAGATGTCTAATTCCTTATAGTAATTCAATCACTTACTTTCCACAAAAAAATAAATTCAAATTGTCTAATTTGTATCCATGGATTGGTTAGATCAATTTAAAATTAATACATGGATATACAATGATACCAATCAAATAATGGGACTTTATTTTTCTAACCTATGGTATGGGCTAACGCAAATCCATTTGCATGTATGTCAAAAAATCAATTTTGAATTTTTTGGAGGAGTCATTATAAAAAAAATACATGAAATGTTTGTGTTAGAGTTTGTACCACATTTGCATCAAGCGTCATTTATAAATCTCAATACGTTCAATAACTTGATCAAGTCATCGTTGTCACTCGTTGACACAAAATTTAATGTTTTTTGCGTCAAATTTTTGAAGCTTCTGAATTTGGAGGACTGACACCATTTTGGAGGTGTTTTATATTTTTTAACAAAATTTACATCATGAAAATTGACTAACATAAATGTTGCATTGACAATCATGAAAAAATGAATTTTTGATAAAAAACTGTCAAACTCATGAAAATATACTAGTGGATGACTTGAAGGACTGTTTAAGTTGAGCTAAGTACTTCACAAAGATTGAATTGAAAATTGGATATCACCAAATTTGCATAGAGAAGGTGATGAATAAAAGACTATGTTCAAAACATAGGAGGGGTTATATGAATGGTTGGTTATGTCATTTAGGCTAACAAATTCAACAACTATATTCATGGGACTCATGAATGAAGTGATGAAACTTTTTCTTGGTATGTTTTTCATTGCATATTTGGATGGCATTTTGATTTTTATAAAAATGAAGGAAGAACAACTCACACACCTGAGCAAGTGTTGTAACAATTGACATAAGAGAAGTCACCGGTTAACTTGAAAAAATGCAACTTCATGGAGGAGTTGGTGTACTTAGGTTTTATGATTTCCTAAGAAGGATTGAATATGGATCCAAAATAGGCGAGAATTATTGTTGATTGGTGATCACCTAGAAGTATGTTTGAAGCTCACAACTTCCATGAATTGGCAAGTTTTAATAGGAAGTTCATTTAAGAATTTAGTGGGATATGTGCACCTATCCCTAAAGCTATGAGAGGTGATATAACATAGTTTTTTCTAGACAACAAAAGTAGAGCATAACTTCCAGAGTCTAAAGAGGAAATTAACTTAGCAAATAGTCTTGGGTTTACCTAATTTCAACAATGATTTAAAATTATTGTGATGCAAGTGGCACAACAATAGGAGTTTTTTTAGTTAAGAATGTAAACCCATTGCTTATTTTAGTGAGAAACTAAATGATACAAATATAATATATTAATATTATGATAAAGAATTATATGCCATGGTGCAAGTGCTTAAAAAGTGGAGGCATTACTTATTTCCCATTGAATTTATGTTGTTCATCAACCATCAAGCACTACAGTTCATCAATAGTCAAGGCAAGTTAAACCAAAGATGTGAAATGGGTTGAATTTATATAAATTTATTCATTTATGTTGAAACACATGAGTATAAAGAGTTGAAAATGTGTTAAGTATAAGTTGTATCTTGTTGTATGAGATGCAACATTAGAAGTAGATGGATTTGATCCATGAAGAATTTATATGCATAAGATGAGGATTTCAGTGATGCATGGAAAGCATGCATAGAACCATTGAGTGTGGACATAACACTATGGTTAGACTATTTATCGCAATACAGATTTTTTTTCAAATGAAAATAATTATGTATACCCCAAGGGTCTATGCATGAGAAATTGATTAAGGAGAAGCATAGTGGACGACTAGCTAGTTATTCTAGTATTAACAAAACATTCGCACAACTAAGAGATAATTAGTTTTGGCCTAAAATGGGCATGTATGTGAGAAAATTTGTGTAAGAATGCAAAATTTTCTAGTTGGCAAAGAGGAGAAGTCAAAATGAAAGGTTGTATCAACCACTACCTATTCTAGAGAGACAATGGGAACATATAAACATGGACTTTGTGTTAGGATTGCCTAGAATGCAGAAAGACCATGGGTCTATTGTTCGATTGTACATAGATTCTCTAAAATGGCTCATTTTGTTGCATGAAATAAAAATAATGATGTTATGCATATAACTAATTTTATTTTCAAGGAAGTTTCAGGTTGTATGGATTTCTGTATATGATAGTATCTTACAGAGATACAAAATTTGTTAGGCATTTCTAGAGGACATTATGGAAGTTGTTGAATACAAAGCTATAACTTAGTTTAGTGTATCATGTTCAAACAAATGGTCAATGATATATAGGAAACATGAGTCTTGATAACTTGTTATGATGTTTGGTTGGAGAGAAACTAAGATTATAGGATTTAGCCTTTACACAAGATAAATTTGCATTTAACAATCTAATAAATAGGAAAATTAGAAGGACATACTTTAAAATTGGTTATGGGTGTAGTTTAAGAGATGTCACAAAATTGTGCTACATCAAAGGTGCAAATGAGAAGAATGTGGAAGTAGAATATTTTTCTAAGTACATGTGAAACATACACCAACAAGTTTGTGAGTAGTTAGAGAGGATTATCATGCATTACAAACAACATGCATATTTGAAAAGGAGAGAACTAGATTTCTAAGTGGGAGACATGTCCTTATCACACTTGATGAAAGAAAGGTTCCCAAAAGGAACATATGATAAAGTTGAAAGGGAAGAAGATCAAACCATGCAAAGTGTTGAGGAAGTTTACATCCAACACATATGGGATAGAGTTTCATGAAAGGATAAATATTTCACCCATCTTCAGTGTCGTAGATTTGTACCCTTACCATGAGTTACTAAGTAGTGATGAGAGTACAAGTGTAGATATAGAGAGATAGATTAGAGACAATAGATGCCTAAGAATGGGTGAGAAGATTTGAAGGGGTGATTGATTCCAAAGTCAACAAGAGGATGCAAAGAAATGGATATAATAAATATTTAGTAAAGGCTGAGAGGTTGAGGATGCAGCCTTTTTGAGTGCATCAAAAGTTGTTAAGAACAAAATATCTCTAGAGGAACTCATGTACTATTCATGAGTAAGAGTTTTTGGTTCATTTCACTTATTGAGGTTGTATGAAGCATGAACATTTGGGTTCAGAAACAATCTTCCATCTCCAAAAAAACACTTAGATTAATAATAACTAATTTTATCCATCCTTGTGTTTCCACACAACCCTAGAGTTAATTTGCACAGCTTTATTGTGCACACGGTTTTTTACGTGCTTGGTTGTGTGCATGTATATTTTTTATTTGTGCGGTTATTTTGTTCACGTACCGTAAAGAATCAAGAGAACAAAGAATTAAGTTTTTCAAAACTTGTGAAGACTTTCACAATTTTTTTTTTGGAGAGATATCTATGAATTTTGTGCAAGGAGTTGTGAAGCTATACTTAGATGGGTGGAAGGTGAAGTCCTATGTGACTAGAATATGTGTGAAACACTTATTATTCTAAGAATCTCTATAATAACTTGAAAAGTTGAAGATTCATGAACAACATTAATATTGGAGAAGTCTTGCACATCCATTGTGCATAGTCTTCTCTATGCAATAGATCAATCATATAGACATATGTTAGTTTGATTCGGGTTATGCTTGTATGGTAACTGTCAATTCAAGATGAAGGGATATTATCCTTGATAGTCTATAAATTATAATTGATGGAAGCCAAAGATTTACAAAATATATGGAATTTATCTAAGAGTTGGAAGGTTAACCATTTCAAATTTCATAATGGTTTCCTACACATATATATTATCAATGAGTTTCATTGTGCAAGGGGTTAGCGATCAAAACCTAGAAGTGTAAGAGTTAGCAAAGACTGTGAGTTAGCTAAGATCTACTAAGGAATTCAAAGGGATAATCAAGGTTCAAGTAGAGCTTTGCTATGAATTTTAAATATGAGAAGTGTTGTAGGTCGTAGTTCAAGTTCATTTGGGATGATCGTATTTCTACAAGTAGCAAAGTTTTTAATCCAACTGAAATAGAGTTATGTGTGTGTGATTTGTAACATTTCTCATTTACTACAATATAGATCAATGTTTTTGCATTCTATTTTTTCATGCAAACTGTGATTAATTCTATTTTTTGTGCAAATTATGATTCATTCTATTTTTTTGTAGAACTCATATGTTGCATGTTATAAGGTCCTCATTCATTGGACCCCATAACTATGACTGCATCAATAATTTTAGGTTACTTTAGAAAAATCAATCATGTTGATCCACTTGAGAAGTACACCTACTAAGTAAAATATTTTCCATATTAGGGCATGCTTTGTGTTTAGATTCTTGTAGCACTCACCTTATTAAGAGACCCATATTACCGATTCTTGAAGTAGTGGCAATACTGGCTAGCACAATCAATCTCAATCCACTTAAGAAGTAGTGCACTTGTAAATTACTCTAATATTTTTCATAACTGGTCGTGCAACCATAATTTATGAGATTATTTTAGTGAGATTGATGGCAAACCCATAAATATATTGATAGAAGTGACTAAACTGCCTTCCAATACACTTATTTTGAGGCCATAATTTAGATTTTCTAACACTCCTAATTAATCTCTACATAGATATTTGTGATTAGAGATGCATTACTCTATCATTTTACACAAGCAAAGATGAATCTCTTCTATTTATAGGAGGTAGAGGAGAACAACAAATTTAGGTTGAGAGTCGAGAACATTATTATAATTATATGAGTTGTTTTCTTATATTTCCTTTGGTATTATAAATGGTAACAAAATTTTGATGGGGGGAGGGTCGGGGGAAAAATGTGCATCCACCTTTAACCTTGGCCCAAAGAGAGACCTATGATTATTACTAGCTTCTATTGTGCATAATATCCTAGGAATCAGTGGTATAGGGGGAAAATTTTCACTAACCTATTCTTCTCAAGGTCTCAAAGCTTATGTAGTTTTGGCTAGTGCAATTTTTTTCAAAAGTGGTCATAATTAGTAGATACATTTTCTCTAATAGTATTCTAACCATTTTGGCATACTTCAATGACCATCTTGTACACTTTATTAGAGGAGAAGATCACCCTATTTCACCTAACGATTGTAGCTCATCATAGGACTCAAGTTGAAACAATGACAAAAATAAAGACATTTTATTAAACAGGATCAAGTTCATTAGATTAGTTATTCAAATAAATAAAACATTTTTTTTGTAAGAATGTGAACGACCACTTTACAGGGTGTTCATCTCATATTCAACTATCTTCTAAAATAATTACATGTAAGTAGTCGTTAAGATAATACACATTTTAATATAGTAAAATTGAAATGTTAGTTATGCAAACATTCACTAGTACATTCTCTAATTTTTGCACCTCATGTTTGCACCAAAATTTCTCTAATTTTTTAGACAAATATATATATGTTAATATATATAAATTATTATGCATATGAAAATTCAAAAATTATCGATTTAAATTTTATAAAAAATATTAATACACATATATCCAAAAACTATATATATATATATATATCATCGTAATTTCGATCCAATTCGATGCACTATACATATAGAATTTAATATTGATTTATTTTAATTTGTAATGTTATAATTTAAAAAAAATGAACTTCAATGACGTCCGACTTACTTTGAAGTGCTATAATTTTCAAAAAATAAAGTTTAATTGCAAACATGTCCTAATTTGTAACATTAACATTTTTTTATTTTTAAAAAAATGAAAAATACTCTTGCTCTAAATATATATATATATATATATATATATATATATATATATATATATATATATATATATCATCGTAATTTCGATCCAATTCGAAGCAATATACATATAAAATTTAATATTGATTTATTTTAATTTGTAATGTTATAATTTAAAAAAAATGAAGTTCAATGACGTCCACATTTGACTTACTTTGAAGTGCTATAATTTTCAAAAAATAAAGTTTAATTGCAAACATGTCCTAATTTGTAACGTTAACATTTTTTTATTTAACAAAAAAATGAAAAATACTCTTGCTCTAACACAAATGTTGATCCAACTATTAGGTTTATCCCTGACAAATTGAAAAAGAGGTTGTCAAACTTTTTTAAAAGAAGAGAAAACTATTTCATTTGTTTTATTTTGTTTCCAAAAAGTTAAGTTGTGTCTCTTTTATTAAATCTGTAATTGTCATTACAGATCTTGATAACAAATAAGAGGAAAATAAAATCCAAATGGAGAAAAGGGGAAGCAAAAAGAAAGTCAATGCCCAAATTATTCTCCCTCATATATAATGGGGGGAACCGGTGAATGACGTCGACACAACATCCTTGAGGTCGATGTAACACGTTTAAGGAGAAGGGTTTGAGACCGGTTCACCTCAAGATTAAGGACCAACTAGGCTTACCACTATACCCCTTAGTTGCACACAAATGCCTCACTCCACATGCAATAGGGAAATCGAGACTCAAACTCATGAATACCAAGAATGGGGTGTTTTAACACAAACCCAATAGGTTGAGCCAAACCCCAGAAGCCTAATAAGTTTATATATATTTTTATTTAAATTTTTTCTATTTTATAGTGTTAATCTATTTTTTTAAATTTTTTTTAGTCTAACATTGCAATAATAAGGCACTTGCAGAAAAACCCTGAAACACTCTCCAAATTAGATAGAACTCCTTTAGTTGCAAAGAACTAAAGAAATGAATAGATAAGGTTTTTATACCATATGGTTTGGAAAGCATGAGAGGGAGGAACATAGAGAATGTCCAAATTAATTATGACATACCCCCACACCCCCATTGTTACCCTATCGACCCCTGATCAACCTATTGGCTTGTCCCCTAAGTACCATTTACTCTCATATGGTATCGTTGAAACACCTATTTGGTTCAATGAGAGAAAGAACGTTTGGAGAAATTGAAATGGTGACCTTTTAATGGACCGTCTTCGACATGTGATCAAACACCTTCCCAACACCAAAGCCCTAGCCCTCCTTAACTAGCTTGATTTCCATAAAGAGAACAAATGTTGTGCATTTAACTTCTTGTTAAATGAATATTGGTCAAATCTCATTTAGAGAGGATCCTATTGTACATGGAGGATGTTTAGAGAAAGACGAGAACACAATCTACAAAAAAAAATCAATCTCAAATCTCAATGGGAAATTTGCTCACCATCCATTATATCAAATGGAGGTGAATAAATATGATCACCAAATGGTACGACAAAAAAAAATGTGAGCATTTGATGGCCATAAAAAATAAGGGTTCAAATCAACTCTGTTACTCATCGCACATGCCAAAAATGCCTTAAAAGAGTATTCACTGAATCTGTAAGTTTTCTATCATTTCTCTTTGTTTTGAACTATTTAATTCAAAATTATTATATATTTATTGGTAAAAAAATAATGTATTTTATTTTTTATGTTTTTCCAATGTAGCCTAATATGTAATCATTCAATACCAACTAAAAAAGGCATTCAATACCTAAAAAAGAACAGTGTATGGCAATACATAGTCATGACATGTAAATTAATTAATGCCATATAGTTTTTTTAGGCATCACTTTTTTTTTCTTTGTTATTTAATTTCAATTATATTAGTAATTGCTTCTATTTTTTTCAAAAGGTCAACTTCTATATCTCAGTGCTTGATGATCACATATATGTGGCAATGAAAAAAAGTTGGCCAACACTCCTAAGTCACATCAACGTCGTGGAAGACATCCAAGTAAGTATTAATTAACCATGTTTTAAAATTGTTAATTAATATTAACTTAAAATTCTAAAATTAGTTTCAGCAACATTAAAATTGTTAATTAATATTAACTTAAAATTCTAAAATTAGTTTCAGCAACATTTAACTTGGGTTAAAAAATTTAGAAATAGGTTCAAATTTTAAAATAATCGTTCAATTATTTGTATTTTTTGTTATACAGAGAACATTGAGTGCCTCCTAAAGTACACCTCATGTCTGATGTTTTTAAATGATTATACTTCAATTTCTTTTTTTTTTTTTAAAATTTAAAACTTGATTTATAATATGAAATTTGTTTTGTAGTCAACAAGACATTCGACACACAAGGCAAATGATAACAATGATGACAATGAAGATGGTGGTGGACGTACAAGAGGGGTTAGGGACGATGATTATTAGACAAACATTTTATTTTCTGTGATGGGTTGTATAACTTCAAAAATATTTTATAAACTATTGTTTAATAATTATTATTTTATTTTTTTAGTCTCCGAAGTGTAGTGTACTAGTTAAGTGGAAACATATGTAATTGAGCAAACCAATTTCAAACAGCCCGACAATCAAACAATCTACAACAAAGAAGGGCACCTATGATCGGCATATTAAATGATTGACAGTTCTTGGACCAGGGTATGTAATTGTGTCCCAAATGAATTATATATATATATATATATAACAATTGCTATGCATATTTTAGATATAACAAAACCTTCTTTAATATTCATGATTGATGCGAGTTTATAATTTACTTTCAATGATTTAAACAAATATTTTAATTTTTAATATATTATTTACTAAATTTTCTATTATTTATGATTAAAAAAGAATATATTTAAATTTTAATTGTTAGGCACTCTTATAAAAGTAATCAATTTTAATTTATTTTTACTAATTATTACATTATTAATTTGTATTTTGCATATAATTCAATTATGTTCAAATTTATATATCAATTTATTTTAAATTTGTAACATTTTTTTTTAATAAATAAATCGTGCCACAACTGTGTCAATAGACCAAATTTGAATTACCTAACACAAAAAATATGATACTAAACTTGGCGCAATTTTTTCTCTCACAAAAAATTAAAAAATAATATCCATGCACAATATATGACACTAATCTTCAGGGTAACAAATGTGTTGCAGGTTACTTTCTTGTTTTCGTTGATTTATGCTTTTGATTTTTGTTTGCTCTTGAGTTTTACCGGGCTGGTTGTCTCATAGGCTATTTATTTAGGCTTGTGGATGTTAAAAAATCTTCTTCTTCTTCTTCAAGGAGGAGATTTATGGCATGCTTGCTTGCCTATATTTGTGGCGGCTTTGCTTTGCTAGTGGTTTCATTAAGCAATTTTTTTTTTTTTTTTTTTAAACAATGCATTGTATTACTCGGTGCCAAGAATAAGTCATTCAGCAAGAACATGCATGAGCATCAAGATCTAACAAGGAATTGACAACTTTAATTCATATGGAGCATAACAAACTTTCAGTGATAGTACATATTGTGGCAATACTTCGCTCTGACCAGAAAGCAAAATGCTTTACACACAGGTTATATAGCAGTTTTTCAATCTAAAATTCCTGCTTATGGTTTTTTGAAGAGGATTCTAGAAATTTTTAAGATAACGGGCCGCATCTTAGTGATTTCTCATATTTTTCATTTACAAAAATAAAGGTTTACCCAGAGTATGCAATCAATCCCTTTAGAAGAACATTATTAGTTCAGAGAAAGTTTTGATGTTCATCCTTCTATCAATCAGAGATGGTTTTGATGTTAATTCCTCTATGGAACATTAAATCAATTTGCATGAAGCAACAAATCAAAATATAAAAGACAAAATACAATAAACAGATACATGCAATTTTTCTAATAAATGAATTCAGTCTAACCTCAAACATTAACACTCTGCATCTTCATACACCATATATACCCTTAGTCTTGAGCATATAACCCATATCATACAATATTTTCATGTTTGGAAAATGAAATAAGAGTTCATCTTATTTCTTCTAGGAGAATCTTTAATCGTTATGATTAAAGTTGTCAAGGTTTGTAAATGTGATCTTTATATGGTTACAATGACAATACTAAGTTTGGTTTCCCCGCATGCTGAGGTATAAGTCGTGCAATCAACTCGTGTGAGGCTCCCTTTAGCTCTGGAGAACGACAAGAAAAATATATGTATATAGAGAGAGAGGGCTAGAAAATTTTAGGGAAGGAACAAAGAGATTACACCAAAAACAAGCCCGGACATCTTACCTTGAGGCTTAAAGTTGAAAAGAGGTGGCAAACGGCGACCATTTGGTAAGCGTGTGTTTGGATCCCGTAGCTCATCAAAGAATGGATGCACACATGCCTCCAACTGCATGCAATAAATAAAAATGAAAAGCATTAGGTAAATATAAGAATTGGTTTCATGTACCACTCTGATAAGAGAAATCAAGCAGTGGAAAAGCACATACGGTGGTCCTCCTTAAATTAGAGTAGATCACATTCAAGCTACAGCATTAATTTTACACGTTTAGAGGATTCTGCAGACATATCTCTTTATGCCAACTTTAAACCAAAATATCACAACCTATAGACATAAAATATAACCACAAAATATTGTATGCAAGAAACAATTAGTAAACATATGATAGCCGCAAATGTAGTGATGCTATTTAACCTTGTTCATATCAATGATGTATCCTAGGTTAAAAAGAAATTGCAAACCACAGAGCACTTGTTAGTGGTGAAGCTTCAAGGAAGTTTCAGAGAGTAGGGAGTCTTGAAATTTTTTGATGTTTGTAAAAGGGTACAACTGGCTCTTATCAGGGAGACAACCGTCTGACCGTCTCCAAAACATCCTTGATATATTAATACAACAAAGTGGATTAAAGGTTTTTGGATACTCTTATGAATGAATTCAGAACTAATTTAATATTAGTCTGCAACTCTTCCATGTACTTGCCTCACGTCTCTACCTCCACAGCATTCTAATATGGAATAGCTCATAAGGGTGTTTTCCTACCCTTGGAGAAGAGGCCATGGCAGTCTACAATCCAAAAGTCGAAATTGAAATCCTTACAAATGAGCACGACAATAGCTTGGGGATACTGTTTTCTTTCTCAATGGTATATAAAAAGGTCTAAACAATGGTGAATGGTCTCTAATACCTTGGAAAGTGCTGAACTTCATGCATTTTCTTTTAATCTTTTAGACGACGAAATATATGATTATTTGGTTTTCTAAAAGATAGTTTCCTTCCATCTATTCATTCTAGAGGTTTTCAATGGTGGGATTCTTTCACGTCAAAGATAAGATGGGAGGTGTTTTGAGATGGCCCATGGTTTTGTTCATGAATCCATGGTCTCTACAACTATTATGGTTATGTCCTTGCCCTTGTGTGATTATTAAACCATAGTTTGCATTCCTTAGTCATGACGTTTTTTAAACAAGTACCCTTGGAAAGTTTGTTTGTGTTCCCTAATAAAGCTGCATGCAAGAGTACAAAAGGAAAAAAACTCAAAACTTAGAAATGTTAACAATAAAGAAGTTTAACGAACTCTAGTTGTACCCTTAATTTCATCCTAAACGCTAAATGTCAATAGCTTAGTAATCTACATGACCAAAACTCAACATAAGAAAGAAGAAAGAAATAAAGAAATTATACTAATATCCACCAATGACTCAAAATAACCCAACGGGAGTCAAAAGGCCCATCCAATTACAATATAGAAGAATTGGGATAAAATAACACTAGGTTATGAAAAGTAGCTAAACACTAAGCACTCTAGAAATGTAAATATAGCAAGAGCGCAAACCTAAGTGGTTAAACCCTGAACAAAAGAACAAATAGTAGTACAAAAAGGCATGCGAGGAACATAAAATTGATAAATATGAAAGCAGGAATCCATGACAAGAGACCAACAAAGTCACATACTTATAGCAAGGCTTGGCCAAGGGGAACCAACTTCATCATCTATCATCATAAAAGGGCAAATTCAAGATCTCATAATGCTCCTAGGGAAATTTTTAGGGTTAAGAGGACCAAACTGGATAATGTACTTCCTAAGAACCACTCCTGACATCCATGACCAATGAACCTTTGGTGGTAGATAAAACCTAGTAATGTTCATCTTCCCCAGTCACTTAGCTTGCAGACAAGAAGGCGGCTCTCAATGCCGAAATGAAGCAAATCCACTACCCTTAGACTAGGACTCAAGGGGTTGGGATGCTGAGGTAGCAATACAAAAAGAGGAACATTGACTCACTGACCTTTCCCCATCCATATACCTAAACTGACTATATTTAATGACCACTTATGCCTTTGCCACATGAAGTGGGCTGAAAGAAGGAAGCAATCAACCTAACATCTCTAGGGGACAACCCCTCAAAGAAAAAAGGATAAAAACCATTGATCGATGTGCTAAAAAAAGTGGATAAAAACTACTCGAGTCTTTATTGAGACAGTGATATTTCTCTTGGATCTTGTAGTAGATAAGACATCTTGAAAAATATAGTGCTCCTTAGTATCCACCCCTTGGAGAGCGTAAAGACAAGTACAATATGGTGGGTGTAACCCCTCAACTGGAAAAGAGGAATCCTAGATCCATGTGACAAATGATGATTGAGATAGTCAAGTTGAATGATGATACCCTCCACACTTCATAATAAAGTCTCAGTATAGAAAGCCAACTTGGGATTCAACAACTGTGGAGAAGTCCATGTGACTTGATTCCCAAATTTAGTAATGGTATATATCCTCTATGACAACGTTGTTGCTGACCTCCTTGAAGAGAAATGGGCATGGAGGACCATCTCAATGGAGGAAATTGATCAATAGAGATGCCAAAAGATTGAAGGAGAAAATTGGTTTCAAGATACCAACAACCTCGATGCCTAGTGGGAACCACAAAGGGCATCATCTCAAAGGAACAAAGGGAAAATATGGGTATCGCTCTCGACCTTGAGGCTATGCCACCCATGGATATAGCTTTGTGAATATAGAAAGTGAGATTGGAGATATTCTTGAGGCATTAAGGAACCATCTATTTGCAATCGATCATACATTGAAGCATTGGAGTTTAGATCACTTAATATGAGTCTAATCAATAGATCCAAAAGTAGGATCCCCAGCCCCCAAACCACAAAGAATCATAGGCCTAATCACAACATTGAAGAAGCACATCTTTGTAAGAATACCCTAGAAATGTACTTGAAAACATTGGCACTCTAGGACAAAAAGTGGTGCAATTCCCTTATAAACACACATTTGCAAAGCCAACTTGAGATTGAAACATGGTCCATAAAAATTGGACTCGCAAATAGGTGTAACTTCTTGTGATCTCCACAGGTTTTCCTCTGTAAAACAATTGAAACTAGAAAGAGCATCCTTGGAGGTCTTGAAGATCATGACATTAATTTCATTAAGGTTCTCCAAAAGGTGGCAAAGCTCACAAAAACGAACAGGGACATCATATTGTCTTTGTACATTGTCAATTTAGTGAGTGAGGAGGATAACGTCATCAACAAAAACTAATATAGAAATCAGAACATAATGTGATATACATCCGTCATCAACATGAGCATGTTTCTGAAAAAAGAAAAGTCCTCAAGCTCATCTATATAATTACCAAAAAGAGTTGGTAAGAGGAAGCACCTGTGCTTGACTCCAAATGGCACTCTTAACTCACTTAGAGATTTCATGGGAAGACCAGACTTGACCAACAACCATCTCATTGAGCCTCATTATGACAGTAACAAAAAATCAAAGATGTCAGTATCTCACAACTTTTGGAAAAGCAATTGTTTTGGGATGGACTCAAAGGCCTTCCTAAAGTTTACAAAGCAGCAAAATAATTTATAAGACTGTTGACGAGCCTCCTCAATAATAGTCCAAAGAGTAAAACCGAGGACAATAGTCTAGAAGTCTCTCTTGAAGCCTGTCTCTCCTCTCACTCTACAATTACCACTCTCCAAATACTCACAACGCTGTGGCATAATGTTTGGAAAATGTATACCCCATCATAAGTATTGTCGTTATTTGGGTTTGAACTATTGATGATGTGTTGTGACCAAGAGGGTGAAGCCTTGAGGAAAAAACCTCATTAAATATCTCTACCATAGGAAAGGCACGAGAATCCACATCATAGTTAAGGAATTCAAATTGAAGCCCTTCACAATTAGATGCTTTTCTAGTACAAAGATTTTAAATACCTCTAGTGACATCACTTGTAGAAAATAAATGAGAAGGGAGGGGGGGGGAAGGGGGCGACTTTGATCATGGGCCAATAACCATATCTAACATCAAAATACAAATCCAACAATCTCATAGACTCTGATATGATGATGATGGGTCTATAGAGTATAATTCTATTCCAAACAAGTAGAAAGATCAAGTTTTAAGGTGGAAAGGATTACTTGTATTCATGTTAGTAGGTATCGTTCATGAAACTAGCTAGAAAACTTGGATGTTGCTAAGAAAACTTCGAAAAACTAACAAAATCAAACCCTTGACAACAATATATTTATTTACAACCTACTACCTAGCAAATCTTAATCATCAAATGGGACTAAAACCAAAAAACAAACCAAAAATCAAATACCCATGCAGACTCAATATGCAAACCAATCGGACATAGAAAAAGAAGGTTCAAACAATACAATTTTAGAAACTCTATTTGGTGTAATAATTTCCTTACAAAAAATACAGCGCAATAAACATGCATGCAGATTTTAAGTAGTATATCTAGATGCAATAGTGTTTTATCCTTTTTCTTCCAACATTTTGAATCTAGCTTCTAGACCCCTCTTTAGGGATTTTTGGATTAGTGATAGGTATGTCGATTGCTTAAACCCTTTTATATATCATTTATGATGTTAGATACTGAGTCAGCCCTTACCTAAATTATCTTTCATAATAATCTAATGTTATGGTTAATGTTGTCAATTATTTTTATCTTAATTTTTAACAAAGTCATGGATGATTAGTTTCAAAGGGTTGTTAATGTTCCACCCATTATCTCAATCGATGTTGTTAATGTGTTGAGCAATTTAAATAGCCTCCCTTAAATGATGTTCTATGTAACAATCCTCTTTGGCAAGAATAGTCACCTTATCAATGCAAATATCATGTTTTGTCGCTAGTGAATGTTCCCAATGTTGATTTCTCAACCCTGTCGTATTTAATATCCCTATCATGATCTTTAATCCTTGTTTGGATCAATCTTACATTTTCATTGATGTATAGTCTACCACAAGAATAGTTTTAAAAATCGTACTCGGCAGCCCGAAATTTTGACCCATACTCAATACTCAACAATTTTATTTCTACTTTAAAAAATATATAAATTCATAAAATAAAATGAAATAACATGTAAAACACACAAAAATAAAATGAATGTAGAGAACACCTAAATATGTTTTGTATTGGTTTTCGACCAAACATGAGTACAATGCTAAGTTTTAAACAAAAAGAAGAGTACAATACTTGTAGACTAGTCATCAATGCACTATAAAATCATCTCCAACTCTGTTGCGCCTTGGAAATGGAAGGTGGAGATTCCTCCTCTAGAACATCATCATCAAACTTATCATCTAGATCCTCACCAACCCCTCCCAATGCCTTTGCTTCCCCTGTCGTTATAGCTTCTTCTACTTTTCTCTCCAACTTTGCGACCTCCTCCTCGATAAACATGGGATGTTATTGTGCATCTTAGGGTCAACAATCCAATCTATGTATGGATCAATATCATCCAAGTCAATTGCCTCGTAACTATCTTGTCCTTCCATTTGTCTCACACGAAAATGAAGATTGTACCCCACAAAGGCAAATCCATCGAGGCGTCGTGTTTTTCGGATGTTACACTTCTTTGTGTGAATGGCCTCAAACATTATCCAATTATGTTCACACCTAGAAAAGCTACATGGCTAGGACAAAATGCAGATGGCTAACATCTGAAGATTTGGTGTTGTTGCACCATAATCTTCCTACCAAAAATCTGCAAATAGGACATTTATAACTTTATAAGTTAACTAGGCTTAAATTTATTGAACTAATGAGACTACAATCAAATGACTCAATTTGGATTTTGTTTTTACCTAGTTGATGGGTCATTCTCCTTCGAATACATAGAGGTGAAAAAAAGAGATTTCCCTCTACAGTCTTGTATATTTGCAACTCATCAACAATTATGTCTCTGGTGGCTTCATTAGGGATCATCTTCTCTATGCAAATGTTTAGGCCATCCATGACCTCCTTATCATCCCTAAAAGAATCGAAGAAGAAAAACTTGGGGTTCAAGTAGTAGTCTACTACATGTATGTCACCAAAGCTATTTGTAGGCGCCAAATGAGCTTTTATTTTTTTTATAATAATATGTTATGGCCTCCTTAGCCCTGTCCATGGCCTCCTACAAATAACTCATTATATTTTTTCCTCCATCCGCCAACCATAGAACGCTAACCAAAGGCTTTGACACCTAAAAACAAAATAACATAAAATTTTAAAATTATAATTATAAAAAATTTGAGCCAAAAAAATTATTAAAAAAATGATTAATAAAATATAGTTAAGTTTAAAGTTACCTTGATGATCTCATATGTTGTCTTTGCAAATACATCATCAAAAATGGTCTTCATAACCCTTTTTCCTTCAGCCTTCTTGCTATAAGAAGACTCCAACCACCGCGTGCTCACAAACATTTGTTTAAGAGATGTTAGTGAGGCTGCAATGCTATGAAGTTTGTGACGAATTGTGTGGCTCCTGGTCACACAAGCTTCTTTCCGTTAGTTTTTTTCCGTATCAAGCTTAACAACCAATGATGATTGTAGATATATTTTGTGGTATTTCTTGCCTCTTCAACTATAATTGTTCTCTGTGATTTTTCCTATGTCCTCAAGTAGAAAATCAATGCAATTGGCTAAGCAAGGGCTCCAAAAAAGTGAAGGATGTCTCTCCTCAAAAAGTCTGCTTGTTACTACATATGTTGTTGCATTGTCAATCACAACTTGGATGATATTCTCCACACCCACTTCCATGACCACCTCATCCAACATATCACACAAAGTGTTTGCATTTTTCACTTGGTGGGAGGCATCAATTAACTTCAAGAACACCAACTGCCCACTTGAAGCCACTAGAAAGTTAATCAAAGTGTAGTTCCTTCCATCAACCCACCTATCAGACAAAATGTTACAACCTTTTTTGCACCATATTTTTTTTGTTCATCTACAATAATGTGTATTTTTACGGCATCCTCCACAATGGGTCTCTTAACATAAGGAGTAGGGGCCTTGAACTCATTCCCAACAACAGTGAATGCAGTTACCAAATTTTTTCAGTACAAGTTTTTCGCCACATTGAATGGAATGTTATATTATTTTAGGTTTGCCACAACTACCTTTGCTTCATTTTACAATACCTGGTTCTAAGTCATACTTCCAAGTGACGGTTGTGTCCCAGAGGTATTTTGAGGAACAAGAAAAACCCTATCCAGATGAACCCGAACTACCTCTAGTAGATAAGCCCTATCCCCGAATTACCCTGGGGCAACAAAAGAGCCAGAGGCTTCTAACTCATTAGAATCAACTCTCACTGCCCCCCACTCATCACAGCTGCAAGTGCTTCGGCAATCCTATTTTTTTTCCTCCTCACAAGCAACTAGGACAACAACCATCTCTCTTTGAGCCTTAGGTGGTGATTTGTTGCACAATTGCACATCATTTCCTAAAATTCATACATGTGGTATTTGAGACGATTGATGCCTACACTCATCTTAAACTCACAATAATTGCATACAACGGAGTTGTTCTTTGGGTCATCTTAGCGATGCTTTCATGCAAGGTCATCAGACTTTTTAGGCCTACAGAAACCCGCACAACTACTTGACCCAGATGCCATTCTTGAAGTTGAAAAATTGAAACCCTATTAAAAAACATAAAAAATATTAAAACCTTAGGTTTTAGCAACTAGAAGAGTAGATGAAATAGAAAGGAAATGGAAAACAAAAAAGTTAAACCCTAGATGCAACCAATCCTCTTACTTTTCAAATTTGCACTTCAAATCGTTCAATGCAACCAATCTTAGCAGTTAACAGCCTTAGTAGTGAGCTTTAATGAAAAATGAGCAATCAAGACAAGAAATATGTTATTTTTCTAGCAAACACTCTTTTCAAATTTTGTCAATCTTTCTTGTATGCTTTCCTTTGGCAATTGCAGGAAAATGGAGATAATAATATTCTGACTTGTTTATGACTCTATTGATGCTAATAGGAAGTAGCTATGGAGCCCCTATAGTGTGTGTAACTTCAACTTGTAAGGCTGTAAGCTGGCTAGTGGGCTTTTAAGGCTGCGAGTTCATGGGGTGGTTGTTTGGATTGGAGCAAGGATGATAAGAGGAACATGAGGAGTTTATAGGGAAAAGTATTTATAACAGAAGATATATTGAATAATATCACAACAGCTATACTATTGCATAAAACTTGATGATAAAAAGTATGAAATGTCCCCACCTCTGTATTGAAACTCGAGAGCACCCTTGGCATCTAAGCTGCAAACCCAAATCACAACCAAAATAATGGATGCAGGTTGTGATTCTTCATGTTATCAGACGGCAAAGATAAAATCATTGACAGAAATTTCAAAGCAGAAAATCATAAATAAAATAGCAGAATGACGTATATTTTTGACCCTAATCAATATATTATTTCACTTGTCGGGTCGATCCCTGTTAACCATAGGTTTTGGCAAGTAACCGCAGTTAGCCAAAAGCCATGGTTAATGGAGATCGACCATACCCAATAAGTCAGGTGGTTTTCCATGTGCAAAAACCACAAAATTCTGCCAGGCACCCCCGAGTTTTAATACAGAGACAATGGGTACATTTTATTATGTACACCACATTGCTTTGCTTCCGATCCAACTTGTCTTTTGTGGATCTTAACTTGTCTTTAGGTATGAAAATTGTTTCAATACCTTCTCTCTTCAAGATATTGGCTATCCTATCCACCATGCTTTGTATATCATCCTTGTTCATCATGCTTGCTTTCATCTCTTAGTCGAGGTTGTTTTCTCATAATTTGAAAAGTTTTGTTTATTTGTTTGATTTTTGCAGCCACTTTTCCTAAGGACCATTGTAAGGTACTCCCTTTCCTACTCTAAATGTTCCTCATCACATATTGTTAAGGCTCAATTAGCAAGTGTTTTCAATACAAAAATGTTGTGTTGGGTAATGATGGAAATTTCACTGTAGGCATAGGTCCGTGTGAGTTTTCTTCATGTAAACTTGCTGTGTAAAAGTCCCATCTTTCCTCCTTAAAAGCACGCCAACAAATGGAAGAGAACCATCTCCTTCCACTTCAATTGTGATTTTATATGTTGTGATATCTACTAATGATGTATGTAAGGAAGTGTTCAACCTCGTCTTTTGCATTGTGCCAATACACATTTGTCTCTTCTGCATATCTCTTCCGCCAGCCTAATTTATTCGGGTATGTGTCAATCGCTTTCATCTAAAAAAATTCCATGGACAAGTTGACCACAATTGATCATAGGGGTGATCCAATTACCATACCTTTCGTTTGTTCATAGATGTCCCCATCAAAGCTAAAGGAAGTTGATCTTAGGCATAACTCCATCTCTTTGTGTGATTTTTATATAAATTTCATGTTAATCCCACCTAATCATCTGTTACTCTAATGAGCCATGTAGTTGCAGCCAAGGCATCTATTATTCTCGAAGGTCATATCGATGCTGCCAAGAGATCTATTGCAGTGACAGATCACATTAGGGGAAATATGCATGCACAGATAGCCTATCAATCCTGTTCATCAATTACTCCAACAGGTCATGTTAATCCCACCAAGTCATCTATTACTCCAACAAGCAATATAATGGCAGCGAAGACATTTATTACTCTGGCAAGTCATAGCAATGCTGCCAAGACATCTATTACAACGACAGGCCACATTAGTGCTGCCGACTCGCATAATTCAAAAACTCGTACTAGGCATCCCAAAATTTTGCCTCGGACTTGGGACTCGGCAGTTCCTTGGCATTACTCAGCAACTCTATCGCTACTTTAAAAACATATAAATTCATAAAATAAATTTAAATAACATGTTAAACATTGTTAAATGACATGAGAAATGAATGTAGAGAATGTCATAAGTATATTTTCTATTAATTTTTTACCAAAAAAGAGTACAAACTACAAACTTACAAACTACAATGCTCATAGAGTCATACGAAATACCAAATTCAAGAAGAAATTAAAGAAAAATCAGTTCAAACACAAAAAATTACAAAAACATCCTAGTCAAAAGCACCTAAAATAATTCTGTTCTGGCTGCCTCATCACCAGTCAACAAGAAATTCATGGAGAAGGTGATGAAATTAGATTGATATCTATCAGCACTTTTCAGATGAACTTATTTAAGATATATGTACTGGTTTACCTACACACATATGCCTACATGTTGTTCTTTACAAGTTTATGGCTGATCCAAGCTGCAACTCAGATATTTGATTGATCCATCAGATTAGTAGTATAAAAGTAGAAAATGCTTTTGGGTGTGAGTGCACATAGACCAGAGATTCCTATCAGTATTACCTTCTTTTTCTGAAGATTTAGTGTATAATGTTTTTAGTGTCTTGGCTCGAATCATGCATGTATCAAACAAGTTGCAAGTCTTGATTCATGTTACTATTAGCAAACCAACTGGCTGAGATTTGCTGTTTTCCATGGGCAGTATGTAATATGTTTGAAAATTGCACTTGAATAGGGCTTTCATTCATTCATTCATATGTAATATGTAATATGTATCAGACTTCAGTATTCCTTGAAGTTGAGGGCTTGAAGTGATTGTCAAATTGTCAATAACTGTATCAGACTTCAGTAATACTCAAGAGTCAGATCTACTACTTAACGTTTCACTGTTGATAGATCGGAATCATCAAATCTATGTAAAGTTGGATATAGATTAAAAACTCATCATAATTGTCAATGATTGTCACTCAATACTAAATAGATTAAAAACTCGCCGTAAATCTTGCACTATGCCCTAGCAGCTAGCTGATTAAAAATCTAGAGAAAACACGCAGAAAGAAAGAAATTATATTGATGTCTGTAGATGACCATATATAGGTCAATGGGACTAAAGGATACAACCATTAGCAATAGAAAGTTCTAGGAAGCAAAAATCCTAGAGGTGAACCAAAGAAATAAAGTACGAAAGACAAAATAGAACAACGTGCCACTAACACAAGTAGCAAAGAAACCAATACAAATAGTAATGAGAGATGAATAAAAGCCCCAAAAGCATGTGCTAATGAACACTAGAGGCAAATCTCATAGAATGTCTCTATTTGTGCCTGAAGTGGAGTCGTCATACGAGTTGTTATTGATCACTGTGAGAATTTGATAATGTTGTCTAGTGAGTATATACGGTCGAAGGAGCCAGGTTGAGGGATCTTGGGAGGAAGCAAGACACTTCCTCTAAAATCTCACCT
Source organism: Torreya grandis (assembly GCA_037957365.1). Taxonomy (NCBI): domain Eukaryota; kingdom Viridiplantae; phylum Streptophyta; class Pinopsida; order Cupressales; family Taxaceae; genus Torreya; species Torreya grandis. The sequence continues at coordinate 1,171,525 of JARHVA010001814.1, forward strand.
AACATCCAAGGTCGGTGTAACTACCATAGTAGAAAAGAAACTCGTAATATCAGTTTGCCCCTGTGGTTTGGGGGCCAGCTGGCAAGTAGTAGATCCATGTCATTGAAGAGGGGCAAAGCCGCGTTGTCAAGGCATAGCAAAACCATGATGCCGAGAGATAGCAGGCTTGGAGATCTAAGTAGTTTGAGTAATAATGATGTGCTAAGAGAAGCATCGCCTAACTAATCTATCAGCATTGATGTGTGATGTATCAGTGTCCAAAGGACGCTTAGTGCTACAAATCACCTAGATGGGTTGAAAGAAAGACGTGATCAATATGGGAGCTCTAGAGTCTCTAGGTTCCTCTTGTAGGAATCTACGCAGGAGGGTGACAGTGTTACGAAGATAAAGAGCCAAGCATTGTTGGTCTATATATCTGAAGAGTAGCTAGAGTGTTGTCTGAGTCTCTGTAGAGGCAGTTATATCTTCCACGGATCTTATAATAAATGGTGCATCTAAAAATGAAGTGGCCCTTGATCTCCACCTAGAAAAAACATTTGAGGTCTTAATGGAGAATGTGATGGTTTGTTTGAACCCGTAACTGATGAGAACAAACTCTCATCTGGTCAAGGGGAAGCCTCAAGCTGTGAGACCAATGGCATTGGAAATAGTGAGGGCAATGAATAATACAATCCACCCCTGTAAGAAATGCTCAGTGTAAAAAAGCAAGCTTGCAGTTGAGTGGCTCAAAGGGGGAGATCCAAGTGGCCTGGATATGTTGTCTATAGATGTCCTCTCAGGCACCCCTAGTGATGATGTCCTTTGTGGGAAGGAGCTCAAGAGGGGCGTTTAAGGAATACATGAAAGGAGGTAGCCTATCAATAGAGATGTCAATATAAAGAGGTAGCCTAGTCTTAAAGTACAAATAGTGCCGACGTTTGGTGGGGACTAATGAAGCAAACCTCTTTGAACAACAAAGTGATAAGTACCGATACCTCTCACGACCAAACGCTGAGTCCCCCAAGGATCTAAGTTTGTGGATGTAGAAAGTAAGCTTGAATATAATCTCAAGGCGTAGCAGCTGGGCAGAAACTTCAGCTTGGATGATGCACTGAGGAACTATATGCTTGCACTAGATCATGCGCTGCAACATGAGAGTCTGGACCCTCTCAATGCGGGCCCAGTCAACTGCCCCTAGGCTAGGTCCCCAAACCTTTGAACCATACAAAATTGTAGGTTTGATGAGAGTATCAAACAAGCGTAACTCGGAAGTGATGTCCTGGAAGTGGATCTGGAAACACTAATGTTCCAAAATAGAAAGAGAGGCATACACCTAGAAAAGGTGTGATTCAGTGGCAAACTTCATGTTAAAGCATGGACTAGAAAATTGGACCCCCAAATAAGTGTAGGCTGATGTGATCTCAAGAAGTTCCCCTTTCTAGAAAAACTGGAATTTGTAGAGAGCGCTTAGATATATTGAAGATCGTGACCTTAGTTTTACTAAGGTTGACTACAAGCTATTGGAGTTCGCAGAAGCGAGCAAGAGCATCAAGTTGTCGTTGTAATCCCTTTGCAGGGTGTAAGAGGACATCAACAAAAAAAATGATGGTTATAAGCACCTCATGCAGAAGACATCCATCATCCATGTGGCTGTGTTGCCAAATAAACTCCTCTAACTCATCAATGTTTATGCTAAAAAGGGTCAGTGAGAGAGAACATCCTTCCTTGACCCCAATGGTACTCTTCACAAAGTCAAACAAACCGTGAGAGGACATCCTTGTAGAGAAAATGAGAAAAACATTTTTTCCCCTGACCTGTGGGATGTAGAAAGTAAGCTTGAATATAATCTCAAGGCGTAGCGGCTGGGCAGAAAATTCAGCTTGGATGATGCACTGAGGAACTATATGCTTGCACTAGATCATGCGCTGCAACATGAGAGTCTAGACCCTCTCAATGCGGGCCCAGTCAACTGCCCCTAGGCTAGGTCCCCAAACCTTTGAACCATACAAAATTGTAGGTTTGGTGAGAGTATCAAACAAGCATAACTCAGAAGTGATGTCCTGGAAGTGGATCTAGAAACACTGATGTTCCAAAATAGAAAGAGAGGTATACCCCTAGAAAAGGTGTGATTCAGTGGCAAACTTCATGTTAAAGCATGGACTAGAAAATTGGACCCCCAAATAAGTGTAGGCTGATGTGATCTCAAGAAGTTCCCCTTTCTAGAAAAACTGGAATTTGTAGAGAGCGCTTGGATATATTGAAGATCGTGACCTTAGTTTTACTAAGGTTGACTACAAGCTATTGGAGTTCGCAGAAGCGAGCAAGAGCATCAAGTTGTCGTTGTAATCCCTTTGCAAGGTGTAAGAAGAGGACATCATCAACAACAAAAAATGATGGTTATAAGCACCTCATGCAGAAGACAGTCATCATCCATGTGGCTGTGTTGCCAAATAAACTCCTCTAACTCATCAATGTTTATGCTAAAAAGTGTCAGTGAGAGAGAACATCCTTCCTTGACCCCAATGGTACTCTTCACAAAGTCAAACAAACTGTGAGAGGACATCCTTGCAGAGAAAATGATAAAATCGTTTTTTCCCCTGATCTGTGCTTTTATTCTTCATTGAGCGAGTCATGGCGATATAGTCACAATTTCGCAAAGTAATCATTGTAATTACTTGACAAAAATCATCAATTTATCGCTGAAAATTAGCTCACGATTTCTCAAAAGATATATCATTTTATGTGCTGATCCCAATTTCTTGTGATTTACGGCGAGTTTTAAATCTATGTTGTCAAGACATATACAGGCAGGTCACATTAGTGCCACTGAGATATCTATTTTACCAATAGGTCACATTAGTGCCACCAAGGAACTGTCAAATATGGCAAAGTTGGTTGGACTTCCAAATCAGTGAGCACAAGTCCAAAGTCTAAAGGAAAGATGGAAACGTGCATCAAGGGACACGTGTCTATGGCTAGGATTGACATCGGTCATACACTCTACTAATCCTCACAGGTTTTGTCGAGGTCCATATACATGGATCCCTCAAGATTGTTGAAGTCCATATTATATATACTCATGCTTGTTGTCTACACTGTGTTTGCATGTACAAGGCAGTATGTAACCCATTACTGAGAATAATTCCCGATCACAAAAATAAACCATATGTAACAACATGATTACATACTCATTCTAGACATATTCAATTTTTAAAACATTAAATAATAATGGTATTATCCAACTTATAAACTTTTATATCTATTGTACCCTACAATTAAAATAACTAGGTCTCGTAAAATTTGAAACTGAACAAAAAATTGAATTCTGAACTTATTTTAACATTGGAAAAGTAGAATCCAGAAAGAAGACAGAATTATAACATTTCTGAAAAATAGATCAGGCAATATATAGAAGATAAATTACATGCATAGAAGAGGCAAAACATCCACAAATTAATTTTCTTATTCATGCAATACTTAAATTATAGATCACATAGATGAAAATGGAGTGGAGTGAAGCGACAAAGAGGAGCAAAAGGAGGAATATGCAACCGGATGGAAAGAAGAATAGGGTCGAACAAGGGCGCAGGGCTGAGTAAGTCAGGCATTGGGAATGAAATGGAAGCATACCCAATCAAGGAATCGAAACAGGCAGAAAAAAAAAACAAGGCCACATGGGAAAAATATTACAGCGATGCAGTTCGACCCAGGGCAAAGAAGAGAACCATGGTGCAGCCACCAGCCATCACACTATAGGCAGAATTACAAGATCCAAAGGTTCTTTTAGAGTTATAATAAAATTGCCCTGACATCCACATAATTGAAAGAAGAGGACTCATGTAGATTGTGGCACATGGCCTAAGGCAGTGGTTATCTTGCATTGGATTGATAGAAAATAAAAAACAAAGACTGGGTGGGAGTAAAGATTGTTGCCCTAAGGGTATTTCTAATGATCTTCTATGCTCTAGGTATTAGAATAATTGTATATTGTTGCATATTGTTCTAATAGTCATAGTTTGTTAATACTAAAAACAAACTATTGTGTTGTTATACGGATCAAGCTATTTTTTGCTTCCTGTTGTTTTATTGTTTTGCCTACCTCTTTGATTATAGCAGTTGTTATTGTAGACATCCCATTCCGGGCACAACTGACTTTCGATCAGACTTCAAACTGATTTCTACAAAACATTGCAAATTAAGTTTAGAAACACTGAACGTTCCAATTTCGTCCAAGCATCATTCATTAATGCTCAGAATCGTGTTAAGGCATCCCTTTTTTAGGGCATTATACCGTATGCAACAATAACCTCTCACATATTCATCTTCAGTCACCTTGTGACCTAACAACTAGAGTTTAGCCTATGGACCCATTAAGCGGGGCACTTGAACAATTATCAAAAGAGCTAAAATGCCAATCAAAATGAATCATCTAATTAAACAAGATTAAATGCTTAGTTGAATTATTCATTTGCAATTAATAAATATCTAAAAAAGAAAATTCCAAACTTCAAAATATCATGTCTTTTCATCATATTGCCTTTATGAGCTATCAAGCTCTTTCAAAATATCTCAAAACATCTAATTTGAGAGTCATGTTTGATAATTGAAAATTGTAATTACATAACTTTTAACTCAACTAGAGTTAGCCTCAACTCACCTAAGGTTAGTTTGAACCCATTCCATGTTTAAACTCAACCTTAACTCACCTTGGGTGAGAGTTAACTTTTGGAGGCTATAAATACAAGGCCATACCTACTGATCTCTAAACTTTGATACTGTAGTATTATTATGCAAGATTTCCCCCATAAGCTTCATTAATGCAATGTTACCATGCCAAATTCATAAGCCAACCAGCCAAGCCAAGGTGCCGAGGAAAGGTGAAGCAAATGAAGCTCCATTGATTAAGATTTCTTGATGCACAAACCGAGCAAGCCACTTCAACAATCCATTTGAAGCTCCAAAGAAGGTAACAAAATGATTTCTTTTGTGTTCTAGTTATGCTTTCATTTGTATGTTTGTTACCGATGCTCTCCCTAGTGTCTAGGCTAGAGGTGTTAAGTGTTTAGTGTGTTATTTTGATTTTGTTTTATTGGACTAACACTATACTAACCTCCCCTCCACGTATTCCTTGTTCACAATTATAAGCTTATTTATTTGTGCCTCTCCAATAACAAAGTATGTGGATTATTGATTATTCCTTTCAATGTGAATCTTTTATGGTAATCATAACCTGTAGTAAGTAGAACTTGAGAGAAAGGAGACATTGTTTGAGGTAGATCTGATTAGGGAATAAGCATGAGTTATCATGTACTTGGTAAAAACTAAGACAAGGTAATCCAAGAAGGCAAGAGAGGACGTGGCAAGTAGCTGGGCAACAAGGGAGGTGTGCAGAAATAATTCTCCTTGTGCTGAGGCAGTGTATTTTTTGTTGCTCAAAGAAAATCTTGGTTGCAAGAGGGTGCTACAAGCCAACAAAGGCTAATTTTATGCATGTGGCACAGCCCAAGCCAGGTGTGAACAGCCAAAAAGAAGGCATGGCGTCCCAAGGGAGGAGTTGAGGCATAACAATCTGCTGTTCAAAGAGACTCAATCTGATAAAAGGTGTTTAACATTTATTGTTTATGCATATAGCACTCCAACAGTAAACAAGGCACTTTGACAAAACACAGAGAGATCTGGATATTGGTGTGGGGTTTCTAGTTACTCCTACTTGCTTTGATCAATGGATGTTTTTTTCCATATGTGTTGTTATTTTCGAAGAAAGTTGCTTGGGTGAGGAGGATGCCACAGTTGAAGAAGCATGTCATTTTCCATATGCATACACAGATGCAATCTGATTGATTATTAAAATTTATGCATATTTTAAACCAAAGTTTGCATTTCATAAATATTATAATTATTGCCTTAAAAACCTCTTTGTCTGAAAAACAGTACGGTTAATTTTGTTGACGAAAAACTGTTGGTCCAAATCTCTTGAAACTTTACCACATTTGTCCATATTGAAGTCCTTGTCTGCAAGCAAATAATTTTTTTGCAAAAAGATTTGTAGAAAGTAAAATTAAATTGTTGTGTTTTTTAGGCACTTTTACAGAAACTGGTTAATTAAATTTATCATAAATTATAAGTATTTTTTTGTTGAAAACTGATAGCATTGTCTAGTTTTAGGATAGAATCAATGTGCAAAAAGAATCTCTATAAGTCGTTATAGTTTTTCATATTTAATTATTTTAGTGAAAAACTAGGTAAAAATAGTTAGTTTACAACACCTTATTGCCGGATTCACAAAAAATGATAGGAAAAAACTTTAATTTATGGAGTCATAAGATACTTACAATTTGAGAGTATCAAAATATTGATCAAATTGTATTTGCCAAGGAGAATAGACCAGATAATGCCCCTGGTGACTAATAAATGTCATTGAGAAACTTTAATACTGTCAAAACTTTCAGTAGCTAATAATTTGATACCAGAAGTTAAAAATGCGACTGTTACATCAGATTTGTGAAAACATTTTAGAACAAATTATCAGGTTTCTAAAGTCAACAATGTATTATATTTAAAGAATTTCTTTTTTTTCAATAAGATACAGGAAAGTGGGTCCATTTTTGAGTTTTGATTATAGTTGAAAGATATCTATGATCTGTTAAAAGTGGTGGAAAACCCTGTCGATGAGTAAGAATTAGTTGCTCTTGTTATGCAAAATTTGCCAACATATGATTCATTTGTGGAGTCATTGCATATGACTGTAGAAATGGAAACGCTGGATTTTAAAATGTTGTCAATATTTTTATGCAGAAGAAAAGAAGAGAGGAACACTCCATTGCTGCAACATCAGAGTCCACAGAAAATGCGGTCATGGCACGGTCAAAGAGTAAGGGTAAACAATGAGTGTTAATAGTTCTTCAGAAGAATCCTCTAACAACAATGTAAGTACTTCTAAATCTAAATGAAAATGGTTTTATTGTAAGAAACCTGGTCATGTGAAGAAATATTGTCGTAAAAAACAATAAGATTTGGTAAATAATAGAAAGAAGTCACAATCTGCAAATGTGGCTGAAAATGAACAAAGTTCAGCAGGTGAATTTGCATTTGTGACAGCACAAAAACAATCAGCAGAGTTAAAAAAGTGGTATTTTGATTCAGTGGCATCAAGACACTACACATGTCACAAAGACTAGTATGTAAAATTTGTAGAAAATGATAGATGCAATGAATCAATTTTCTTAGGTGATGGTTGGGTTCACTATGTGAAAGGATATGGAGATGATAGTATTTCATTGAATTCTGCTACTTACACTTTTCAAAATGTTTGGTTTGTTCTTGACATGAACAAAAATATTATTTCAATAAGTGAAATAATTATGAATCCTAACTTTGTGTGGAGTTTAAAGAAAATAGATGCATGGTTAGTAATCTTCATTCAAAGAAAGTCATTGCTATTGGTATTGGTAACAAGGAATTGTATAAGTTCGTCAATCTCAAAATAACAAAAGAGCATGCACTAGCAGTGGTTAAAAGCACTAGTGAACTATGGCATAAGAGGCATGGTCACCTCGGTTATGAACATTTGCATAGATTAAGTCAGACTAACATGATGAATAAAATGTTTTATATTCAAAATAGTCAAAATGCATGTTCAGGATGTCAAATAGATAAACAATTTTCACATTCATTTGACATTGGTATAGAACAGAGAGCTAAAAATGCATTGGATTTGGTACATGTGGGTTTGCATGGTTCAATGTGGACATCTTCAATATTTGGAGCTTCGTATTACTTGTTGCTTATAGATGACTTTTTTAAGAAAATATGGATTTATTTTTGCATAATAAGTCAGAATTGTTCTCTTTGTCGCTTAGAATGCTATAGTAGAGAAATAGGGAGGGAAACATGTAAAAGGTCTTAGATCAATTAATAGGGATGAGTTTGTCTCTCACAGATTCATGGAATTATACAAGAAAGAAGGTATACACAAGAAATATTCCACACAACAGAATGAAGTCATAGCAAGGCAGAGCAAGATAGTGATGGAGATGGCATGGTGTATGGTAGATAACCAAAATGTACCACATCAGTACTGGGTAGAAGCTGTGAATACAGTTGCGTACACTCTCAATCGAAGTCCCACAAAAGCCTTGCAGAATGTAACACTAAAAGAAGCATGGTCAAAGAAAACACCGGATATAAGTAATTTTCGTGTTTTTGGACTACTACTTCTATATTGGGCAAAGTATACATGTTTGTTGGTTATTGTGAGCAAAGAGATGCATACATACTACTAGATGTCTCTACATACAGAATTGTGGTTAGTAAAAATGTTAATGTAGATGAGAAAGTACCATTCTATTCTGATAATAGTCAATCTACTAATAATGTATTGTTACATGCTGATGATGTTTTTGGAACAAGTTCTAGAACTAAATTTAAACAAAGTTTAAAATTAAAAAAAACTAAAGTGTCAAGTTCTAGTGGTGAAAAGAGTGTTTCTTACTCTTCACAATCAAATGAAGAAGACCAACACAAAAGACATAAGTGGTACCATACCACGATGAAAGATGTAAGGAAAAATGAATTGTCTTACTTGTTAGAAGGGCAATCTACAAGGTTGGAAAACAGAATGTGCAAGGTAAAGAGCAAGTAATTATGCTCTTACTATTGTTTCATATGTATTGAAACCAAGCACAAGTTCAAAGAACAAAGTCAAACCAAAATGAAAATTTTACATGAAGGTTGGTGAAAAAGGAAGGGGCATACAGAAAAAGCACAAAAGTGTTGTGAACAATAGATGTCTCAAATTTTAGAAAGTAATAGGCGTTGGATTTTCAACAACTTGACATAGAAATATCCCTTAGAGGATATGCTATGTTGTTTAGTCTTGATGTATATTCTAAACTTTTTGTTGGAATTGATCACTCTAACAAACAAGAAAAACATGTCACATTCAAGACGTGACAACAATTCAAAGAACATAATCCAATGAACCCAGTATTCAACACCATTTCCTATTCTACTTGGCAGTTGCAGCGGCTCATTATCTATGTACTCAGATAAGATAGATTGGAAACAATAAGGACATTTGGATACTTTGTTGCAGTGATAGTAGAACTACCTTTTGGTTAAGTTCATGTATGGACTTAATCCTAATATTGTAATAATGACTAAAATGTGTCGTTTAGTCATTGAGGATATTAGAATAATTGTATATTGTTGCATATCATTCTAATAGTTGTTATAGTTATTATTAAAAACCAAATATTATGTTGTTATACGAGTCAAGCCATTCTTTCTTTACCATTGTTTTATTGTTTTGCCTACCTCCTTGATTATAACAATTGTTATAGGCTTATTTATTTGTGCCTCTCCAATAACAAAGTGTGTGGATTATTGATTATTCCTTTTAACTTGAATGTTTTAGTTAGCTTGAACGCTGAAGTTCACCAAGAGAGAGTTAAAAAACATACAAATTTGAAATAATTTTGAAAAGAGGAAAGGCATCCGGATGTAACTAGAAAGGTTGCAGCTAAAAATCCAAGAGGAAGGGATATGCCTAGATTTACTAGCAAAAGAGAAATTCCAAACAACAAAAGTATCATAAGACCCTAGAAACCACGAAATTTCATTGGAATTAGAACTCTAGGAATGCATGCTAAAAGAAGCTCGAAATATGAAACTTTTCCACTCGTCCACAAACATTAGAAGAAGCATCGACAAAGTAAGCAAACTTACCACCTCATAAGGCTCAAAGCAAACATTGAATAAAGTGAGCAACAGAAGTCAAGAACGAAACTTGCTATCAAACTACATCCCTAGGCTGATCAGTGATGCAGATAATTTGATGCTTAATGCAACCTATCTCAGCCATGGAAAGCAGTGTTTTCATTTGCAAAGGATAAAGCTCTTGAGCTTAATGATTTATTAACGATCTTCTACCAAGCCTTTTGGGATATATTTGGAGAATATACAGTAGCAGTTGCTCAAGTCCATCCTAAAGGAATTGAATGCTACTTTCTTGCTCTTATCCCTAAGAAGGAGGGCGTTGAATCTTTGACTCCTATAGGCCCATCTATATGTGCAATATGTCAAACAAAATTATCTCCAAATTATTGCCAATAGGCAATATAAGATTATATCCAACACAAACTCATAAGAACAAGGTGGTTTTGTACAATAAAGCCAAATCTTAGATGGCATCATTATTGCTCACGAGGCCTTGCACATTAAAATTCACAAAAAATCACTGCTTCTTCATCCAAGTGGATATGAACAAAGCCTATGACATAATCAACTACAAACTTATGGATGAAGCACACGAAGAAATTCAGAATTGATGGATTGTAGAGGAAGTAGGTCCCAAAATGCTTTAGAAGTCCAAAAATTTTGTTCTAGTGAATGGATCTCCAGCAGGGTTCATTCAAGCCACATGAGGATTGCATGAAGGAGACCCATTATCACCCTATTTGTTCATAATTCTAGGAAAAGTGCTTACTGGGGCAATTAAATACACAAAATCAAAATAAAATAGAAGGAATTCACATTTCTCGCAATATATCATCCATCACCCATCAACAATTTGTGGATGACTGTATGCTGGGTGGCAGGGCCTTCAAAGAAAATTTGAGAAAATATGAAAATGTAGCAATACAGCTTTTTAACTTAGATAAATCCAAGATATAAAACCATAATGCCAATGTAGGAATAAAAATATGCATTAGTAGAATTCTAAAAATCAATGAAAGTTTTTTGCCAAGTTCCTACCTAGGAATCTTAATCTTCATTGGAAAAAATACTGATGCTCTTTGGAAAGAATTTTTGGAAAGAATTCATTCCAAGCTTGCAAGATGGAAAAGTTAGTGGCTCACTCTAGCTGACAAGATTATGCTAATATGAACCACCCTCCAAGCAATGCCAATATATGTGATGTCGGACCCGAGAATGCCCTCAAAGGTTACAAAATTAAACGGTACTTCTAAGGATAAAATTGAGTGGTACTTTTAAGGATAAAGAGATTCATCGTTTGAAAGGGCATCCTCGAAGGACGTCCTCACCCTCGGCCCAGCTCTAGCTCCCACTCTAATTTTGATTGTCATGTTGACCTCTACTATCTTCCTCAATGCTCATACCATAAAGATCTGCATAATCATCATCCTCTTCACCCCCATCACCTTGCTTTGTCGTGTCCATGGTCTCATCCTACTCATGGTAATTGTGTGATTCTGATTTAAATTTGCTTGGGATCAAGAACCAACTCTGCCACAACTAGGGTCACCTATGTGTCGTGGGTACCAAAGTAGTCGAGGTTGGCATTGTGGTGGCCACTGACATCTGCATGCAGAAGTCCTCATCACTAGAGCCATCTTCTAAAACCTTTTATCCCGCATAGTTTCTGTCCTTTTCATCAATCTGGAACACACACTCATCATCAAACGCATCAACTATAACCAAATTCTTTGGGTTGCTCTTGGATTTGACTAGAAGAAACTTGGCAGGTGAAGACTTATTTGCAATGGAAGATCAGTCAATCATAAGTGATTTGGCAACTCTCTTGATAGATAATGCCAAACCCAAGAGCTTCCCACTGAACACAGTCCACTTTGCCTTGTCCCAGTTAGGATATGGGGCATACTCTCTATTAATGTTGGCCTTGGTTGTGTAGGCCCATATCTAAAAATAGTCCAACTGCATGAGGGTCCATGAAGGATCCCATGTGCCTGCAACCACATGAATTCATGCAACATATCTATCAACAAGACATCCCACCTATAAACAACTGCATGGGATATGCCACCTGTATAGTAGGCAAACCAAATGGGTATTGGCCCTGCTCAATCGCAAACATAGAAAGTCTACTAGTATCTCCCACTTGATATCATTTAATGGAAATAAATTTATTCTCCTATTCTCATGCTCCATCAGGTTCTATATTTCCTTTGGAGACAACATGCAATATTGGTCTATAACCTTTTGCTTCGCTGGCCAATCACCCATTTGCTTCTCTGAAGATCTCATTATGCCCTTTCTGTCCCGAGGGATGCCAAAGACCCTTTGAATGTCCTCATCCTAGATTTAAACCTGCACAGTCATTCCTCTGTATTCAAACACCATTTTTCTCGTGGCCGGATTGCAACTACACATCATGCAAGTATGTCACAAAATTCTTCCATGGAAAGTAAGGCATGGCCAATACCTTGTTCTCTTTGGCTTGCACCACTGCAGTCTCAATGGGTCATCTATAGGGCTATCACACAGCCATCTTCTGCAAACTTTTCCAAGTAAAGCATGCCAATTCACTTCTTCAAGTGCATAGAATTTACGTGCCTCATCCTCCTCCATTGTTGGTTTGCACTCTTCCTTTAACAATTTGAGCTTTGGCCTCATGGAAGACTCACCTCAGCTTACTTGGCAAAATTTATGTGATTGACAACTATACCAACTTAGGTTGTGGCACTGCTCCGTTAATGGAATCCTACATTAACTTAAACATACCTTTAACAAGAAAAAATTCGAAGGGTTTGCTTTGGATCTTTGACCTAAACACAACTTCACCTTTGTCGGCTGCTTGCACTTTGGCGCTGGCCACAGCCTTGGCCTTAACACTAGTTATGGCCTCGACCTTGACCTTGGCACTGGTTTCTACTTTGGCCCTATAATCTATATCATCAATTGTGGCTGAAGCCCTTGTTGCAACTACAACTCCAAACCCCAAGTTTGTCACTATCTACAACCAACAACAACCCCTCAGCAAACTCAATAATGGTCTAACACTCAGCTTGTCTGGAACTTCTTCTGGCAACAACTATTAAAACTATTTAATCACAGGCACCATTTCCTTTGGTAAAGGTCATGCAGGTGTAACAAACTTCTAATATCAATTGAAATTGTCCACGGCTCTGGCAAAACCCAAACCCAAAAATATTTTGAAAAATTGTTCAGAGTCTTAATGTCATAATGCCAACTCGAATCTTGTGTAGTATTCTAATTGTCTGATGATATGGTTGGAAATTAAAAAACCTGGATTTATGCCGTTTGACCGCCAAGTTTGCACAGCCTCATTATTTGTGTAATTGGCCATGGGAAAATTCTCCCACACCTATTGGTACATATGACCCTCTAATTTGCATGTATACCCTGCTAACAACCATACGGTTGGGTGAGTGTTGTACAACCCTGTTAATTTCTGGTACAGTTACTGCAAGTTGTATTGGCTATTATATTTTTGCTTTAGACTCGAACCTTGTGCCCTTGGTTTCTCACTTTTATCTTTTCTTTTTCCCCTGGGATTTGATCTAAATTTTTCATTATTAATTTGGTCAGCCTCAGCTGGTTTTTTAGGGAATTTGCTTGCCTGGACTGACTGTTACCAATTTCAAAACCTTACTTCGTTTTCATCACTTTGGATCTATCCAACTGATTTTGGAACGTTGTGTATTATGGGTGTGCTGATGACTTTTTACAATACTTTTTTTCATAACTGCATCCTGATTTTAGCCCAGCTTTTTTTTTTTTTGACTGTAATTCTTAATTGCTTTTTATTTTTTATTTTTTTTTCTCTATTATTTCACACCCTTTTTTCTTCATTAATTTTAATTACTCCAAACTAGGACACATTTTCACTTTTCTCTTTACCAGACTTGGCCGAGTTTTTAATTGTTACCTCTTCTGCTACTTTAAGGCCTTCAATATAAAGCGTGTTGACTGATTGTAGGGCTCACACCTTAGAATTTTTCAATTTGAACCCATTAACAACATCTCTACACATTGTTCCAGACAGGTTCTTCAGTTTCATTCATGCATTATTCTTCACTTCATGAATTTTAAATGGCCCAAACCAGAGTTTCAAATTTACCAAGTTTTATTTCTTTGCAACCGTTAAACTTGAGCACTAAGGCACTGGGCTTACAATTTATCCTTCAGAGGTGATTGTCAGGCGAAAGCTCCCAATTTGCACTGCATAATTTATATTGTCCATTGTGCCAAAACTTTGCGCTTATATAGCCTATTTAAAGTTATCGGACTTTCATGATCTCCTAACCCAATTCTTGACTGTTATCCACAGACTCGACACCAAATACTCCATCAATACAGCTGCTTCTTGGTCACGTTATAGACCATCAAATAGGCTCTCCCACAACACCACTGAAAACCTCTCTTCCCAGTCTTGCGCTTTAATACTACAAACATTCTGGATGACTGGAACTAGAACTTTGTCTGTGGCCTCAACTTGGCAATTTGCCAAGATGTAAAACAGACTAGACAGTGACTGATATATGGAGAACTCAGTCACAAGGTGAGGTGCAAAGTGATCTCATTCACAAAATGACCATCTCTGTCACTTGTCAATTGTCAGGGTATGCTGACCTGCATCACAATTACTCTTAGATGAACCCCACGGTGCTCTTGGCCGAGTTATCTGGAAGGGCCCTAGCCTTGGACCACTTCGTCAAATACTCTAACGCCACCATTATATACTTGCATCTGTGCAATCGGTTGAAATTTCTTGAATGGTCCAATAAAATCTAACCTCCAGCACTTGAACAACTCATGTGGTTGTGATGGCCACAAGGGCATAAAGTCCCTTTTAACTGGCTTGCCAGTCTGCTGATAGGTGTCACAGCTTTGCACTCATTCCCACATATGTTTGAAAAAGGTTGGCCATCACAGCCCAGCTAGCAAGACTTTTCTTGTGGTATTCCAATCCATGTGGCTTCCTGCAGGTCCCTCATGCACATCCCTTTGTGTCTCTTGAATTTCGTCCCCTAGTGCACATCTTAAGACTTCATCAGGTCCAGTTGCTATATCAATACAGAACATAACACTAGAAAAACTAAATAACATACCAATATTTGCAAGTAGCATAAAAACTACAACTTTATTGATATAATATGTCGTGTACATCCACAGCTAAGTTACAGAGAGAATATGACAATATATGAGAGCCCCCTTCGCTGATTGAGATCTTCCTACATATAGGTGGGATCAACAAAGAGGTGTATCGCTTGGACCACAACCGTCTCAATATTGACCAATCATAACTAAGTATGCTATGCTCGGTGAACCATGTATTAAGACAGAATCATGTCAGTTCTCATTACAAACATGAACATATCAAATTATTACATAGTGCTAACTACATCCGTCTTGTGCAAGTGCCCATTTATCACTTAGAATTTCCTTGCCTTCAATATTATTTTCTTCCTCTCTTGCGGCTGCATGTCCTCTTAAAAGGACCCCGATGACAAATGATTTCTAAAATTATTGTACCATGAAGGCAATACAACAATCTAGAACATGTGATCATCAAAAAAATCATCAGTCAACCCTTCTCGTGGATCTCCTAACTAGATCCTGGACAGTTAATCAGCAATCAGATTTATCTTTCCAAGACACACAACGATTTGGGAGGTTGACTCATGCAACAACATTAGCCACCGATAAACTCTTCCTATATGATAAGATTGTTCACCATGTAGAGCAAGACCTAGTGATCAGCAAATAATAAAAAGGGGTCGGCCAATAGAAAGTGTTTGAACATCTATACAACACAAACCACACCCAAGGCCTACCTTTCCATTGTGTTGTAGTTTGTCACAGCCTTAGCCAATAGCCAACTATCAAAATAGATGGGGTGACCCAACTTAAGGTCTCCCTCTTGCCTCATTGTTCAGCTGAGAGCAAAGTTGGGCGTGACCACATGCACAAAGATATACCAGTATGAGTGCACTTAACAACCTCACCACCAGCCCTTAGAAGGCTTTTTGTTGCTTCTCTGTCCATTTGAACACAATCCCTTTCTTGGTCGGTGCAACCAAGGGGTACGACACTTGGGGAAAGTTTTTGATGAACTACTTGTAGTATCCCACATGACCTAGGAAGGACTTTAATGTGGTCATATTGTGCAGAGCCTCCATCTCCACTACAACTCATATCTTTTCAAGTTCTATCTTCAATCCAAATATGCCCACTACATTAACCAATAATTTGCTATGGGGACCAACGAACAAATATTTCTTTGGATTAAGGGACAGCTTTATCTTCAAGAACTTCCTCATGCATTCGGCTAGTGCCTTAACATGTGACTACTTGGGCCCATATATTAACTAGTCATCTAAAATTAATGCCAATGGATAATCTCTCTCTAAGTGCAAAATGATGTGTTGGAATGTGGCAGGATCATTGCAACCTCTCGACAACATGTAACCCAATAACTTAGCTAGTAAACTGTTGAGTTATAAACAATATGCAATAGCAAACAGATTGCCAGTAAACCATTACCCATTTCAATGCAAAGAGATAGCAAAACAATATTCAATGGGAAATGAATAGTTATGGTACATACACATATAAAGGCCCGGAAGGCTAAGCATGAGAATTCCCGTGATCAGAATGGGGGAACACTTTCTAACTGATTTGCCTCGACTAGAATGTGACTTTGGGTGTCAACATCAACACTTGAGGTCGAATGCTTAGAAATATATCATTACAAAAAAGAAGTTACAAAAGAAGATGGATAAGAAACATTCCAACTTTTGCGATGGATGAAGGTTTTCCTTCTTGTAGGTGTGACGGCTCAGCTTCTAGGTGAGTGTCGTGCTAGCAAATTTGATGACCTAGCACAAGACTTGGAAGCGTTTTCTAATGTGGCACGAAGACACCATGTGGCATGTGACTATCTAGCACAAATTCTAACCTGCATGGCATTTTTAGTGCTAAGTGCCAACTCAAGGAAATCCAATCTAGTGGGGCATTGCATGAGGATGAGCATCGATGTTCTACCATGATTGTACTAGTGTTTGGTAAGCTGAACGTTGGGACTGAAGCATGTTCTACTTAGCACAATGTGGTTTGGTGTTGGCACTGGGCGGGATAGTGCACAACTGTGTGGGATGCCTAAAGGCTACTAAAGGGAGAGCATGAACAATGCAGAGGCCCCATCGCATCTTCGATTAGCTGCAAAAATTGAACCTCCAATTGTTGAAGGTTGTACCACTTAGACTGATGAATGTAGTTTCTAGCATTGACCACTCTAAACAACTAATGTGTGCCTTGATGGGTGTGAGAAGTTTTGATTTCAATAATTTGATATTTGGGAACTTTCTACAAAGGCCTAGGATTCAAATCTGAAGGATGTTGAGTTGTTGTTGGGTCAAGTAAAGGTGGAAAGTAGGGCTTAAGAAGTTTTGTGTTGAATAATAGATGAAGACCCTAGTATTGTTACAAATCAAGGACGAACGCAATGTCTCCAACTGTGCACAGTATTGTGCAAGGACGATAGCGCACAGGTGTGATCTTTCCATTAAGACCCTTGAAGGACTCTTTTTGAAGATGCAAAAAAACTTTATCTCCCACCTTATAGTCATGAGGTGTGTGATGTGCTTTGTGGCTCTCTTTGTAATTTTGTGGTTAACACGAGATTATCTATTTAACCTATTTGTGAACTTGTTGGATTTCTTGCAAAAAATTGTGCACGTTGTCCACTTCCTTTTCATGTGTGGGACTCTGTATCGAATGGCAAGCAATATGATAGATCAAGGGGCGCAACTAGCTATAAACTAAGACATGTTTGCAATGGACCATGCCATGTAGACTTGTGAAGAGCTCTATTGTAAACATGTTGAACAAATGGAAAATTGTCATCCCAACTATGTTGATGAGCATTGTTGTACATACACAACAAATGGACAAGTGTGCAATTGACAATTGTTGTTTGCCCATTTGTCTGAGGATAGAATACCATACATTGATCCAATTGTGCATCCAACATCTTCCAAAAGGGATGCCAAAAGTAATTGACAAACCTTGGGTCACAATCAAACACAATGGATGAAGGTAGTCCAAACACGATTGAAGAAGCATCACACTCGTATGGTACTTTGATGCTTTTCTTGCTTGCAACCACGATAACCATCTTTGAAAACCTATCCACTACAACAAACAAAGAGTTGTTATGGTGCTTCGTCATGGGGAATCCAAACTTCCTAATCGCCAGTATGGCAATGCAACAAGTAATGCACGATTTGATATGGAGCTCTATGTTTGTGCACGTATGAGGCTAGAAAATGCATCATTGAAGCATTGCTAGAGTTTTGGTAGAACCAAAATGTCACACTACTTTGGAGTAGTACATCTCCTAGATGAGTCTTTGGTGAGGTGTGCCTGCAAGAACACAGAGATGCTTGAGCTTGGAGAGATGCAAGTTGGACATATAGAAAGTGGAACCTGTCCACCCTACACGAGCACAAAAAAGGCCTACACGAAATCTTGGTCTGCAAAGTAGAAAATACCCAATCAAAGTAGTTGTGGCTATGAGTGTCGAGCATTGTAATGAGCAGATGGATAAGATGGCAGCCAAGGCAATATGGTGCCTTGTTATCCTTTCCCTTGTCTTTGATCGCTAGATGGAACTAATGCAAATATGCCATCGCCTTCATATGGAGCACATTCTTCAACATGCCTTGTGTATGCAAGAACTGAAGCGACTTATGATTTGAGTGAATAATGATCTCCTCATCCAAGATATATTGCTGCCATTTCCTAACTGCTTGCATCATGATATACAACTCTTTTTCATGTCGAGAATCATTGAATCGTGACCTTGAAAGTTTCTGAGTGATGTGTCTCAATGTCCATGTTGGGTTAGTACTACACCAAGCGCATAATCAAAGGCATCAGTCTCTGTCTCAAAGGGTTGAACAATGTCAGTTATGGCTAGGACTAGCACAACACAAATGTGTTGCTTGAGCTCATCGAATATGCATAGCAAGCAAGAGCCCAGTGGAACGCAACTTTGTCATGCATTATCCAATTGAGACGCCAAGATATGACCAAGAATCCACGGAAAACCTATAGCATAAATTAGCAAGTCCAAGAAAACTCAAGTAGAAATTGAGATTGCGTAGAATCGGCCAATTTTGGATCACTTTGATATTTTTTGGATCTACATGGATGTATTTGCATTCAACAATAACCCAAGTACTAGAGATACAAGACACCGAATATACACTTTCCTAAGTTGGATTGCAACATTTGTTTGCACAATGTATCTAAGACGTGTGCCACGTGCTCCACATCCTCCTCCCAAGTCTTGTTGAAGATGAGGATATCGTCCAAGTCGATGATGATGAAGAATTTGGTGAAGGGTCTAAGCATATCATTCATCACACACATGAATGATGTTGTCACATTGGTCAAACCAAAGGGCACAACCAACCATTCATAATCCCTTTTTTTTTAACGATGTCTTCCAAACATCTTCAAGATGGACTCGTCCCTAATGGAAACCTAATTTTAGACCAATCTCAGTGAAGTATTGTGCAACTCAGAGCTAGTCTAATAGGTCTTCAATTCGCGATAGGAGATACTAATTCTTCATTGTTATCTTGTTGAGCACACGATCATCAATATTTAGGTGCCATGAGCCATTTTTCTTTGGCACTGACTATCGAGTTGCCACAAGGGGAAGAGTTTGGCTTGATCTTTTCTTGATTAATAAGCTATTGGATCTAGCACCAAATCTCATAATTCTTCCCAATGGATATGCAACACAATGAGCTATTTGGAAGAGGGGATTTTGGCACCAAATTGATTTAATGTTTTATTGTGCAATGTGTGGGTGTCAGAGTGCTATATGCACTCATGCGACCACATCACTCCTATGCACCATTACCACAGTTTTAAGATCTCAGACATTGTGCGTACAATAAAGCTCAGATAAAAATTATGCACAATAAAAGTCTCTTCATTATTGCCTCAAGTTGAAATTACAATCCGTAGGTTTTCTCTCTTCCACCAGTCTAGGAGAAGCACAAGGAGTGCCTAATAAATAGGTAAATGAGTTGTTTCACAACAAATGCTTGGTTGTTATAATCAACCAAAATATAAGGAATTGTCTAAATAGATGTACAACAAAATATTATTCATGCACACACTGAAAACAATCCAAAAACTATAACATAAGCTACAAACCAAGCTTAACTCTATGAGTGAGTGTGAATGCTCACTACAACACCCTCCCATAAGTGCAAAATAGGGAGTGAAAAAAGAGAAAGCAAAGAGACTGATGGGTCCCGGCAACTAGCCCTGATCAAGTACCCATGTACAAATGCACAATAAAATACAAAGTCTCCTTATGGTAACCAATCCATCTTACCAGAATACATGGATGTCGAATCGTTATAACCGCAAAGCCAGATAGGAATTGGTACTCTATACGAAGCTCACTCATTAAAAAACACTGATTAAAAAATGAAAAAAAAGTCACAATGGATGAAATGTGTCACTACAAGGTACCCAAAACCTGTAGAAACCACAACAAAAATGGAGAAGAGAACTTATGTTGCAAGGCATCCCAAGAAGCACAACTCAATCTCAACACAATGTTATAGTAGGTGCACTTGATGGAGTGAATCCCATCAAACATTAGTGCACTCAATCAACTGCCTAAAAAAGAAAAATGTGGTGTGCCAAGGGCTAACAAGTAGCATAACACCTGAAGCAATATGTGCACACACCCCCCCATAATGCTGAAGTGGGTGGAGTGACTCAAAAAACTATATGAGTGGGCCAATCCCACTACAAAACACTGAAATGCTAGCATTGGGCTTCACCAGACTAGTTACTCTTCAGAAGAAGATCAAGCTCCACAACAAATCAACATCAAAGATACATATACAAATCTCTGAAGAATATGTCCCTAGTGGTGATGGGATAGTCAACTACTGAAGAATAAAGTGCTCAATATGAAGCATGCACACATTAAGAAAAAAACTCCACAACTCTCAGTGTGACTACAAATAAAGGTCCCATACACCAACAGTATCACCGAACAACAGAAGAAAGTCCACAATGCAGTCAAGTTGTAGTAGATGGTCATTGTGAAATGAGACATGTAGGCTCCAAAACAAATATGCCTAACAAGGAGCTCAAACAACCTAGGAGCATCAAAAGGTAAAATGAGCAATGTGCGGTTGAAGAAGCTGAGTGGTGGAGGAACCTTCCCTGTAGAGTCCTCTCAAAGAATGTTGTCGATGCTGCCAAGAACGATCAGAAATCCACCCCAAATGAACACAAATGGTGGATGAAGATGCTTCCATATAAGTGGGTGCAAAGTCAAGTGGATCATGTTTGACCATTGTAGTCTCAGGTTTCTCAAGCCTGAGTGAAGGTGTAGCAAAGCTCATATGTAGCTCACTATCCTCACAAAGAGTGGAGCAAACAAAGGAAGGAGCTCTATCAAAATATCCCAATGAAGATGAATTCCTATGTCATAACCAATGTTGTGCCTAACAATCCACGGAATAGGGTGTATAGGGGTAGCAATACCCTGTAGATGCTTACCAATGCCCACAAGTCGAGTAGTGTGACCTATGGAACGAAGCATGCAAGAACCAAAAGCTACGGTATGCTTCTCAAAAGAAGCAGGCATATATGTAGGGGGAACTGGAGTGGGATGCGCAACATGTGCAACAACAGTAGCCCTAGAAGTATCATCTGCAACAAAAGAAGCAACAAGAACAATGGGTTGTTTGAGATCTAGTAGGTCACATTGCAAAAATGCATTAAGTGGATGCATACCAAATTCAATAACATTACATGATGGACTAGGAACATGGGCATGAGTGTCCAATATATCAGTCTGATGTTGTATACCGACGAGTTTCTTCTGCAGAGAGCATATGATGGCATCTTTTCCATGAATCAAGGAGTGTAAAAAGTAATTGTGTTTCATTAGTTACCTATGTGCTTCCTTTAGTGCTAGAAATGAGGCCATAGGATCAATGGGTTGCTCAAAGTCTAGCATGGTACTATCAATAATCAAACCGGAATCAAGAATAGGAGCAACAATCACAAAATCAGAATGTGCATCAATATGTGGAGGTGTAGATACCTCATCCAAGTGACCGCCAATAATCAAATCTGCAGTATGAGCAGTAGGAAGAGGTTGTACAAGTGTCTCATCCTCAAGAAACGAGTCCTCACTAACAAATGAAGGAGGACAATAGCCAACAGTAGGAGGAGATGCCAAAGATTCCTCAAGCATATCACCATCAAGAATTACAACCACACAAATAGGAGAGGACAGTGGAAGAACATCAACAATGTCACCATCATAAAAATCCTCACTAAGAGAGGGAGGAGAAGGAAGAGGAACAGTGGGAGGTGTAGTGACCTCTCTAAACAATGTTAAAATAATGTCTCATGCTTCCTTAGGTGATGTGGCATGTAAAATATAAGAATGCAAACTATCTGAAATATGGAAGCGAATGAAACAAAATGCCTCATTTTGCAAGGATGCAAGTCACACAATATCTGCCTCATATGTAACGTTAAGAAGGTCACCAAGCACAACTAGACCGGACCTCACCCTTCGTCTTCGACACACAAGAATAGAAGCTACTCTGACGATAAAAATAGCTTTTACAAGGTTTTTCGACAAGAAATTCCTCTTCGAAATAACAAAAAGAGAGTTTTAAACTATGTCAAGAAAAACTTGCGGGTTTACCAGCCTCTTACGACAAAAATCATATTTACAAAGTAAAGGCTCCTTTTACAAATAATGCTTTCAATTTTGTATTTGTGGAATAAATTTTCCCTCCTTAGGCAAAATACATCATTTTACAATTGGTCCCCCTTAATACAAATTGTACCACTTAATAAAACTACTCATTTTTTAAAAAATTCCTTCTAAATGAAATTTGAATTAAAAAAACTTGCATCGAGGTGTGGAAGGATCAAACCGCTTTTAACGAAGGTTTAAAAGCCACTCGACCAACCGAGTGTATCATATGAATCCTCAAACTTGTTTAAAACTTTAAAAAAAACTCGCAATTGTGTAGTTTTTAATTAAAAAAATACTAACCTTTATACCTTTTGGGGTTTCCCGCTTACATAGACCAAGACATTTTTGTTGAGCGAGTTGAAAGCATCAGCTGCAAGTTTGCTAGATACAAGATAGACAACGAGGCGCTGGGAGAGGAAAGCGGGCTAGGTGAGTCCAATCCGCGGTATAACATGCCGAGTCAAGAGGCTCAAATCCGTTCAAGGCTTTGACGGAGCTTTCAATGTAAAAGTGTGGAGGCCATTTGATGTGGCAAGAGGAAGACCGTAGTTATCAACAATTTGTTCGAACAGAATGATGCCGATGCTAATGCAAAACCAATCCAGATATCAAACACCGAGTTGATAAAGACCGAGTTCCCATCGAGTCGAGCCACAGCAGTTGCAAGGCTAAGGAGGATGTAGGCCATCTAGTGTTGCCGACAGGGAATAATGGCCGATGACACAACAAACAAGTAGACGATCCAATTTTGGATTTCAAAATGTTTCTCTTCGTTACTCCATATGGAATTTTCAAACAGCTTTCCCAATCATTTGTTTAAGGATTCTCCAATGGCAACACCAGAGAAAACAAGATTTGTACCACCATTACCATCAAGTGACAAAGGTGAGATTGTCGTTGGTTGTAGAAGTGTAGCATGCACGAGCCATTCAAGGCCTTTGTGAAATTAGGCCATGCCACTAGCTCAATGAATGCTAATAAAATCGTTATTTGACCAAACTGATTGAATAGCAAGGAATGTTTCAAATGCTTCAGGATTATGCTTGGAGCAGCAAACAATAGTGCCGCCCAAAAAATTGCAAGTGTATGATAGGATACGATATTGATGCAACCAGAAACTGTTGCTTTCAATGCAGTCACGCAATAGAGTTTTCCACCATATGATCTACTAAGATTTGCCAAACAACGTAGGGCCCTGAAACAATGTTGGGAAGCTAACTAATAGCTGCATGGAGCAGCTTTGATACCATGTCGGAGTGCTATATGCACTCATGCGACCACAGGATCACTCCTACACACCATTACGATAGTTTCCAGATCTCAGACATTGTGCATACAATAAAGTTTAGATAAGAATTATGCACAATAAAAGTCTCTTCATTATTGCCTCAAGTAGAAAATACAATCCATAGGTTTTCTCTCTTCCACCAATCTGATAGGCAAATGAGATTGTTTCACAACAACCGCTTGGTTGTTATGATCAACCCAAATACAAGGAATTGTCTAAATAGGTGCACAACAAAATATTGTTCATGCACACATAGAAAACAATCCAATAACTATTACAAAAACTCCAAATCAAGCTTAACTCCGTGAGTGTGAATGCTAACTCCAACAGTGGGGCCTTTTTTGGGTTGTACAAATACATCTCCCTATTATTGCAGTATATTCTCAAGTTGTAGATACGACATGCATGGAACATCCATGGAGCATGGCGCACTACCAATGTATGATTGCTTCGGTGCTCTTGTGTCTTTGGGTAGACCATAAGCAACACGAACCTTTGGGCATGAGAAACAAGATTGCAATTTTTCTTGGAAAATTCCAATGTAATTTTGGTCTTCGAAAGAGACTCCAAAAGGATGTAAAGCAGTTATTGACTCTGACAAACTAGTGTTGTGGTTTAGATCTATAGGTACCATCGTGGTCATACACATGGCTTTCCAAATCAAATGTCAAATACCTCAAACAACACTACATCACAAGCGATTGAATCGTGCATGGGCTTGATTCCATACTCAAAAGTGCACTAGCACCAAACTGAATATCTTTCCCTTGTAGCCATCCCAAGGAATATAGATGAGGATGTACTTTAGTGGTAAGAGTTAGGTGTTGAACTGCACCTTCCATAATGATGTTCTTTTGGCTCCCACCATCGATGATGAAATGAAGGGGCTAACCCCTGACCCAACACTTGGTATGGAAGAAGCATTCTCATTCTTCTTAAATGTCAATGGCAAAGGTGTTGGTGCTCAAACAAGTTGCATCCGGATCAATGTCTTTTGCTCGCGTGGGACCTGATGAAGACTGCACAATCAAGGACTAATGTGCACAACATTCAATATCACTATGATTGTTTGTGCAATGCCAATGGAACCACTCTTTCTTCTTCTTGCCTTTTTTTTAAGCTAATGGTGTTGCGACCCTCTGCACTGTCGAAGGTCTTTTTAGTTGTTCTCCTTCGTGTATCATCTTGTGCTTCTATGTAAGAGGATCTGATGTACAGAGTGCAGGCTTGCTCTTACATGCAACACTAGATTGGCTTTGGCCTCGATCTTGGTGGCATTGTGGTATGCTCGCCCCAATGCGTCAGAGGTCAAGAAATCCATCTTGATGCATATATAAGGTGAAAGTTTGTTGATGTATTTTGAAACCTTATGTTGCTCCATTGTGTTTTCACGTAGGCACGTTCATGGAACTCATTGGTGTAATCTTGTATCGACTACTCCTTACATTAGCACAACTATTGAAAGTTTATGTACTCATCCTCATAATGCTCGATGGGGTAGTATTCCTTCTGCACGGTGCTGAAAAGCTTGCTCAAGTATTGACAAGCTCATATTCTTGTTTGTATTGAACGTTGTAAGCTTTCCATAGGTGTCAGACTGAAGTGGACATCTTCAGCAATGTGAAGTTCATCTTCTCTACATCACTAAAGTGATTAACCGAGAAGTAGTTTTGATATGTGTAGCACCCAAGAGGTGCACAATGGACAAAACTACAACTATTTAAACCAGACAAATTTGTTAAAATATAGTTGCATAATTGTAGAACATACAATGGAATCTAAACAAGATGCAAAACAACCATTACACATTCAAATGCAACGAGATTAGCAGAACAATGCTACATTTATTCAATGGAAAGAATAGGGTATAGTACAAATACATACAAGACACAATAAGACTAAAAAAAAAAAAAAAATTCCATCAGAAAGGGGAACACTTCCTAACTGGATCTATCTAGAATGTGAACGACCAAAAAGGTAGAGAATGAGCACTCCAATGATCAAACAAGGGGAAACACTTCCTAATTGATTTTCCTATTCCGGGAGATGTGTGTTATAGGTGTGTTTGAGATGCTAGATACACAAGCATGCTAACATTCTACTTTTTGATCTTTGTATGTTGCTTTGCTACTAAAAGCTTACAATATATATCATTACAAGAAAAAAGTTACAAAAGAGGATGTTACAAAACAGTTCAAAATTTGCAACGCGTGACAATTCGCCTTCTTGCAAGTATGACGGTTGGATTTCCAATGTCATGATATACTAATAGGTGTGCAAGCATGACGCGAGCTCTAGTAGTGCCACTTGGCATGGCGCAATGTGTCGTAGAGTATCTATTGACGCGACGAATTGCACCCTTGACAGGAGGCCGAGCTCCTGCCTTCCACGCGCAACAATGGAAACTCCCCTCTTCCCTGTGGGCTTGGCAAAACTGGGGGGAGAGTCTCTAGATAAGGGCTAGCTCCCTTTGATGTATCTTTTAGGTCGTGGATTTCCTACTGCTAACAAATAAATGAAAAAAGGGCCGGGGGGGATGGGTGAAAAGGGAGAAGGATGTTGAAAACAGAACCTAAACCTAAACTAAAAGGTGATACACCAAAAAAGTTGATCTACTTAGCTCAAACCTACACTTTTCACCAAGGACAAGCTAACATACACTTCATCTGATGTGGGAAACTCTTCTGTGTCAGTGAGTCAGGGGTTCATAGAGATACAGGGAGGAAGAACTACCAGAGGTGTTCTGAGACACACTTTGGCAGCCTATTCACATACGCCTATACTCTGCTGCAAACACTTATGGCAGACTTGCAAAATAAGAAACTTCACAATGCACTAGACATGCTGAAATCATCCTGCGAAAGCATAAAGGAAAATGACTTAACACAGAACAAAGGCATAGACACATACGAAAGTGCAAACTCAGAATGGAGGTAAAAACTGCTATGTCTTGATTCAAGGTAAAATCCGGCAAAGTTCTGCCTTACAAACCCAGAGATTTTTGGGCAGAGCTTTGCCTTACAGGGTAAGAGGATCTCCTTCAAAAATGAGAAGTTTACAATATATAGAGAGAAGAGGAAAAGACTTTGGCCCTTTCTGGAAAAGACTTTGGCGCCCTTCTTACAAGTGACCCATGTGCGTTGAGAGCATTGGGAAGAGGAAGCCGCTTGATAGATAATGCTGTGTCGGCTCTTGCTTTGACTCTAGCGTTCAAACATTAATGTGAAAGCATGGGCCGTGCCTCCTTTTTGCAAACAGACTGCTCCCTTCAGATATTCACGCAGTTTGTCTACTTATAAATGCAAAGTGGAGAAAACAGGGCGCGCCGTTCACTGTTCACGCCCCTTGATGACCACTTGGCAGGCACTGTTCCAACCACTGGAGTAACTCCTTCCCCTTTGCCACCTGGGCTATTTTGTCCATTTCCGCACTTTGTCTCTTCCTGGTTTTGTCTTCTCTGTCTCCTTTGGCCCTCGGGGGCTATCTTCTTGGCAGGTCACTGAGTTCACTTGCGGCCTATCCTTAAGCTTTTCAAAATCAACGGCTATTTCACCGCATTAAACTTGACGTCTATGTACCCGTCGCTGGGCATTTGAACCTCCAACAACTAGTTTGCCGTGTTCGATTTTGACGTCTTCAGGCCCGTCACCCCTTGGAATTTCTTCGGCTTTTTCCTTTCCTTCGGCTTCTTGTTGCTCCCTTTCCTTTGGGCTTTTGCTTTGGACCCTCCCGAAGGGAAGGTGTCCCTTCGGCTTTGATGAAGTGCCTTTCTTTCGGCAGCCGAGAGTCCCCCGCAAGGGCACCTACCCTTCGGGGTCCTTCGGCGGCCTTTTCTCTTCAGCCATTTTCCCGCAGACAAAATGTCCGCAAGAATTACTCGATCACTTACCTTTGACCTTCGGAATTTCTTTGGGTTTTTTTTTCTCTCGCGGCTTTTCCCGAATTTCTTCGGATTTTTTGTCCGAAGGAATTCCTTCAGACAAAAGTCCGAAAGAAATCGTTTTTTGCTTTTGCCTCGGTCTTTTCATTTCGCGGGCTTTTCTTCTGAAGAATTTCTTCGGACAAAATGTCCGAAGGAATGAATGCCCTTGCGAAGGGCAGTTCCAGACCCAAGTGCCCCTTCGGACATTTTGTCCGAAGAAATTCTCGTCCCTTGCCTTAAACAAAACTCCGAAGAAAACTTGTTCACCATTTTATCCTTTTTCAAGTGTTCCCTGCCCTCCGCAAGGGCACTTGGGTCTGGAATTGCCCTCCGCAAGGGCACTTGAATGGTTCCTTTGAATCAAACGTTGAACCAAGGCATTGAACTGACTGTTGAACCAAGCACTTGAACCAAGGCCTTGAACCAACTCGGTGAACCAAGGCATTGAACCGACTGTTGAACCAAGTCGTTGAACCAAGTGGGTGAACCAAGCATTGAACCGAACTAACTGAACCAAGTTGTTGAACTTTGGAATGGTCCATTTTGCGCCCAAGTGTTGCGAACCCGTTTTTTTCTGCAGAGTCCATAGAAATTTCCTGCAGAGTCCGTAGAAACTGCCTACAGAGTCCGTAGAAACTTTCTGCAGAGTCGGTAGAAACTGCCTGCAGAGTCCGTAGAAATCAGACTTGCAGAGTCCGTAGAAATACCCTGCAGAGTCCATAGAAATTTCCTGCAGAGTCCGTAGAAATTTCAAGACTTGTGCAAAATCAAAAAATGAACCGGCTCAAAACAGCAGGGAAGGAAGGAGACCGATTTTTGCCCTGTTGGACCAAAAATGGTCAACAGTATCCACATGGCCATTGAGTCATGGGCGGAGCTAGACTAATGCATAGTATGTTGCAAGGTGTTGCGGAAGTGCACAAGGTTACCATGAGTCTGTGTGCACAATGAAACATGTTGTGAATGATGTTGAGTCGTGTACATAACCTAATTGTTGCACAGTATGCTTCTTTGCATTGCACAGGCATGCCACAGAGGTTGCATGAGTGGTGCACACCACCATGGTAATGCACAAAACGAGCATGCATGGCATTGTGCAGTATGCACAATGTTTCGTTAATACGTTGCCTCAATTAATGGTGTTCCAATCAAGCGGAGCAATGCCCAGGTGAAGCGTTGATATGCTAGAACAATGGCATAGAGGTTGGTGTGAAGATAAACCTATGAAGAAGTCATTGGTGTCGTACGCTACCTTGAGGTGTGCCAATCAAGTGGAATGTTGAACAAGGAAAGCTAGTTGTGATGCTCCTAATTAGGGGTAAGACATTCAGATGGTGTGAGTCAACTTGGAGTGGCACAATACTATGAAGGCCACACAGAGCATGGAGATTGTTCTACACAGAACGTTGGAGTTGCGTCGAATGGCATTGAGATTGATCATCCACATTTTTGCGCAGGGCAAGGGCACTGCCCCTCAACCCTGCAAGGGCTAAGCCCTTGATAATTATGCACTTCGCGCCTATCAAGTCTTACGTGCATGCATTCTTGCACTAGGCAGAAGATAAAAATGACTACAAACCGCCAAGAGTACCACAATATGAAGGTAGTCTTGAGACACCCCTACTGTGCTCGGATCAAGGCCTCCGATTTTCCAATGTTGTGGCTTTAGTTTTGACTTTGAACACATGAATGTCTAGAATGACTTAGACCTAAAGGGCTTTGATGCTAAAACAATGGATTGACAAGGGGAGTAGAAGAATGAGACAACGCTGGAGGACCAAGCTACATCATGACTTTATGTAATTGGCCAAAGAGTGCAGTGTGTTGTTCGTCGATAACATACCGAATGAGTTATTAGAGGTCTAGGAAGTCATCAAAAGGTCACTTTTGGATTCATCCATCTTACTCTTGCATCAACGTTCTTCTAGGTAGCTTGATACAAAACTGAATAATTGTCCTTTTTGCGTCTATGTACATGTGTTTACAAGCATATGATTATAAGCCCTTAACATATCGTAAAATCTGCTATGATACCAATGATACACAACTTGAGCCCTACAATGACAATACAAAGGACAACCCAATAACTTAGATAGTAAACTACTAAGTTATAAATAATATGCAATAGCAAATAGATTGTCAGTAAACCATTACACATCCAAAAACAAAGAGATGGCAGAATAATGCTCTTATACTCGATGGGAAATGCATAGCGAAATGAACAAGTATGCAACATATGCGTACAGAGGCCCAAAAGGCTAAGAATGAGAATTCTCATGATAAGAAAGGGGATATACTTCCTAATTGATTTGCCTCGACTATAATGTAACTTTGGATGCCCATGTTGACTCTTGTGGTTGAATGGTTACAAATATATCATTACAAAGAAGCAATTACAAAAGAAGATTGTTATGGAACATTCCAACTTTTGCAACAAATGACAGTTTTCCTTCCTGTAGGTGTGACGGTTTGACTTCCGGGTGAGTGTGGTATTAACATATTTGTTGCCTGACACAAGGCCTAGGAGCATTGTCTGACGTGCTGCGAAGGCTCCACGTCGCATGTGACTACCTAGAGCAGAGTCTGACCTATGCGACCTTCCTCAATGTTCCATGCCAACTCAGGGAAAGCCAATCGAGTGGAGTATTGCACATGAGGATGAGCATCAATGTTCTAATATGATAGCACGAGTATTTGGTGTTGTGAACCTTGGCATTGAAGCGTATTTCACTTGGTGCCATGTGGTTTGGCACTACCATTGTGACATGTGAAAATTTTCAAGATGCCTAAAGGCTATCAAAGGGAGAGTGCAGACCTATGCAATTGTGCTAGATCATGTGCTCTACCATGAATGTGGTTTTTAGTTTTCCCTCAGCAATTCTTATTTGGTTGTACCCAAAATTTGTTTAGGAGTACATCTCAAGGCCCACCTCCTCTAAAATGGAATCAATGAATGGGATGGGGAACGAGACTTTGATGGTCACCATGTTCAAGCTTAGGAATACTACACGAATTCAGATCTACCCTCCACCTTTCTTCAAGGTTATGAATATGGCAGACACCCACTCACTATTGTCAACCCTGATGTTTATCCTTGCTTCCAACACACCTTGATTTCTAATTGGGATTTTTCCACATATATCAAGTTCATCTTGTAAGCCCTTTGTTGAGTGGGATGCACACTAGGAATAAAGGACATCCTTTGTACACAACTCTAATGGTATCCCTTTGAGGTTTATGTACATCCATGCGAATAGATCTTTCTAATTCATATAAATTTTGAAAGTCGTTGCTTTCAACACTAGTCCCACTCATTACCCATGTTCATTGTATGTCCTTCCTCTTCTATCCCCAAGTTGACCATTATCTCCATTGGCCCCTTATTATCCTTTGGCTTGTCAAATTTGTATGTAGGTTCCATGTTCAATTGCCCATCCCCAACCTTAAAATTTGTGTAGTGTGAAGGGAATGTGTGTAGTGATGAAGAGCTTGTGATGGGAGCCATCTATATGGCTAACCCCATCACCTCCTTGTCTATCTTTCGACCAAGTTCTTCAATGTCAATATGGTCGCAGTTTTGATTGAACATTTTGTGGTCCATCTACAAGTGTAGCAATCCATTTTCAAAATTCCTTTTCTCCATTGAACACTTTTGGATGTCCTAGATTTCTCATATGTAGGATTCATGGTTGTTGTGTCCAAATCTTCATCCAATTATGATTACTCTAAGAATGCTAGCTCTTCACTAACATCTTGATTTTTTAGATCAATTTTGTGAGTTTTTTGCCATGCTTCTCGATGGACAAAGAGTCTGTCATCCAGTTTTGGTCCACCTTGGCCACATGCGACCACCCTCATCTGAGAAGTGTCATACATGTCATTCAAATATATTACCACAAAGTGTAGGACAAATGTTTGAGTGGCTATCATCACCTTTTGGGTAGACAATACCCCTAGAGGTTGTGCTAACATTGCTTGGTCCCAACCGAGTCTAAAAGTAAGTGAGCATTAAGTTGCTCAACCCAATTTTTTATAGGTTTCTTTAAGCAAATATATTTGCGTTTGATCTTTTGTCCATTGTCATGTTTGTCATGGTAGGCTGGAGAATGTCCATATTAATGATAGTGGTCTTTTCACCCTTCTTCATTACAAGTACCATGGGATCCATCGTTTGCCCCCATGCCCGTAGCTTGGGTTCTACCAATGTCATCGTACTAATGATGTCTCTCAAGTCCATAATACTTTGAAAAATATTAGTCATTCTTATCAATATTGGGTTTCACAATACTTGTTTGGCTATCTCCCAATCGAGGCTTGGATTGTAAACATGGAGCCTTGTGTTGAACGAGTCTTCCTCAACAAGACAATATCCACTTCTCTTTTCTTATCCATCTCCTTCATGGCTTTCTCCACTTTGTATTGTGCCTTGACCATTAGCTACATTTTTGTCTAAGAGATAGGATATCGTGCCTTTTTGGCCTATGAGTGAGTCATGGCCATTACTCCATTTGCATCCACCATGTTGACATTTGCCCCTCCTTGCTTTGGGAAACTTAAGTTATCATGGTTTTTTGGACAACACCATCTGTATAACTTGCTTTTGTCACACTAGTTGGTTAGGCAATTCATGGAAAAATGACCCCACTCATCACACTTCGTATATTGTACTATGGGTTTTCCACTTGAGTCATATTGAATCCTTCTGCCACCACCACCATTGTTATTCTTTTGTCTTTTATCGTTACAACTGTTCTTGTACCCACCACTAGTGGCGCCTTTTTAGTCAATGGAACTTTGCTTGGGTTAATATGACTTACATTATCTTGTTTCTCATGTTGAATGGGCAGCCCTTGAACATGTGGCCTAGCACTTCTCAAAAATTTGAGAAATCATTCTTCAAACTATTAATGGCAGCATGGCCTTGTGTCTGATAATTGGTACACTAGACATCTTTAGCTTCCTTTCTAGTGTCTTTCGTGAGTTCATTATACGCATCGTATCTTTTCTCAATGCTTCAATCAATGCAATCTTGCTCTATTTGTATCATCGTCCTCGACATTGCTATGGGATGCAAACCTATTAGATGTTTCTCCTTGATTTTCCAGTTCCTTTCTCTGTCATAAGCATCTTGATACGTCCCTATCAGTTCTAGTTTCATCTTCCTCTAGAGTTTTTGGAGGAGTCCTATAGATCGCTACTTTTTTAAGTTGTCCACAAGCTTCACCTCCAACTTTTCAAACAACTCCTTGAGATGTCGATTATATGTGCGGACAATCTTCATCTTAACTCAACGCATGTTATAGATCTCTACGACAATCTCATTCTCATCTCACAACAGTTTGAACTCCTTGAATTCTTTCCTAAATTCGTCCCACGACTTAAAAATGGCATCAGGGAACTCCGTTCACTCCATGTGCCAGTCAAAGTCAACAGTCCTTAGATTGGCTAGAAACGACTTTAGCGATTAGTCTTCACCATCTTTATCATTCACCTTCCATATGGTTAGTGATATATAAGAATCAGGTAAACATCAGCCCCCAACAAATAAAATAAGAAGTTCATCAAATTCAACTAAAAGAAGTTTTGTTTTTACAGTGACAAAACAGTTGGTGGTTCTATAGGATTCATGGTTATTTATTTGTGACAATATCAATTTTGTTTGTGAAAGGGGGATTGTATTTATGATAGCAGTTTTTACCTCCTGCAAAGTGGCAGTTTTGCTCTAATCCGATAACAAGCTCAGTAATGGCCAAGAAACAACCTCTTCCAATTCCCAACAGTTGGGGGTCCTTTGGTGCACTAAAAGACACCTCATACACTTCTTAAAAGAAGATATAGTCCATTGTGATAAAAAAGGAGTCTAGGAAGTGAACAAAATGAATTCATTTGTTGGTATGTTAAGGAAAGTGAGGCAACAGAGAGTTGAGAGAAGTGTAACAATGATTGATTGTTGTCACCAATGGTATTTGAAATTGCCCAAGTTGAATGAAGGAGGGGAAGGAATCAATTGACACTTCCCAGCTGATTTCCCCACATTGGGGTTTCAAAGTTAAAATTCTTTGTGCTTATGTAGTGGTTTCCATATAAATTATTTTGTTTTGTTCATGTTTTCATTCCATAAATTGTACACCCCAATTTTTAGCACAAAACTATATTCAAATATGTTATTTGAATTATAATCCAAGTACGAACAACTGACATTCTACATTTAATATCTAGCAAGTAGGAACTGTTGACAATTCTTCCACAAGTCAGATTGTCTCTCGCCATTCGAAAAATTCACGTCTCTAGCCAAGGAAGAAGAGTACATTGTTTTGGTAGGGTCCTTGCTACAAAGGATGAATTCCTTCGAAATGGTTCATCAAAAAGGTTTTTGCTTTGGATAATGAATTCTTTCAGACTTTTGTTCGAAGGAATTCCTTCGGACAAAAAGTCCGAAGAAATTCGGAAAAACACTAAGAAGGAAAGTCCGGACATAAGGCAAGGAAAAGCCAAGGATTAATTCGGAAGAGTCCATTACAAGAATCCCGAAGGGCAGAGTACCCTTCGGAAGGGTCATTTGCAACAATCCCGAAGGGCACGTACCCTTCAGGAAGGCATAGGAGCAGATTCGGAACCTTGGCAAATAACCCGGGTGTCCTCCAATTTTTCCGAAGGGCACAGAGGGACAGTTACTAGCCCTTACGGAGGGCACTTGGTCGGTGATAGGACCACTGTGTCTTTTCCGAAGGGCACTTTTCAAAGACCAAAAGACAAAAAACAAAGGCAAAAGAAGGAATGAATTTCTTCGGACTTTTTGTCCAAAGCAATTCCTTCAGACAAAGTCCGAAGAAATTCGGAAAAATAGCAAAGACAAAGAGCCGACAGAAGAAATCAAAAGGCTTCAAAAAAGTTAAAGGGCGAAGGCAGAAGAGATATCCTTCGGACTTTTTGTCCGAAGGAATTCCTTCGGACAAAAAGTCCGAATAAATTCTGAAGGCCACAAAGCAAAGTCTGAAGAAAAGCAAAAAACAAGTAAAACGAAGGCGCAACAAAGGAAGATATCCTTCGGACAAAAAGTCCAAAGGAATTCGGAGAAAAGACCGCGGGAAAAAGCACGAACAAATAAGAGTAAAGGAAGGTATCCGAAGAGAGAGAAGTCCGAAGGAATTATGCAGAAATAAACCCGAAGGAAATTGCCAAGCAGAGAATTCCGAAGGAAATAAGAAGACTAAGGGTGACGTCCCGCAAGACGTCAAATTTTGACCGCGGGAAGTAACCGTTGAAACAAGGGAAAAGCCAGAATTCCGAAAGCAAAGCCCAATGGAGAAAATATAGACTGGATATAATTATAAAAACACATCCGAATATAGACCCCGCCAGAAATAGACATGAACAGACAGACCAGAATAGGACAGAATACATGCAAGCAGGGGCTATTTTCGAACACAGGTCAAAGCTTCAGTTGACTGGTTGTTGAAGTCCCGCTCGTCTCTAGGTCAACTCCACGCATTTGAGAGTCCAACCAAAGTTCCAAATTTGAATGTCGAGTTGACCGTTCCAGATTTAGAGTTAACTAATTGTTAAAACGCCGCATTTACTAGAAGCTTTCCATGCGAGGAGAATGATCTCTTCGTCCAACTCAGCATGATCTCTTCGTTTAACTCAGCGTTCAAACGCTACAACTCGGCATCAAGCAAGTCACGAAGAAGTTCTAAAATTGACATTTGCGTGGATTTCCATGCAAAGAGAGGTGGGCGGTTCATAACAAAGACAAGTTCACTTCATCAAGCGCAAGAAACTTCATGCAAAGATAAAAGAAAATATATTTTATTGAAAGGTCAAGTAAAGCCTTGAGTTAACCAAAATGAATCCTTCTCTTCAAATTTTCAGCGCCAATCTTTGGCCTCTTGTAATTTTCTATATAATGGCTTTCAGCGTTGATTAAAAATCATCCAATCTCTCTCTTGGTTAGACCAAACTCTGCCATTGGTGAGTTGTGTAACCTCTTCGAACAATAGGACTATACTTTCAGATTTCAAGCGTTGGCATAGTGTATATTTCATTCAGCAACTTGCATAAGTGGTAGATTTCTCTCCCTTCCCAATCTGGTTCATACCTAGTTGCTAGATTATCCTTGTGCAGATCGTGTTCAGTGTTCTTTATTGTCTTTTGTTGAAGCTGTAAGTGGATGTTAGGTGGCCGCAAAGTGTCTTTTATCAGACCTCTCTCCATCGTTTTCCCTCTGGTTTTAGTCATTGGATAGAACCTCTTCATGAAATACTTATGCATAAGTGATTGATTGAAATCTAAGGTCTTCCTTCTCCCTTGTTCATTCAATGTTCAAGGTTCCAAGTTGAGTGGATCAAACTTCTAGTGTATCACCCCTTTTAGGTAGGATTTCCCCTTTAAGTCTCCTTCTCCCTTTTCCATGGTAGTCCGCAGCGTAGAGTAGAGATCTGCATTGATACATCATACAGGAACCAGCCTTCTCTGGAGATTCTTCTCACCGTTGAGGCACCCACCCTCGTGAGAAGATCCCATTGTTTCAGCCGGATAGAGGACTGGCCGTTTCACGCACGTCTTCGATTCAGGGCATAGCTCCAGGTTGACAACAGGAACTTGATAAATTACAGATCACTGATGCAAATCTGAAAATGCCTCATCAGATCTTCCTTGCCTTCACCATAGAACTTTGGCAACTTCTGTCGATCATGGTGTGTAGGACTTAGCATCCTTGCTTTTCTTACTCAGTCTTGGTCTTGGATTTCTCTACCTTATTGATTGTAAGCCCAAACAAAATCCATCCTATGACTATCCAAAAATGATTGTGTGTGTCTACATTGCTCCTCCGGTAAACTAGGAACTCTTACTCATGTGTTTACTCTTGTCCTCAACACTACCAAACGCATCTCGTTCCTTTGTCACTCGACCTTCAGCAGTCCTCTCAGCTTGAACTTTTACACCCACTTTGTCTCATCCTCAATGTCAGCTTCTCGAGTTGTGAGGCCATCACCACCTTCAATTCTTTGGTCATTCAAAAATTGAAATCCAACCAAAATTGGGGCACCCGATGTAATAGGTAATAGCAATACCTCTTTTATTCACTTAACTACACATGTTTGTCATTGCTTATTAGTAGTCACTCAATGCCTCAGATGTTTTCTCTGTAGGCATATCTCTCCAAAAATGGGTTCAACCCCTCTTCTATCTAAGGACTTCCCTCATACATAGAGGGCTCAATTTCTCTGGTATTTGTTGGTTGTGTCACTTGGTCAGCAGGATCTACACTTCATTTTTCTAGAAGGGGCAAGTTTTTGGCCAACTCTACAAGTTCAACCACTATGTCCTAGGCAATTCTTCACTAGGCACTTATGGTTGTGATGCCTCTGTACTTGCCACCGTCCTCTCAAGAAGTGACTCTCTTATGGCGGTAACCTCCCAAGGTGGTGCCCTAGCTATCTCTAAGACCCTCACATTCCTTGGTCTTCTTTTTACCAACTATGCAGATCTTCTAATCAGTACCCTTTCTCCCTAGGGCTTCAAATAAAGGTTTTATACTCTCAAACAAAGTGACCTAACCTATCCAATTATAATGTTATGACGTCGTCATTCTTGCTCGTCATTCATGGGATGTGTGGCTATAGAATCTATGTACTAAATATCTTATTCATCTTCTATATACTCGGTATGCTATGCTGCTATACAAATTTGGTATTCATTATTCTTAGCAAAGTTGCCGAACTGTCTCTTCATACCTGCAAACCTCGATCTACAATGATTCTACATACGTCCACCTTTGCCACGGTAAAAGAAAGTAATATTTTTTTTGGGATTTTTGGGGATTCGCATGCTTCTTTGGCTCTTCATTCTTATATGGGACATGCTTTCATCCTATTGGTTTCTTTCCTTTATACTTTCCAGCATAGGCACTTGATACTCCACCTACTTCATTTGTCTTTACTCATATGATCATACTGTAACATCTCCTCTATTTCATTAAACTGAATGGTATCCAATTTTCCAATCATAGTTAACCATGTGATGAGGGTGACATGGGGATTAGGAAGGCCCTTCAATGTGGCTCAAACTGTTTTTTTATTGGTGATCATCTCACCAAGTATGCCTAGCTGGTTCTTGATACCCTTGATGATTTGCAAATGAGCAGCCATGGTATCAATTTGTTTAAGATCATAAAGTAATTTTCTCAACATTAGAGCACTGGCATCATTCATTTTTTCATACAAAGACACTACTGCACCGCATGCCTCCTTAGGTATTTTGGCATCATATACATTTTCAACTATTGTTTCTGTTAATTGGAAAGTTTATAATTGCAATTGGTATCAGACATGCGGTGTCATAATCATTCTATGTTGAGATGTCAGTTGGGTGTTCGGCAATGGAGTTGTCCACATATCCACATAAATCATTCAACATCAGGGCCCTTGTGTGCCAAAGTTTTCAGCACCAACATGTTTCTCAAACAACACACTTAGGATGTTTCTCTTGTTGTTGAGGAATACAAAATGAGAATTAAAGGCAAGGAAAAACAATACATCCACACAACCATACCTTTAACTTGGCCCCCACACACTGAGAAACATTTTTCATTTTAGTAAGCCAAAATTTTCACTTGAGTACCTTTTTCTAGAAATGACATATATTATTAAAAGACAACCCCAAAGTGAAAATAAATTAGAATTTCGAATTTGGCACTAGATTGAAAGAATAATATTTATAAGAACATTCTAATTTTAATTAAATAAATAAGATTAAAGTCTTTTGCATCCCCACCCCCAGGAATTTCGAAGCTAAATTTTGATGGAGCAGCAAAAGGTAATCTAGGTCCTGCTGGAGGAGGGGTTTTAAGAGATTCTTCAGCCAACCCATATTGATTTTCGCCATTGATGTCGGTTGTGACTCAAACAATCAAGCAGAAGTTGTGGCCTATTAAAAAATCTCTAGATTGCAATAGTGAAGGACTGAAAAATCTAGTGTTTGAAGAAGTCTCGCAACTCATCATCAATGCTATGAAAGGGGTAAAACTGAGCAAGTGGAGACTAGAAGCGATTGTTGAACAAGCAAAGTGGCTAGCTAGTGAATTTGGATCCATTTCATGTATGCATATTGAAAGGGCAGGTAATAAAGTAGCAGATTTGGCAAAGAATAAGGGTGTTAGGCTTCTAGCATCCGTGGCTGCCCTTGATAGTAGTCCATAGTTTGCATACTCTTCGATTACTCGCCGAGTGGGCGAGTAATCACCGAACTTCACCAAAACCCGTTAATCGCCACTTGAAATCGCAAGGTTTTGATTACGTGGGTCTTGGCGAGCCAGTACTCACGAGTATCGGACAAGTACTAGGTAAATACTCGCATAGTGGTTAGAATGCATGAAAAATGTGGGAAAAACATAGTTTTTTGTCATTTTTAAACACGCATGCCCCCACAATGTATATATAAAATAAACATTTAAGTATAAGTTTACATTCTGTAAACTTATACTTTAAGTTATATTTTATGTATATCCTTTCAGGTTGTTTGAGAGTGGTTTCAGACCTCTAGGAGCTATAATGCAAATTCTAGATTTTGGAGTATCCTATCATATTTCAGATTTAGTCAAAATTCAAGGTTTCAGACTTAGCCATATTTCAGGGTTTTAAGATTTCAAGAAGACATCATAGGAGGTATGAAGGATGCATGAAGGGATGTAGGTATGATAGACACCTTGCATTCAAGAAACAACTAAAAGACTTCCTTGTGTATTAGCAGAAGCAAGAGATATTGGATTCAATGACATCCTTGTAGATGTTGTCGAACATGAGGCAGAGGAGGAGTCACTACCATTTGGTTCCAGGGTGGAGCCACAGACGCAACATTCTAGGCAGAGTAAGGAGGGGCAGCCGAGTGGGAGGACAGAACTCTCTTAGTCTCCCTTAGTTTTTCAGAGAGCAAGGAAGAGAAAATTATTGATTCTTGTAATTTGTACTTGTAGATTCTTGTATAAGTATACTGTATCAGTTTGTTATTGAATTTTGACAGTGTCAGTTGTATTCGCATGAATCATGATTATGCGATTTTATACTTTACTTGTATTCAAATCTAATAGAAAACGCTTCCCCAACATTTTACAGACTCATTTGATACATTTTGCAACTATAATTTCTATAAAATTTATGTTTTTTTTTTAATTTAAGTATTTTTTCAATTTGCCGAATAATGGCGAGTGGCTGTCGAATAATCGCCAAATAAACTTTTTGGGAGTTGGGCGAGTACTCTCCGAGTACAAGTATGCGAACTATGCTTGATACTATGACTCTCTCCATATATCTAGATGACTTTCAAGGCATCCTCTCAGCCCCCTTATCTTAATCCATAATCTCTAAACCCTATCCCTCCACCCCCCTTCATTTATCCCATTACACCACCCCCCTGTTTCCCTTCAACATCCCTATGAAAACCCCGTTTTCATTATTTTATCAAGCTTAAGTTTGGTATGTCTTGTTAATGATCACCCCTTGATCTGAGTGTGATGTGACTCCCCATGCATATTTTCTTTGGGATGTTGGCCTCTTTTTCTTTCTAAATTCTCTCAGTCAGCTTGAGATTTGTTCAGAATTTTGGTGGTGCCTTTGCTTTCAGCAACTATGTGGCGCCTACAGATTCAGTTAAGGCCTTCCTCTCTGCTCCTTTCCTTTACAGCTCTGGTATGCCCCTCCTCTCTTTGTTTTTTGTTTTGTGGCTCCTTTGCTTTCTTGTAGGGGGCTTTCAATCCTTCTGAGGTTGGTGCATGAGTGAATTGATGAATTTAAGGATTAAGCTATGACCATGTCCATCTGTTCCAGAATTTTTTTTTCCCGGCTGGATGCACTGCTTGTAGACTCTTAACTATTTTCTTCCCCTCGCTTTGCCTTTCCTTTTTGTGTGTCCTCTGTTTTTTTAGCTTAAGGGATAAAATTTTTGGAACCCTTTCTTTCCTGACAAGGCTTGAATTTTTTAAAAATTCCTTCACCCTTTTTGCCTCTCTAAAAGTCTCTTTGTTTTATGGTAAAGAGTTGCTTCTAACCATGGTTGTTTGTAAAATGGTATCTGCTTCAAAAGTAAGATAAAATATGCCGAAAGAAAAATATAAGTTGCAAGATTCCCCTCCACTAAAGCTAAGAAGGGGCAGAGCAAGGAGGTTAAAATCACTGCTTCCCAGGCTCAAGCAGATTTTTCTTCATATATCAACAGCCAAATCAAAAATTCCCATATGCACATCTAGTTGTAGAGGATATGGATGTGTGCTAAGGAGATGGATGGTGAGAAAGATACAGACATCGAGAAGGTTGTAAAACACATGATGCTGGACCCAAAGCAATATACTGGATGCCAAATTGTCTTTGACATGGAAAACTATTTAAGCTGTGCCAGCTTATTTTCAGATGTAGGAGGCACCTATCTCTTTAATGAGGATCACAATCATATGGAAGTAGCAGTGCAATAGGCTAGATATAAAATAGTGTGCATTTTCACATGTTTGTGGATAGGCTGCAAATTGTGTGTCAAGGAAATTTGGAGATTATAGAGAAATTAGGACTGGAACCCTCACCTAAGGCCAAAATTCCTATTCCAAACCGCTGCAACCCTTTGGACTTGGATGAAGATATACAAGTCCTTGATAGCTAGTTTCCTTTTCTGCTTTTAGCTGGATGTGTATTAAAGCTTTGTAGGATCTTTAAGACATTCCATTGTATATATTTTTGTACCTCTAATAGAGATGTGGTTACTGTAAACAACTTACAATGGAGCCAACTATTGGAACTTTCGATTTTAATATAAGATTTATCATAGACTTACTATTTTTTATGCTCTTATGGGGGGTTTTGTTGGTAAGGGGTGGGGTGCGAGAGATTTTTCTGTGGGGAGAGATGAGGACAGGGCAGTTCATTTTCCTTTTTTATCTCCTTATTTAAATTTGAGTCTGTAATTTCCAATAGAAGGGAAAAAAAATGGGTGTGAGGTATTGTAAGTTTTGCGCTCTTTCTCAGGCTATGTAGGGCAAAATATGCTCTGATTGTTCTTAGGACTAAGATCTGTATGGAGAGGAGAGAATTGAAAGAAGGTTTAAATATCTTAAATATTGCCCTTCTTGAATTTTTGATGATGATTAAGAGTATTGAAATCTTCTGGTTTTATTCTGCTGCTCCGAAGGGTGGATAATTGACTTATGGGGAGACATGAGGCCAGGGTGGTTTGATCTTCTTACCCTGCTCTACTTTTGATGGCTTGCTGCATGCATATGGAGTTTTGGGGCAAAGTGAATTCAAACGGGAGTGAGGTATGAGAGGGTTTCTTGCTTCTTTTTCCTGCTCATCTGAAATTTTGGATCGGATATTAGCTTGAAGATGATACCTCCCTTCTCTGAATACTGCCCTCTTCATATTGAGCTGTGAAGAATTAGAGCTTTGGGATTTTTTTAGGAATGAGAGAATTGAAGAGAGGAAGAGAGAACGGTATGTTTTTTTTAATTCTTATTAATTGTAAGGAATGAGTGATAAGCTAAGAGGGAGGACTCACTCTTGCATTTGTCTTCCTTTTTCTGTGAGAGAAGGTTTCATGAAAAGAAAGGAGTCAAAATTATCCTTCAATTTTTTATCGATGGAAGGGTAATGAATGGACCCAGCTTTCATTTTATTCATCTAAAATTGTTGCTTCTTTCAGTGTACAAGTTTTAAAATAGAGGAAAGGATTTGGTGTTTTGCCAATTGTGATTAGTTGCTGCCTTTGTAGAACGATTTAAGCATTTCTTTCTCAAAGATCATTTGGCCCGCTAATTGATGGAGTGTACTAATAGTCTAATTATGAAAAAGATACATTCAAATTTAAATAAGGAAAGGCCTCCTTGTTGGACGGTTTTACAATTTCTGACCTGGGGTCTTCTGCTTGAGAATCATTGCAAAGCTCTTCAAGATTACTGATGAACTAGGGAGTTGGCAATGGTTCAAAATGTAGACAGCAGATATCCTTGGCAGTTTGATAAAATTAGGAAAGACGGAAGATTGATGAGTGTGAGTGGAAGAGTCTCAAACCGCTCCTATATTTAGCAATTTCTTCTGGATATAAGTATTGATTTAAATATAGTAGTCTTGGAATTGCTACAATGTTTTCATTTTTCTATCTTTCAAAAATTAACTCGGTGTGGTTAGTATAATGTCACCTACGTGTTTGCAGCTCACCAATGTTTTTGGGTCTAGGGTCTTTTAACCCTACTTATCATCAGCAAAAAAATAATAATAAAGACTTGAGTATTCAACTTAAGAAAAATTCTTTTTTCTTTCTCCTCCATGCATATTCATACAATAGTGGCAGTGATTCCATCAACAATCAGACATCCTCCGCCAAAATTCTGACATTATTTTCAATTTGCAGATTGTTAGGATTATTAGTACGTGACATATTATTTGTTGTAAGTGTGCAAATGTATAATGAGTTGTATAACAACTCCTCCCTATAAAGTAGCGATTGTGTGGTTATTTGAGATATGGCTTGACTCAAAATTTGTAGGAGCTCAATGCCTAGATGTAAGCTTCATTTTGTTTAATAATATTAAATTGGGTACTTTATAACATTTGATATCAGAGCAGGCATTTTGAGAACAGGTTGATCATAATGGAGGAATAATAAAAAATTAAGGGGCAGCCCATGTCTCTTTGTTGCCCCAGTTTATGGTTTGAAGAT
Source organism: Torreya grandis (assembly GCA_037957365.1). Classification (NCBI taxonomy): domain Eukaryota; kingdom Viridiplantae; phylum Streptophyta; class Pinopsida; order Cupressales; family Taxaceae; genus Torreya; species Torreya grandis. Next base: position 1,214,965 of record JARHVA010001814.1, read on the forward strand.
CATGTGTTGAAGTTATCACCATATATTGTTATTATTAGTTTACTGCAGTGTGAGGATTATATGTTAGGTTGTGCAACAGTTAAAAACACTTTTGTGATTATTAAGGTGATTTCTTGAGATTGAAGACTTGTGCATACGTATCAGAGCTGCACATGTTTGTATGCATCTATCAGATCCATGTAGTGGCTTTCTGTCAGCTCCATGTGTTCATATATCACTGTGCTGATAAAAAACCAAAGCATCTGCATTACTCACTTCTTCAGTTTTGTTGCCCATCACCGTATCCTTGCCATAGCATTCTTTCTTCCCCTCTGTGCGCAGATCTCTTCCTCCACGTTGCTTGTCCACCATTGTCACACACCTCTGCTATATGCACCTTTATGCAGAGTCTAACACCAGCATTGAAAGGATTGGCATCACTGTGTGCAACCATCTATGTCAGAGACTAGTATTTCCATCAAGGGTCATCCATTGGACTACATCACGTGACATGTCCATGTGCAGTAGCCCTGATGTCTTCATCGTCCATGATTCCGGCGCAAATCCTCATCTCCATGCAATCATCCACACTCAGATCTGTTGTGTATTCTCCGCCAAATCACTTCAAGCCCATGCATCGCCAATATCTATTATTGTTCGAATAAAGAAAATAAATGCTTGCACCCGTGTCATAGGCATTACGATATATTTTTAGTTTGTTTTTAAGTAGATCAATTTTCTAGTAATTTGTTTATAGTTTATGAAGTTTTGTTTGTTAGTTCAATTAAGTTTTGTAAAAGTCTTTTATTTTTTGTCAGTTTATAATATTAGCATCTAATATCATAATTTAATAGTTTATAAATGTTGTTTAATATTGTTTTTTAAGCTCCCCCTTTGATGGACCAAGGGTATCAAGGGGTGGACATAAGGCTGAAAGGAGAAGATTGCAGCTGTCTTGGGTCGCTCCCCTAACGGGGTTTTTCAAGCTAAACTTCGATGGGGCTTCATGCAGCAACCTAGGAGCTTCCGGCACTGGTTGCATCATTAGAGACTACGCAGGGTCCCAAATTTAGGATACATCAGTCAAACTGGCTTATGGGACAAATACTGAGGCCAAAGCTCATGCCTTGGTCTCTAGTATTCATTTGGTCGTTCAATGTGGAATTGATAACTTGATTATTGAAGGGGATTCCTTAGTTATTATCAGTGCTCTTCGAAATCAAGAGTCGGGTAATTGAAAATTGGAAAATATTCTTCACCAAATCTAGGAGAATCTGGGGGACTTTAACTCTTGGCAGGTCTTACATGGCTTCAGAGAAGCAAATAGTGTGGCGGACTACCTGACTAATGCAGGAATTGATCAACAAGAACAAATTAGGATGGACAACATCCAAGATAATTGGCCCGGGATGGATACATGTTTGCTAATAAGACCTAATTCTAAGCCCCCGGATGGGAATCACCTCTAACCTATTGATGGTTGAGTGGGAGCTTATATTTTTTCATTTTGATTTGAAATCATTCCCTTGATCAAATTCTAATGCTTTTTGGTCTAAGTTTATTTGCTCCCCCGATGACTGGGAGAGGCAATGTCTTCGCTATAATGAGGCAGGTTGTGGGTTGTCATGTCACATGTTTTGCTCGCCACTACTTTTTGGTTGATCATTTCCACATGTGGAAAGAGAGAAAGGGAAAAGCCTAGGTATAGGCTTCCTTCTTTTGTTTTGTTCTCGTATGAAGGGCGAAGGGTTTCCAGTCACAAGGACCATGTCGTTTTGTTGTCGACTCCAGACAACATGTGGCCCTCTACATTGTTTCCACATTTCTTCTTTTTTGGCCAATGTAGGGAGATAGCTTTTAGAACAATTGTATCAGAGGAACGAATCAGCAATATCTTTTTTGCTCAGACAGTGGAGGTTCTAAAGACCATTAAAGACGTCCTAAGGGTCAATTATCTTGAAAGTAAAATAAGATCAAGAGTGAATTCGGCGATTGCATAAATGTTTGTTACAAATCTCCTACTCTCCTCCCCAAAAGGGCTGACATTTTCCTAGTGGCCAAAACTTTGTCAAAATCTTGCATCAAGGAGGATTGGTGACTGCAATAAACTCCACTGACATCTTTGTCTTGGACAACCTTCAACTACAGGTCGGGAAGTGAGAGGACTAGTATACATGGCATCTTCCCAAGTGCTTGAAGACATCTTTATCTAGTTGGTCAAGGTAGTGGCAGAAATGCAACAGGGACTGGTTGCTGGAAGAAGCTTGGCTAGGGAGGTGGATGCAATTGTATTATTTGATTAATTTGTTTGTGCCTAGGTTTATTTTTAAGTGTCTTTAGTTTTATTATTTTGTATGGGTCTGTTGTCAATAGTTAAAGTCATTTGTTTTTGGAGTCTAGTCTAGAAATTTGAATAAAGCATGTGTGTCTTGCTAGTCCAATTACATGTCGTCAAAGTCAAATACAATGTCAAATCTTCTCCTTGTAATGGATGCAATATCAGGTGAACCCGATGTCCTTGGAAACATGTGTGAAAAAATGTCTAAGCCAAATCGACTATGTCGAGAATGGTAATCAATGCAGTGGTTGACATTGACGTTTACATTGTTCATGATTGAGTGGCAACCATCAAGGATAGAGGCTACAAATGCAAAATTCACTGAGAAGCCCAACACTCACTATAAACAGAGGTATATATTCCCTACTATGTAACTACTTAATAAGTAATATGCCGGTGAGCCCAACACTCATTGGAGGTGAAAGCATAAATAGTTATATTTACGTATGTAGGTTATCACTAGCAGTAGAGATGAAAGTGATATGCCGGTGAGAAGCCCAGCACTCACTAGAAGTGAAAACGTAAACAAATGTGTTTATGTATGTAGGTTATCACTAGAAACAGAGTGTATATCCAGTGTATTTCTCAACATATGAGTGTGTTGACATACATGTTTGTTTCCAGTATGTATGGTGTGGTTCCTATCCCTATGTCCACACTACAGCAGGAAATGTTGAAATTATTAGTACATGACATATTATTTGTTGTGGGTGTGCAAATTTATAATGAGTTGTGATAACAACTCATCCCTATAAAGTAAGGATTGTGTGATTATTTGAGATATGGCTTGAATCCTAATTTGTCGGAGGTCAATGCTTATATGTAAGCCTCACTTTGTTTAATAATATTAAATCGGGTATTTTATGACACAAATTCAATTGGGTGTCAATATTCTTTATGCAGCAACCTTGAATCAAATGTTTTTCCAAAGTGACAGCGTTATAGCTTTCTCCAAAGGCAGCCACGATTTCCTAAGTGAATGTCTTTTTTGGAAGCCATTTTTTCCTTCATAATGGACTGTGTATGATGGCAATTGCAATTTGTTTCAAAAAAAGAGTGATGTATTTTTCTAGGGTAGCATGTGGTTATAGTCGAAATAAGCATCATCCAACTATCCTCCTATGCAAAATAATTTCTCAAAGCATCCCCCCTGTCAATGGCATACCTGCAATGGCCTCTCGCTCTCTCTCTCTCTCTCTCTCTCTCTGTGATGATGATGATGATGGTTACAAACTGGCCATGATTAACTCTAGTTAAAATTTGAAAACTAATCACTATCAAAAACTGACCATGACTAACTATGATTAAATCTACTATTAATCACCTTCATGTCTCTGTCATGACCAATTATAACTATGATTACAATTTGACTATTAATCATCATCACGACTAACTATGACTAAAATTTGACTTTTTAATCCCTATCTTGTCTCTATCATGACTAACTATAACTATGATTAAAATTTGACTAATAATCCCCATCATGTCTCTGTCAGGACTAACTATAACTATGATTAAAATTTGACTATTAATCCCCATCATGTCTCTGTCATGACTAACTATAACTATAATTAAAATTTGACTATTAATCACCATCATGTATCTGTCATGACTAACTATGATTAAAATTTGACTATTAATCCCCATCTCTCTCTCTCATAATTAAGTGTGATTAAAATTTGACTATTAATCACAATCTCTCTCTATTACGACTGACTGTGATCGAAATTCGACTATTAATTGCCATCATGTATCTATCATAACTAACTATGATTAAAATTTGACTATTAATCGCCATCTCTCTCTCATCACTAACTATGATTAAAATTTGACTATTAATCACCATCTCTGTATTATGGCTGATTCTGATAAAAATTGGAATATTAATAACCATCTCTCTTGTAGCTAACTATGAATAAAATATGAAAATCACCATCTCCTTCTCATGACTATGATTAAAATCTCCCTCTCTTTCTCTCTGATCATGATTAACTATGGTTGGAATTTTAATACTAATAACTATGGTTAGAATTTAACTATTAATCACCATAAAAAATGACCGTGATTAATTATGGTTAAAATTTGGCATTCAATGATAGGCAAAAGGGCTTACTGAAGTTGGGTCACAGGTTCGAGTCACAAAGTTAGCTCCCCAATAAATCTGGCACCCAGGGGATGGTCGAAACCATTCAAATATGATTTACCAACCAAAAAGAAAACGCCACTCACCTGCTAATGCTGAAAATTTGCCCTGATTATCTATGGTTAAATATATACTGTACTTGACCAAAACAACTGTGGTTAAAAATGAACCATCGTTAACCATGATAAGATATAGACCACAACCACGAGTATAAATTCCATCTTTAAATACTCCATCCAACCTTTTATCATGATGCTCAAATTGATTAAATATTGTCATATTAATTTTTTCTCAAGAATTAGTACAACGCTGTGCATGTGTATGAGCAACAAACCTTTTCTAGACACCTTATTAGATTGTGTGTGTGTACAGCAACAAACCTTGTCCAAACAACTTATTAGATTCATAAAAAAAATGTGAAGGAATATTCCCATGAGTCTGTCAAAAGAGAATGAGATAACATACAGCAGTACAACGCATATTCGGAGAATACTGAAGAAGCCTTGATACAAGATCCACGGCCTCTAGTGGCATTTGTTTGCGAAATACCTGGAAAAAAAAGATTTCAACCAGCACTTGTTCAGTATTTATTAAGAATTAAAGTGCTGTTTGCAAATCAGTTGATGCACATGGGAGCTTAAAAGCTTTATCATCTATATTTCTCTTCACATTTAAAAATCTAATAAATTTAATGGCAACAAATTTGCAAAGGTCTAGAAATGAATCAACAGAACGAGCAGGTAATCGTTGCCCAGAACCTTGTGCCATGGATGTGTTTTGATCTGAGGAAATTTAAAATCCGTGCAATTTGGATTCATACATTTGATATCTTCACGAGTTGGTGTTCCCAAAACCTAAATACAACCACCATATTAATAACATGTGACACAAGAGATCAATATCCAGCATAAACAAAAAACATACTTGCAATGTTACAGAATGCAAACCTTAATGATCTCCACCAGCTGATCGATGCTGGTTTCTCCTGGAAACAGAGGCTGTCAACCACAAATTCCAGACAAAAACAATGTAAGTGTGATCATACACCTGAATAATACAGTGAATTTGCACGAGTGTGGATGCAGAAAGTATATATTAGCTTTGCAGTGAATAAATTGTTCCAACAGAAGCTGGAGTGAAATCTGTACAAAAATATCAAACATTTACAGGATATAACACAGCAAGGCAAAGAAAAATTACCGCACACTTCAATGAGCATTTGTGAAATGTCAGAAAAAACTCAATCATGACTTCTGGAAATGCCCTGCTGCAAGGACTTTTGGGAAATGGTTTCAGGTTGAATAGAGCTTTCTTTTGATTGCTCCTCTTTCTTGGTGAGGTCCTCTCTTAGGAACTCTAGTATGGTTAGAGACAGCTGCTAATCTCTTTGACAAACCATTCAGCTCACTCCTATCACTTTCTTGTCGAGGTCCATGTGTAAAGCAGCTTTTCAGGAAGACACTTTCCCACTCAGTCTAGTGAAATTAAAGGCTTTCAAACAAGACTTGGCTTGGACAATTAAGGCTAAAATAGCATTTTTTTGTAAAGATATTGATCAGTTGCATACTGAAGCTCAGGCCCAGTTGCTTTCTTTCCTTGCTTTAGTAGGAAGGGATTTTCCTCGTAATCCGATAGTTCAACTCATGTAAATCTTCCAGTTTTTCTTGGCATGTAAAAAAAAAGTAAAGTGGCCTACTACTTGTCTTCTCATATAGTTCAGCATTTAAAATATCACACATGAAACTATATATGGGAATCATTCATGATGACCAAGAGGATTCGTCAGTGTAGTGTCAACATTGACAAAGTATGCCTCATATGAGCTATTGCCTGGCGGTGATAGTTGCAAGTGCTCCCTGTTTTGGACAAATCTTCAAAAGCCAGGAACTAATAAGTTTTCATAATGGCTATGCCTTCAGTCTTCCATTAAACTTTAAAGTGCAAATGTTGCCTAAACCTTCATTTTGTTTTGCTTCAGTAGTATATTCAAGCCACTATTTATTTTACCAATGAAAGCCAGAAGAGTACATGCATTAGTTATCATACTAGTGATCTTTCCCCTCCAAATAGCCACTAGAAAGAGTTCCTTATTTGTTTTGATACATTGTGACAACACTTGACTAGCTGGACATTATCCCGGTCTTGATAATGAATAGCTCATCCTATAAACATTGACAGACATGGAGTAGTTTGATCTGGTGGTTCCAGGGAATTTTCCCATCAATGATAGCCACTTCGATTTCCATGGAATGACTTACATTGACACAATATGTTAAAAGGCCCCACTCAATGAGCAAATGCACAAATAAAATTCTGTGCAACAATCAAGAAGCTCTTTTTTTATTAGACATCCCCGTTCGTTCTTGAAAGAAGTAAATTGTTTCTTTTTAATAATTGCATTGTATTTGCTGATTCTTGTGTTCATGACATTTGAATGCAAACTTCTTTCCTGCCATCTTATTTTCATCCCAGATGTTAGCTCTCAAATGTGGGCCACCATAGTTTATTTCTTTGTACATGATCCAGAATTTTTATGGCTTCAGTAGACAAATACTATCTGATGAAAAAATATCCTAGAATCCACATTTACAAACTATTGATCAAGTGCATATGACAATGTTTCCTAGAAAGGATACCTGGTTCATCATGCGATGTGTAATCCAATCATCCGGAGGGCTTACAACAACATAGCCATTTGCCTTTGAGATTGCCTCGACGGTGGTTTTTTTTCTCATTTAAGTCTTGATAGGAAATATGTTGGTGGTACGAGTTTCGTGGCAACTCCAAACACTTATGTATTGAACAAAGCCTTGATGTTCAAGGCAATTTGCAAAAATCTCTTCGTGCTAATAAAAAAATTTACAACCGGATATATATAGAGAGAGAACAAAGCCTTGATGTTCAAGGCAATTGCAAAAATCTATTCATGCAAATACCAAAAACTTATGACCGGATATATATATATATAAGGAATCCCAATGACCTAGTTGAGGTTGTCAAGAGCAATCATTTTCAACAAGCCTACAAAAGTTCAAAGGAGATATATGCATCATATAATCTATAATCATTTAATGGCAAGGGGACACCACAGTATATGTGGAATCCCAATGGTCTAGTCCAGGTTGTCACAAAAGTTCAAAGGAGATATATGCATCATATAATCTATATAATCATTTAATGGCAAGGGGGCACTACAGCAAAATTCTCAACATCATGATCTTTGTAAACATTCGAAAAAAACTGCACCGATCAAAGGATATCACTAATCTCTGAACTAAGAAATGCTTCCAAAACATCAATCTCAGGAAATACGTAAAAAGGCATGCTAAAGTTTGAAATAAAAGAAATATTTTCAGGAAAGCAAATAGATGAGAGATATTTCCTACAAGCCTTGTGTTTCTAAGTAAGAACTTTTAAATTTTCATCCAAAGTAAGAATAAGCCATCAATTTTGTCAAAAACAAAAATTATTTTCTAAAAAACCTGTTTATGCTTTCTCGCGAATTCATAACAACATTGGAGGATTAGAAATGTTTCCAGTCAACTAACACAGTTTTCCTGTCAATAATTCATCTCCTTTGACTTCTGAGAAAGCAAACCACCACGTCCAGAATTCTCCACTTGCATGATTTCTAAACCATTAAGCAGCCCATTGTTATCAACTTATCAATCAAAGCAACCTTGCAAAATAAGTTATTTGAAAACGACTCTCAAGACCATGCAGCAATCACAACTTTACTACCATGGGTTTCCCTCGAAAATGAGAGTAGGAGCTTGTCTTCAACAGAAAGATGTCAATTCACGAGTGCCAAGTGGTGCTTTTTCCTGCATAATAAATTTTCTTTTGTTTATATCTCTGGATATGTTTCTGGTCAAAAATATATTTCACATTGTTTATCAGATTTATTGTCAATATAATTGCTATTATATGGACTGCGCTAGAGTTGTAATAAAAAATTTGACACCCTTGAGTAATAATAAGCCATATTTCCCCAAGTCTCGGTGATTGGGGGGCAAGGCTACTAGTATGGCAAAAAAAATCCCAAATTTGGGGATGGATGGGGGCCAGCTATTCAAAAATTTAAGAGTATATAAAAAAATAAAAATTAATTAACCTTGGTGACCCAACAAGGAAAGATGGATTTCAATGATGTCCTATCATTGTCTGAGACTTTCAATCAGGAGATCCAGTCCAGAGTGCCCAATATTATCTGAAGATACAAGATATAGAGGCTGAAGACTTGTTTGCAGGATTTGGGTAAGAGAATCAGGGGAAAAAACTTGAAGGTATGGCATGATGATGTCACTATGCCTTTTGATCAGCAACCCTATTAGGCTGTGAAGAATTTATTGAATACTCCAGACACAACCATGCAGATCAAGCAAAAATTACAGCACCACCTTTCCTATTTCTTATTTCAACAAATAAATCTTTTAATTGGAAATTGAATTTAAACATTAAAAAACAAATATTTTTTGGATATACTGCTGCTGCTCCTATACATGTAAACCAAAAAAAAAAAAAATCTTAAATTTAAAAAAAGAATCTGATGTCCCCGAAATGTCCCCTAAAATGGGGCACATTTCGGGGACACCCCTCAGGTTCAGGGGATGTCCCCCCATTTTTTTGCAGTTTTGGTACCTCTAGGGGGCAATTATGTAGGTGACTTGTGTGACAAGCTACTAACAAATTCATTGTATCCATTCAATGTAGTTATGAAGTTGTTTGTGTGAGAAGCTACTCCTCTAGTTATAAATAAGTGTTATCCCCCATTTTATGTATTCAATCCATTTCTAATATCAATACAAACTCCTCTTGGAGATATTTCGGAGCATTCTTCTCCATTCTTATTCTGGATTTGTAGGCACAATCTATCTTTTGGATGTGCAGGTCGCACCACAAGCTTTGTTTGGTGTAGTTGTGCTTCCTATTGTTACAAGTACACTACAGTCCAAACATTGCACCCTTGGATGATATGAGCCTTTAAAAGATTTAGTGTCCAAGACTATGAACCAATACCCTCAATGTTTAATTTCATGATCATTGCAATTATATATTTCTTGTAAAAACATATACAACACATTGCTCTATATCCAAATTGTAAAGAAGAGTTGTTTTCTTGGAGGAAACCTCCACTAGGGTTTTGGGAATGATGTGCTTGTTTGTTTAGATTTTTTGTTGGCTTCTATATTTCAGATTCAAGGTGGTCGAATTGAATTCTTGAGCCTAGCTTTGCGATGTCATGAAGATATTCCTTCAAACAAATTCTCACAATGGGTAGATCTTCCTCAACATCCAAGGTCATGAAGATGGCCATTGGAGTGGAACATAAACCTCACAATGTGTATTTGGAAGCAATGGAAGAGAGCCATGTGTTGTGGCTAGTTCTAGAAAATGAAGTAATGGCATTGTGATATTAGCCACACAAAAGGGTTAATTTTCAGATTCTTGGGTATCCAATGGACACTTGGGGATCTATATGCATGGGCTAAGAGAAAGTAGGATACCCAAGAAGAATATGAAATTTGATTGTGCCCCAAAGGATATTTCATTATTGTGTTTGTGAATGAGGAGGATTGTCAGTGGATCTTCCAAGGGTGCCCTTGGTTTTTCAAAAATGCGAGGTTGTTCATAAAGTTTCGGCATATTGGGTTCAACCCACAAAGGAAATACCCTCTAGAGTTGTGGTGTGGATCAAACTTTATCTTGTGCCTACAGAGTTCTAGAGAAAATTTGTTTTTGAGACAAGAATGAAAGAAAGAAATAAAATATAGTAATGTCCACAAACGACCAAAAGTAGGTCAATGGGGCTCAAGAATACACCCAATTCCAATACAAAGTGCTAAGGTAAAAGGATTGTTGGAAACTTGGAACAATGACTGAAAGTAAACGTGGAGTAAATCCAACATGGGAAAATCCCCCAACCCATATGGTTAGGATAACAATACAAATAGCCATTTGTGGGGAGTAAGAACCCTAAGTAGCACTAGTAGATGAAAGTTGAAAGTTAAAAAGACTAGATAGCGGTCTCATCAAACATCTCCGACCATGCTTGGAATAGAGGAATCATCTGTGTCATCATCTATCATTGTGAAAGGGCCAATGCATGATCTCATAATGCTCCTTAGGTAATGTCAAGGGCTAAGGGGCCTAGGTTGGGTAATCCTAGGATGAAGCAAAGCACTACCACCAAAATCCCTCCTAACATCCAAGGCCAAAGAAGCTCCCATGGAAGCAAAGAAACTCATAATGTGTGCTTGCCTTCATAGCCCGAGAGGTAGTCGCCAAAAAGCAGCTCCATGATGCCAAGGAGCAGATTCATGACGTTGAGCAAGAGCGGATCCTCATTGCTGAGAGTTCCTGTGTTGGGGTACCTTAGGAGTAGTGTTGTACAGGGATAAGCATCACCGTAATAACCTACCCCCCTCAGTGTGTGAAGCAACAGTATGAAAAGGGTGCATAATACCACCAACCTCTGTGAGGGGCTGCAAGAAAGAAGTGATCAACTTGCAATGACTTGCATCGAATGGTGACAACCTCTCGAAGAAAAAGGGCTCGGCACTGTTGATCCGGGTATCAAAAGAAATTGGATAGAAGGTACCCCAATTCTCTATAAAGATAGTGGTATCTCCCCTCGATCTCATAATAAATAGGGTGTCTAAAAATGAAGTGCTTGTCAATCTCCATCTCCTGGAGGGTGCAAAGATGACAAACCTAGTCCCCACGTGGAATATGATGATCAATCTCAACCCACAACTGGTGTGAGCATACCCTCAACTAGCCAAGGGGAAACCTCAAGCCATGAGACCAATGACATTGGAGATAGTCATGGCAACAAATGACACCATCCACTTCCTGCAAGAAATGCTCAATGTAAAAGACAAGCTTGGGGTTGAGTGGCTGCGAAGGAGAGGTCCAAGTGACATGGATGTACTACCTATAGATATTTTCTCGCGTGCACTTCAAGATGACTATAAAGCGTGGTTTAGCGAATTATACCAAGAATTTCCTAAAAATATCACACTTCAATTTAAAGGTATTGAATCGAATCAGCAAATTGATTAAGAATGTATCCCTTTCAAATGCAAATCATGCCATGAATATGGTTACTTAGATAGGGATTACAAAAGGCTATGAAACAAGCAAATGTGGAAAAATAGGAGGCAACAAGATACAGGAAGCATAAGAGCTTTTAGAAATGGAAGATTAAAAATGGCTACAAAAGCTAAAAGCAAAAAAGTAGATGGCCTATAGAAAATAAAACAAGACCAACAAATAATAATTTTCATGTTTTGGGAGATGGGGAGGGTGTCCCAAAACCGCAACATGAACAAAAAGTGTTAGGTCAATATGACGAAACATTATTGGAGGGCTATGTATGCTTTCAAAAAGGATATTAATAGAATTTTAGAAGAACCAATTACATATAGAAAGGAGGAAAAGGAGAGTGAGAAGCATAGGATAGAGGCTAAGGAGGATGCGACTATGCGTAAATCTTAAAGGATTCCTAGCTATAAAGGCATGAGAATTCTGAGGAAGTTGGTTCAAGTACAAGTGCAAAGAATACTTCAAATGCATGCCAAAGTAAGAGAGGCAAAATAACATGCACAACAAAATTCAAAAGGAGACGATGGTAGATGTAGCAGCAGGCTCTCAACCCCAACTTGAGAATACTTTAAGGAGGGAAAAGAAGCTACAATCCAAGAAATGAAGATCCTTTCGAGTAACATCCAGGGGTCGAATGCTCCCACGAATAACAGATTGTGAAGCGAGTCATTTGTCATGAATTCATTAATATTGTTTTATTACACGAGACCAAGTTGGAGTTGGTGCTGGAAAGAAGGTAGTTTGATGATTTTGAGCCAATCAAATGTGATAGGAATAGAAATGGATGGTCAATGGGGCTCTGGTGATCCTCTAGAATTCTAATTTTATGTTGTGGATTCTACTATATTCATCTAGGAGTTGGATTACATGCATAGTTACCAAATTCAGCTGGATCTGGCCAAATCTGGTACGATGCAAATTATTGGTTGGTTCCAGATTAATCTAATTCGATTTGGGCTGATCTTAATAGAAAAATAAAAATATTAAAAACGAAACAAGAAACCCTTAAAATGCAGTTAAAATTGATGTGAACCCTAAAAAATGTGGTTAGAACTAACGCAAACCCTAAAAAACGCAGTCAGAACTGACGCAAACCCTAAAAAGTATTATAGATGGCACAAAAGCTAAACAAAGCACTGCGGGTTCAATCTTTGCAAGTTGGAGTCCACTGTCTACACAAATTAACATTTTTGGTAAGAGATTGATGCAGCGATTGACAACAATCGCAAACCACAAGTAGAACAGTGGAGTCGTAGACGACCACGAAAAACAGTAGAGTCACAAACGTCAATGGCAAACAGCAGTGTCGCAGACATTAGCGCAGAGGTAGGTCAATTTCATTTTTTGAGTTTCATTTATTTAAGACAAGATCGAAGGTCCTTTTTTATTTTGTGACAACACGAAGATCATTTTGTTGTTATTTTGTTATTTCCGTGACAAACTGAAGGTCCTTTGTTATTTTTTAATTTGCAATAGGCTCATCCATGGTTTTGAAATGAAGGTCACCATCACACAACACATGCATTAAGTTAATAAAATTATTATTTTTATTTTATAAGATTATTAATTGTATTTAGGTAATAACTTGTAATATTTAATTTATAATAAATTTATTTCGTGTATGATTTTTTTAATTTTTATATTTTTTTTAAATTTTAATTTTATTAAATATTGCAAATAAATTGTTTGTGTAATATCTAATAAAATTAAAATTAATAATAAAATGATATATTTTTACGTATTTTTATAATTGCTTATAGTTTTATAATTTTAGTTTAAATAGGTTATTTAGTTAAATTAAAAATATATTTTTATAGTTTATACTTGTTAAAGTTTAGATTTTTTTGTTTAGATCTTTTTTAATTTTAATTTTATATTATATATTACAAAAAAAAATTGTATACATAATGAAATATGTGATTTAGATTAATTTAAATTGTTTAAATATTTTTTAAATGTGTTAAAAAAATGTTTATAATACTTTTGCAAGGCTAAAAAGGACAATCTATCATCTGGGAAGTCGTCCACTTGAGATGAAATACATTATCCAACGAGACGCTAATCCCAAAATGAAATGCACTCTTTGTGACTCAAATATCACAAAGACTATAACAAATATTCAGTACCATTATATTAGAGGATCAGATGTGAAGCTTTGCCCAATAGTGATAGAAAACATGGAATATGTACCATTTGTAAGTCAAATTGAAGTAAATATGAAATGAAGACACTGGCATCAACGTCTGAATCCTCAAAGAAAGCTAAAATTCAATGCAATATTACAAAGATTGTAATGTCCGCAACTAGGACAATTTTCTGAATATTGGAATTATTTAAAAACCTAGCCAAATAAGTAAAATTTTGATTTTTGTAGCAGCAAACCCTAGCTGCCAAAACACCACCAAAAATAGCTCAAAATTAGCTCAAAAATATATCAAACCCTAAGCAACCATTAGCTGATCCAAACAAGCAATTGTGGCCCTTCAAAATAGGAATTAATCCTCCAAACCCTAGGTGCCCCAAACTGAAATAATGAATGAAAAATTGCAGTTGATCTACTATGCAAAAAACTTTACAAACCCTCAATAAATTGCACAAATATTATTGAAATGAAAGGCAGAATTTTAAAGAACTTTTATGAATGTATTTGAGGCCAAAAAACCCCCAAAACCCAATCGCCCTAGCTGAAATATTATAGAAAAATTACATAATTAATCCAAGACAAATTTGACCCTCAAACAAGGTCCAAACCTCCTCCAAAACAAGTCGCCACTATGCATAAAATTAGAACAAATTCTAGAAATGTCTTTCGGGCATATAATCACCTAAAAGCATGAGAATACAACCACCAAGCAAGTCGTCCACTCCCAAAAGCAAGTCATCCCACTTGAAAATAGCAAAAATGGTGTTTAAAACACCCTTGTGGGAATTGTTAACTCAATGGCAACCTCTGTGCAAAGCTACCCCAATGAATAAAGAGGGTTTGTGTCCTCTAACTCTTTGCTTGAAGGGTTTCGTCTTCAAAACAAATGGCTTAAGCATTTTGGTGTTAAAAGACCAAGATTTGAATATCAAACATAGCATAAACCTCTCCAAAGAATTCCTCTTTTGCCTTTATAGCCCTCCAAGTGTGGCGCCTAAAAAAAGAAGGGAGGGTAACTTTAATAATTAAAAGACATTTTTTTTATGATCTTTTTTAAATCACTTAAACCTCCATGACCCTTAAAGGTCCCCCCTTTAAGTGAAATAAGAAACATAAAGTAATTTTCAAAAAGGTACTTTTCACATATATTCAATCAAAAACACTTAATACTCTTTCCCTTCTTACTTGTCCCTTAGCCCCCGAAAATTAATTAAGGCCAAGGGTCTTCAATGATGTCCCTATCAAAAGAGGGACATGACAATTCTCCCTGCCCAAAATTGCTTGTCCTCAACAATAGAAGTAACCAAAGTGCTATCTCCACCATGGGCTTTGTGCAAAACTCGAACCTAGGCCCTTTCCAATGAAAAGGCCCCTCTTGATGAAGCCTTCTACTGTTGTAGATGAAGTTCCCTTGTTGTTAATGTAAGCTGGAAATGAAAAAACAGCAGTACCATATCTTTTTTCCTCTTGTCATTGAGCCCAAGTATTCCAAAAATACCCATAAGATGATGAAAACAAGAAAAACTTCAGAATTGGCATCACAATGGTGGCTGAAAAAATGCAATCCAGCAAAGCGATCTTCAAGTATTAGAGCCTTGACTGCCCTTATATCAACACCTACACAAGAAGCAAACACATTAGTCCAAAAAAAAATCTTCCCTTTCACTTTTGTATCTTTGGAAATGCCTTCTTTATGGGGTATGGCTGCAAACTCCTCATTGCTAGGCATGGTACAGCCCCTAGCATCCTCCTTAGCAGCCCTCAAAATGATTTTTCTTCCTAACAACCTGTTGCCCCAAGTGTATTATGTCTTATTCAACTCATAACAACTGCATATATCCTTGATTCCACCCCTAAAACTCTCAATTTCGAACCTCCCAAGGGCTGGAAACTCGCATGTGGGAGTGATAATTCCATCCTTGGTCCACATACTCACTTGCCTTCTTTCCTTGGAGTGAACCAACTCTTTAAGAAACCTGAACCATTTGTTATGTGAGCTGATTTGGCCTCTAACAGCCCTGCAAATCTTCAATGGAGCTAACCAATCCATCACCAATTTGGCCTCCAACAAACCCTTAATGTCTACGCCACATAAAGAAAACATTATGGACCCAAACAATAAGCAAAAGAAATCAGAACTGGGAAATGTCAAAGAGCTGCCCCTTATATACATTTTGACGATCCTAGGAGTACATGTTAAATCCCACAAATATTGGGGTTGCATACTTTGGGGAAGTGGTGCATCAATTGGACCTTTGTCACCAAGGAAAGACCCACACTTTCTTGCAAGTTCAAACTTTATAGGGTGCTGTACATTACTCTTTTTCACCTTGTTTCATGGACATATACTCAACCGAAGTTGTTCATTTGCCATTTCACTAATACCAACACCAAGTGTCCTCTTGATTTCAGACCTTGCGGTGCATTTATCTAGCTGAGTTAACACTTTGTTCATCATATTTTCAGAATATATACTTCGCTGAATTGACATAAAAAATTGTGATGTCCCCAAATTGGGACAATAATGCAAAAGAGGGGTTTCCCAAGAAACCCTAAGATAAATTTGTTAATATACTGAAATTTGTCCCGCAGAATCAGCAAACCCTAGTGCCAATCAAGATGCAAAATATATCCTCCTCAATGCTTAATTCAAACACCAACCCTAGGTGCCAAAGAACCAAATGCTAAATGCTAATTTCCAGTCACTAATCAATTCAGATTTTACTTTCATAAACATGCCAAATTAATATCAATTTATTCCCAATAAAGGCTTGTAATGAAATACCTCTTTAGCTGCTCCTTGTGAGATGAGTTTATCACTTATTTTTGTTCCCTTCAAGTCTGATTTTATATGAACCCACAACAACCTAATTACTTGCTCCAAACACCTTGAAACCCTTGCAAAACACTTCAAAAAATACACTAAAAATACTATCAAAAATTGTGGCCTTGAACGCCCCTTGTTAGATGCTCACATCCACTTCCAAACCTCTCTAATCAAATCGTTACCCCCAAAATGTTAGCAGCAGTAATTATTGATGATTATGCAATTCCCAAACCCTCATAATTTGCCAAACAAGCCGGAATTGATTATCAAAATATGCATAAATTATGGGGATCAAATTGCCAAGTTTTAAGGTCAAATAGCACCCTACAATATCCACAAAAATTCCTCAAAGTGAATCGCTCCACTTGAAAAATATTAGAATTAATATTCAGATTTATTAGGCTCTAAATAGCCCCCACAATTGCAAGAAATTTTCAGAATATTATAATGATAATTTTCAAAATTATTATTATAAACCTAGGGCATAATTTTAACTACTTAATGGCCTCACAACCCTTCAAAGTAATTTGCCTAGCTCTAGGAAGTCCACATAAATTACCACAACCCCTAGAAGCGCGTTTGCAAGTGTAGAACAGCCCTTAGTGGGGTCTTCCAAGCCTCTAGCCAATTCGCCACCCTCTTGACTTGCAAAATTACAATTACCAAGCCTTCAAGGTGCTCACCAATTTTTCAGACAAGGTGGTTTTATAAAACACCTTTGTAGATCCAATTGCATGCAATCATGCAAATCTGAAGCGCAAATACAACCTTTGAATAGAGTTGGCTTATATGGAAGAATGGAGGTTTTCGTCCCCAAACTCCTTATGCACTTTAAGGGTTTCGTCCTCAAATCACTTGTTCAAACTTGACATACTTGAGCATAAGATTCGATATCCAAATGAGCATGATAATCAAATGAGTCTTCCCTTTCCTTTTATATTCCTCCAAATGTGACGCCCAAAATAGACAGGTAGAGTTTACCTTTTCCTTTTTTCAAAAAGATATATTACAAGCTTCCTTATAAAAGCACTTTTAAGCCTAAGTGATCATGACCCTTAAAAAGGTCCCAAAATTAGATCATAAAGTGTTTTTCCATAAAATGCTCTTGAAGCTCACTAATGCTCCCCTTTTTGCCTCTAAATTCCTTATAGCCCTTGGGAACGAAAAGGCTAGAGGTCTCTTCCCAAGACTAGTTCAAAAAGGGAGACATTACAAAAACTCGAAAATTTTCTGAGTGCATTTGCAACCTCTTTCCAATGCAAATTTCAGAATTTCTTATCCTCCTTACATATGGAATTTCAATCCTTCTCAACACTAATTTCAAGCATATATTTTCAAAATTGGTAGGGCTTAGAGAAAAAGGGATTAAATAATTTTCTTCATACCTTGGTAGCAAACTAGAATGGTCTCCTTTCAACAAACCCTTGATCACTCTAACATGCATTAGAAACTAGCTCATGCAAATACAAATTTGAAAGTTTTTTACATAACTTAGAGGATGTCCTATGCCCCATTCATCAATTTTTTTGTAAGGGTAACCTTTTCCCACTTTTTCTCCGCTCAACACGCCATGTATGTGACCCATTTCCTTCATGAGAGTTGGTTGTTCCAACTCAGAAAAAACAACTTGTCTTGCTGCCCCTACCGGAATCCTTCCATGAATTATGCTCTCCATCCTCTTGGATGTTGGCCCCTTGGGTGCCCTATCATGGAAACCATGTAGAATCACTTCTTTTCCATTTGCATCAAACTTGAGCTCCATTTTTCGGTAATTTTGGGTCTACTCTCCAAGAGAGTGCAACCATTGTATACCAAGCACTAGGTTGGTCTTCCCAATACCAACCACATGAAAATCATCCTCAATGAGATGTGTTTCCATCATGATGCTCAACTTGGGGACTTTAGTGGTACATGTTGTCAACCTGGAGTTGCACCCTGAAACGAAAACGTGTTGAAATAGTTAATCCTCTCTCGAGTTGAAACAATGAGATCTCACGAGGGTGGGTGCCTCAATAGTGAGAAGAATCTCCAGAGAAGGCTGGTTCTTGTAAGATGTATTAATACGGATCTCTACTCTGTGCTGTGAATCTACCATGACAAAAAGAGAAAGAAACTTGAAAGGGAAATCCTACCTAATGAAGCAATACACCAAAATGTTGATCCACTCTACTTGGGACCTTGAACACTGAATCAAACAAGAGAAAAGGAAGGCCTTTGATTTCAATTGATCACTATGCATAAGTATTTCATGAGAAGGTTCGATCCAATGACAAAAATGTGAGAGAAAACAATAGAGAGAGGTCTGATACAAGACACTTTGCAGCAACCTAACATCCACTTACAACTTCAGCAAAAGACATATAAAACACTGAACATGACCTGCATAACATGATGAGCTAACAACTAGGTACAAATCAGAATTTGAGAAGGGAAAGAAATCTACCACATATGCAAATTGTTGAATGAATGTACACTATGCCAGCACTTGAAATCTGAAAATACAGTCATTCTATTGATTGAAGAGATTACACAACTCACTAATGGCAGAGTCTGGTCTTACTAAGAAAGGGATAGATTTTACAAGGCTGAAAAACCATTAATATAGAAAATTACAAAGAGCCAAGAGATTGGTGTTGGAAATAGGAGAGGAAGTTAACTCTTCATTAGCCCAAGTCCAAATTGCATTGCATGGATCTTCCAAATTTGTCTTTCCTTGGCTTATACCTGGCTGTCTTGCATGAAGAATCCTTGACGTTGAAAAAAAGAAGAAGACAAGCTTTGGATGCATGACACCTATGAATAGATGTCTTGACTTGAAAACTAGTCAACTTCAAAACAAGAGTAGTCAAATTCACTCGAACTGCTGGAACGTTTGAAAGTCTCCCCTTTGCATGAAATCAATGCAAATGTCAAATTAAGAATTGCATTTGAACCACCGGAACGTTTCGAGCTTTGAGACAAACGAGAGTGCGTGCATGGAATTTCTGGTTGTTTG
Organism: Torreya grandis; assembly: GCA_037957365.1. Lineage (NCBI taxonomy): Eukaryota > Viridiplantae > Streptophyta > Pinopsida > Cupressales > Taxaceae > Torreya > Torreya grandis. The sequence continues at coordinate 1,234,497 of JARHVA010001814.1, forward strand.
AAACATTCAACGCTTTGCCCGTTCATCATGCAAGACAACTCTATTTTCAAAACTGAAGCATGCTTGTTTTTTTAAACGCATTCACTTCGTTAGAGTCACTCATGTTAGTCTGTGCATGATCTTTGTTCATCTTCCCTTTGTCTTTATTTTGTGTTTGTTTTATTCGTTGTTCATGCTTATGTCCATGTTCAGTTCTGCTTCAGTCGTGTTTGTATTTTCTCTGGCTTTTCCCGTGTTCTGCTTTAATTCAGAAATCGGACTTTATTTTAGCTTTCGTCCTTCGAACAAATTGTCCAAAGGACTCTCTGTCTCTTCTCTTTCACGGGCTTGGCATTTCCTTTTCTCTTTTTTGGCTTTGGCTTATGCCCTTGTCTTTTCTATCGAGCTTTTGTCCTCCCAAATTCCTTCGGACTAATTCGTTTGCATGCCAATTTTTCCAAATTTATTCTTTTAGGCTCTTAGGTCTTGCCCTTTGGTTTTCTTCGGGCTTTTGTTAACTTCATATTCCCGCGGATTTCCTGTTTGACAATTATTCCAAAGGATTTCCTTAAAAAAATTCTTTTCCTTCTTTGCCTTTGTTTTTTTAATTTCTATCGGGCTTTTTTCCCGTGTTCATCCTCCGTCGGACATTTTCCTTAAATTCCTTTGGACTTTTTGTCCGAAGGTATTCCTTCGGACAAATAGTCTGAAGAAAATTATTTTCCATTTGAAGTGTCCCTTGCTTTTATGAAGGTGCCCTCCGCAAGGGCTTCTACTTCCCAACATTGCCCTTCCGGCTTTTTGATTTGCCCTATTAGTCCCCTGGGTACCTTCTGCAAGGGCAAGGTTCTTCTAAAAGTGCCCTTCGAAAGAATTGTAAAGGTCCACTTTGCCGACCAAGTGCCCTCCGCAAGGGCTTTTTGTCCTCAAAAGTGCCTTTCGAAACTTTTGAAAGGGTCCTGCCACCGACCAAGTGCCCTCCGCAAGGGCTTTTTTGCCTTCAAAAGTGGCTTTTGGAAGAATTGTAGGGCACCCAGGTTTTTTGAAGGGCACCCGGGCTTTTTGAAACTGTCCTTCGGAACTTTTGTCTTGACTTGAAAACCATAAAGTGAACCAGCCCGAAGGGTTACATACCCTTCGGGACTTTTGAATTGGACCTTCCCGAAGGGCAGGTGCCCTTCGGGTCTTCTCAACTGTGCTTTTCCCCTTTCTTTCGGACAAAAAGTCCGAAGAAAATAAGCTTTGAACGACTACCACTTAGTCATTTTTTCGGACTTTTACACAGTCCTTTGAGAGCTCTTTCTCTCAGACAGAATGTCCAAAGAAATAGTCCACCTCTTATAGCCCGAAAAAAATCCTTGCAAGACAAAATAAATAAACTTACAGCGTGTATGTCTTGACTATATTTGCACATTTGGCTGTAAATGCTCATTTAAGGACCCCAAAACTGATTCACAAGACAAACTTGGCACCATAGCAAAGTTCCGGAGTGTAGGGGTGACAATTTGCCCTGTGGGGGACAAAATTGTCAACAGTACAAGGGATGGTGATGCCATCCGCCACAGTCACTCAAAAACCACTAAACTCAATAGATTGCAACCCATGCAAAGCAACCAATTTCTTATCAATGAAATTATGAGTTGCTCCACTATCAATGAGAATAGTGGCATCCTTACCTTTTAAACTACCTTTTACATGAAATGGATAGTATATAGGGGTCCCCAATAAGGAAGTAAAGGTGTCATCCAAGTATTCTCCTCCAAGGATCTTCAAGTGCTCTTCATCATAGGTGGTTGCCCCTTCTTCATCCTCAACTTCTTCATCCAAATGCATCTCAATGAGATGCACTTGACCCTTCCTACGAAAATGGTGACCCAATGTCCAAGGGTCTTTACAATCAAAGCACAACTTCTTCTTAATTCGTTTTTTGTCTCAAAATTCCCTCTTGGCAACTCTATTTGCTGCCCCAAAACCCGTTGGTTTGGCCTACCAAACTGGCCCAAACCATGCTGATTGGGCCTATCAAATTGTCCCAAAGGACCTGATCTTGGTGGTCCAAAAGTGTTGCCCCTTAGCTGCTCCCATTTATTGTCTTTTGGCTGTCCATAAGGCTTGAAAGAGTTAATTTTTTTGTAAATTAAATGGCAGAATATTACCTTGTGGTGTCGAGGAATCAAGATCAAGGGCCTTTTGAATGTCTCCTTGGAGAGTAGAAAGGTCAAAAGCCTTGACCAAACACCTGATAGAATCAACCAATTCCTCCATGAAAAGAACCACCACCCTGCTCTCTGAAACATCTATTACCATGACTAAAAGCCTCCGAAATTCAGTCACATACTCCTCCACAGTGTCCTTTTGTTTTAATTGTGCCAACTCTCTAAAATGTAGCTCTAGATCAACCCTATCAAATCTTTCAATAATCCTCTGTCTGAATTCTTCATAAGATGAAATGAGTTGGTGCCCTTGAGTGACCAAACCATAATACTACAATTCATGGGCAGCCCCTTCCCAGTGCAAGGTAGCAAACTAAATGGCCTCTTTTTCTATCATAAGCCTTAGAGAAAAGTATGCATCCACCTTTTGGATCCAAGCCTTAGTTGAACTTTTGGGGGAACCATCAAAATTTGAGAGTGAGAGCTTTTCCAACGCATGGTGGAGTCCTCCTTGGCTACCCTTGTGCTTTTGACCAGCCCTATTGCCACCCATTTGGCCATGCTTCCATGAAGTGAAAGCTGAAAAATCCATTTGATCCCTAGAAGGAATTGGATGTCATGTATTCATCATAACCTCTCAACAAAGTGTTCCTCAATGTGGATTGTACTTCCTCGTCCGAAATGACCACTTCTTGCAAAAAAGTAGGTTGGTTAGGCCTATGTGGAGCTCCTCCAACCCCTTTATAACGTTGATCCATGAGGTTGTGACTTCCAAAAGCACTACCATCCCCATTGGATGGTTTGTCACCCCTTATCTCCATGGTATGGACAAATTCCATCATCATAGCAGTCATTTGTTCTTGGGCCTGTATGTCCCTGTCAAGCCTTTGTTCTTCTTTGTTTTCTACCTCATCTCTTTGTTAATCCAAGTAAGACATATTTTCTATTTGGGGAATTTCTTCCACTTTTTTCTTACTCATGTAATATCTTACCTCTTCGTCACCCTCTTGCATGTATCACTTTGAAACCCAATGGCTAGCCAAGATTTGGCTCTGATACCACTGTAATGTCCCCAAATAGGACAATTTTTTGAATATTGAAATTATTTGAAAACCCTAGCCAAATGAGTAAAATTCTCATTTTTATAGCAGCAAATCCTAGCTGCCAAAACACCTCAAAAAATAGTTCAAAATTAGCTCAAAAATATATCAAACCCTAAGCAACCATTCGCTGATCTAAACAAGCAATTGTGGCCCTTCAAAAGAGGAATTAATTCTCCAAACCCTAGGTGCCCCAAACTAAATAATGAATGAAAAATTGTAGCTGATCTACCAAGCAACAAACTTCACAAACCCTCAATAAATTGCACAAATATTATTGAAATGAAAGGCGGAATTTTAGAAAAAAAATTGAATGTATTTAAGGCCAAAAAGCCCCCAAAACCCAATCGTCCAAGCTAGAATATTATAGAAAACATATATAATTAATCCAAGACAAATTTGACCCTCAAACAAGGTCCAAACCTCCTCCAAGGCAAGTTGCCACTATGCAAAAAATTAGAATAAATTTCAGAAATATCATTAGGGCATAAAATCACTCAAAAGCATGAGAATTCAACCACCAAGCAAGTCGCCCACTCCCAAAACCAAGTCGCCCCACTTGAAATTAGCAAAAATGGTGTTTAAAACACCCTTGTGGGAATTGTTAACTCAATGGAAACCTCTATGCAAAGCTACCCCAATGAATAAAGAGGGTTTGCATCCTCTAACTCTTTGCTTGAAGGCTTTCGTCTTCAAAGCAAATGGCTTAAGCATTTTCGTTCTAAAAGACCAAAATTTGAATATCAAATATAGCCTCAACCTCTCCAAATGATTCCTCCTTTGCCTTTATTGCCTTCCAAGTGTGGCACCCAAAAAAGGAAGGGAGGGTAACTCAAATAATTAAAAGACCTTTTTCTTATGATTTTTTTAAATCACTTAAACCTTCATAACCTTTAAAGGTCCCCTCTTTAAGTAAAATAATAAACATAAAGTAATTTCCAAAAAGGTACCTTTTACATATATTCAATCAAAAACACTTAATACTCTTTCCCTTCTTACTTGTCCCTTAGTCTCGCGAATTAATTAAGGCTAAGGGTCTTCAATGATGTCCCTATCACAAGAGGAACATGACACAGATTGTCTCCTTTACTAGCTCAATGTCTTCCCCAATGTTTACTAGGTAAACCACAGTAGATATCAAATGTCCCAACCTTCTTTGAAAGTTATGTGGAAGCCGCAAGAAAAACATCAGACAAATAGGTTGGTGGGTTGATTTTTTTATGCAAATGTCATCCCCTTCAATGTTATTTGAAATCCACATACAAAATCAATGGTAGATGGGGTCGCCAATTTTGGAAAAAGGTACACAATGCCATTTTTTGGAAACCTAAGAATTGTTTTGCTAGAAGTGACATTCATATCTCATGAGCTAGATAAAATGAAAATGCACTAGAGCTAATCAGGTTGCATTGTAGTAAGTGACGAGTGCTCTGATACAAAGTGAAGCCCCCCCCAATATATTGACTCAATGCCCTAAAGGTTCTATGTTTATCAAATTCATTGATACAAGCAATGATGTGAAGACTGCAAATTTCATTTTCAAATACATTGAATCCGTCATTTTGAATATTGCAAAAGAACATGGCCAAGTTTTATTGATAATGCAGCAAATTGTGAAGCAGCAAGTGAACTTCTTATGGACAGGTTTCCTCATTTGTTTTGGATTCCATGTGCAACTCGTGTTTTGGATCTTTTGCTTGTTTATCTTGCAAAGTTGGAATGGGTAAATAGTGTTGTGAGAGAAGGGAAACAAATTTCTAAAATTATACTTAATCACCGCTTGACCTTGAGCTTGTATTGCTCATTTGCAAAGCATGAACTTCTCTCTCCAACTGAAATAAGATTTGCATCTAATTTTATCACTATACAAAGGGAGGTGGAGGAGAGAACAACATTGAGAAAAAATTGTGGTTAGTGAAGAATGGACACAATCTAAGCTTTCTAAGGAAAGCCTTGCAAAGGACATTGAAAGAATTATCTTAGATAGTTCATTTTGAGAAGGCGTCGAGAAGACGTGTTTGAGCCACTTGTCCAATTGTTGAGATTGGCTAATGGCACGAAATCTTGTATTCGTTGAGTATGAAGGCATGTCGCAAGCAAAAAAACAAATAAAAAGTACTAGCAGGTGATGAAGTTCAATATATTTGGAACATTGTGGACATCTGATGGAATATATTTGGAACAGGTTGCTATTTAAATCCTAAGTTAATAGGCGTGGATAATGACTTAGACGAGGTAAATAATGGTATACTAGCAACAATAGACTGGTTGGTTTGTGATAAAAATGAAAAGGCTAAGGTGAGAAGGCAGTTGACTGTGTTTAAGAACCAAGAAGGCATGTTTTCCTGCAAGGAAGCACAAGAAGACATTGGCAGTATGGATCCCCATTTATGATGGCAGACTTATAGATCTACTACAGAGTTACAAAAGCTTGCCATGCATGTCCACAGCCAATGTGCTAGTGTTTTTGCATACGAAATAAATTGGAGTACACATGATTTGATCCATACTAACAAGAGAAACTAATTAGGAGCCAAAAAGCTCTCAGATCTTTTGTTTGTCCACAACAATTTAAGATTGCTTGAACACAATCTTGTAAAATAAGATGACAACCCTCACCTTGGAAAACCATCCTTCGAAGGAGATCAGAAAAATATTGATAGTGTTGATGCGATGGATAGAGGATCAGATGATGGTGGTAGTGCTAGTTTTGATTTTGAAGCAAGGTTTGATGTTGCAAATGTTTGAAACTTAAGTTTCATATCAATTTTGAGCTTAGGCTCTAAAGTTTAAACTATGGATATTTTGATATATTTTAATGTAAATCAAATTTTAAACTCTAATAAGGCATTTCTCAATTTTGCAAGTGTTAAATTTCTGCTCATTATTTGGTAGACTGAAATATTTTTGCATATTGTGTGTGTGTGTGTGTCTATTACAAATCGGATATTTTTGAACTTTTTCAAGAATTCCGGATTTTTTTCCCTCCCCAACGGATTCAAATTTCCGAACTTGGTAACTATGAATACATGTCAAGGGTAGAGCAAGACTTATTGTTTGAGCTTTGTTCTAGCCAACATTTATGGAAAAAGAGGTGCAATTCAATGTAAAATTGTTGGGATCAGTTGGAGTCCTATGAACTTATCAAGAGTGTTATAAGTGGGTAATTGTGGTAGGTTTTAATCGAATCATGCTTCTTTATAAAAGCATAAAAGCAATCCCTTTTAGTCTCAAGATAGTATTGGTTTTCATCTTTTTCTTTCTCACTTGTGCCTATGGGACATTGAACCCTTCTATAGGAGGTTTACATTAAGTAACAAGAGAAAAGGTATGGAGTTTATAGCAGATAGGTTGGACATAATTTTTGGAAGCTCAAGTTGATTAGATCAGATTCTATTTTGAAGTTTGACTCTCTTTAGGAAGGGGGGTTAAAAACACTTGCAGAATCAAACTATTGATTGAGGAGGATGTTCCTCCTCATGATGGACCTTTCTAGTTTAAGAAATTGTGGTTGGCTCGCTCTAATTTTGATATGATGATAGAGGATTGATGGCAAAATATCCCAAGGAAGCCTAGATCCGAAAACATCTTGTTTAAAACAAGAAAGTATTGAAATCAACTTTTAAGGTTTCAAACAAACAAATTTTTTAAAATGTTTTTGATTATAAGATTATCTTTGTGAATAGAATGTGAGCTATCCGAGATCACATATGTGAGAAAACTCTTTGGGCTGAAGAATGATTTTGAATTGGTGAAGCTTAGGGATCAAATGCATGTATTTCATTTCTTACACTTGTCCAAGTTGCGACCCCAGCCATTAGGAAAGCCCCATAAGATCACACCACATTTCGCCACCCCTATTGTGTGCTTACACAATGGTCACATTTGGCTACATACAATTCTACCAACCTAGGGAATTCTCCATATCACAAACAAAACCGTGCAAGTCCATCACTCCATTCCCTTTGAATCTATGAATGGTAAAATCCCATGCATTCACCTCTACGTACCAAAAAAAAGGGTTTCCCCTACCCAAATGGAAGTTGGCTCAAAGAAGAGGTGGTGATGACAGGTTTAAGGAGATTTACAAAAGGGATGATATTTTTTGGAAGCAAAATTCTAGGGTGAAATGGCTTCAATAAGATGACAGAAATAGTGATTATTTTCATCGAGCTAAAATTGTGCACAAACAATGGAATGGGATTAAGAGGTTGTAAGCCCCTAATAGTGTTGTCATTGAGGTTTATGAAGATATCAGTCGAGAGAAATCGTAGATTAAATTTTATATACAAGATCCTCAATGCAAGGGGTACTAGGACCTCCAAGAATAAAGCCTAGAAATGGAACATGAGCATGCGACTCTAACACCAACTGGAGTCGGCATGGTGGCAGATTCTAAACAAGTATTCACATAGACGTAATGAAGACATCTTGCTTAAAGAACAAGACTGAGCTAGGAATTTACTAAGCAACAGCAATATGATATATGAGAGAGAAAGATAGGCTCCATACAAAGCTTTGCCCTCTCTTATTTTGCCGCCTCCTTTCCTAAACAAAAAGACTCTAATACAAGGGTTCCAAAATTCCAAGTACCGCGCATCTGTGGAAAATCCAAATTGACTAGTCGCCATATGTCACTTTAAATTTTTAAAATGTTAAGGATACTAAAATGAAATATAACATACACATGATGAGCACTAAAGGTAAAAACATAAAGGTGCTCATCACATACAAAATCGCATGACATATATGCCCTTCTCATATTGCATATTTGCATTCATTAACTTATGTGAATTCCCAACTAGTCACTGAAAATTAACACATATGCACAGCCACACTCACTATTTCACATACCGTGGGTAACAAAAAAAAACCTGTACCAATATCCACATGACCAATCCCCCACCAGCATAACAGGAAAATTCATGACACCAGCATGAGTGGTTTTCATCTCCCTGTGACAGCTGTATCAGTTAACTTCATTGTCTTAATTTATTCATCTAATCATCCATTCCATCCAAAGAAGATTGTGTCTTCCATACGGACTGGAACCTCCTTGCCAATTATCCAGGTGGCAGCTCTAAACCTATGGTCAAGGTCAACACCAAAACCAATATCGTACTCAGTTGAGGCCTATACAGTTTCCATACCAATATTTCCACTGGCACATGCTAGGTATCCTCGGACTCAACATTGTCTCCTTATCTAGTGAACATAGCCACCCATATGACCAACCATTGCTTCTTGATGCAGCTTATCTGTAACCAACAGAAGAGGAAGAGTCACATGTGGATGAGCAACCATTCATCGTCTATAATGGGTCCTTTCCTTCTACATTACCGGTTACATATGTGCATACATAAAATGACTTAAATAGAGAAAAAAGACAATCATTCATCTACTTTGAGAGTGTCATTTACCAAAGTTTCAGGTTAATCAAACTCTGTTACAGTTCTACATACATCTTTTAGATTTATGGATGAATGTTATCTTTGTTTCTGATTTCCTCTTGATAATTTGTTTTCGTGCACATCCAAATTCTAGCGATTTAGAGTGTTGTTCAACCAGGAAGCAAGACCGGCCTTGTGACTAACTAATTCATAAAGATCCTTCGTGTAGAAGGTCTTCCCATGATAAATTACTTAATCATCACCATAGAATGGGTCAACTACAGCTTAAATGATATAGAATGTCCCTTTGACAAATTGTCTTTTTGTTAGTTGGCCGTGTCAGTATCGTTCAGCTGGTTCTGTCACTATTTTGTTAAAAGCCATTGATAAGGCAGCCCCTAGGTTTATGCTAAGTTGTCCAAACTATTCCAATCGTAATATTAATCAAGATAGGTTTAATTACCACCATGCTCTTATGTATAGAATTTTTCTAATGACATAGAGGCCACTTTCAGGCATTTCCACTACAGGTGTTTGTGCATCTCTCAAATTGATCACTGTACTCCTAAGTATTAACAATGATAGCGTATTAAAAAGCATAAGATTATTACCAAGCACAATTGTGCAAATCCAGCCATAGCCACGATGCACAACCATGCCATATAATAGGACATAGATACTACCCAAAACTACCTAACAATAATTATTGTTCAGTCAAGCATCTCAAATCAAAATTTCTTAAAATGAGGTGTAAATACCAGAGTACAAACATCATTGCAACCCAGCTTTAACCAGTCAGAAAATGTACACAGAAATGGATCGGTACTCTTAGATTCAGCCTCAACAGAAAATCAGCAACTAACAGCAGACAGATTTTTCAAAATGAAGGTAAAAAGCAAAAATTCAACATAATGTGGCAGGACAATCCGAAATTTATAATAACATTGCCCGCAGAATTTAAAATCAGACTTTTAACATAGACACCACCATCTTAACATCTTTAAAATAGGTTTCTACTCTCTTTGGCAATCTGACTCTCATAATTCAGTTGTAGAGAAAAATCAATGTAAAGATAGTGAATTATGGCAGAAAATCTGCACATTTCAGCAGGATGCAGCAGAAATTTGGATTTGCATTAGTGTGAGTCATAAATTAGCACAATAATATGTTCAACAATTGAAAAAATGATCATTTATCGCATCCACTCCCTCAATACACCATACAATTGGCCATCTCCCACTCCCTCCCCCTCTTAAGCAGGTCACGCCTGATACTTTCACCAAACAAAACTGTAACAGCAAAAAATACGAAAAAGTTAAGAGCATTAATAGAGGAACTTGGACATAATGATCAAATGGCCCTGGTACAAGATATATCTGTACATGTATTTTTTTTTTTGGGGGGGGGGGGGGGTCATATCCTCAAGTCAAACTCATATCCCACCTTATGCAATAGCAGTTGACATGCTGACATCATTCTTATGGTCTGTCAATGTCATTGGTGACACTAGATTCCTCAAGTCATCTTTTTTTTCTTTATTAACACAACTTCCTCACAGCGGCTCTGACTAGAGGCATATCATATGTTGTTGTTGGAGAGCTCTTAATCTGTACTCTCCAAAAATGTGAATGTAAGTTTCAAGTAAATGTATGTAATCAATATGGCTTCCTTAATCATATTTAGCTTTCTTAAACACTCAAATTTTGAGGTCTCCCTTTATCGTTCTAGATTCCATTATTCGTTAAATGTTTTATTTACAAAAGTATTATTTTCTGTATTCGTGTGTTTCCAGGCCATACTACATTACCTATATGATTTTAAAACTGGTTCACTTCCATGAGATAAACTTTCATAATTGTTTGGAAGTTCATAAACAAGTGTTATTTTAATCCTCTCAGGACTCTAAAGACTAACAATGACGGTAAATTATTGCACGTAACAAAGATGGTATAAGGCATCATTAGCTTGACATGAATGACTCACTCCTATCAATGTTTAATTGTTTGTATTCAAAATTCAGTTTTCTAACATATTGACAAAGACAAGTGAAATTGATGATCCTTATAAATAAATATTAATAATCAAAATACTCGCACAGTTCTGAATCGGAATCATTTCATCAAAGGAGGACTGTTGCAGGATTAAGTATTGAAATATACCTGACCCAAGAGGAGCTCCGCTAAGACGCAACCCATTGACCATATGTCAATTGCACTAGTATACTCTGTAGCTCCAAATATAAGTTCTGGAGCCCTGTAGTACCGCGAACATATGTACGAAATATTAGGTTCTCCTTTCACCTAATAAATAAGGTATTCCAGGCCGTGAGTGACATGCAATAAAATTCATGCATCTAGAAAATCACAATGGTCAAAAACACCATGAAAATTAAGGAAGCTGGGAAAGAATACTAACCAACATTTTGGCACTACCAAAATCACAAAGCTTCAACTGATGAGTATGTGGATTGACCTGCATATTGTAACAGAAACCATACTCTGATCTTTCTGACAATAAAATTCCAATTAAGCAGTTAATTTAAAACTTACAAGAAATGATCAATGCCTCATAAAAAAGTTTTTTTTACCAAGAGATTCTGTGGCTTTATATCACGATGAGAAACACCAATCCCATGAATGTAAGCCAGAGCACGGCAGATCTGAAACCAATATGTTGAAATGAGAGAACATTACAACCAAGTACCCTAAGAAAGTCATATACTATGATTAGCCGAGGTAAGACCACTGGCAGAAACACTCCAGGTAAAAGGGAGACAATGTACCTGGTAAGTATATAATTTCACAAATATCAATGGTGTGTGTTGGTTTATCCTGTTAAAGTGTTTTGCAATAGAATACACAGTCTCTGGGACATACTCCAGCACGAGGTTCAGATAAAGTTCATCTTTTTCAGTCGTAGAAAAAAAGCAATGCTTGAGTTGAACTACGTTAGGATGGTCAAGCATGCGCATAATTTCCAATTCTCGGTTTTTGTATCTCTTATCCTGTAGCACCTTCTTTATCGCAATGATTTCGGCAGTTTCTAAGCATTTGGCCTGCAGTGAAGGACAGTCATGTTTAACAACAAATTGCTTGCATAACCATACGTCCCAGAGAACATTTACAAAATACTTCTTGGAACAATGGATACTTAACGTAGTTAATGAAGGAAACCTTGCTAGAGAGTACCTTATGGTCAATTACCATAGTGCCCATGCTTAGAAAAAACAAAGGAAAAATGGCATAATTAATTAGGGGAAATATTGGCTCGTGCAACTAAAAAGGGAAATTAAAATGACATGTATAAATATATTTCTGGAACTCTTATCTTGCAATATACAATATTGCATATAGATTTTACTACAAAATCAGACCATTTCATCTCACAAAATGAATGAATAATAAGTAGAAACGCAAATGTCTTCTTACTAAGCAGAGGAAAAGCTAACAGCAGATTCGATGTTTAATGCTTTATGAGATGACTTTCTGTTTGAGACAAGCCTGAACCACAGAAATACAGACTACATGCATCAAAATGCAAATAGTTCAGAGTTCAAGGGATGATTCAAATTCATCTTAATTATAGGAATGGCTAATAAGTTTCACGGTATAGAAAAATGATTCTTTATATAAAACAAATAATGAAATACCCATCTTTCCACTTGCAATTCCACTGTTTCTGCTGTTATGTCAATAACTTGCATTGAATATAATAATTTGCAGCCAAAAATATAAAAGAACGGAAGATCAAGTGTGCGTCTTATCCCTCTGGTGAACCCCCAAACTGGCACCTAAAAGAGAGGGGATGAACTATATTTACATTTACCTGAAATACAATACCAAATGAGCCAGTGCCCACTACACGTTCTGCCATGTAGCTGATAGTCTGTAAAGATTAGCCCCAGGAAAACTGCAAATCAGTATTGATATTCATGTGTGCTACCATTAAAACACAGCAATAGAAATCAGAACATAGAAAATTATAGTTTCAACCAAGGGAAAAATGATCCTCATAAATTCTGCCTTTAACATCAAAGGAGCTCTTCCTCTCGGCATTCATTCCTATTTACTCAAATATAAACAAAGTTTGGCATATACTTCATTGAACTATTCTGGCCATTTTATATCATAACTAGCTTCCTGTTGTTGAAGAAGTAATAGTGACATATAGATTTACTCTAGAAGATGCTGGCCTGAGTTTCATATACCTGCATCAGAAAAAAGCAACATTGTTACCACAGAAATCTAATCGAAATAAAGGGAAGTTTAATGAGAGGATAGCTGCACTAACCTGCTTTGGTTGCCCATTTCGGCCTCCAATGGTGGTGCTAATTATGTGGCCTGTCTCCGTTCCATTTCCATTGATAACTGCTGCCATTATTTCCTGTACTTAACAAAATACATTTTGTCAATGTCCTGTATCTAACAAAGTACTGTAAGCAATTCCAAAACATTACCCTGAATCTAAACTATGAAAGCATGCCGAATTAGATAAATGCTTCTGTTCTACCAGAAGGAGATGAAATATACAACCAACTCCCTCTCTACCTCCCACTCTAATGTACAAGTTATGGAAGAAAAAAATCCTTTGCCAGAAACATCAGAAACTGATTTTCCGTAAAAATAGTAGTAAGAAATATGTATCAAAGGGTAAATTTGGAAACCAAAGATTTACATATTTTCCACATATGTTGGTTAGGCACTGACAAAGGTGGTGGATCTAGTGAATTTGACCAGATTCAATAATAATATGAGCCTTGGGTGATAATTATTAAGACCTAACTTATTAATATCAATTTTTTTAACTTATGCCTCTCCAAGCAAGGACCTTTATTTATTATTTTGCAGAAATGCATCTTATATTACTTTAGGGAACAAAAAAATATATCAATATAACAACAGGTATACAAGGGCAGTCTCTTCGTAAGAAATCTAGAAAAGCTAAAATTTGCTCCTGTGCATCAAGAGGCAAGGCCCAACTTCTTATACACTTAAATTTAATTGACCAGCATATTCAACTATTGGTTAAACATCCTCAAATACCCTACACTAACAGGGGAAGGGTCCTCATGAAAGGTAGTCTTGCATGTTAATTTCCACAGGAATCCAACAGCATTCAACCAAATTGCATGCCATACAGTTTACAGCTGTCCCTGATCATCCAAGTGTCCCAAAGGAGAGATCTTTTCATAGAAAGAAGGGTAGTGAATAAATAAATTAATTAAGCAAGCCATGCCCAAAAAAGTCTTGGCAGATGGGCATTTGAAACATGACCAATGGCTTCACCTCTACCACAGCCTGCAGACTGTGCGCATACCACCAATGTTTTGAAAGCTTGTCTTGACCACTAAGCCTTGGAGAAGCATTAACCACCCTAAAACTTTATTCTTAAAGAAGATTGTTTTTCAAATGGACTGAAACCTCCTTTATCGGTGCACCTCAGGGTCCCTCACCCCCAACTTCTTTTTAATGGTGGAGAAAGATCGGCCCTACACCTCACTAATTCATAAAGGTCATTTCTCATATAGTTATAGACAGCCTATTTTACGAGAAGAAGAAAAATGCTATTTTCTAAGCTTGTCTCTATTTCATAGGCAGTCTGTTGTAAAGTTATCTATAAATATACATGATAGCAACACAGCTTATATACTAATAACCATGATTCTCAATCATTAACATGAACAATCATAGGTCTAACACCCACAATACTGCTGATCCTCAATTTGGTCCGTGACTTTCAGAACTTTGGTCTTCACAGCTCTAATCTTCAACTCAAAGTCATGGTATTACTTTTACGTCTTTCAAGATGCAAATGTTTCTTCTTAATGTCATAACTCACACATGGGTCTTGCATCATTTAACATATTCGAGAATGTTGCTGGCATTTTATAACAGTCAACAAAATAGCATGTAATATCTTACTCTTTAGAAATCATGACCATGGCCAGCGGCGTGCTCAGTTTTTTTACTGCATCAAAAACCGCTCTCTTTCATTATAAATGTCGCTTTGTCTTCTTGTGGTTGACCCTCTTTCAATTTTCAGCCTACATCATAGCTGCATGGAATAGCCCGTAGCCAAACACTGAAAACTGTATATATTATAACACCAACTATCACCTGTAGCATATAATCCCCTCCATGGTGTACAAAGGAAAATCACGCTGAGAACCATTCCTATCTATTATAAAGCCACTTTAGCCCCCTTTAACATTCGGTCTCCATCAACTTATCAATTAGCTTGTTTATATGAGTTGCCCATACAAGGAAACAGTTATGCATAACAATGAACTATCATAGTGATTAGTCTCCCTTGTATTCCCTTTCCATGCTGCAATCTATCTTCTAGAAATTGGCCCTCCTAGAAATATTGTTTATGTAACTTGGAAATATAAGATTCATATAACTCACCAATATTTTAATGCACATAGTGCAACCCCTTCTCACGACTCATGGGATACTTTTTCTCATGTTGGGCAAGTCACATGGTCTTCATATTCTTAACAATCTTCCTTGCTTCCCCGATTCCAACAGATTTACTTATTTTCTCATATTGCCAGAGTGGCGGATTGTGATCTTGCCAACAGATCTTCGATTCCCCACATTCAAGGTTTTTCTTATCTTCCATCATCTACACCTTGCTGTTCATATTATTTTTTCTTTCATTCTCCACAAATACTTGCTATCCTCCTCCAACTTTCCCCATGCGCCCCCTAATATTCACCAAACCACAATCCACTTTGATGCTTGGTGTGCCATTAATTATGTAGCCGACCTTTCCCAACTTTTGACCAATTACTAATCCCTTTCTATCATCAAAACCAAGAACAAGTTTTTATCTCATGTCCTCTTGTAGGCATCCCTCGACTCTTTACCCCACATGGCGCATCATTCTAGTTCACCCCATCATCATGGGCTTTACCGATGACCCTCCTTCCATACCCTCCACAAAGAGATTATCATTGTCTCCTTTGACAAGACGAAACATGAGTTTCTTGCATCAATGAGTTGAGCTTCTTCATGCCCTTCATCATTCTCCTAAGACCTTTTGTCATACCCTTCTCCCAAGAAAAACTCATTTCAAACATCGACCACCATACTTGGGCTTTCCTATGCCAGACCTCTTTCTGATATTTTCTATTAACCTACCATCCAAACCACCCCCTCCTCATTGTCTTTTAATCTCTATTGGTAATGTTAACAAGGATAACCAGATGTTGTAGATTAACTTGCCTTCCATATGGGCAAGATGCTTAATGAGATCATTTGCTAGGGGTTCCCCCCTCTTGATCACAATACATCATACATCCCATCCATAAGTTGGTGGATATTTCAAACCGAATTAACTACATCACTCTTACGATTGGACATACATTTCCTGAGCTGCAATTTTGGACATGAAGCTTTCTTTGCATTTGGTGAGAAGTAATCTCATATAGAAGGGACACACATGCTTCAAGAGAGAATTCTGGACTACTGACCAAATATTTAGTCTTTTGGTTATTATTGAGGATGTTGTTAACGGTCTTCCAAAGTGTGTTGTTGTGTAGAATTCACGAAGGCCTTTGACTTGGTTGAGACACCCACTTTTCCATATGTTGTGTTGGCCCCACAATATTTTTTTAAGGAGTGTCAGTGTCAGTGTCAAGCATCAGAGCACGAGTCACTCTGAAACACCAAAGACATTCGACCAGAGCATTGGAGATGGGTTGCAAGGAGTCGAGGACCATTGGGAGAACCAGATGGCAATTTTGTTGAGATCATCAAGTTAGCTAGAAGTGTGAATGGCCGAATTTGTAGCTGGTTTCCTTGATTAGTGACATGTACACTCCTATATATTGATGTGTTCCCCTCATTTCGAAGGCCACTCACATTTGTATGAGAACCCATAACTATATGTTATGATTGTGAGCCTTGAGGCCAACTTTGTTATGCTAATGGTGTTAATAATATAAAATAAGATCTGTTTACCTCTTCATTGAGTAGTGGTGTGTACTTGGATGGTTGTATATGTGTTCCCCCATACATGATTAGTTTAGATGTTGCTCATCATATGTTATAGTTGATTCATATAGAATGAACCTCTTGTGTTGCTTAGTTAATATAAGGACTTGGTGATACTCTTGCAGTTTGGGTGAGCACTCCTTTTGGGAGTGATAAGCCAACACTTAGAGACTAAAATTGTCTTGGATATTGAATGGTGCAGTCGTGGAGTGAAAATACCCAACATTTTGGTTCCGTTGTCAAGACCCTTCTCATTGTTTAGCTGAGAAGTCTTGGTGATATAGGATGAAGAACCGCTCAATAAAAGTTGGGCTGGCTTTACAAAGTGGCACTCAATTTTGCTCTAGATGAGTCATCACATGAATAACAGAAACCAAGGAAGTAGTTGGACAAGCATATTTACAATTTTTTTGTATGAGGTATCATTTATGGAGTTTCTAGTGAAGTTGTAGAAGTGGTTGACGGTGTACTTAGTCAAGAGAGGTCGGAGGCTCCAACACCTAGTGGACTGAACACGACATAACCTTGGGATCTTGGCCATCGCTAATGAAGTGTAGATGCACATGGTAGACATTTTTTTGCATGGCACCTTCATTAACACCCTACTCGAAATTCCCAGCCCCAATTTATTCCTACCAATAGGAGGCAAAAGAGCAATTTTTGCATAAGAAGCGTGGAGTCTTCATTACACAGATCTCATTGATAATCAAGAAGTTTATGGTGGACAAGGAACTGAAAAGCTCCCCATGGCAGGTTAAAACCCTCGTGCAATGGAACAATGGGAAGGTAAGAGCGGGTAAGTTGGAAGAATGAAGGGTTTGGATGTCCTTGAAGAGATGGAGTACAAGGTGCAAAGGCAGGTCCAATAAGAGGTAGTGATGCCTACAAAGATACCTGTTGGCCCAAGAGCTACCTTTGGCCAAAAGAAGCTCTTGTGGCCAAGGGGAGCTAATTCAATAGGGTGTTAAGAGACCCTGCAAGAGAGGAGGGAGGCATAGATGAGTGTTCCCAAGCATGAGTGGCACACAAGAGGAGATGGAAGATACAACATGTTGTTGAATTGGACATCATAGCACGATCTGTGAGTGGAAGACGAATTAGGACCCCATAAAATCTCAGAGAACATAAGTGACAAACACTCGAAAATAGAGTTAGAACCTTACCATACTATAGGCATCATTGTGCACGTGTTGTTTAGATACAAGGAGCTAGAGAGCAGGATAGTAGTGCTTAGGCAAGAAGCAAGATGAATAAGTTGGGTGAGACAAATATATAAAGGAGAATCATCATGTGCACGTTTGCACCAAGAATTAGTTGAGCAAGTATGAGAAAAACAACCAAGGATAAGTGGCACAATGAGCAAGAGTAGACACAATTTGCCCCTCCACCACCACACTCCCACCAAGAAATACCATCTTTTATGAGTCGTTGTTTAACATGTAGAAGTATTATAGGATGAAGGACGCTAAAGAACATAACCAAAAATGTGAAACCATTAGGCATAGTGAGGAATTCATCACCCCTGTGCATAAGGCAATCCAATTGACCCCAACCATTTCTATAATGGTATTGCAAATATGATCCAATCAAGACGTCCATGAATTTCATGGCCTTGAAATGGGCCTTATGGGAGTGGTTCCAATATCAAAAGATGAAGCAACAAAATATAATTGCGCTAAAGGAGATCAAGCTACAAGCAACCAAGAGTGTGTGGGAGTACAACTCTTGGTTCAAGGATTTGTTGGTGCGATTATCATATGAGAGCAATCTAGACAAATCGTGAGTGCTTCATAGGGGGGCTTATAGTTTAACTAGCACACATATAGAAGACCCAAGGAAACACTAGAGGCCACTATTTGACCTAGGAAACATGAATGAATACATGGGCATAATCCCATGCACGAAGGTGCAAATAGTATATATGGGCAGAAAATTGAGCAATTTGGTGCCACTAAACCTCTGGATGCATGCAAAGGGCTCTAGTATATGGAATGCTCGACAAAAGGGCACATGAATGATTGCCCACAAAGAAATAAGGCAATGTTGTTCTTTGAAATTTGCAATGATGATGATCATAGGGAAATCAAATTTTTTGTTGCTCCAAAAGACGAATGTGGTCGTGAATGAGCGATGTGTGATCTGAGAAAGCCACACACATGATACAAAACACTACGAATTCCTGGATAAAGTGCGTGAAGGGGGAACTTACACCAAGCCACCATGACAAAAATGAGCCAAGGGTCGCACCGAGGAAGACAAGAAGATCACAGCCCAAGCAAAGAAGGAATTTGTGCATTGGAGTAGCACCGAAGAGACAACTATAGATGTGGTGATGCCAATAAGTATTAGCGCAGGGGGATTTCCATACTACTTTTTGCACCCTCAGAGCCTTGTCACTACTTTTATTGCCTTTGGGGTCTCCACATTTTTTTTCGCACCTCTTGGCCTTCCAATTTGTGAGTTGTGTTGTCAACCTAGAGCTGAGCCCTGATTCGAGGACGTGCGCGAAACGGCCAGTCCTCTATCCGGCTGAAACAATGGGATCTTCTCACGAGGGTGGGTGCCTCAATAGTGAGAAGAACCTCCAGAGAAGGCTGGTTCCTGTATGATGTATCAATGAAGATTCCTACTCTACGCTGCTGACTACCATGGAAAAGGGAGAAAGAAAACTTAAAGGGGAAATCCTACCTAAAAGGGGGTGATACACCAGAATTATGATCCTGCTCAGCTTGGAACCTTGAACACTGAACGAACAAGAGAGAAGGAAGACCTTAGACTTCAATTAATCACTTATGCATAAGTATTTCATGCAGAGGTTCGATCCAATGACTAAAACCTGAGGGAAAATGGTGGAGAGAAATCTGATAAAAGATACTTTGCAGCCGCCTAACATCCACTTACGGTCTCAGCAAAAGACAATAAAGAACACTTTAACATGACCTGCACAAGGACAATATAGCAACTAGGTACGAAACAGAATTTGGGAAGGGAGAAAACTCTACCACTTATGCAAATTGCTGAAGAAATATACACTATGCCATGCTTGAAATCTGAAAGTATAGTCCTTATTGATCGAAGAGGTTACACAACTCACCAATTGCAGAGTCTGGGCTAACCAAGAGAGATTGGATGATTTAAAAAAAGGCTGAAAGCCATTATATAGCAAATTACAAGAGGCCAAAGATAGGCGTATAAACTTGAAGAGAAAGATTTACTTTTGTTAACTCCAAGCTTTACTTGGCCTTAAAATAAAATATATTTTTCCTTTGTCCTTGCATGAAGCCTATTCGTTTGATGAAGCGAACTTATCTTTGTTATGAACCGCCCCACCTCCTTTTGCATGGAAATCTTCTAGTGGATGCGGCATTTGATTAATTAGTCAACTCTAAATATGGACTAGTCAACTCCTCGCTCGAACTCGCAACTCTTGTTGAAGCCAGATTTAGTCCTTCGGATGCATGCGTTGAATGAAGACGAACAGGTCTTTAATGATCAGTCAACTGAAATTTTGACCGTTTATTCGAAAATAGCTCCGATGTTCGAAAATAGCTCCAACGTTTGCATGTATTTCGTTCTAATTTTAATCGTGTTTATTTCCGGCAGGATTCCATATTCAATTCTTTGTCGGATTATCTATTTTCTATTCTTTTTTGCACAGTCGGCTTCCATTTATTTCGGATTTCCTGCTATCTCCTTAGTTTCAACGGTTACTTCTTGCAGGAAAAAATTGACGGCCTGCAGGACGTCACCGGAAACTGTCATATTTCTTTTGGCGATATTTCTTCGGGCTTATTTCTACGCTCTGTCGACTCTTTTGTATTGGTTGTTGAGTCATATTCTTGCGGTTTATTCTCTTCGGGCTATTTGTCCGAATTCCTTCGCTTTGTATCTTGCGGCCCTTTTGTTTTGTCTAGGCCTCCATGGACACTTGCGAATTTCTTCGGACTTTTTGTCCAAAGGAATTCCTTCGAACAAAAAGTCTGAAAGAATTCATTTTCTTTGGCTTAGCTTTATCTTGTCTTTTTCTCTTGGCTTTGTCTTCGGACTTGTCTCCTGCCTTTTCCGAATTCCTTCGGACTTTTTGTCCGAAGGATTCCAATTGTTTTTTGCCTTTGCTTTTTGATGTGCCCTTGGTCTTGCTTATATGTTGACTTATGCCATTTCCGAATTCTTTCGGACTTTTTGTCCGAAGGAATTCCTTCGGACAAAAAGTCCGAAGGATTCTTTCTTTGCCTTCGGACTTTTTGATGTGCCCTTCGGCACCCAGTCCAAGTGTCCTCCGGCAGTGCCCTTCGAAAAAATTGGAGGGCACCCGGACTTTTTGCAAAAGCCTGTGATTTTGGTCTTCCACCCGCCTGAAGGGTAGGTGCCCTTCGGGATTGTTGTAAGTGTCCCTTCCGAAGGGTACCCTGCCCTTCGGAACTCTTGAAACTGTCTTTTCCTTGTCTTTTGCAACTTTTCGAATTTCTTCTAAGTGCTTTACAAATTTGACTGAGTCCGTAGAAAATTGCCTGCCTGAGTGAGTCCGTAGAAACTTCTCCCTGAGTGAGTCCGTAGAAAATTCCCTGACTGAGTGAATCCGTAGAAACTCTTCCTGACTGAGTGAGTCCGTAGAAAATTGCCTTCCTGAGTGAGTCCGTAGAAACTCTTCCTGAGTGAGTCCGTAGATTTTTTCTGAGTGAGTCCGTAGATTTTCTCTGAGTGAGTCCGTAGAAACTCTTCCTGAGTGAGTCCGTAGACTTTCTCTGAGTGAGTCCGTAGAAACTCTTCCTGAGTGAGTCCATAGATTTTCTCTAAGTGAGTCCTTAGAATCAGCAAAGGAAAACAATGAATTCTTCCTTCCTTGACTAGAGACGAGAACTTTCCAAGTGGCAAGAAAAATCTGACTCGTGGAAGATTTGTCAACATTCTGGCGACTCAGCTGGGAAGCATGCTTGCTATGCTTGAGGACCCAGGGCATGTATAGACGTTATTTGAATTCCCAAATGGTGAACCTGATCTCTGATCGAAAACCTGCTCTGATCATTGCCGTAATAACCTCCTTCAAAATAAGAAGGGAAACACACGAAAGCGGAAAACTAACTAAAAGCAAATGTGCAAACAAGCACTTATTGAACAAAACGGAAGCAAACTACTGTGTTTTTACAGCACTTGGAGGAAAGCAAAGAATAATTAAATATGTACATGGAACTTTGCTCTTTAATAGCAATGTTTCAAATGTATCCCATTTGCTGGGATTGGAAGCTCTTCGCCATCCATCTTAGCAAGTTGGAAGGCGTTGTGGGATTTGCAGCTGGAGATTGTATATGGGCCACTCCAAAGTGAATTAAACTTTGTGTGCCTTCCTGGTTTGGCCCGATTCTCATCCCACTTAAAGACCAAATCTCCTTCATTGAAGCTTCGTGAGGAAGCTCCTTTGTCAAATGTCCTTTTCACCTGTGCCTGATGACTTTCCATGGCTAGCATGGCTTGATTTCTTGTCTCTTCCAGCTCCATAAGTTTTGCATACCTGATCTCCATAGGCTCGTTTTCTAACAGTTCAAGTTGATGCATTAATTTTAAGGCGGGAAACTCGAGAGAGATCAGTAACCTTGCTTCCCTACCATAGACCAACTTGTAGGGAGAGTTGGCTATTGACCTTTTGTAGGTAATCCTATCAGCCCATAGTGTTGACTTCAGCTTGAGGTACCATGATCTCTGATTGTCTTCAATGGTCTTTCGTATGATCCTCAATAGGTTCTTGTTTGTAGACTCAGCAAGGCCATTTCCTTGTGGATAATAATTTGATGAAGTGCTGAGATAGATTCCATGTTGGACTACCCATTGGTTGATCCTAGATCCCACAAAAGCCATTGCATTGTCAGAAATAATGGTTGAAGGGACTCCAAACCTAGTGACCAAACCCTCATAGAAATCAAGGACGCTAGTTTCGTTTCCTCCTTTAATGCAACTGCTTCTGTCCAACATGTGAAGTAGTCTGTAGCTATTAGTATCCACTTATGCCCTGAACTAGGAGGGTTGATGAGACCAATAAAGTCTAATCCCCACTGACAAATGGTTGATCCACTGTAATTGGTTGTAGGGGCAGGGCTGCTAGTTTAATTTTTCCTACAAACATAGCGCATTGTTTGCACTTCCTAACCCATGCATGGCAGTCACCAAATATAGTAGGCCAAAAGTACCCACCTCTCATGACCTTGAGTGCTGTAGTTCTGGCAGAAAAGTGTCCACCAAATCCATCATGGAACTCTTCAAGCAACCTTTGAGTATGGCCTGGCTCTACACACCTTAGTAACATTCCATTGATATCCTTCTTGAACAAGACATCGTCAACAAGCAAAAATGGAATTGATTGCAGTCTGAAATACCTTCATCTTGAAGCGCTTAGGTGGGAAGGGTAATGACCTTCCTGAAGATAGCTTACCAGATCATGGAACCAGCTGGAAGGTGAGGTCTGTACAACAGCGACTTCTACATCATTTGACACTAGGACAGCTTCGTTGGTTTCTTGTAAGTCCTAAGCTAGATGCTCACAAAGTCCTTTGCCTCTAACTAGTTTCGTGATCTTAATTTCTATATCATACTCCATCACTTTGGTTATCCAACCAGCACTTTTCTCATTTATATCCTTGTTCAGAAGAAATTCTTTGATGCTTGGATGAGCAACCATTAGAAGTATTTTATTATTAGACAGTAAGTGCCTAAATTTCTTCAGAGATCTTATAACTGCAAGGACGTGTTTTTCAACAAAAGAGTACCTTGTCTCATACTCCTGCAGGCCTTGGCTATAGAAGGCTATTCGCTGCTCCAAGTCTTAATGGTTCTGCTGCATAAGAATACCTGAAATGGTGTCCACATTAGCATACGTATACAGAATGAAATCTTTCTTGAAATCTGGATTCAAGAGCGTAGGGGCACTTGCTATGGCTTTTTTAACATCTTCAAACCCTGTTATTCACTCCTTGGACCAGCTGAAGATCTGATTTTTCTTTAACATGGCTGTAAGTGGCTTAGCTATAGTATCAAAATCTAAAATATATCTCCTTATGAAATTGATCTTTCCAAAGAAACTTTGCAAAGCCTTTTTGCTCTTAGGCAAGGAGAGTACTAGAATAGATTGAATCCTCTCAAAATCTATGTTTAAACCGTGCTTTGAAACAACATGTCCAAGAAGCTTACCTTCATGAACTGAAAATACACACTTTTTGGGATTTAAAGATATCCCAAACTGTCTACACCTTTCAAAAACATGTTGGAGGTGCACCACGTGATCTTTTGCGTCCTTTGAGAATACTGTTATATCATCTCAATAGACAAGCACGAATTTGTTAAGAAGGCCTTGGAAGGCCATATCCATGGCTCTCTGAAAGGTTGCCCCAGCATTGGACGAACCAAACAGCATCTTTCTGTATGCGAACGTTCCCCACTTGGTTGTGAAAGCCGTCTCGAACTGGTCTTCTTCTTTGACCAAAATTTGATTATAGCCACTGTACCCATCTAATAAGGAAAACCTCTCTGAACCTGAAACAAGCTGTAAGATTTGTTCCATTGATGGCAATGGATAGTGGTCTTTAAGCGAGGCCCTGTTTAAGTCACGAAAATCAACACATAATCGAATCTCACCGTTTTTTTGCCGTGCTGGAACGAGGTTCGCCACCCAAGTTGAGTGCTTGATTGGAAATATAATAGCAGACTCTATAAGCTTGTGAAGCTCAACTTTCATTAAAGGCTCAAGTTTTGGATTAATTGGCCTTTGTCTTTGTTGTACTAGCTTAGTTTCGTCTTCTAGCTCAATAGTGTGTTGAGCCAAGCTTGGATCAAACCCTTTGAGATCGCTATACTACCATGCGAATATATCAGCAAAATTTTGGCATAATTCAACGAAATCTTTCTTTTGTAGTGGAGTGCATACCTTGCCCAATTTCAATATCTTACCAGCTGCAATCTCTACATTGGCATAGTGCTCATCTTTTGTAGACAAAGCTGGTTTCTCTTTCCTTAGCTCATCGTCTTCACTGAAAATATTTTCAAGGGTAACCAATCCCTTTGGTAGTTTATTGGTTTTCAGCTGTACAATCTGGTCACCATACTGCTGCAAGCGTTTCCCCTGATTTTTTGGAGAAAATTCAGCTTCTTCCTATAAAAACCTCACAATTTGATCGTCACTTTCAAATACCTGCCAATTTTCCTAGTTATCTGGGACAGAAGGCCTTACGACTATCCTTATATGTGACTGAGAAGCGTCACTTTTAACGTCAGCTGGAATATCAAATTGCGCCCCAACAACAACCAACCTATCAACATGTTTATTTCTATCTCTTGGTATACCCTGAATATTAAAAGCCTGGAAGTCTTCAAGTAAATCCCATACCCTGTGTCTATAAGATTTAAGTAACATGTTCTTGCATACATTTAAGCCCCTTACCTGGTGAACCACCAGTCACTATCTCCAAACACTTGTAGACAGCTTGCTTTCATCTTCCTAGCCCATTGCAAACCGTGGACTAGTGCTTCATATTCAGCAACGTTATTCGAACAGCCAAACTGAAATTTAATGGATGAGAAATACCTTTGTTTCGTAGGAGAAACTAACATTATTCCAGCTCCTGTCCCATGCTTATTTCTTGATCCATCGAAGTATAGCTGCCACAAGCCTTCACTAAACTCGCCCTCTTTGACCATGGCTGGAATTTGCGCATTGTTCTCATGAAGACAATATACACCAAGATCTTCTTCTTCAATCAGCTTGTAGGGATCATACTCATGCAAAGTAGAGGCCCACTCATCAAGAAATAAATCTGGAACTCCATCCAAAGGTGAGTCCTTTTCTACATCACTCATTTGTACTACTTCATCTGAAATAATACAATTTGCATTGACCACACTTGGCGTATAAGGTTCCATGTGAAAACACGCAATAGGTTCTGAATGAATGGTTACCTTTGTGCCATATCTGGTTCTGAACAGCAGGAATGTCCAATCCGCTGATAGGTATCCCCCAATCTTTGAGGTGAAATCTCTTGAAAGGCACATGGCGAAATAAGAAGGTAGATCTTTGATTGAACCCTTTGTGTTACTTGCTGCTCACGAACCAGAGGTATTTGTTGTACTTTGCTAACCTCTACATTCTAATTTTTTGTGACTGTGGAGGCAGCAAGCTGTTCTTTTGCACCTTGAACAATAGTACTAAAAGCATTGGACGTACCTGCCACTGCTTGAGCTTCTCCAACAGCGCTTCTTTTATTTCTCTGATAGGTTAGCGCTGCAACTTGATCATTTGAGGTGTTAGTCTTAACATCTTGAGAAAAAGCAATATGATCATCTAACTGCCAATTTACATTAATAGCATTAGGTTGCCCTTGGGTCGCTCCTTGTGATGCTAGTTCTGTATCTTGATATTGGCTCTCATGAAAAGAGAACTATTGTGTCATCTGTGGCATAGTGTTGTTTGTCTGAATTGAATCCTGATTTTGATGAAAATCATTTAGATTTGAAGGCTGCCACCCTGAATCCTGCACTAAATTGTTCTGAGATGGAGTTGGAACGATGGCCTTTGAAATAGAAAGAGCACTTGGATCAAGTGCAGCATATGGCTTAGCTGGAGTTATAGCCCCTTGTGTTTGATAGGGTGGTCGGTTCTCTCTGAAACCCTGATAAGGAGATCTTTGATCTTTGAAGGGCTGATAGTTGTTATGATTCTGCTATTGATAAGGCCTATTTGACTGGAATTGCTGTCTTTTAAGCTGTACTATTTCATTTCCAAAAGACTGTAACAGACTTTTCAGCTCTCCTATCTCACTAGACTGACTAGTAGAGGCTGCAATTTGACGCTGAGGTGCTGGAATTGGAGCCAATGATGGAACTTGAGGGACATGAAGCGCTGGTGCTGAACCTATCTCCGAAAATATGGGCATTGGAGGCCTTGGAGCAAGCTTTCCTGCCTGAATCAGACTATTCTCTACTCTTATTGCAACGTCATAAGCATCTGGCAAGGTAGTGCCGCCCATGGACTGTATCATCACACTGATATCAGAATTCAGAGCTTTCAAAAAATATAAAAAAGCATACTCTGGTGATGGCCTAATTAGAACCGGTATCCTGTGCCATGTCTTTTGGAATCTGAGATTAAAATCGGACATGAATTCATGAGGAGCTCTCTGTATGGCAGTTAATTGCTCAACCAAAGAGAAGTGGTCAGACTTGTTCTCAAACTATTTGACCAAAGCAGTGCCTAATTCATCCCAAGTAGAGATAGATCTAAGTGGGAGGGTTCTATACCATTGTAATGTTTTTCCTTTGAAAGAAGCAGCTAATAATCTGATAGCGACATTATCTTCAGTTACATTATGAACTAAACAAAGATTAGCAACATCCTGTATATGCTCAACTGGGGTTGTTTGATCTTCTCCTGAGAAGAATGGAATGCTTTTGAGGGCAGATATAGGTATATCATTTCGCTGTGCTAGATTTAGTGGACTCCCCCTATTGAATGGGGCAAATACTTGATTTCTTATGGCCAGACTAAATGGTGGGGATTTCAGTGTCAAGAACAACAGGATGCGGGGGAGCTAAATATTCCCTTTCAGGATATGGACTTGCTCTCCTAGATCTTGCTCTTTTATAAGTCAAAAATTCAAAACGAATACCTTTGTTCGCTGATCTTGTAGTAACTTTTGGCATGAACTGATTGTCTGAACGATGCTATGAATTCTTCTGCTGGCTGCAAATAAATATCAGTAAGGAACTCTTTTTGTGGTCCCACCGAGCATGCCAAAAAAATTTGTCAACCTGGAGCTGCGCCCTGATTCGAGGACGTGCGCAAAACGGCCAGTCCTCTATCCGGCTGAAACAATGGGATCTTCTCACGAGGGTGGGTGCCTCAATAGTGAGAAGAACCTCCAGAGAAGGCTGGTTCCTGTATGATGTATCAATGAAGATTCCTACTCTACGCTGCTGACTACCATGGAAAAGGGAGAAAGAAAACTTAAAGGGGAAATCCTACCTAAAAGGGGGTGATACACCAGAATTATGATCCTGCTCAGCTTGGAACCTTGAACACTGAACGAACAAGAGAGAAGGAAGACCTTAGACTTCAATTAATCACTTATGCATAAGTATTTCATGCAGAGGTTCGATCCAATGACTAAAACCTGAGGGAAAATGGTGGAGAGAGGTCTGATAAAAGATACTTTGCAGCTGCCTAACATCCACTTACGGTCTCAGCAAAAGACAATAAAGAACACTTTAACATGACCTGCACAAGGACAATATAGCAACTAGGTACGAAACAGAATTTGGGAAGGGAGAAAACTCTACCACTTATGCAAATTGCTGAAGAAATATACACTATGCCACGCTTGAAATCTGAAAGTATAGTCCTTATTGATCGAAGAGGTTACACAACTCACCAATTGCAGAGTCTGGGCTAACCAAGAGAGATTGGATGATTTAAAAAAAGGCTGAAAGCCATTATATAGCAAATTACAAGAGGCCAAAGATAGGCGTATAAACTTGAAGAGAAAGATTTACTTTTGTTAACTCCAAGCTTTACTTGGCCTTAAAATAAAATATATTTTTCCTTTGTCCTTGCATGAAGCCTATTCGTTTGATGAAGCGAACTTATCTTTGTTATGAACCGCCCCGCCTCCTTTTGCATGGAAATCTTCTAGTGGATGCGGCATTTGATTAATTAGTCAACTCTAAATATGGACTAGTCAACTCCTCGCTCGAACTCGCAACTCCTGTTGAAGCCGGATTTAGTCCTTCGGATGCATGCGTTGAATGAAGACGAACAGGTCTTTAATGATCAGTCAACTGAAACTTTGACCGTTTATTCGAAAATAGCTCCGATGTTCGAAAATAGCTCCAACGTTTGCATGTATTTCGTTCTAATTTTAATCGTGTCTATTTCCGGCAGGATTCCGTATTCAATTCTTTGTCGGATTATCTATTTTCTATTCTTTTTTGCACAGTCGGCTTCCATTTATTTTGGATTTCCTGCTATCTCCTTAGTTTCAACGGTTACTTCTTGCAGGAAAAAATTGACGGCGTGCAGGGCGTCACCGGAAACTGTCATATTTCTTTTGGCGATATTTCCTCGGGCTTATTTCTACGCTCTGTTGCTCTGTCGGCTATTTTGTATTGGTTGCTGAGTCATATTCTTGCGGTTTATTCTCTTCGGGCTATTTGTCCGAATTCCTTCGCTTTGTATCTTGCGGCCCTTTTGTTTTGTCTAGGCCTCCATGGACACTTCCGAATTTCTTCGGACTTTTTGTCCGAAGAAATTCCTTCGGACAAAAAGTCCGAAAGAATTCATTTTCTTTGGCTTAGCTTTATCTTGTCTTTTTCTCTTGGCTTTGTCTTCGGACTTGTCTCTTGCCTTTTCCGAATTCCTTCGGACTTTTTGTCCAAAGGAATTCCTTCGGACAAAAAGTCCGAAGGATTCCAATTGTTTTTTGCCTTTGCTTTTTGATGTGCCCTTGGTCTTGCTTATATGTTGACTTATGCCATTTCCGAATTCCTTCGGACTTTTTGTCCGAAGGATTCTTTCTTTGCCTTCGGACTTTTTGATGTGCCCTTCGGCAGCCAGTCCAAGTGTCCTTCGGCAATGCCCTTCGGAAAAATTGGAGGGCACCCAAACTTTTTGCAAAACCTGTGATTTTGGTCTTCCACCTGCCCGAAGGGCAGGTGCCCTTCGGGATTGTTGTAAGTGTCCCTTCCAAAGGGTACCCTACCCTTCGGAACTCTTGAAACTGTTTTTTCCTTGTCTTTTGCAACTTTTTCGAATTTCTTCTAAGTGCTTTACAAATTTGACTGAGTCCGTAGAAAATTTGACTGAGTCCGTAGAAAATTCCCTGCGTGAGTGAGTCCGTAGAAACTTCTCCCTGAGTGAGTCCATAGAAAATTCCCTGACTGAGTGAGTCCGTAGAAACTCTTCCTGACTGAGTTAGTCCGTAGAAAATTCCCTGCTTGAGTGAGTCCGTAGAAACTCTTCCTAAGTGAGTCCGTAGATTTTTTCTGAGTGAGTCCGTAGATTTTCTCTGAGTGAGTCCGTAGAAACTCTTCCTGAATGAGTCCATAGATTTTCTCTGAGTGAGTCCTTGAAATCAACAAAGGAAAACAATGAATTCTTCCTTCCTTGACTAGAGACGAGAACTTTCCAAGTGGCAAGAAAAATCTAACTCGTGGAAGATTTGTCAACAAGTTGCATCGTAAGACCTTGGAGAATACAACCAAGCCCTCCTCACAAACGCCCATCCTATATGCTACCTTTTTCTTATGCTTTCACTCCCAACCTTAGCTAGGTGTTTCCTTAGAAAGATAAGGCAATGGTTCAGAGTAGTGTTTTGTCACTTATAGTCAGTTATATACTCGTGGAAAAATTATTAGAGTCTATCTACATGTTTTTCATCCATATTTTACCCTCTCTTGTATTGAAAGTCTCAAACTTGTTTGTCATTGTATCATCTCCATTTATACATTTTTGTACAATTGGGGCAACCCAATTGTTCTCATGTGCATCTTTATTTTTCCCTATTTTCCACCTCCTTTTGGGCACACCAATGTCGGTTTCAAGATTGCATTATTTTCTAAGGTGCAAGTCTAGGAATATCTAAACTTCTTGCTTTCTAGCTTCTCTTCTTTGACGTCTAGGTGTAAGATTTCATGTTAGTCATCTTAAGCACACATTATTGGTCGTCTAAATCCATATGGCGGAAAATCGAAAAAGCCAAAAAAATCAAAAGTCAAGAAATCCAAAAAAAAAATTTAAAAAAAAAAAAAAACAGATAAGGCAATTTCAAAAAGTAAAATACCTTTCAAAAGTCAAAATCACACAAAAAGACGTGATCGTATTATTTGGCACGACCCTATCCCAATTGAAGCTCAAACTCCACAATTGACCTCATGATAGAATTGAGGTTTTCATTGGAGAGTGGTAGGCCCAATAGACTGTAATGTCCCTTTTTGGCGCTTAGCCAATTTGTGTGCAATTAGCCATTTTCAAGTCTTCCGAAGGCTAATTTGTTAGTTAGGGAGAACTCCAACGTTATTGGAGAAGCTTTGGGTCAATCTTGTAGAGCGTTTGTTCATGGTTTTGAGCTCAGATGGTTTGATGGAGCCCTTTGATGCTTTCAGAATCAATTTTCGACCCTTCGAGTGCTCTCCAAACTTCTTAGAGGCGTAGGGTATTTTTAGAAAGTCACCCAATTGCCTCCGATCATCATCCTAAGTCTTCAATATCACTTTGGTATGATCAGAATTGCAAAATTATATCATTTGGGTGCTTTTTTCAGCTTGGGTATATTACTGAGCTATTTAATTAATATTTCACTTAAGTTGTCTAATGTTAGAAATATTAAAATGGACAACTTAGTGTAATAGCTTATTTTAAAGGTATTGAAAAATTATTTCATGTGAACATCTTGGAAAAAGGACTTTATTCACGAGAAATATTATTATTCCTCAAAAGAGTGAAAAGTGCTCCACAGAGTTAATTATTTATTTTATAAAAGGAGTTTTGGAGCAAATAAGGAAAAAATAAAATTGTATTGCTTCAAAAAGTTATAAAAGGAGGTTGAGGGCTCATTGTGGAGGTTGTTGATGAATTGATTTTGTTTATGCATTTTGGCGAGAGCTTGTGCTTTCGGTTCAGCAAACCCTTGGGTTCTTGGTTGATTCGACGAAAACCCATTTCAGCCAACCTCGGTGGATTCATATAGGATTCACAGGGGCACTTTGTTCAAATTTGAAGGATATGGAGCAAAAAGATTTATCATTCTATAGGTTTTGTTACAGGAGGGTTTATTGATAAGTTTGTGAGGATTTGTAAACAAATACAAATTTGTAGTTTGAATGATATTGTTGGCTTCTTGTTTTAAAAATTGTTGGAGGTTAAGGTTACACCCTAAATGCAAGTGCTTGATATAGAGATTTCTTCATTTGTTGGAGGCGTCCTTATTGGGAAATCCATACCTGAGTCCCAGCCTTCATAGTATGCAGCCGCAGCCGCAGCCTCTTGGAGTGCATATAGCAATGACTATATAACAAATATAGCTGCTGCCATTTCCGCAATATGAGCCGCCACTTCACACAAGGGATTTTAGCTAACATTGGGGTCTATACCTTAGCTTGATGATTATGGTACTCTTGGTATGAGGCGCCAACCATATGCTCAATCAATAATGTATTTGATGCAAGGAAATAATATGGTACGTATAAGTTTCATTGAGCTTTTTTGTAACATGTAATATCTGATATAAAACAGCAAGCTGGAGGTTTTCACAATCAAATTTCTTCATTATATTTCTTCCATGCAAACTGTTTGTCATATTGGCTATGAGTTCCTTATATTTGTAAATGCTCGTGTGAGTGATTTATGATACCAAACTGCATACAAACTAATTTGAATCAATACATTGAAACTATCACTAAGAATGGCAAGAATGCAAAGTGTTTAACGGAATGCATGCACATTAGTAAATCAGAAAATTGTGAGAATTCAGTGAAACATCTTAGAGGGGATTTTACAGTGGTATCAGAGCTGGTGATCTTGCCAGCTTGTGTGAAAATTGGTCCATATGCATCCCGGAAAAGGTAATACCAGATATTATTTGAGAAGATACGATAATCCACTAGAAGTCCCTAAGGAGCTTGATCCTTTTTTTGGAGTTGAGAGGGTAGAAGTGAACATGGGTGATAGAGATCATGAGGATCCTAGCACTAGGGATATTCTCGATGATATCACTAGAAAGCAGCGAGAGATGGCACAACTTTTGACCCAATTGATGCAGCAGAATGTGGTAAATATCAATGCCAATCAAAATAATAAGCGTAATAATCATAATGATGGAAACAATGGGAACAACGGTGAAACGAGTAACTTGGGCCACAATGTACATGCTCATAATCACACTAGAACCACTCTGGGTTCCACAGTTAGGCCTCTTATGCCTAATTTCTTAGATCAGCAGGGTGGTGGACAACAGGGTGCAAGAGAGAGTTTTGTAAATTATATGCGTGAGTGGCAGTGTTTGGGTAATGAGTTTCAGGACACCATGTCATTACAGGATTTCTATCAGTTGAAATACAGGAACAGGCCTAGAGGAGACAAAAGGCACAACCAGTAGTTACAGCAGAAGTTGGGTAAGGTGTCCCGTTCACCTTTTGATGGTTCAAGTAAATGCACTACACATGCATGGATACAGAAGTTAGACAACTATCTCAGTTTGTACTTCATGCTTGAGAGGGAGGGCATTTGGTTTGTTGCTTTGCACTTGGAGGGTGATGCACATGATTGGTGGTACCATGGGATGGTTATGCAGGGTCATAGCCTTGTCACTTCATACGTTGATTTTACTCAGAGGTTGATAGACCAATTTGACAAAGCAAAACCCGAATAGTATTTCAAAGAGTTGGCCCAACTCAAACAAAAGGATTCAGTAGATGCTTACACCCCTGATTTTCGGAGGCTTGCAATTATGGTTCCTAATGTTTCAAAGGACAGATTGTCTTATCTCTTCATTGAGGGGTTAGAGGAGCCACTCCGTGGTTGGGTGAAAGCATTAAACCCATCTACTTTGCAAGATGCCATAAAAAGAGCTAGGAACATGGAGTTTTCAGCACCTCCTAAAAACAAATTTTAGAACAAATCATTTTCTTCCTCTAAGAAAGACAATAAGAAAAACTTTCAAAAAGATTGGCCTAAGAGGACAAATTTGGATATAGAGGAAAAAAATGAACTCAAGAGGAAGGAGCTTTGCTTTTCAATCAAAGAACCTTGGGAGCTAGGACACATATGCCTTGGGAAAGGCAAGGTTCATTATATCGAGGTCACTTCTGACTATGAGGAGGTGAAGGCAGATTCTAGCAAGAATAGTGATCAGGGGAAGGCTAATGCAAGAAATAAGGAAAGGACTACAGGAGAACCTATGGGAGGTACTATTGCTTCTCTTTCAGGTACACCTAGATATCACCCTTTCAGGGTGAGAGGAGTCTTTCAAGGACAGCGTGTGACAGTTTTGACTAATAGTGGGGCAACCCACAATTTCATAGATGAAGGCTTGGTGATGAAAAGAGGTCTTCCGGTAGATGATTTTCCAAGGTTTTATGTTATAGTTGCTGATGGGTTCACTATGAACTGCAAGAAGAAGATTTTGTAGTCGAGCATTACCTTGAGTGACCATCAAGTGCCTAATGATTTTTATGTTGTCGGAATTGGGGAGAGTGACATGGTTCTTGGCATTCAGTGGTTGCACTCCCTTGGGAAATATTAGCAAAACTTTCGGACTATGAAGCTCAAATTCAGACATGAGGGCAAAAAGGTTGTTCTTCGAGCAGTGTCAAATGGGGCACCTAGAGTGGTTACTGCAAAGAGGATGGAGGCACTATTCCAACATGGAAAGGTTGCTTGGGCAGCCCAATGTTTGATTTCTTCTAAAATCCCTTTTGATGGAGTTGGTCAGTATCATGTGGATATTCAATCCGTATTGGATAAGCATAGTGTGGTTTTCAGTGAGATTCCTCCTAGAAGACCACCTGACAGGGGTTTTGAGCATGTGATAGAGCATGAGAATGAACAAAGAGCTAAAGAAATCAAGCAAGTATTTGATGAGCTTGATTGTCTTCAAGAGGAATTTGACTTAAGAGGGTTTCCCACAGAAATCAAAAGTTGCATGTGCAAATTTGAATCAACAAGATGGGATTGAACAAGAGTAAAGGTTATGGGATCCGGGAGAAGTTTCAAAACATGAGGTAGAGTGTGGTTTTCAGCCTGTTGAAGATTGGGAAACATATCATGAGGATGTGCCAAGCCTTGTGGTTGGTAATCCTCCAGGGAGACCACCAGATAAAGATTGTGTTAATGAGGTAGAAGATGAAGTTTCTACATGGAATGTGTTGAAACATGGAGACTTCAACATTCCTAACTTTGAGAAGTTTCCAAAAAGTGATTTTGAGCTTGCTGGAATTTTCAGAACAGCAGCTGATAATGCAAGTTAAGAACTTGATTTGCATGAAGAATTGGTAAGTCAAGTGTCTAATCATGATTTCCACTTATTTGACAATCCACTCTTTGGATTGGGAGCTGATTTGACATATGTTAATCCTTCTTTGAAATGGAATATGAAGACACCAACTGCTCCTAGAACCTTAGTTGGTGATGCTTTCATGGTTGAGTTGCAAGAAGAAGTCAAAGATGTCACAATCTTCCATGGAAAGCAGGAGGATGAGTTCAAGATGGATGTAAAATTATATGATCGTTACAAAAATCCTAGTGCCTTGGAGGTGCAGTTTGTTGATTGCACTTGGATGATTTGCATGAGAGGCATTCTTTTTGGGGAAGATGCCTTTAGGTTCACCAGGAGGTCTTCTAATGAAGCACACATGAATAGCAGAGTTGCGCAGCAAAAGCATAGTGGAGTTGTTTCATTCTTTCGAACTCATGATAGAGGTCACCAACAAAGTATGCTGGAAGGTTACAGTGACCAGAGAGATGTTCCTTGGCCAAGGATAGTTCAAATTTTCAGTTTTGACTCTATTGTTTTGTTGCAGATCAGCAACTTCATACTTTTGTTTGCACACATCCATGAAGGTCGGCAAAATATTTCAGTCAAGGAATGGAAGAATTTTCAGTTGGAGGTTGTTTGGGAGTCTTTTCCAGCCACTTCCAGGTTGATTTGGGGCAATTCAATGCTCATCTCTCATGTTCATGTGTGGAGACCTCATTTTTTGCAGCTGCTGTCCTACTTCTAGAGCACTGATTTTGATAAAATCAGGTTATGATCTGCTGTTATTTACCTTGGACAGCCACATGTTGATTTGAGTTGGGGCTCCTATACCTTGGTTGGATGATGGAGAAAGGTTTCAAATGTGGGAGAGTAATATTTCAGCCTTCCTAGCTTCAGATTGGGCATGGAAATTTCAGTGGGATGTCCTGAAACATTCCAAGTGTTTGCCTACTACTTTGTTTATGAGGGTAACACATGTCGGCAGTTTGATGAGGTGTGCATGGTGGAATTGTGTGGTGATGTTAGATCATCCTGACTTGCAATTGCTTGAGGACAAGCAATTTTGGGAAGGGAGGATTGTAATGTCCCTTTTTGGCGCATAGTCAAATTGCGTGCAATTAGCCAATTTCAAGTCTTTCGGAGGCTAATTGGTTAGTTAGGGATAACTCCAAGGTTCTTGGAGAAGCTTTGGGTTAGTCTTGCAGAGCAATTGTTCATGGTTTTGAGCTCATATGGTTTGATGGAGCCCTTTGATGCTTTCGGAATCGAGTTCCGACCCTTTAGGTGCTCTCCATTTTTAGAAAGTCACCCGGTTGCCTCTGATCATCATCCTAAGTCTTCAATATCACTTTGGTATGATCAAAATTGTAAAATTATATCATTTGAGTGCTTTCCGCAACTTGGGTATATTATTGAGCTATTTAATTAGTATTTCACTTAAGTTGTCTAATGTTAGAAATATTAAAATGGACAACTTAGTGTAATCGCTTATTTTAAAGGTGTTTAAAAATTATTTCATGTGGACATCTTGAAAAAAGGACTTTATTCATGAGAAAATATTATTATTCCTCAAAAGAATGAAAAGTGCTCCATAAAGTTTATTATTTATTTTATAAAAGGAGTTTTGAAGCAAATAAGGAAAAAGTAAAATTTTATTGCTTCAAAAAGTTATAAAAAGAGGTTGAGGGCTCATTGTGGAGGTTGTTGATGAATTGATTTTGCTTCTGCATTTTGGAGAGAGCTTGTGATTTTGGTTCAGCAAACCCTAGGACGAAAACCCTTGGGTTCTTGGTTGATTGAACGAAAACCCATTTCAGCCAACCTCGGTGGATTCATACAAGATTCACAGGTGCACTTGGTTCAGATTTGAAGGATTTGGAGCAAAAAGATTTATCATTCTATATGTTTTATTGTCGGAGGGTTAATTGACAAGTTTGTGAGGATTTGTAAACAAATACAAATTTGTAGTTTGAATGATATTGTCGGTTTCTTGTTTTGGAGATTGTTAGAGGTTAGGGTTACACCCTAAATGCAAGTGCTTGATATAGAGATTTCTTCATTTGCTTGAGACATCCCTATTGGGAAATCCATACCTAAGTCGCAGCCTCTTGGAGTGCATATAACAACGAAGATATAACAAATATAGTTGCCACCATTTCTATAGTATGAGCCGCCACTTCACACAAGGGATCTTAGCGAATATTGGGGTCTATACCTCGGTTTGATGATTATGGTACTTTTGGTATGAGGCGCCAACCATATGCTCAATCAATAATGTATTTGATGCAAGAAAATAATATGGTACATATAAGTTTCATTGAGCTTTTCTGTAATATGTAATATCTGATATAAAACAGCAAGCTGGAGGTTTTCATAATCAGATTTCTTCATTATATTTCTTCCATGCAAACTATTTGTCATATTGCCTATGAGTTCATTATATTTGTAAATGCTCATATATTTATGATACCAAACTGCATACAAACTATTTTGAATCAATACATTGAAACTATCACTGAGAATGGCAAGAATGCAAAGAGTTTGTTGAAATGCTTGCACATTAGTAAATCAAAAAATTGTGAAAATTTGGTGAAATATCTTAAGAGGGGATTTTACATAGACTATGATAGGAGGCTTTTCACATATATCATTATTGCCACTTACTTTCTCACGCAAGTACCTAATCCCCACAATGACCGATGGCTCTGTTTGGGTCCTAAGGAACGGGGAACATGTCGTGGGAACATAGGATCCTTTTACTTTACATACATTTAGCCCTCATGGAATGATCTTTATACTTTAGTTAACCCCAGCTCATGCTTGTTGGGTCAAGTTTTTCTTGGACCATTGATGTAGAAAACCATTAGATTTGTCAAATTGATTCAAGTATGTTATTCCCTGTAAATAATGTGTTTTCACTTCAATGGTGCCCTCTTTTCCCTCCCTCCAATATTTCCCCTTGATAGACAAACTTGTTTCTAAATCTCCCCCATCTTCTATGTATCTTATTCTCCATATCTTGTATACATGTTATGATTGTGACAAGTGTTAGTGTTCAAAGGTTCCCCTTTGAACTTGGCACATTTAATAGAAGTTGCATCTTTGAATTGTTGCAAGATGCTCTCTTATTCATTGGCTTATTTTACTAGGATTTCTCTTAGTTATATCATGACCTTGAGCTTTTCTTCTCCTTTTTGCGAGTTGTCCGGACCTAACTTAGCCCTCCTTTTATGGCTATCCAGCCCCTTTTACCTATTTTATCTTTCCTTAGGACTTCTAGACCAAATTTTGCCTTTATGTCATGGCCATCCAAATTTCTTTCCATTTGCCATTCTTTCTAAGAGTACTACCTACTTCTATTTTTAGACTCCCTGGCATATGCCCGCATTGTTTTTATCCAATTTTTAGCTTTGTATCTTTAGGGTTTTGAAACACAATTTCTATGCCCGCTAGGATCAAGACTAAGGTATTTGCATGCAATCTATTTCAAATGAAAGGTACGTCGAGGTATGTATATATTACTTCCAATTAATTCATTACATCATTTATTTACAACTCTTGCTTTTATCTTTCGTGTTGCTATGTTCCTTTCCCAAAGCACCATCCCATATTACACTATCATGGCATGTGATGAGCTTTGGACGGGGAATATGTGTACACCTATATTTTTCAATACTGACAATTTCTTTTGCAAGACTCATTGACGCATCCTTTTTAGTGAGTGCACATCCTAAGAAGCGCACCGAGATCAGGGTTGGGTCAACTTGTAGTATTTTATGAGAGTCATATGATAACCTATTATACCTGTTTATGCTCATTATCTTGCTCTCCTATCA
The DNA here is from genome assembly GCA_037957365.1 of Torreya grandis. Classification (NCBI taxonomy): domain Eukaryota; kingdom Viridiplantae; phylum Streptophyta; class Pinopsida; order Cupressales; family Taxaceae; genus Torreya; species Torreya grandis. Next base: position 1,272,960 of record JARHVA010001814.1, read on the forward strand.
TTCTAGCCTCCTCTGCAACTCTTTTCCCTGCTTTCCGCCTCTTCTGCCTAGTCCACGCATTTTCCCAACTAACTCGCCCATGTCAAGTTTTGTTTGGTCCATGTATTTTATATTGTATCATCCATTCCAACACAATCATTTTCCTACATGTGGTCCCTTTTCAACTATATTGTCCCCACTCGATATAGTTTCTTACCTTCTATACTAACTTGACATGGCCAACGTAACATTGTTTTCACTTTGTTTTATTATACTATGTCAATTTGGATCGAATTCATCAACATATTCGATAGGTCACTTTTAAGAGTTGGATACGTATATATAGGGCTCCTGAACTTGATCTTTATAATAATCACACACCATTATGCTTTGATTGTGTACAAAAACCTCCTTTTAGTAGGGAGATGAATTAGAATATAGGAGCCTATACTTGTGGAGGTCTATGTTTGTACAAAGTCTTTGGAGTTCATGAGAATGAAGTTGAACAAAAGCAGTACATGTAATCTTTGGACTCCCCAAATAAGGAAACTTAGGTCTTCATCCTTCCTTTTTGATTCTCGCACTACAACATCTCTCATAAAGAGCCACTTGAGCCAAGAGGGAAATTGATGCACCGACAAGTCAACCCAAGGTAAACATCCCTATCCCTTAACTCTTACTTTTATTTGATTTATATGCATATATCAGAGCAATATGATGTGTTCTTCTCCATGCTTAGATTAGCATACGTTTTCTTCGCATGCCAATATATCCTTAGATACCTCTTGGTTATAAACCTTAGTTTAGATACCTCTTGGTCACTGCGAAATGGAATTTCTCTCTTTAGCTTACCTCTTTTACATCTTGGATCTAGGTTGTCTTTGTTTTTTAATTCCTTGCATAGAATCCCTAACTATATCCTCAATCCACCTTTTACAAACAACTCTTGCTTATAGCCTCTACCCCGCTTTGTAGTGTGGCCAATTGTATGTATGCTAGATCTAGTATGGTCTTCTCCATTTTCCTATATTAGAGAATATTTATATTTCTGACCATATTCACCCTACATACAAGAGAAATTAGAGAGTGTATGATATTGAGCTTTTTGTATTGCCTCATTACTCATTGGAAAGGCAAGGAAGATATGTTGTTGCCACTTTTAGCGAGTTTCCCCACGTATTGTGTGGTTTGTTTCCATTCCTTTCTAGTCGTTTATGGTTTGTAAGTATTGTACTCTTTCTAATGCACATTCTACCACTAACACACTCTAAACTTTAAACCCACTACCATTTGATAAATTCACGTAGTTGTAGCATGGGAGAAAAAAATTTGCATTAATTTCCAGCTAGGCAATTTTGTAGAGGAAATTATAGATTAATTGGTGTTAGAGCAGCAAGTTCCTTGTGGCTTGTAGAGATTTTTGTTAACACATAGTAGTTTGTATGTATAAAAAGATCATATGCAAAGTTCTTCAACAAAATGTTGCAAGAATTTGCAATTACAAAGAACAGCGTGTTGACAATTTTGCCCCACAGGGCAAATCGTCACCCTTACCATTCGAAAGTTCGCTCACCATGACCATTTGCCTTGAAAACGAGGTCTTGACCCTTGAAAAATCAAGGATAAGTCACTTTTGTGTAGGTACAGGTGTATTCCCATCAAGGAATGATCATTTCTAGCACTTATAGAGCAATTCGGGTTTACCAAGGTGCATGCCTTATTAGCTTTTATAAGCTGAAGCAGTCGATAAGCCCGATTGGGTCTACAAATGTAATTACGAGTGGATCGGGTTTTGCAAGGTAGTTGTCTTATAGAGTTTTTAAGTAATGGAGCTTGTAAAGCCCGAAAAGGTCTTGGGCAGGTGATTTCTTTCAGAGGGCTTTTTCATTGGCAAGGTGGACTTTTCAAGAGTTTCGAAGGGTTATTAACAAAAACCCCAAAGGGTATGTGCCCTTGCGAGGGGCACTTATGCAGCGAGGTGACCTTTACAATTCTTCCGAAATGTATGTTTTGAGAAGTGACTTTGCGGAGAGCATCTGGGCATTGCGTAGGGACGTTTACAATTTCCCCGAAGGGTATGTGCCCTTGCGAGGGACACTTCAAGCACAAAGAAGACCTTGGCAAAAGTTCTGAAGGACAAAATCAATTTTTCCGAAGGACACCTACCCTTACAAAGGGCACTTGGTCGGTGGCAAGACCCTTTCAAAAGTTTCGAAAGGCACTTTTGAAGACGAACAACCCTTGCAGAGGGTACTTTGCAGCAAAGTGGACCTTTTCCATTCTTCCGAAGGGCACTTCTAGAAGAACCTTACCCTTGCGGAAGGCACCCAGGTGACTAAAAGGACCAAATGTAAAAACCCAAAGGGCATTTTTGGGAAGCAAAAGACCTTGTGGAGGGCACCTTCATAGTGACAAAACCTTTTGTCAAAGCCCGAAGGGCACTTTTGGGAAGCGGAAGCCCTTGCAGAGGGCACCTTCATAAAGCGAAGGACAAAAACAAAGTTCTCGAAAGACACTTGCCCTTCGGGGAAAGACAGCGCAAAGACGGATTTCCTTCAGACTTTTTGTCCAAAGACAAAAAGTCCGAAAGAATTCGGGAGGACAAAAGACCCGATGACCAAAAGCAAAAGGCACAAATGGAAAAGAATTTCCTTCGGACTTTTTGTCCAAAGGGATTCGGGAGGGACAAAAATCTCGATAGAAAAGACAAGGCCACGAGCAAGGAACAAAAGCCCGAAGGCTAAAGCGTGAACAAAGCCAAGACAAATAATAGAATCCGCAGGAAAAGATGGCCTGAAGAATCAAAACACAAATGTTAGACACAGACCCGGATGAAAATACAAGATGAACATGCGCATGAACAATGGCATAAGGGAAGATTCGTGGAAAAGACAAATACAGACGGTGAACATGCCTAAATAGTCCAAGAATACAAGAGCATGCAATAGCCATGAACAGGAATAGACACGTCCAAATTTGACCGTTCTAACACGTCACCTTCAATTCTTAAATAGAGGCTCGCTTTGCATAAGGACTCGAGTAGTGGAACAGTGAAAAGCTTAAACAAAAGAAATTCCATGCACGCACTCTCGTTTGTCTCAAAGCTTGAAACGTTCTGACGATTCAAACATAATTCTTAATTTGGCATTTGCAATGATTTCACGCAAATGGGAGACTTTCAAACATTCCAGCAATTCGAGTGGATTTGACTACTCTTGTTTTGGAGTTGACTGGTTTTCAAGTCAAGACATATATTCCTAGATTTCATGCATCCAAAACTTGTCTTCTTTTTCAACACAAGGAATTTTCATACAAGACAAAATAGACTTTTGAAAAGGTTGATTTGGTTTGAGTTTACTCCCCCTCTATTTTCCAACACCAATCTCTTGACTTTTTGTACTTTTCTATAATAATGGCTTTTCGGCCTTGTAAAAATCCATCCCTCTTGGTAAGACCAGACTCTATCATTGGTGAGTTGTGTAACCTCTTTAATCAATAGGATTGTACTTTCAGATTTTAGGTGCTGACATAGTGTACATTCATTCAGCAATTTGCATATGTGGTAGATTTCTCTCCCTTTCCAAATTTTGATTCGTACCTAGTTGCTAGCTTATCATGTTATGCAAGTCATGTTCAGTGTTTTATGTCTTTTGTTGAAGTTGTAAATGGATGTCAGGTGGCTGCAAAGTGTCTTGTATCAGACCTCTCTCCATAGTTTTCCCTCAAATTTTTGTCATTGGATCAAACCTTCTCATGAAATACTTATGCATAGTGATCAATTGAAATCAAAGGTCTTCATTTTTCCTTGTTTGTTCAGTGTTCAAGGTTCCAAGTAAGGTGGATCAACATTCTTGTGTATCACTGTCATTAGGTAGGATTTCCCCTTCAAGTTTCTTTCTCCCTTTTCCATGGTAGTCCGCAACGCAAAGTAGAGATCCTCATTGATACATCTTACAAGAACCAACCTTCTCTGGAGGTTCTTCTCACCATTGAGGCACCCACCCTCGTGAAAAAATCCTATTGTTTCAATTGGAAAGAGGATTAGCCATTTCAGCGCGTCTTCGATTCAAGGTGCAACTCCAGATTGACAACAGTTTTTGGCACGCCCACTGGGACCACGAAAAAGTTCTTTGCATATTTAAAGAGTTTTCACAGCAACAGAGGATATTCATCTACATCCAATTGCAGAGCTCATAACATCATTTAGGCAATCTGTTCATGCCAAAAGTTACCACAAGATCAACAAGTAAAGGCATTCCTTTTGAATTTGTAACTTATAAAAAAGCAAGGTCTAGGAGGGCAAATCCATATCCTCAAAGAGAATATTTACCTCCCCCTCATCCTATTGTTCTAAACACTGCAATCCCCACTATCCAAATGGCCATTAGAAATCAATTGTTTGCTCCATTCAATAGGGGAAGTCCACTGAATCTAGCACAGTTAGATGACATTCTTATATCTGCCCTCAAAAGTATTCCATTCTTCTCAGAAAAAAATCAAACCCCTATTGAGCATATCCAGGATGTGACTAATCTTTGTTCAGTGCATAATGTTGTTGAGGATAATGTTGCTATAAGATTGCTTGTTGCTTATTTCAAAGGAAAAGTATTACAGTGGCATAGAACCCTCCCACTTAGATCAATTTCCACCTGAGATGAATTGGGTTCAGTGTTAGTCAAGCAATTTGAAGACAAATCTGATCACTTATCTTTAGTTGAGCAATTAACTGCCATACAGAGAGCTCTTCATGAGTTCATGTCCGATTTTAATCTCAGATTCCAAAAGACATGGACCAGGATACTGGTTCTGATTAGGACATCACCTGAATATGCATTTTTGTATTTTTTGAAAGCTTTTAATTCTAACATTAGTGTGATGATACAGTCAATGGGTGGAACTACTTTGACAGATGCTTATGAAGTTGCAATAAAGGCAAAAAATAGTTTGATACAAGCAGGTAAGCTTTCTCTGAGACCTTTAATGCCCATATTTTCAAAAAATAAGTTCTATACCAACCCTTCAAATTTCTCAAATTCCATCCTTGGCTTCAATTCCAACACCTCAAGTTCCTATTGCAGCCCCTACTAGTCAAGCTAGTGAGATAGGAGAGTTGAAAAGTTTGCTACAATCTTTTGAAAATGAAATAGTACAGCTCAAAAGACAGCAATTTCAGTCAAATAGGCCCTATCAACAACAAAATCAGAACAACTATCAGTGCTTCAAAGATCAAAGGTCTCCTTATCAGGGTTTCAGAGAAAATAGACCACCCTATCAAGTACAAGGAGCCATAACTCCAGCTAAGCCATATGCTACTCTTGATCCAAATGCTCCTTCCACTTCAAAAGCCATTGTTCCAATGCCACCTCAAAATAATTTGGTGCAAGATTCAAATTGGCAGACTTCAAATCTCAATGATGCTCAAAACCAAGCCTTTGTATCACAGAACATCATCATGCCACAGATGACACAAAAAGAGTTCTCTTTTCAAGGAGGTCAATATCAAGATACAGGTTTGACATCACAAGGAGACTCATGAAGTTCAAGGGCAGCCTGATGCTATTAATGTAAATTTGCAAGTCGATGATCATATTGTTTTTACTCAGAACGTTAAAACTAACGATTCAAGTGGTCAAGTTGCAGCTATAACCTATCAGAGAACTAAAAAAAGAGTTGTTGATGAAGCCCAAGTGGTAGCAAATACTTCAAGTACTCTTAGTATTGTTGCTAAAAGTACAAAAGAGCAGCTTGCTACCCCCACAGCCCAAAAAAATCAGAATATAAAGGTAAGTAAAGTGCAACAAATACCTCTAATTCGTGAGCAACAAATGCCTCAGAAAGCGCAATCAAAGGTTAGTGCATCTCAGTTAAGTATTGTAGATCAAATGAAGAAGTCTAACATCAGCATTAACATGTGAGATTCTCTTTCAATTTCAGGGCAAAAGGATAAATTCATTCAAAAACTTTCAGCGCTTGAATTGTCTCCAAAACTGGTTGAGAAAGAAGGTGTTGTCTTGACAAATTCTGATCAGCGAACTAAGCAACAAGGACAGCAAGGAGATAAGATGTCAAAAGTGGACAAAACTAAAATAAAATCAAAGAAAACTCCCTTTTATCTTTCTTTGATACTGGGTGATACTTTAGTTTATAATTGTATGGTGGATAGTGGAGCTAACAGTACAGTAATGCCCAAACAGATTGCAAACAAGCTCGGCCTTGTTTATAAGCCAAATACTAAAGGGGTATTGCAATTGAATGGTTCACCAGCAAAGACGATAGGCATTATCAAAGATTTGAAATTGACATTACATGCTTGTCCTAACGTTACTATTCAGCAGGATGTTGTAGTGGTGGACTTGCCTCCTCATTTCGCTATATGCCTTTCAAGGGACTTCACCTCAAAGATTGGGGGATATTTATCAGCTGATTGGACTTATTTGTTGTTCAGAACCAAGTATGGTACAAAGATAACAATTCATTCAGAGCCTATTGCACGTTTTCATATGGAGCCTTATATGCCAAATGTTGTCAATGCAAATTGTATCATCTCAAATGAAATATTACAAACTAGTGATGTAGAAAAGGACTCACCTTTGGATGGAGTTCCAAATTTGTTTTTTGATGAGTGGTCTTCTACCTTGCATGAATATAATCCCTGCAAGCTGATTGAAGAGGAAGGTCTTGGTGTGTATTGTCTTCATGAAAACAATGCACCAATTCTAGCCATGGTCAAAGAAGACGAATCTGATAAAGGCTTGTAACAATTGTACTTTGATGGATCAAGAAATAAGCATGGAACCAGTGCTAGAATGATGTTAATTTCTCCTACAGAACAAAAGTATTTCTCCTCTATTATATTTCAGTTTCGTTGTTCAAACAATGTTGTTGAATATGAAGCACTAGTTCACAGTTTGTCGTGGGCTAGGAAGATGAAAGTCAATTGTTTGCAAGTGTTTGGAGATAGTGAACTTGTAGCCCACCAAATAAGAGGTTTGAATGTATGCAAGTATCTGTTGCTTAAATCTTACAGACACAGAGTTTGGGATTTACTTGAAGATTTTCAGGCTTTTAATATTCAACCAATACCAAGAGATAGGAATAAACGTGTTGATAGATTCGTTGTTGTTGGAACACAATTTAACATTCCACCTGATGTAAAAATTGACAATTTTCAGTCACATATAAAGGTAGTTGTAAGGCCTTATATTCCAAATAACCATGAGAATTCACAGGGGTTTGAAAATGACAATCAAATTGTGAGATTTTTGCAGGAAAAGGCTAAGTTTTCTTTAAAAAATCAGTCGAAACACTTACAGCAGTATGATGATCACATTGTACAACTGAAAACGAATAGGCTACCCAAGGGATTGGTCACTCTTGAAAATATTTTCAGTGAAGCTTATGAGCTAAGGAAAGAGAAATCATCCTTGTCAACAAAGGAAAAGCACTATGCCAATGTAGAGATTGCCGCTAGTAAAATTTTGAAATTGGGCAAGGTATGCACTCCACAAAAGAAAACTTTCATTGATTTATGCACAAGTTTTGCTGATATATTTGCATGACAGTATAGTGATCTCAAAGGCTCTGATCCAAGTTTGGCTCAACACACCATTGAGTTAGAGGAAAAAACTAAACCAGTGAGACAAAGACAGGCCAATCAATCCAAAATTTGAGCCTTTGATGAGAGCTGAGCTTCACAAGCTCATAGAATCAACTATTATATTTCCAATCAAGCACTCAACTTGGTTGGCAAACCTCGTTCCAGTACAAAAAAAGAATGGTGAGATTCATTTGTGTTGATTACTGTGATTTAAACAAGGCTTCGCTTAAAGACCACTATCCATTGCCATCAATGGAACAAATTTTACAGCTTGTTGCAGGTTCAGAGAGGTTTTCCTTGTTGGATGGATATAGTGGTTACAATCAGATTTTGGTCAAAAAAGAGGACCAATTCAAAACAACGTTCACAACTAAGTGGGGGACATTTGTATATAGAAAGATGCCATTCGGTTTGTCTAATGCTGGAGCAACCTTTCAGAGAGCCATGGATATGGCCTTCGAAGGCCTTAACAGGTTTGTGCTTGTTTATTTGGATAATATAACAATGTTTTCAAAAAATGCATATCACATGGTTCATCTCAAGCAAGTTTTCGAAAGGTGTAGGCAATTTGGGATATCTCTAAATCCCCAAAAGTGTGTATTTTCAGTTCATGAAGGTAAGCTTCTTGAACATGTTTCAAAGCATAGTTTAAACAAAGATTTTGAAAGGATTCAATCCATTCTTGCACTCTCCTTGTCTAAGCACAAAAAGGCTTTGCAAAGTTTCTTTGAAAAAATCAACTTTATAAAGAGATACATTTCAGATTTCGCTACTGTAGCGAAACCACTTACAGCTATGCTAAAGAAAAAATCATAACTTCAACTGGTTCAAGAAGGGAGTAAAAGGGTTTGAAGATGTGAAGAAAGCCATAGCAAGTGCTTATACGCATTTAAATCCAAATTTTATGAAAGATTTCATTCTATATACGTATGCTAATGTGGACATCATTTCAAGTATTCTTATGGAGTAGAATCATGAAGATTTGGAGCAACGAATAGCTTTCTACGGCCAAGGCTTGGAGGAATATTAAACAAGGTATTCTTTTGTTGAAAAGCATGTACTTTCAGTTATAAGATCTCTGAAAAATTTAGGCACTTGTCTAATAATAAAATACATCTAATGGTTGCTCATCCAAGCATCAAAGAATTTCTTCTGAACAAAGACAAATGAGAAGATCGTTGGTTGGATAACCAAGGTAATGGAATATGACGTGAAAATTAAGGTTACAACGCTGGTTAGAGGCAAAAGACTTTGTAAGCATCTAGCTCAGGACTTGCAAAAAACTAGTGAAACTGTTTGTGTCAAATGATGAAGAGATTGTTGTTGTTCACACATCACCTTGCAACTGGTTTCATGATTTGGTAAGCTATTTGCAAGATGGTTTTTACCCTTCTCACCTAAGTGCTTCAAAAAAGAAGGTATTTCAAGATTGCAATCAATTTCATTCTTGCTCGTTGATTGTGTTTTGTTCAAAAAAGATATTAATGGAATGTTACCAAGGTGTGAAGAACCAAGCCAAACTCAAAGATTACTTGAAGAATTCCATGATGGACATAGTAGAGGACACTTTTTTGCAAGAACTACAGCACTTAAAATCATGAGAGGTGGGTACTATTGGCCTACTATATTTGGCAATTGCCATACATGGGTTAGGAAGTGCAAACAAGGTGCTAGTTTTTAGAAAAAGTTAAACTTGCAACACTGCCCCTTCAGCAAATTGCAATGGATCAAATTTTTGTCCAGTGGGGATTGGACTTTATTGGTCTCATTAATCCTCCTTCGAGTTTAAGGCATAAGTGGATTCTAATAGCTATGGATTACTTCACAAGTTGGACGGAAGCAATTGCATTGAAATAAGCAAACGAAAGTAACGTTCTTGATTTCTATGAAGGTTTGCTTCCTAAATTTGGAGTTCCTTCAACCATTATTTCTGACAAAGCAATGGTTTTTGTGGGATCTAGGATCAGCGAATGGGCTGTCCAACATAGAGTTTATCTCAGCACTTCATCGAACTATTATCCACAAGGAAATGACCTTGCTAAATCTACAAACAAGAACCTCTTAACAATCATACGAAGGACTATTGAAGACAATCAGAGGTCATGGCATCTCAAGTTGAAGTCAGTTCTATGGGCTGATAGGATCACCTACAAGAGGTCAATAACCATCTCTCCATACAAGCTAGTATATGGTAAGGAAGCAAAGTTACCTATTTCTCTTGAGTTTTCAGCTTTAGAACTGATGCATCAACTTGAGTTGTTGGAGAATTAGCCTATGGAAATCAGGTATGCAGAGCTTATGTAGTTGGAAGAGACAAAAAATCAATCCATGCTAGCCATGGAAAGTCATCAAACACAGGTGAAAAGAACGTTTGACAAAGGAGCTTCCTCACAAAGTTTCAATGAAGGAGATTTGGTCCTCAAGTGGAATGAAGATCGAGCCAAACCAAGAAGGCAAATAAAGTTTGATTCCCTTTGGAGTGGCCTATACATGATCTCCAACTGCAAATCCCACAATGCCTTCCAACTTGCCAAGATGGATGGCCAAGAGCTTCCAATCCTAGTCAATGGGATACATCTGAAACATTGCTATTGAAGAGCAAAGCTCTATGTACATAGTTTGTTTTTGCTTTCCTCCAAGTGTTGTTCAAGCACAGTAGTTTGCTTCAGTTTTGTTCAATAAGTGCTTGTTTGCACATTTGCTTCTTAGTTAGTTTTCCTGCTTTCGTGTTTTTCCCTTCCTTTTTTGAGGGAAAAAAGTTATTTCAACTAAGGTCAGGGGGAGATTTTCAGTCAGAAATCAGGTTTGCCATTTGGGAGTTCGAATAGCATCTATATGGTCTGAGTTCTCTAGCATAGCAGGCATGCTACCCAACTAAGTCACCAAGAATGTTGACAATTTTGCCCCACAAGCCAAATCGTCACCATTACCATTCGAAACTTTGCTCACCATGACCATTTGCCTTGAAAACCAGGTCTTGACCCTTGAGAAATCGAGGATAATTCACTTTTGTGCAAGTACAGGGGTATTCCCATCAGGGAATGATCATTTCTAGCACTTATAGAGCAATTCGGGTTTACCAAGGTGCATGTCTTATTAGCTTTTATACACTGAAGCAGTCGATAAGCCCGATTGGGTCTACAAATGAAATTACGAGTGGATCGGATTTTGCGAGGTAGTTGTCTTATAAAGTTTTTAAGTAATGGAGCTTGTAAAGCCCGAAAAGGTCTTGGGCAGGTGATTTCTTTCGGAGGGCTTTTTCATTGGCAAGGTGGACTTTTCAAAAGTTCCGAAGGGTTATTAACAAAAACCCCGAAGGGTACGTGCCCTTGCGGGGTGCACTTATGCAGCGAGGTGGCCTTTACAATTCTTCCAAAAGGTATGTTTTAAGGAGAAGTGACTTTGCGGAGGGCATCTAGGCATTGCGTAAGGACATTTACAATTTCTCCGAAGGGTATGTGCCCTTGCGAGGGACACTTCAAGCACGAAGAATACCCTAGCAAAAGTTCCGAAGGACAAAATCAGTTTTTTCGAAGGACCCCTGCCCTTGCGGAGGGCACTTTGCAACGAAGTGGACCTTTTCCATTCTTTTGAAGGGCACTTATAGAAGAACCTTAGCCTTGCGGAAGGCACCCAGGCAACTAAAAGGACCAAATGTAAAAGCCCAAAGGGCATTTTTGGGAAGCAGAAGACCTTGCGGAGGGCACCTTCATAGTGACAAGACCTTTTGTAAAAGCCCGAAGGGCACTTTTGGAAAGCAGAAGCCCTTGCAGAGGGCACCTTCATAAAGCGAAGGGCAAAAACAAAGTTCCCGAAAGGCACTTGCGCTTTGGGGAAAGACAGCGCAAAGACGGAAAGACAAAAAGTCCAAAGGAATTCAGGAGGACAAAAGGCCCAATGACCAAAAGCGAAAGGCACAAACAGAAAAGAATTTCCTTCGGACTTTTTGTCCAAATGAATTCGGGAGGGACAAAAAGCCAAGGCCACGAGCAAGGAACAAAAGCCCAAAGGCTAAAGCGTGAACAAAGCCAAAACAAAGAACAGAATCCACGAGAAAAGATGACCCGGAGAATCAAAACACAAATGTTAGACACAGAGCCAGATGGAAATACAAGATGAACATGCGCATGAACAATGGCATAAGGGAAGATTCGTGGAAAAGACAAATACAGACGGTGAACATGCTTAAATAGTCCGAGAATATAACAACATGCAACAGCCATGAATAGGAATAGACACGTCCAGATTTGACCGTTCTAACACGTCACCTTCAGTTCTTAAACAGAGGCTCGCTTTGCATGAGGACTCGAGTAGTGGAACAGTGGAAAGCTTAAACAAAAGAAATTCCATGCACACACTCTCGTTTGTCTCAAAGCTTGAAACGTTCTGACGGTTCAAACGTAATTCTTAATTTGGCATTTGCATTGATTTCATGCAAAGGGGAGACTTTCAAACGTTCCAGCAATTCGAGTGGATTTGACTACTCTTGTTTTGGAGTTAACTGGTTTTCAAGTCAAGACATCTATTCGTAAATTTCATGCATCCAAAGCTTGTCTTCTTCTTTTTCAACGCAAAAAAATTTCATGCAAGACAAAATAGACTTTTGTAAACGCTAAGTTGGTTTGAGTTTACTCTCTCTCTATTTTTCAACACCAATCTCTTGGCTTTTTGTAATTTTCTATATTAATGGCTTTTCAACCTTGTTAAGACCAGACTCTGTCATTGGTGAGTTGTGTAACCTCTTTAATCAATAAAAACACTGTACTTTCAGATTTCAAGCGCTGACATAGTGTACATTCATTCAGCAATTTGCATACGTGGTAGATTTCTCTCCCTTCCCAAATTTTGATTCGTACCTAGTTGCTAACTTATCATGTCATGTAGGTCATGTTCAATGTTTTATGTCTTTTGTTGAAGCTGTAAGTGGATGTTAGGTGGCTGCAAAGTGTCTTGTATCAAACCTCTCTCCATAGTTTTTCCTCATGTTTTTGTCATTGAATCGAACCTTCTCAAGAAATACTTATGCATTGTGATCAATTGAAATCAAAGGTCTTCCTTTTCCCTTGTTTGTTCAGTGTTCAAGGTTCCAAGTAGGGTGGATCAACATTTTGGTGTATCACCATCATTTGGTAGGATTTCCCCTTCAAGTTTCTTTCTCCCTTTTCCATAGTAGTCCGCAACACAGAGTAGAGATCCTCATTGATACATCTTACAGAAACTAGCCTTCTCTAGAGGTTCTTCTCACCATTGAGACACCCTCGTGAGAAGATCCCATTGTTTCAACTGGAGAGAGGATTAGCCATTTCAACACGTCTTCGATTCAAGATGCAACTCCAGGTTGACAACACAACCATGACCAAATCCTTGAGGATAAAACTTGAAAAGCTTCAAGATTGCCATATGCAAGTACAAGAGGAGAATAGAGGTTCTACTACGATACTTGAAAAAAGAGAATGAGAAGTTGCAATTGACATGGGCCAATCATGGAGAATTATCCACTGGTATCCTAGATGAATTGCAACAAAGTTCGTTCAAAGGTAGAATTGTTGGAAAACCTTCAATGCGATGCTGAAGGAGTAGAAAGGAGAGAAGAATCTACCAAGCAAAGAGAACCGGCCTCTACCAAAGATACTCAAACCATAACAAAGTTATGCATGGTAAGCACTCTATCACATGTTTCTTCCAATATTATTTTGAATGAATCCATCGCCAATTTTGAGAAGCGTGCTAGAGGTATTGGCTCTAAGTTGTTAATAAGGATGGGTTACATTATAAAAGGGCTTTGCAAGGATGGCCAAGGAATCCTCAAATCTCATTATGGTTGAGGAAAGACCTTAACATGCAAGCCTTGGATAAAATAAAATAGAGATTGGCAAATGCTCTAGCACGGCTCAAGTAAGAGTAGCTTCCATGGAGTCCGTACCATCTATACCAAGGACAACCCAAAGAAGTTAAAAATGTTTCTATAGCCTCGAGATGATTGTAGGAAGCCTCCACAGTGCGGAGGGCAATCAAGAGAAGAAGAGGGAAGCATGAATCTATCTCATGAAGGCAAAGGAGCACTTCCAAAGAGAGGGCAACCTTAAAGTCGAAAGAGATGAAAGTGCATTATTATTCCATCCACATGATGCAAGTGCAAAGAGGAAATGGAAAGATTATACTCCACCAACTTCACCACTTGCAAGTTGAACAAGGGAAGGAAATGAGCATGGGGAAAGCCCAAGAATGTATGCCAAAACGCAAGTCTTCCATCTTTTATTTCGATTGTAAGAAGGATGGTTAACTAGCACAAGAATGTTGTTGTCTTGTTCCTTGCACTTATTATGGGAAAAGTAACCATTTCATGGCTATGTGCAAGCAATTCATCACTAAGGAGCCCAAGCTATTTAGGAGAGATGGGAAAGAAAGGATCCACTCTTCAAGCAAACAAGAAGAGGATGACCAAGACACACTCCAAGGAGGTAAGAAGCCATTTGATATGAGCGTATGCAAGTCTAACAATTTTTGCACTCATTGCAAGGTTAGTGGGCATTGGAATGGGAAGTGTTGGAAACTCTATTGACATCGCCATCCAAATAATGGCAAATGCAAGAATGGGCAACCACAAACAAATGGGGAAGAAGAGCCTACCAAAGCACAATAATCAAGGAGGGAACAGTTCTCACATGTTTCTTCATCACCGTTGCAAGCAAGTAGCAGTAAAAAAATTTCATTTGATTCTTGGATTGAGCATTTACATGATTTTCAAAGAAGCTGTTGTGTTGCATTCACATGTATGGGCATTAAGTAGCACACCAAATGAATCTTCAAAGCATTGTATGTTTCCATTTGTTGGTAGTGCAAATAGGGAACTAACTCCACTTGTATAGGCAAACATGGGAATCCTTGTACTCATCATAGGTGAGCATGGGACAACAAATCCACTTGGGAATAACAAGAAGGGGCAGCCAATAGCATGTTTCAGTTTTTTTCACTTTCCAACTTTTTTGCATAGCAAGAGGGATGAAGGAAAAGCGGCACTCTAAGAAGTGCATGCATCCTATGTATGGGAAGCCTTGTACTCATCATAGGTGAGCATAGGACAGCAAATCCACTTGTAAATAACAAGGGCAGCAAATAGCATGGTTTCAGTTTTTGCCACTCACCACTTATTCTGTATAGCAAGGAAGGAAAAAGAGAGAGAAGCACTCCAAGAGAGCAAGCATCCAAAGCATGAAGTTGGCAAGAAACTTCTAGCAATAAAAGCCTCACAAAAATTAATTAAAAAAAATTGATTTGTGTTTTTCCATTGTTGTAGTTTGTAGAATCTCTCTTCACGGTGGTTGTATATGCAAATGGGAAAATGATTGTAGCATTTGAAAGTGTGATTTCAGCATCATCCAAATTTTGTAGCATAAATTTGGGAACTTGAATAATTGCAATATTGATCTATAAGGCTGCGGTGCCAAGGAAGGGGGCAAACTAAATTCTCTCAGCAGCTAATGCAGAAGAAAAATATAAAGTTTTTGGAATAACAGGGTCTCATATGATTCCCCATTTTTTCTCAGCAGAAGAAAAATAGGATGTGGCAATCACTACCGGGTATGTTATGTGGCAGAAGAAAGCTAGAAAAAATTTAAGCGGGTGGAAAAAAATGTGCCCCCCACTGTTTACCTTGGCTAAAAAACAATTCCCAAAGCAGTTGCTCAGAATTTTCAGGGAGATTTTTTTTTTTGAAGTGGCAGAAATAGATTTTTATTTTCATAGGACCCCATTTGCCAAATTTATATTAGTAGCCGCCAGCATGGGACCCCTACGTAAGTATAATTTTAGCATCATACAATTGTTGTAGCATGTATTTGGGCATCACAGTGATTGTGGAAGGCTAATTTTAGCACGTATATATTATGCACATACAGAGCTGCAAAAGATATGGTTAGAAGGAGCATCCATATTTCAGTTTTGTATACACATTGAACATGGTCGCGGTAGGCTTAAAATCTGATTTTGATATGGAAACACTATGGTATACATATTGATAACATTGAAAGTAACTATCCATTGTACAATGTATGTTTCCTCTACGGCAATGTGTTGTAGTGGGAATGAAAAATGTAGATTATTCATGACAACTATTGTGCTATGTTTGGGCATGACAAGGAGGTCCTAACCTGAATGTTTCAGCTAGCAAGTTTTACCAACATCAATCTTAGCTTGCTCCTCATGGGTAATAGGAAAAGCACAAATTGAAATGCATCACTCTTTCATTGAGAAGGAGGTAGATGCATGATTAGCTTGAACATCATGTGGGCATCACTGGGAAAGAAAACCAGTAAGAGATCATCATGGGACAGCCCTGAGTGGACACCATTGAGAAAGAATCAAAGTGGAACCACAAAGCCAACCAAATTGAAGCAAAGCAAGAGGTTGGAATAGCCAACTCTATGAGAGGAAAATCAGTTCACTCTTCCATGTTGCATGAAGAGGATTAATTGGCTGCCACTCTTTTATAGGAGGAACGAGGTAAAAAGTGCAGGTTTTGAGCACGTTTTCTTGAGGATGCATATATCCTTGGGATCCTTCCATGTTTCATGAGGAGGAATATTGAAATACTACCATCTTGGATACTGCATTGGGATGAACAAGCAGAATTGGGAACATTACCTTGGGATGAACAGGGGAGATGTAAGAAATATGTTTTAGAAGACAAATGCGCAGGAACCAAAGCAAAGTCTGAAGTAAATTGGCAAGTTGGGGTCAACGCCAAACACTAACAGCCATAATGAAGCTCCAAAGAGGTACAGGGGGTGATCTTTCTGCATCTCATGAACAAGTAAGCTATTGTGGGACCAAAAGACACCCAAAAAGGGGAGATGTGATCGATGGGGATCCAGACAATTTATCAAGAACGCCACTAGAGTCTAAGCACAAGTCAGGGTCAACAAAATAAAGAAAAGTTGATGAGAGGAAAGGTTGCTACCCCTGCTTCATCAAGGTAAACAGACAGTATACGTAATCAAACATCAATTTTGATTGCACAAGTAGATTTATCTCAATAAGTTAATACTTTAAAAAAAAACACTTGATTTTGAGCTCGTATACATAAGTTATAGCCTGTATAAGTTGCAGGACTTTTTGGAGTAACGAAACTGCTGGTTAACTTAGGTAGCAACTTTTTAACGGCCATGGTAGTTTTGCAACCCTTATGAGTGGTTTCACAACTGCCAGTTTGCATGAAGTGGCAATTTTGCCAGCATCACTTGAACAATTAGAGTAATAACATGAAGGGATTGAATTTCTAATCCTGGGCACTTCAGAAACATTTGGTCTTCGAAGAGATATCTCCGGAATGCATAATAAGGGTCGAGAGCTAAGGAATTGGCATCAAATATCATGCATCAATGATCAACAAAGTGTAGGAGTAAATTGGTGAGTGTACGAGAGAGTAACAATGAGTAGTTAGTTGTTTGTGGATGTAACTACCCTATGCTCCTTGTAATTTTTTCCATAGCAGCATTAGGAAGATAAGAGACATCAGAGAGACTGAGATGTGTGAGCTCTTTGTATTGCCTCATTACTCATTGGAAAGAAGAGCAAGATGTGCAATTGCCACTTCCAGTGTATTTTCTCCACACCAAGGTTTCCAAGTAAAAGTTTGTGTTGTGCAGTTTGTTTCCTTTCTAGTTGTTTATGGTTTGCAATTATCGTACTCTTTTTAATGCACATTCTACCACTATAGCACACTTTAAATGTTAGGATATTTTTTTAAATGACTTCAGTCAGAAATAATAGATACACTTGAATGCATAAATTAAGCACAAATCCAAAGATAATGGTGAGCAAATGATATAAGTATTAATAGCGTTGAATTAATATCCTGGACTAGTCTAACAGATGATGATATCCATGATCGATTCGATCAAATTTGTAGAAATATTTTTCATTACTATAGTGGATCCATCAATCCAACACTAAGAAAATTTGGATGGTTCTGCGTGAACAAGTCATCTTCCCATGTTGCATCGTCCACTGGTAATTCAAGAATGGCATGGTTTTGCCACTACTTCACTCGTTTCTTGATGACGATCTTGAGTTCTTTGATGTACTTCCCTTCTTCATTTTACTTGGGCAATTCTAATTGTACTAGAATCTTGTTACTAATGACTTTTTTTAAGCCAGAGACATGAAATACATGCTGAATTTTGGAAGAGGGAAGAAGCTCCAAGTTGTAAGCTACATTGTCGACCCTTTGGAGATTTTTATAGGGCCCATAAAATTTTATTGCTAGCTTGAGGTTCTTATGTTTCTTGAGTGAAATTTGTTAGTTAGGTTGCAATCTAAGGAATACCCAATCTCCTTCCTCAAAATGCCTCACACTTCGATGTTAATTTGCTTCTTGTTTCATCCTATTTTGAGCCACAACCAAATTCTCTTTAAATAGTTGGAGCTTTTCTAGTGAATGTTGGATATGATCCTCCACCACACAACCTTTAGGATGACCTTGAAAATATCGCAGATGACGAGGGGTAACCATAAAGAGCCTCAAATGGAGTCGTCTTTGTTGTTGTGTGAAACAAGGTGTTATACCACCATTCTACCTACAAAAGCCATTTGGACCATTGTGCTTGTTTTTCTGCAGAAAGGTAATGTATATACCCTTCCAAACATTTATTCATAATTTTTATTTGTACATTTAATTGCGAGTGATAAGATGAACTGTGTGCTAGTTTTGTGCCCCATGCCGCAAATAGGACAGTCCAAAATATGCTAGTGAAGATAGGGTCATGATCACTTAATGATTTTGGGAATGCCATGGAGTTTTTGCACCTTGTCCATGAAGACTTCCACAACCATACCGGCTTGAAAACGATGGGGGATTCCATATAAATGTCCATACATATTGAGTAGATCCACTACTACCAATATCACATCCAATTGGTCTGATTTTGGCAGCCCTGTAATATAATCCATAAATATTTCCTCCTAAAACTGCACTAGAATCGCTAATGGTTGCAAGAGGCCTAGCGTTTTGGTTGTTTCCCTTTTATGTTGTTTGACATTTCCAACATTCAGCCACTAATTATTTGTACATTCCCCCTTAAGGCCTTCCCAACATAAATCCTACTTTATGCAATTTTAGGTCTTCAAGAATCTTGAATGTCCTCCTATTGGTGAGTCATGCATTTCAAATAAAATACTAGCTTTCAATTGAAATTTGTAAGAAAGAGCTTGTCTTTATACCATAAGTAATCTCCCTTACAAGCATATACTTATCTGAATAATAAGGATCCAACTGAAGTTGACGAATGAGCTTCGTTGTTGCAAAGTCTTGTTGCCATTCTATCCATTATGGGTGCAATAATGAGATGGCAAATATTGTTGTTTTCTCAGCCTCCTATCAAGAGAGTGTTAGCTACTATATTCTCCTTTCCTTTTTTGTAAATAATTTCGAAGTCACACCCCCACATCTTCATGACCCATTTTTGCTGCTCCTTTGATGATAATCATTATTCCAAGAAATGCTCAAGACTCTCATGGTCCATTTTGACTTTGAAATATCAACCAATAAGATATTTACGCCATTGTTTGACTGCATCAATAATAGCTAACTTTTCATTTTCATATGTGGGTCATACCAAATTCAAATGTCTTAGAGAAATCGAGGGTGGCTACCACAGGGGTGGTCGTAAGAACTTCTTTCAATTCTTGGAATGCTTGTGTGGTTGCCTTCGACCATGAAAAGGAATCCTTCTTCAGTAAAATTGTTAAGGTTGTTGCTATGCATGCATAGTTGCAAACAAATCTTTGGTAGTACCCTGTCAATCCTAAGAATCCTCTCAAACCCTCGATGTTATTAGGTAGTGCCCAATCTTTGACAGCAGCAATCTACTTCGAGTCCACCTTAACACCCTCATGTGATACTACATGACCTAGGTACTCAACTTTTTTTACTCCAAATGCACATTTGGATTTTTTTGCATAGAGTTGATTGTCTTCTAAAACCTGCAATACCTTCTCAACATGTTGCAAGTGTTCCTCCCATGACTCATAGTAGATTAGGATGTCATCAAATAAAACCAAAACAAATTTCCAAAGAAATGGACGGAATACTAAATTCATTAGATTCTAACAGGTAGATGGCACATTAGTGAGACCAAACAGCACAACTAAGAATTCCTAGTGCCCCTCATGTGCCTAGAATGATATCTTATGTACATCCTCCTTAACTCAGAATTGATAATAACCTAAATATAGACCTAATTTAGTAAATAAAACCACACTATTTAACTCATCCAATAATTCATCAATAACATGAATAGGAAACTTTATCTTTGAAAGTGAGCTTGTTTAGTTCCCTGTAATCTAGTCAAATTCTCCATGTTTCATAAGTGTTGTATTATGGACATCCTCTTCCTTAACTCAGATTTGATGATAACCCGAACATAGATGCAACTTAGTATATGGAACCACACCATTTAACTCATCTAATAATTCATTAATAAGAAGAATAGAAAACTTATCTTTGAGAGTGAACTTGTTGAGTGCCCTATAATCTGGACACATTCTCCATGATTCATCCTTCTTAACCATGACCACTGAAGAGTAATAAGCACTTTTGTTGGATCAAACAATTCCTAACTCCTACATTTATTTCACCAATTTTTCAATTTCAGACTTTTGTTCATAGGGGTAGCAATTGAGCTTTGATGTTAGTCGTTATACTTCCCAGATTCAATTCAATTGCATGGTCATGATCTCTAACTAGAGGTAGGCCCTTAGGTTCTTGAATACCCTAGTGATGATCATGAATGAGCTCTTTTAGCTCTAGTGAATTCTAAGATGTCACAGTTTGTGCTTCTACGAAATGTAGATGTGCCACTATGTTGTAAGATCAATTTTTAGCAATTTCTCCATCCTATGAGAGTTGATAATTTGGCTTAGTGGTAATTGCATCCTAATAAGTTTGTACCTTTGTTTGTATGCACTGAAAGTCATGAATAAGTCTTCAAAAATGGACATTGTTCCCAACTGTTTAAGCCATTGTACTCCCAAAACTACATCTGCTCTCCCAATTGGGATGACAAACATTTCTGAATCTAGCTAATAGTCCCACATTGACAATTTGATATGATGACATTTACCCTCACAAGAGAGTTGCTCCTCATCAACTATCGTCACTTGAAAATTAAAGACTAGAAACATAAAGCATTTGAGTTCATTAGCTAATCTTTTGTCAATAAAGTTGTGTACTCCCTATATCAACCAAAATTGTCTCCTTCCTCTTCTTGATATAACTAAGCACTTTGAGTGTATGCAATGTGTTTGTCCCATTCAATGCATGTAGGGAGATAGTGGGGCTTTCTCCCTCTTCAGAATACTCATGCTCGTGCTCTACAATTGGTCCCTCAGGAGCTACTTCTTCCTCATCTGCAGCCTCATCTCATTGCCAATCTCATATGCGCATCATTATATTCAACTATAGATCCTGTTTCAGATTTGTCTTTACCAACCCCCTTCTGAATCATGCTACTCAACACTAAAAGCCAAGATGATGTTCACATGTTAGCTCCAAAACAACTGCCCCCAGTTTCAAATTCTTGTATCTTAGATGGTTTCATAGGCGAGGTAACAATTGCACGTAAAGAGGTTCCTTTTGTTACTTTCTATGACCATGAGATTCCAACAAATGATTTTAACAATGGACCATTATTCATATGGGCTGTCATAGTTTCACATTCAAAATTAACAAAAGGCGTTACAGTTGACAATGGTTCAAGTCTAAACATGTGTACAATGCAATTTTTTACTAGTCATGAATACACTAAAAAGGATTTATATGATACAACCACTATAATTAAAGATTATGATAGACTTACTCAAACTCCTCTTGGGGTATCACATTCCCTATCATTGTAGGTCCCAAGACTATTCTAGTGTCGTTTCATGTATTGTCATGTTGGCAAAAATTAAAGTCACTATTGTTTTTGTTTATTTTATTGACTTGCCCAACAGACAATGGCATGATTTTTGCAACATTGGATAAATCACCATTGGAGAGGTGATTTTCCTTTGCATTTGAAAGGGGCAATACCCTAATAAGATATGGATTTTTTGGGGTTTTTGAGTAATTTTAATTGGAAAGCAAAAAAAGAAACAAAAAGGGAAATGAAAAAAAGCTGAAAATGGATGAAGAATGAAATGGGCTTGAAGGTGAGAAATTCACGACGAAATAAACATAGAAGACCACCTAAATAGCTTGGATTTAGAATTAATGAATGAAAATTCCTCCTCTCACATGAAAATAGAAATAACAAAGTCTCCTCAAAAATCAAATTGGGTGCACCAGGTATAAAGCCCGTCCACCAGGGGTTTAACACAATTTGCAAACACTATGAGTTACACACAACCATGAAAAGTGTAAAATTTTAATGGTGTCTCTATTTATGAACAATACAAAGAACATAAAAAACCCACAAAGCCAGAGAAGTATCTCACCCATTTGCTTCTATTACATTCACAAACCTAGAAAAGCACATGCAGCAAGACAAATATTGCAGCCAGCCCTTCCCCTCTGAAAGAAAGAACACCCCCATTTGATAATCCGAAATTATCTCTTTTGTACAAATTTGCACCCACAAAGGAAGTTGAACTATTGTCCCTGCACTAACTCATCATAGAGCTTCTAACTAGAGCTTGCCCATACTTGCATTTTATTATCTAGACACTTTTACAATAAAAATGCAATTGTGATTTTGCATTTAGTAACACTAATTAATCGTATCAAAAGTTAATTGACTTCAACTATTGACTCCAAATTACATAGCTTAATTTTGATGTTTAATCAAATAGACGTCAAGTCCACTTTGATGCTTTTTCTAATAGACGTCAAATCCATTTCAACACTGAATCACTTTGACATTTAAATCAATTTGGCATTGAATCAATTTGATGTTTGCATCAACTTGACATTAAATCAAACCAACACCAAACCAAACTAATGCCAAATCATATTGATGCCAAATCCATTTGATTTCAACTGCTTGACATTGGTATTGATTTTCCTGTTGTCACATTCATTGGCATTTGTACCTAATTAATATTAATAAATGTTTTTATGATTCTTTTTGCATACACGACTTGCTCGCTGTTATGACTTTAAATAAAAAACAATTAATTCTACAAGAACTAATATGATTTAATATCACAGTCATTCAAATTCGGTTCAGGCCCATGAATGTCAGCTCTAGAATTTTCTCCATGCCGAATTTCCCTCTGTGGATTTACCTAAAAACGACATATTGAATGGGCTTGTTAAGCCTTGTCCATTGGTTGATAGAGTCAACATCCTCATCCTGCAATTTCTTGATTGTCCTTGTCCTTGATCTACCTCTAGTTGCCTATTTCGAGCACAAATGGGGGTGTTAAAAAAGGCAACTGGAGGTGTTATCACAAAATTCAAAAAATGGGGGATAACATGACAGATAACTAGACATACAATGTATTTCTTGGACTCCCTTGGTTTAATCAAATTAGAGCAATCCCATCCACATTACATTAATGTCTAAATTTTGTGCATAATAACAAAGTGATTACTATTCAAGGAACACCTTATGAGTCACCGATTGAATATCAACATGAGGTATTACCTAAAGAGCTACCAAAATAGAAAATATTACCTCACATGAAAACACATAATGTTCAAGTACCTACTCATTCACACACTAAAGTAATCTCCACGCACTAAAGTAACCTTATCACAACCGCTTGCATTTATTCAAGCTAAAACAACT
This sequence comes from Torreya grandis, assembly GCA_037957365.1. Taxonomy (NCBI): domain Eukaryota; kingdom Viridiplantae; phylum Streptophyta; class Pinopsida; order Cupressales; family Taxaceae; genus Torreya; species Torreya grandis. The sequence continues at coordinate 1,296,306 of JARHVA010001814.1, forward strand.
ATCAGGGTTTCAACTACATGATCCAAGAAAAGTTCTTTACAAGATAATAAAATAACTCCAACTGCGAATCGCAACAATAATGATTCCACTATTAGTGTAAATGATTCTAGTTACTTAACGGCTCTTAATTTCATTTTTTATGACATTAGTGACACATCTGACTCCTTAGATTCATGGTCCACAAGATTTGCGAATATTGATCATAAAGATAAGTTGGTAGCTTATTATGTGCGGTATGGTCGTTCAAACAGGATTTTTTGTTAGCATTGATTGTTAATCTCATGCGCTTCAACAAAACAATCTACTATACATTGCCTCTTTTTCTGCCTTCCTCTATTTGTTGTATATCTACAATTCTTGCTTTCTCTCTTGCATCGTTATGGGTTTTGGGTTCATCGTGTTTCCTTCTAGCTTTTCATTACTATTCTCTCTTGAGTTATTTGTTGCTTCTCGATTCTTCAACCTCGTTTGAATTTTTAAGTTATCTTCTTCTTCCATATGTTTTGTTTTACTGTGTCATTCTTCTAGCCCCTTGGTTTATGTCAATTGCATTGTTTCTTTAGCCCTTGCCTTTAATTGTTGTTTCCCATTCCAAAATCCTATGTGGACTTCCCAATGATGACCACACATTTATTGAGGTATTTTGCCCTAGTTCGCACATAGTTCTAAGGTAAGTTGTAGGTTAGTAGGGATCCTCCTCTTCTTGTCGCTTCTCGTTTTTGCCCCTTGGCTTGTGTCCTGCTTAATTGATCTGTCTTCTTGCTTTCGTTTCTTGGCTTGTCTCTTGCTTGGTTCCAAAAAACAAAACTAAAAAAATGATTTCCTTTATCTTTGTCAGTTACATAGTTGCACATTGTTAAATATCATGCTTATTTAACTATTGCTAAAGGTTTACATACAGACCGTTTACACGTGTTGTTGTTGTTAAATATAGAATATACAAGTTACATATGATTTTGAACTTACAGTTGCTTAGTAGCTTCATTGTGCATACACCAAGGGCATCTTTACATTGGGGACATGCCTCTACTAGGAGCATTTTTTACTATGCTTTAGGTTCTATTTTTTCTATTTTCCATCATCACATTGATCTTTATATTTGAGTATACATATCTTGCTCTAACTTATATTTTGTGTGCTTTGTTACAAGAATACATTGTGTTGCTTCACATGTTTGGCACATTGTGTATTCTCTTGTTTGTCCTATGATTGCTCGGATTGCTTTCGTTTGTGCTTGTGTTTGTTGCTTGGACTGTCTTTCTTGTTTTATCTATAGAGGATCCTCTAATTGTCTATTCCTGTGTCACTTATGTGTGATTGATTGCTTTTCCTACCTTCATCACTTTGTTTTGCTTGTTGGTTTCACTTGCTTTATGTGGTAACATGATTATGTGTGTTTACATTGATTGACTATACTATGTGATATTATACGTTTCGTGCCATAATTTATATCATTCCCACTATTACTGGGTATACTATGCTTGGTGCCGACATTGCCATGGTTTCTACCATGAATCTATTGAAGCATATTGGTACATTTGAGCATATCATTTGCCCATCTTTGCTTTTGACATTGAGACAAATTGTTTGTCCCTCCTTACCTGTTACATTAGGGCATATCACTTGTCCCTCATCTTCCATTCCCTTATATTATTTCTACTTCAGCATATTAGTAGTGGGTTATCAACAAGCTTTGATGATCAAATATTTCTATTATTATATACATGTGTTTAGAAATGTGCTTTCAAGATTATTAAAGCTTTTATTTTTATTTATGTTGCACATGATGCGCGTATTCCTTTTATTTTGAGATGAGTGATATGCAAGAATATCCATCACGTCAAAAGGGGGCATATAGTCGGCTTATTTTATCTTCAATTATAGATTTCAAGTGGTAACAAGATTTCAAAAGATTACGGAGTTATGTCAAGCGATTACACAGAGGTTATAAATGTTTGCTTCTTCAGCTGGGAAGCAGATTATATCACTTGATAGGGTTAGTGGATTCCAAGTTTTGGATATTTCACCACATGGCAAGGGCAACTGAGGCCATGACAATTTCAGTCTGTTTCAAACAACAGCATAAGTAGCATAATATCAAGGGCATTCGTTCATACTATTTATTTTTATTTTCAATTATTTCATTTGGGTGGATTATTATTGATTTATCAAAACAATTATCTACTTTTACACATTCACATTTGCTTGTAATTACACTTGAGATGTTGACATTGGAGCATTCATGGATCCTAAGTGGGAATTAGGACATTCACGTAGATAGTGAGGAGAAAAAGTTTTCTAATTTGTGCAGGTTGTTGGAGTTGGACTCTGATATAAGGTAGTCTCTCTCCTCTTGACTTTCAAATCACTTTCATATCCCAAACTAACTTCGAGCATAACTTATAGATAATGAGGGAATTGCAGCAAATACAGTATCCATCCTTGTATGTTTTACTTTAATGTATATGCGTGCACACACACTAAAGTGGGATATTATGTGGACACCTAATTTTGGTACAAGTCTTGTAATTGCAACGCTTTTATCATGATTTGTACATTTCGATCCTTAGTGCACATTATACTCTTATTGGCAAATTTTCACTTTACATTGAGACCTTGCATAGCTTTTCATTATCATCATTTGCTCATAAACGCCTTTAGATTTGTCATTTGTTTGTCTCAGGATACTCACCATTACTCCTGCAAACTCGTTGATCTTTGTTTCTTGTTCTTTTATCACCTTGACCTGAATTAAAACAGTTCAATAGTGGTCTAACCACTGTCGAAACATTCTGATTCTAGTCAAGTCGATTGTAAGCCCTTCCCTCCATTCCACCATGTTTCCTTGTGACATGATTTTCAGCTTTACCACTTCCATATTGTCAACTTGTGTGCAAATGAGGTTTTAATTTGAATTTAAAATGCCTATATATACATGTACCCTAATACATTTCATAAGAGATCACAATCACATCAAGTGTTATCAAGTATCGTCAAGGAGAACACATTCATTTTGTCTTTTGTCCATAGTTATATACATGTACCTAAAGAAGGATATCGCAGTAGTGAAAGAGCACATAGCTATCGCCCTAGTTGTATTTTGCATCTCATATTATAGTGATAAGAGATGTGAGTATCATATATATAGTGTTGATGCCAGAAAACGTACTAGCACCACAACTTGAGAGTTCCAATGTGTGGAAGTTGCAATGGAACCACCTTTGGGTTACAAAGGTTGGCTCCTCTTACTCTAGCTATGTCCTAAACAAATTGGGGGTGAAAGGGAAGGAAAAAATAAATACAGCAAAAAAATACAAGGGCGATGCACCAGAATGGCATATCCTCAGCCCACCTAAAGGAAAACATGCATAGAAAGAATGCTGGATCTCCAAATTAATCATTCTAGAATTTGCTTGCAAGAGGCAAAATGCACATAGGCATAAAAATGAGGGCAGAAACAAGCCACAAAATTCATATGAATGTTGGATTAAACTATAGAATTGCAATGTACAAATTTATGGAAAGAGCATAAAGAAAATACAGCAATGGATGAGGCAATAAGCTATACATTGGGGCTCTCATAGAGAGTTGGAAAAAAAGTTGCACAGGCCAAGAACCAAAAAAATATGGAGACACTCCCCATATACACAAAATGCAAAGAATGAGGGGGAGTGAATGCCCCTCGATATTGTGCACCTGCATGTCAAAAAATGCAGCCAACTTCAATGCAAAGGTGGCTCCCATTTTTCTATGTTTGATTCTTTCAAAATATTTTCGTCCATCCAAAATCTTGTGCAAAGCCTCCAATAATTTCTACTATTTTTTTTAGAATACCCATCGTATGTTGTAATATTCAAAAGCAAGTTAGCCTCCTAAAGTAGCATCTCCATTTTTATAGCCTTCCACTCTCGTGGATTTATTTCATTTAAAAGTTAAAAGCCTAAAACACTTTTATAGCATGGTGGGCTCCTCCATGGATTTAAAAATCCAAAGGCTTCCTTCTAATTAAAGGGGTGGCTAGGCAAAAATAAAGGTGACCCATTCTAATTTTAATATGATGGGCTTGCATTTAAATTAAAAGGTGGTGCCTATGCAAATAAGATTACTTCCCGCAAAAATTTAAATATTAGGCAGAGCTGTTCTCAGACTTGGAGGAAAATATTAAAAACATCCCAAGGTGCGGAATTTTACAACATTGCTTGATAACATGCATGAGTGTTGTTTGTCAATCGTGAAAACAAAACCTGCCCTAATGTAGGCAGGGCGCTCGCTTATCAGAGAGAGACTTTTGGACATCATCTACTGATGAAGAATTTCATAAAGTTTCTAGGTAATTGGACCTGCATAGCCACTGTCAGAACAAAATTGCCACTGTCAAGACGTTGTCACTGTCGGAGAGGTCCGATAGTGGGCTTGTCACTATCGAAACAATCTAATTCTAGTCACTGTATCAGATCATAGTTTGGTTTCTAGATGTTCCTTTGCTTTGTTCCAGAACCTCCTTTTCAGTATTTTATGTCTCTAAACCCCCTTGTCAATTATCAATCATTATAGGTACTTTCATTCACTTACACATAGGTAGAGTTTTATTTATTGTATTTACTTTAACCTACCTTATATTATTATTATTGTGGTGGTTGTAGTGTTTTGAACATTTGTGCACCATCTACATTAAAACAAACTGAAAATATAAAGGTTATGCATGCCATGATTCAACCACACCCTAACCTTAGTACACTTGAGAAGGTAGAATATTAGGGTGTAACACTAAACCCACTACCATTTGATAAATTCAAGCAAATGTAGCAAGGGAGGGAAAAAATATCTTTAATTTTCCAACAAGGCAATTTTGTAGTGGAAATTACAAATTAATTAATCGCATATTTACTCTTCAAGCGATTATTGAGAATGCATGTCAATAGTCTTCCAAAGTCTTTCGTTATTTTGAAGACTTTAAAAGGCCTTTGTCTTGGTTCTAAGACACCCACTATTACAAAAGTTGTATGGTAATGATTTTCAAATTCTTTCGTTGCTTCCATTATGAGACTATGGTAATGAAATGGTTGTTGGCCAATTCCAAATTCCCCAAGGTCTCACTGACTTTTTTAAGAGCATCATTGAAGTCAAATGGGCGTTCCCCTCTCATGAGTTAGCTTTGGTATATACACAAATGAGTTTGAGGATTTTTTTTCGCAAACACTCACATTAATCTAAGTCACAAGGTTCGCCGAATTTTTACCTTAAAATCTGAAATTTGGTGAATTTATTGCAGAGACCAAAAAATCGTTCAAAAACGTCTGGTTTGGCGAATTTAAGGGTGAGATCTTAAAGCCTAAATATAACCCGAGAAGGAAAAACGCCAGAGCTTGCAAAGAAAACGGAGGCGTCTAGCTATTAAATAAGATCATTTTTTGTTCAAATCCACAAATGAAAATTGTGGCTCAACTAGTTTGCAAGCTTGTCTATCTATTGGAGGAGTTTGAAGGGTCTTGTCACAGTTGGTAGCCCCGAGGGGGAGATCTATGGGTTTTGCTTGTGGCAAAGGAGCTGAGGTTTGCATTTTCCTGCAACGTGTTGTAAAGGACCCTGCATGGAGGAGCCTTGTTAAATGTGTTGGGGGAGACATCAACCAAGGGCTGCACTAGCTACACAACGACGCGAGCATCGATCATTTTTTTTTTACTTTAAACAAAAAAATTAAAATTTAGACTTATATTAACAAAAATTAACATTAAACTTTCATTTTAGATTTTTATTTTTTTCATTTTATATAATTTTTTTAATTCATTTCTATCTTTTTTTTTCTATTTTTTTTTTACATTTTACATTTTGTTCATTTTTTACGTATAATAAAATTATTTTATTTTTTTTATTTTACATCCATTTTAGTTGATTTCTTTCCAAAAATATATTTTATTTAATTTTTTTAAATATTTTTATTTTTTTAGTATTTTTTAAAATTTTTTTTTTTTTTTTCATTTTTTATTTATTTTTTTTTATATATTTCTTCTGTTTTTACAGTTTGAACTTAATGTCGAATTTTTTTTCAAACTTTATCCATTGGTGAACTTGAATCTAATTTTATCCTCGTCAAACTCGAACTCAAACCTTATGACTTAGACATTAATGATGGTTGTATATTACATCAAGTTCAAATTGCTATATTGTTTTTCATTGATGTTGTCTTATCTCTCCCTCTCCCCCCCTCTAGCTTACAAATACAGCTTGATGCCCTCACTTTTGAAAGCTTGTGATAAACCTTAGTTAAACTCTAACTACAAGTACTTGTAGTGGAAAACCTGCAACGAATGCTCACTACTCAAACTTGCCATTTTTTTTAAACCATAGGTTTTTGCCTACAGGCAAGTAATGGTTGTGTACTAGCGAATAATCGCATGCAAGCCTATACACGTCCTGGACGTGTCTATACACATCCAAACACTTCCAACACGTGTCTAAGCTGAAAAATACTCTTAAAACAATGCAAAAACTCAAAAAAAAAAAAAATTTGTGTTATAAATTGCAACACACCCCCTCATTGCATTCACACAAGATTTGGAGCTTTCAAGAGAATTGAAAGGAGAATTCAAAATTCAGCATATTAATTTTTTCAGGGTAGTACATTTATTTATTTATTTTTAATTTTCTAGCATGTAAATTAATGTTAATTTAATGATAGACATGTTTGATAAATATTCATGCATTCCATTCAATTCTATGGACTGCTATTTACAATTTATGCATAATTTTATTTTAATTGTTATAGTTTTTGTTTATTATTATAATTTATTTATTGAAGAGATTCACTAAAGAATCACTCTCAATGTTTTCAATATTTTGTCATAGCTTCTAAGGTTACATCAAGATGTTTAAAATTAAATTTACAAATTTACGATGTAAAGTTATATTTTTAAATATATTTTAATTTGTGTTAAAAAAATTTATTTTTTTTATTTTTTAATATTATTTTGAACATGTTTGCAAGTTATCTGTTAACAAACAATGGCATCCTCTAGTGCATCAGGGTCATATTCAATCAGTAGTAGGCAAACGGCTCCCCCTCATACTCGCACTATTGCTTGGAAGTATGTCGTGCGGGTTAGATCATCCCAAACGATTTCAATTTGTTCATTTTTCTCGAAGATGTCAGGAGGCATCAACCCCCTTAAATACCACCTTTCATGCATTCCTTCCCGTGACATCACACCTTGTCCTAGTCTCACAAAAGAGGCAAAACAAAAGATGATTGCAGAGCTTGCATTGTTGGATGAAAACAAATTAGAGAGGGCAAAGATACAAGTAGTCATAAGAGTGGCCAGAGGAAGAAGAGACAGCTATGACATAAATTGTGGGCTCTACTTGTGATCCACGCAAACACCTAGGTACATCAACTTCATCAAGTTTGAGCCAAATACATAGTCTTTTTGTGCCAAGAAACACATTTGGGGCACAACCTTCACTGCAAAGTACAGGATGGAACAAGAAGGTCCATGCGAAAATAGATAAAGCATGTGTAAATTTTTGGTATTTCGACAACCTTCCATTCAAAGTGGTGAGGAGCCCGTACTAGGAATATTTGGGGACAAAATTGACAGTTTCAGAGAAAGGGTATAAAACACCCTCTCCAAGAGACTTAAGTGAGAGATTGCTCCAAAATGCAGTTGAATATGCAAAGGTAATTGTGAAAAATCAAACGAGGTTGTGGCGAAAGTTCGGATGCACCATTCTTTCTAATGGATGAATTGATAGAAAAAACCGCACCCTCATCAATTTTTTGGTGGCTTCAAATGGTGAATTGATTTTTTTTAAGTCCATTGATGCATCTAACAAAACAAAAAAATGCAAAAACTTTGAGCTTGATGCTCGAGTAGATTGTTTTAGAGGTGGGCATCAAGAACGTTGTCCAATTATCACAGACAATGCAACAACATATGTAGCAGTTTGGAGACTTCTCAAGGACAGACATCCATCACTCTTTTGGACCCCTTGCATGGCCCATTGCCTTGACCTTCTTTTGGAGAACAGACAAACTTGATTGGGTGCAACCAGTTGTAGTAAAAATCAAAGACATCACAAAATATATATACAATCACCTTTGGGTTCTCAATTTGATGAGAGAGCACACCAAGGGAAAAGAGATTGTTCGAGTAGGTGCCACCAAGTTTGCAATGCACTTTTTTACATTGCAAAGTATTTGTAATTGGTTGACTCCTTTGAGTAGATGTTTATGAGTCAAGCATGGATGGACTCGTCATATTCAAAATAAAGTTGATGGAGTCAAGTTTGGAAAGGCAGTTGGCCTTTGAAAAGAGAGCTACAAAGATCGTCAAGGTAACTTGAAATTTAAATTTCAAGTCAATTTCCTTATTTTCAATTTTTTTAACTTCAAGTATTTATAAGTTTGTAACTTTAATTTGTTTGTAATTTTGTTAGTGTCGGAGCCTTTGGTGAGGGATCTGCGCTTGGTGGATGGGGATCAAAACCCAATGGATTACATTTATGGAACCACAGATAGGACCAAAGAGGCCATCCAAAACTATTATAGGGGGGATCATGTCAAATTTGATCCCATTTGAAAATTGATTGATCAGAGGTGGAACAATCCACTCCATTAACCCATCCATGAAACGGAATACTACCTTAACCCCAAGTTTTCTATTCAAATGGCTTCACAGATGTTAATGGGGAGGTTATAGAGGGGCTCTCAACATGCATTGAGAGTATGACACATAACGTTGAGGTGAGAGACCTTATTCTTTCAGAGTTGCAAAAATACAAGCAAGCTAGGGGAGGCTCTTTTCTTCACCACTAGCTATCTGAGGGAGAGGCACGCAATCACTAGGTAATAGAAAATGATGTCTTTACTTGTACTTTACCAGTTACAAATTTACAATTATTAATCACTTACAAACTTTTGAATATCTTGTTTACAGGGTCATGGTGGGAAGATTGGGGTGGGAATACTCGAAATATTCAAAGACTAGCCCTCCGCATTTTATCTCAACCTTGTAGCACTTATGGATGTGAACACAACTAGAGTTTGTTTAATGCCATTCACATGAAGCGCAATAAGTTGAGTCAACAATGCCTCAATGACCTATTTTTTTGCAATACAACCTTCGACTTTGGACAAAAAAATTGGAGAACACATTACAGGAGCCTATCAATTTAGATGAGATTGGTCCCTACAGTGATTAGATTGCACAGGAAGAGGCCTCCATGTTCACGGAAGACGAGATTATTGATTTCAACTTTCAAGAGACTAGCTGCAGCAGAAGGACGAAAGATTGGATTGGAAGACATCCTTGAAGATGAGGCAGACGCAGAGGTAGAGGTGGAACCACAAGTGCAGCCACAGCATTCTAGGCAGAGTGAGGCAGGGCAGCCGAGTGGGAGGACTAGACTTTCTCAATTTCCCTTAGTTTTCCATAGAGTGGGGAAGAGAAAATTATAGATTCTTGTAATTTGTACTTGTAAATTCTTGTATAAGTATCATTGTGTATCAGTTTGTTATTAACTTGACAGTGTCACAATTGTATTTGCATGATTATGCGATTTTGTACTTGTAGGGTCCAATCTGGTCATTTAAATATGCCCTTAAACTATGTTTCAAAATACGTTGCACTGGAATATCAAACGAATCTGATGGGAGTTGCACCTAATATATCTGAAACTTTCACTATCAATGGCCAGTCAAGAGATTTGTGTCCTTGCTCAAAATCAGGGGCGGAGGTTTTTCCTAACAAAATATGTTTAAGATTAGCAATTTGACAACGAATCAAGAAAAGTAACCCTTTTGTTTGCAGGAACATTTAATTTCTCTGTACAACACGAACAAACATACCTTTTGAATATCCCATGTTGTGCCATTTCTTGAAGCTAGTTCTTTGCGAAGAGTCTACAGGTGCAAGATGTATCCCATGTTGCACCTTTTGGCTTTGTACATTTTGAAAAGGAAGGATGACAACGAGCAAAGGAACTTATTATGTGGCTACTTCCCAACGCATACACAGCCAATGAATAGTTGTCAACCATTCAGGAGTGCCATCAGTTGTCACCCACTCACAAACCCATTAGCGAATGAACCAATGAACGTGAGATGAATTGTTGGTACGAGTCTCTCAATGAAAACGACTCAGGAAAAATGTACGTGAATTGGAAGTCTTAACAAACAAAACATAAAATGGGACTATAGAATAAACAAGCCAGCAAGTAGTTCATTTAGTGGGTCGAGTAGGTATTCCATCCATTCCCAACAACTGGGAAGTGGTCAATCACCTATTAAATGACAAACTATAAGGAGTCATGGGAAATAGTAATCTAAGAGAGGCATGTTCTATATTCTCAGGGTCTGAATGCTTTCATTAACCTGGTGAATAGGCTGAAACGGGAGACATTTTCTTTAGACTTTATTTTGCAACCTAACTGCCACAGGCATTATAAGATCTCGCCTCACTAACTGTGGGGGATTAATCGGTCATTTGTATATCAAGAGAGGTTTGGTTATACCTTGGGGATCATTAAGACATCATTATAGGATCTCGCCTCACTAGCTATGTGGAATTAATTGGTCATTTGTATATCAAGAGAGGTTTGGTTATACCTTGGAGATCATTAAGAAATAACAAGCACATCTACCCAATTGAAGATGTCCATTGTGAAGGGATGGAAAGAAAACTATAATATCTAATACTCTGCCTATTAGTGCTTCTTCTCAATAGATTTACAAATTTTATAAAATAATGGTGTCTAGAGATCTCTGTAATCTTTTAATAAAGCAAAGTGCTTGCATCTAACATTGTAATAACATCCAAAGGGGAGCAAAATGCCTCACAAACTTCAAATGAAAAAATAATTGCTAATTTTACTGCTTAAGGAAATCGAAATAGAATAACAGATATTGCAAATACCCACAACATCCAACTGCATCCAATATTCTTGTGTTCATCAATAATAGAAGTACATGCATTTGAGGCTTGAAACAAAAAACTTTCGATAAAAACAACTACAACTAGTTAAGAACAGAGACAGACACATGCAAGAGAGATGCACATCACCCAGATGAATATTGATAAATATGGAGGTTCTTGTGCAGTCCACAAGACATTCCTATCTTGCAATAATAAATTCATTTGGTCATCCAAGACATTGTGATGTCATTCAAGTCCCCCAAGGAAACAAGGCAATTTATATACACTCAAATTTGCTCGCTTCTCTCTGTCGCTAATTTCATCTATTAATTTTCTATCTCATCTAATCCCATCTAATTTTGTCTAATTTATTCCTACTAACCCCTTCCTAGTCATTAGCCTAATTCCCCACATGTAATGTCCCCAAATGGGACGAATTAGCAAATAAGGGCTTTTCTAATCTGATCTGAAAATTAGTAAACCCTAATTTGAGAATTATATTATCCAAAACCATTATTTAATGCAAGAAACCCTAGATGCCAAAAGTGAGGGTTTCGTAGGGAATTTTCTGCCAATAAAATAATCTAAAAATAAATAATGTTAGAAACTGAAGTTAACAGGAGATAATTTCTCCACTTGATGTTTAACTTCCTCCCTCAGCTCTCATCAATGCACAGCAGTTAACAAACAGTTTTAGATTAGTTAGAGAATTTGTTTTAGTTTCAGTTTGCATGCAAAAGACTAAAATTAGTCTTCAATTTGTTTTTATAATTATTGTTTGCCTTCAAATCTATTTAAGAGACCCATGGGCACAGCTTGTAAGCAAGATCAAGATCTGCAAGATTCAAGAAAATTAATAAAATTTTGTTTTTTCCATGATTGTTGTAGCAATCTGAGTCTGTTTTTTATTTTCTGTTATGCTCTGTTCTTAGCAATGGATGAAGAGATGAATGCCATTGAAAGAAATCAAACATGGGATCTAACTAATCTACCTGAAGGTAAGGATTGTATAAGAATCAAATGGGTTTATAAGACTAAATTTGATGCAGAAGGAGATGTTGAAAAATACAAGGCAAGGTTAGTAGCAAAAGGTTTTGCACAAGAACATGGAATTGATTATAATGAAACATTTGCTCTAGTTGCTAGACTTGATACTATTAGAATGGTTTTAGCAATAGCTGCTCAAAATAATTGGAATGTATATCAAATGGATGTCAAATCAGCTTTCTTGAATGGTTTCTTAGATAAAGAAGTGTATGTGAAACAGCGACCAGATTATGAAGTGCATGGACATGAAGAAAAAGTCTACAAATTGAAAAAAGCCCTTTATGGTCTCAAGCAAGCACCAAGAGCATGGTATAGCAGGATTAATTCATACATGACAAACAATGGATTCAGCAGAAGCAATAGTGAGCCTACATTTTACACAAAAATCAACAAAAGTCAGATTTTGATTGTGTGTTTATATGTTGATGATTTGATTTTCACTGAAAATTTGTCTGTAGACACATTTAAATCAGCAATGAAGAAAGAATTTGAAATGACAGATTTGGGATTAATGAAGTACTTTTTGGGCATAGAAGTTGTACAATCAGAAAAAGAAGTTTTTATTTGTCAAACTAAATATGCAAAAGATGTGTTAAGGAAGTTTAAGATGCTGAATTGTAAACCAGCACCTACACCAGTTGCTACAGGAACCAAAATTAGCAAAGAAGACAAAGGGTCTAATGTTAATTCTACAACATTCAAAAGACTAATTGGTAGTTTGATGTATCTTACAGCTACAAGACCAGATATCATGTATGGGGTCAGTTTAATCTCTAGATTCATGGAGTCACCAAAAGACTCACATTGGCAAGTTGGAAAGAAGATATTGAGATATGTGGCAGGAACAACAGAATATGAAATTTTATATTTCACAACTAATGATTTTAGTTTGATTGATTATACTGATAGTGATTTTGCAGGTAGCATTGATGACAAGAAGAGTACTTCTGGACATGCCTTTCTTTTAAGAACAGGTGTGGTCACATGGGCATCCAAAAAGCAACCTATAGTGACACTTTCATCAGCTGAAGCAGAGTATGTCACATCAGCAGCGTGTCAAGCAACTTGGATGAGGAGAGTATTGACAGATTTATTACAAGCACAGAAAGAGTCAACACCAATCTTTTGTGACAACAAATCAACAATTGCATTATCAAAAAATCATGTTTTTCATAAGAGAAGCAAGCACATTGATACAAGATTTCATTTTATCAGAGAGTTAGTGAACAATGGAGAAATCCATCTGAAGTTCTGCAGATCTGAAGACTAATTGACAGATATATTCACAAAGGCATTAGCAAAGGAGACCTTTGATTATCTAATAAAACAAAATTTAGGCATTGTAAACGCTGAAGTAGTTAGTGGTAGAAATTAAATGGGAGTGTTAGAAACTGAAGTTAACAAGAGATAATTTCTCCACTTAATGTTTAACTTCCTCTCTCAGCTCTCATGCATGCACAGCAGTTAACAAACAGTTTTAGATTAGTTAGAGAATTTGTTTTAGTTTCAGTTTACATGCAAAGACTAAAATTAGTCTTCAGTTTGTTTTTCTAATTATTGTTTGTCTTCAAATCTATTTAAGAGACCCATGGGCACAGCGTTGTAAGCAAGATCAAGAAGATCTGCAAGATTCAAGAAAATTAATAAAATCTTATTTTTTTCATGATTGTTGTAGCAATCTGAGTCTGTTTTTTATTTTCTGTTATGCTCTATTTTTCTTTCAAATAATAAATTTCAGATTTAAATCCCTTAGATAAATACCTTTCTCTCTCCTTATGCCACAAAATGATGAAAGAAAAAATCAATTTTAATCGTCAATTTTTTGCTGTTGTTCAAAGGATAAAAAGTCTTCACCAATTTTAGATCTATCACTTCCAGCCACTCAAAAATTATGAAAATATAACTGAAGATACACAAAAATATGGAGAAAAAGAATATCCAATTATTTTTTCAAAATTCTGAAAATTATGATTTTTATGCCCAAAATACCGCTGAAACTTCATAAACCCATAACTCTAAAAATACTTGAAATTTCTAATCAAGTGAGCTCAAAACGAAGCTAAAAATATAAGTTTTCCAATGAAACATAAATTAAAAAAAAAATTCCATGAGAAGGTCATCAAAAATTACTCCGAAGTTCTGAAAACCCTAGTTTTTTATAAAATAATTAAATAATAATTCTGAAAATTATTATTTAATTTTCTCCTTCAAATCCTTCACAAATCCATCCAAAACTTCACACACCAATAATCAAAATTTTAGCAAACAAAATCAAAATATTTAATTTATAATTTTTAAATCAAATGAGGCATCCAAACCCTAGATCCAAGCTCCCCAAGTAGTTCGCTCCACTTGCAAAAATAATATAAATAATCAGCAAGCTTAACATGCAAGAAAAGACCATGAAACCCTTATAAACTTCCACACAAATCCTTTCATGGCAGATCGCCCCTCTTTAGGGCATGAACAATATCTCCTTAACAAAGATGGCATCAAAAGAAACTTTTTTGTTGTATAATCAGTAGCAAATTGTGGTTTACAGTGCCCACTCCTATTGAACACGCAGGTTCAACAAAATCTTCAAGTATGAAGAATTTCAATTATCAAAATTAGCATATCCTCCAATGAAGCCTCCCTCTCCTTTTATAATTTTTCCTCACGTGGCATTCCCAAATGGGAGGGAACCCAAATTCAAATTATAAGGAACATTTATTTTTTTTAATTTGTTCATGATCCTTAAAGGGCCCCAGCTTAAGTGAAAAGTAGATTAGATGATTCTTACTTTATTTTAAGTATTTAGAAATACTTTTTATTTTAATAATAATATCATTTTAATTTTCAAAAAAGGGGGCATTACAGTCCTCCCTTTCCAAATTTGTTTGCCCTCAAGCAAATGCAATCTCATATGCGCAAAAACCATATCCAAAAGAGAAGACATTATGTAGTGACCCCAAAGCCTTGATCCAGTTCCAGTTAAATGTAAGATCTCTTGCCAACGCAAATTCATGCTTCTAATGTACTTTCGTTGATCCAAGATTTTTGCAACCTTCTTCTTTCTTGTTCTTGATCTTTCCATACCTACACATGGAACAAATATGTTAAAGAAAAGTATAGTATTTAGCAACACTTTTGTGATCTCATCTTCATGCCTTGTTGACATGACATTAGACTCTCTTCTCTTGCATGCATCCTCTCATGAATTCCATTTTTTTAAGAAGTTTCCAAACTTCAAACATGCTGCCATGTATACTGCTGTAATCTTGTTTCTTTTTCCCTAAAAATAGCTTGGAAATGATTGCAAACCTCTTTGGAACAATAAAAACAAAATCCCTTTACTAGCAAACTGAAATTCCGTTTCCCATGTGGTTCGGTGACCCTTAATGATTGAAATAGAAGTGATAAGAGGATTGTTCCCTTTGCAATCAACAGTCCTAATTAATTTGCAGCAATTGTTATGATCAAAAATCCTTGAACAACCTTTTTGTGACCACAATAAGAAGTCTGAAAATTTCTTATTTTTAGCCATAAAAGTCACCAACACATAAAAATTGATCCCTTCCATGTCAATCCCTCTTTTTTGGGCAACAGTTAGTGTGTCAATCATGATATTAAACAAAAATACAACAGCTTCATAACTTGAAAGAATTTCCATTGAATCATTTCCCTCATAATTTTTTACATTTGCACATGTGCCAACCATACCAAACTGAATTTCCAAATTAGGGGCAGCGATATGAAATTTGTTTTGTTCACATCCCAATATGAATTTAGTGAGTTCAACATTCTTTTTTTTGTTTGCAAACTGAAAATCTTCATAGCATACACAAGCAATAGATCTACCTCATGTTTTTCCCAACAAACCATTATGAATTTATACCCTATATAAAGAAGATTAAAACTACAAAACTGATCCAAATTAATATGCCTAACAAAGTTGCCCATAATTAAATTTATCTCCTGGAAAAACACTAGAGGATGTGTGCTCCTATAGTGTGCATTCCAAGGTGTGCTAGGACTTTTCTTTATACCACATCAATCCTTTATTTTGTAAATATAGTCCTTCCATTTGTAGAAAGAAAACAAGCTTAACCAAATTGGAAAACATACATTGCAAGTGTATAACACAATCACCTAAACTCATTGGTAGGAATCTCTTATGTAAAATGAATGTCCTCTTCTTGGCTGCCATTTGTTAGCTTCCTTACACATGTATGCATCATCAAACAAACCCCACCAATATCGAGTTTTATCCCTTTTTATATATTGTTGTACCTGCCATGTTAATTCAATTTTTCTTGTGTGATAATTTTCAGAATGCACCTTGGTACAAAGTTTCCCCAACATGGGTTGTAGCGTGCCTTGAGCGTGCCAAATTTTCCCTCTTTTGTGTGGCTGGGCTTGTTTTGTTAACTCAAAAAAATTGAACTCAAAAAAAAACAGATTTCTTACCACTTTTTCCAGCTTTTCCCCTTGGCAATCAATTCTCATCTCATCTCTCTCAATATTAGTATGACAAAAATCAGAACTAGGTAAACTTACCATTGTTATTGTAGTGTCCCTTTTTTTGCAAGCACATGGTTGTCCATGTTGTCTTATAACAGCTCTATCATTGTTCCTTTCATCCTTCTTCCCCTTACTCCTCAAATATCCCTCTATCATATTGATTGATGAAGATAAACGAGCATTTGTGTCATTCAAACCATGCAAAATATCCTCATAATCTCCCTTGTTAGCATAATATTCATGATGATCAAAACAATGCAAGAACAAAGTATGATGGTGGTACAACAAATCCTTGTTATGAAGATAGTCAAATTGCTTACCCTTAGTGGTTGTCCTAGCAAACCGAAAATCAGTTAATAAAGATCCGAAAGATGGTGCAAGATCTTCACTCTTAGATGCTTTGTTTACCACGAGATTTCCCTTTTGCTTCACTTTCATCTATACCTTGTGTGCACATGTATGGAGTACCTTCATAAATCTTGCCAGCATCATAAACATCATTGATTTGCTCCCCATGTATTGTTGTTCAGAAAAAGACAGCTAGCTATATACCACTATCCTCATGTGAAATTGGTGCTTCATCCACCAAACTCTCTTTCTCAACCTGTAAATCTGAATTTTCTTCCCTTTGAGGTGTAGATTCCATGATTCCCTTTTTTGTCACATTACTAACATGCATGCAATCATTAGAAGATAAAGAAGTATTGTAAATTAATGAAATATTTTCACCTTGCTCATTCTTGCATCCTTGCACATCGAACCGTTCTAAGAACCTTTGACTGAAATCTTCAAGGCAAGCAATGGATTCGATCCCTTGGATCCTCAGCAAACGATGCCACCACTTATGTGCCATTCCATCCAAGTACAAAGAGATAAATTTGAGGGCATCCTCCACACACATAGAATTCCATAGCAAATGTCTCCAATTCCTTCAACCAAGCTCTCGCAGAAATTTTATTAGTGCCATCAAGAAAAGAAAGAGGAAACTCATTTTATTTTCCTCTCCTTTGAAAACCTAATTATTAGTTTGCATCTAAATCTCAAATACAACCCCACAAGTGCACAAAATCGATGCTCTGATACCATTGTAATGTCCTCCAAATAAGATGAATTAACAAAAAAAGAATTTTCCCCAAATTCCCCTAAATCTAATCGAAAAATTAGTAAACCCTAGCTTGGGAATTAAATTCTTCAAAACCATTATTTAATGCAAGAAACCCTAAATGCCAAAAGTGAGGGTTTTGTAGATAATTTTCTGCCAATAAAATAATCTGAAAATAAATAATCAATTTCGGATTTAAATCCCTTAGATAAATACCTTTCTCTCTCCTTATTATGTCACAAAATGAAGGAAAAAATCAATTTTAATTGCCAATTTTCTGCTGCTATTCGGAGGATAAAAAGTCTTCACCAATTTTACATCTATCACTTCCAGCGACTCAAATTATGACAATATTACTGTATATGCACAAAAATATGGAGAAAAAGAATATCCAATTATTTTTTCAAAATTCTAAAAAATTGTGATTTTTATGCCCAAAATACAGCTAAAATTTCATAAACCGGTAACTCCGAAAATACTTGGAATTTATAATCAAGTGATAGCTCAAAACGAAGCTAAAAATATAAGCTTTCCAATGAAACATAAATCAGAATTTTTCTTCCATGGGAAGATCATCAAAAATTGCTCCAAAGTTCTGAAAACCCTAGTTTCCTATAAAATAATTAAATAATAATTCTGAAAATTTTATTTAATTTTCTCCTTCAAACCCTTCACAAATCCATCCAAAACTTCACACCAATAATCAAAAATTTAGCAAACAAAATCAAAATATTTAATTTATAATTTTTAGATCAAATGAGGCATCCAAACCCTAGATCCAAGCTCCCCAAATAATTCACTTCACTTGCAAAAATAGTATAAATAATCAGCAAGCTTAACATAAAAGAAAAGACCATCAAACCCTTACAAACTTCCACACAAATCCTTCCATGGAAAATCTCCCCACTCCTTAAGGCATGAACAATATCTCCTTAGCAAAGGTGGCATCAAGAGACAGACACATTTTTGTTGTATAATCAGCAACAAATCGTGAGTTATATTGCCCACTACTATTGAACACGCAGGTTCAACAAAATCTTCAAGCATGAAGAATTTCAATTATCAAAATTAGCATATACTCCAATGAAGCCTTCCTCTCATTTTATAATTTTTCCTCAAGTGGCACGCCTAAATGGGAGAGAACCCAAATTCAAATCATATGGAAAAAATAAAAAATAAATAATTTGCTAATTGCCCAACTTAAATGAAAAACATATTAGATGATTATTACTTTATTTTAAGTATTTAGAGATACTTTTTATTTTAATAATAATATCACTTTAATTTCAAAAAAAAGGGACATTACACACTAAAACCATAGTCACCTATTAACCTTACCTCATCTCACAAGTCAATTAATCCTTCTAATATGTCTAATATCATTTAATCTTATCCTAACCCCACTTGTCCATTATATTGGAATTTAAAATTCCAATCCCACCTATCCTAGCCTGTTCATAGGCTCTCCTATATCCCTAGCCCCTAATCACCCATCTAATCACCACATCTAACCACCTACTAATCTTGCTTAGCTCCTGATGGATTCTAGAATGCTCTAATTCTAGAATCCTCCTCTATACTCTCCATCTTCTCTAAAAACCTCTAAATCTATAGGCTTCCAAGGAACTTTTAGTTCCTTTTAATTATCCCTCCTTTCTCTATTTAACTCAACCACCCCTCAATGAGAATCCAATTAGAAAATCCACGAGCTTTCATGCTAAAATCTTCTATCAAATAAGTCTATCAAACTATCAACTTAGTCTTTTGATCAAGTCACCAAAGGATATATGTTGTCCACAATCTAAGTCTATTATAAGCAATCCCACATCTATAATTTTTAGTCCTTTTTTAATCTTGTTTAGAGCATTTGACTTTAGATTTATAATGATAGTATGAATGTTTCATTTATTTGCATTATAGTCTAATGGCTCTATATTCATGAAGTAGATAGTAAATTTGGGGATTTTTTTATATAATTTGCATATAATAATCCAATTGCTCAAATTTATCATCTCACACAAACCATAACTCCAGCAGACATGTGCCAAGATTGTGGTGCAATGATTATTGGGTACATTCTAGTGTGATCTATGTTGGCAAATCTGAAAAATGTCGTCCAAACTTACCCCACATCACATTAAAGGCACTGCATAATCTCACCCAAAATTTACCAAGCAAAACAGAACTGAAAAAAATTTGAAGTAGTCATCAAAAGCAGACTGACTAACCTTCTTGTCATGATCAAACATGTCATCCTTTATCTTCATCCCATGCATCTCCTTTGGCAGCCGATCTGCCTCGTGTGTCCCTGCTGCAACACTGTTCAATTCAAAAGTGTCTGCTTCTGCTTCCAGTTCAAACTTTGCTCGTTTTGAGCCAGCATCTCCGCCCTGAGAAATTTGTAATTTGTAAAATAAGAATGCTGAAAATGGATATGGATGGTAATATTGCTGGTTAATCAAAATTCAACTCATTCCGTTTCTTAGGTTTCATTCTTGCCCTGCAGTCGTGGATGTTCTGGTTGCAGATAGAAACCAGAGTCACAGGTCCACGTGCTCAGCCATATTTTGCTATGCTGTAACTACGGTGTGTGAAACTGATAATATATACTACCTTTTAAAAATATGAGAGAATAGCTATAGGATAACTAAAAGCAATTTACTCTAAGACCAACACGGCTAGGCCAAACCCTCTTGCCGGCTACACAGAGGTGAAAATATTGGACTTTCACCAATGGCAGGGCTGGGTTGATTTGTGCTACAATTAGGCTGATCCCTGGCTCATGACATTGCCTGGCCTCCAGTTCCCAGTTTATACCACCTGCAGGAGAATTTCTTGCAGCCGACCTTGGAAATCAAGCATCCTAATAAGTATGGATTAGCATTTGAGCCCTTAGTCTCAAACAAGCTAATGAAAAGTTGAAAACTCAACATGTAGGGGGCATCTGGCCTTGACGCAAAATACAAACCCAAGGGCAAAGCTGTATGCTAATTGCTACCAAGCTGAAAAGAGACTAACTTCACTGGAGAAGTACCCAGTTGCACAATTAAAAACCCAACTCCAATTTGGTGTTTTAATAAGGTCCCATATTCACAAGTTTGAAGTTATGAGTTCCATTCTACTTCTAAGTTCTACGCGGTGAAATCCAAACTTTGCTACTGCAAATGAACCAACTAAACTAAACAAATATAAGCTCAAGCTACAATAATTAACGAGAAATTCCACCCCTCAACGGGCCTACCTACTGGATAAAATATCTCCAAGAAATTTCAACTGAGACCACTGATTGCCGCCATATCCAATAAGCAATTAGTCGAACCCACTAAATAAGCTGAACTCCTATAATTTTCAATTGACCTAAAATCTAGTGAGCCCAAAGACACCGTGCAAATCCTAACTAGCCTAAGCCGGGTCCTTATATAACACTTCATGATTTTAATTCTTGCTGGGTATCAGAATACCCAATTCAAACTAGTCTCGATCCGCAAAAAATAACAAACTTGGGCACAAGTAAATTTTCAATGGCTGCACAAATTCAATAATTTTTAAGTTCCTCGTTGAAGAACAAAATTCATTGCATTGCCAAGTGATATACTTTTACCTGATCCGACACAGAGGATCGACCTGAGGCGATGCTCTTGAGGCGTCTCATCACTTCCATTGTGGTTGGATTTGGAGGGATAGGGGTTTGGATTCGAGTTCACCCGCATCCAAACCAAACAATTTATTTCACTTTCCCCGACTTTGTTATTTACTGCTCTGCATTATTCTTCAGTCGAAGGCGAGTGAGGTTGTATTTCTTTTGTCTTTTTGTTGACGATGTGAGAGGGACGTGGTAAACACATCTTTGTATTTGGTCTTTGTTGTATTTGGTCTTATTTACCTGCGAAGAGCATGACGTGCAAGCATGGATTAAACGAAAGGCGGCCAAGTATTGCTATTAGAAGCGGTTTAGCAGGATGTTTTTCAGACACTCGGACTCAACCTCCCTCGACTTTGAACGTTTCCTCGTTTCCTCGTTTCATGATATTTGTGGTCTCGTACACTGTTTGGGTTTTGGGTTATTATTAATTAAGGTCAATTGTAGTTTTTTTATTTTTTTTGGGGGGAACGTTTTCATTGTCATGTAAGATAATTGTTACGAAATAGGCCTTTGCCTCCTTGGGCTGGGTGGAATGAATGAGCTTTGCGATCAAAAAATTGATGAAAAAAATTGTTTGGGTCATGTCCAGTGAGCACGGTTGTTTTGAGGGTTCGGTGGAATGAATGAGCTTTGCGATCAAAAATTGATGAAAAAAATTGTTGGGTCCTGTCCAGTGAGCACAGTTGTTTTGAGGGTTCGTTTGTTTTCTATTTTTGTTTGGTTTTGTTTAGATAATGAGGACTCTGTGAGCATTAGTGTTGTATTTTTACTAGTCGTTTTAGTGTGTAATCTTCCATTTATTATTTAATAGTAAAATCAATAAATTTTTATATTTGGATTTAGTATTTTATTACCCAAAACATAATTGAAAATAAGTGTCATCTGAATGAAAATAGGTGTCTTTTTGAGATATTTTTTCAACTACATATTATTATAGTCGGTGTATGTTCTTGAATGTTTCATTACGTGAAAGAGTTTGAGAAAGTCCTTTCAAAATCTTTTTTGTGTAGTTTATGCGTGATTACGCCACAAGGGATGTGATTTTATGTTTACGTAAAATAGTTTTTTTAAAGCAAATGTGTGCAAAGCGGTGTACTACTATAATGAACGAGACAAAATGTGGCAAATACTGTAATTAGAATTATGGAGGAAAATTGCGTTGGTTGTAAATGTAGCGAAAGAGGTTTTGCATTGAGTATTACTTCTTTTTTGCACTGCACATATTTACTAACCTTCATTCATGCATAGCAGTTGAAGGTAAATTCAAGAGAGATATGCATGTCGTATAATGAGTGTACTCTTGATAGTAAAGTGAAAGTCAAACCTTGGCGATTAGTATTGTCAGTGTAAATTATCGCTTTATTGAAAGTCATTTCATGTGCTTTATGTATAGTTAGCATCCATGCCATTTTTAATAGAGTCCATCATTTACCCCATGTAACAAGAGGAATTGGAAAATGTGTTGGATGCATGATATCTCAAGGGGACCAGAGTATTTTTTGACGGTAACAACCACATACATGGATAAGTCAAGGGGTTTTGACCTTGGATTGTTGATAATGTGAAAAATTGTAATCGTCATGTGTACTTCTAGATCTTATGATCTCTTAGTCAATATATACACATGTGTATCCGAGAGATAAACATATAATAACACATAAATTGTCATTAATCTTTATATTCGTAAAAAATTGTAAACAAAACAAAAATGACAAAATTGATGAATAAAACCAAAAAACTTATAGAAAAAAAAAATATTGATATAGAAAATCCAAGCACCAATATTATTAACATTTCCATAAAATTTGCAAATAATTACTCCATGACTTTAGAAAGGGTTGTAGATATAATTAATCCTTATAACTATGACTTTCCTATTAACAAAAATTTCTATCAACTACAACAAAGTGCATGGAAGTAATTTTATGTTTTAAAAGTCTTGATTAAGTACCAAAATCTTCTCAAAATGTACTTGAAATATTTGTACAAACATATAAAAAATTAAGATATGACAAATGTAAATAATTACTAAATACTTTATCCTAAGGCCCAAACTACGATACAAACAATACGATGTTGATTACTTCATTAGGTGAGGTGAATGGTATTTTTTATTTTATGAATATCATATAACATTCAAACTAAGATTTTAAGAAGCTACAATAGAATGGGTAAAAACAAAAAAGAAAATGAAAAGTGTTGAAATTAATATGAAAGAAAATCAATCTTTAAAAAACCCAAGACAATGATAAAATGTGTACATAAAAATTTGGAGTAATATATTAATAAATTAATAGTAGTTTAAATAATAATATATTATAATTATATATAATTTTAATATTATTTTATATGACATAATTTATATTATAAAATTATATATATTAATATATACATTGATAAATAAATATATATTTATGTATTTTAATAATTTGATTATAGAAAGTCACAACATACAGATCAATAAATGTGGTTTTTTAAGTGTTTAACAATAGTGTTACATATAATTTGATTTTTTACAACTACTCCATGTTTCTTCTACTTTACTATTACAACAAATATTTAGTGTATATACTTTTTAGTTTGATATTTATTGTGTATATTTTACGGAGCAAATAGTTGTTCTCAATGTGATCGAAGGAGGAATAGATCCGTTTAGTGGTTAAAATAGGTGGTTTAAAAGTAAAGGTGGTCAGGTTGGCATGACGGCTTGGCATTCTTGATGACTCACGAGCATATGTTATGTTTTAGATGGTTAATGATAAGTACAAAAATTGTTGAACAATGTCAAGGGCTTATATGGAGATGAATCTTTGTGAGAGATGAATCTATGTCAAGGGCTTCACAATGAAAATGCCTCCGATATAATTATGTTCTTAGTTATATGAGACCATTTTTATACTTTATTATCATGTTGATAAGCATAAATTATAATGACAACCAAAAGGTGATAGTGGAATGTAATACTTTGAGACATTAGTAAAAATGATTGACCTTAAATTTGAAATCTATTTAACTATCATATGAGAATTTTCTCTCTAATTAAAATTTGACATACGATTGAATTTGGAATCTATTCTTATATTTTTAGAGAATATATTTTTAAACTTGATATAGAAATAATATAATCTTTAATCGACATGATATATAATAAATCTAAAAAAAACACTTCAAAATTAATATATCTCATCATTTTCCCCAAATAAATATATTTAAAATATGTATACTAATTTTTATAATATATTAAATTATTTGTTAGACTTAAGGCATAATTTAATATGACCCGTCTTTTTAAATAGTTTTTGATATTTAAAATATATATATAACTCCATTTCATATGAGAAGGGAAAAAAAAAAAACTATATATATAGACATAGGTTTGAATCTAAAGGAATAGGGGTGAGTCTCGTATATAGAAGAATACATGTATTCTAACCAAAATTGAGTGCATGGACAAAAGACAAGCCTTAAAATCACCTTTCCATTCTTTTTCTAAGTTTAATTATTATTCATGAGGGTGTTTGTGTTTATTTTTTTAACATCAATCTATATATTTTAATTAATTTTAATGTATCTATTTTATTTTTTTATATATTATATTGATTAATTAAAATATATATATATATATATATATATATATATATATATATATATATATATATATATATTATTGATTAATGATAAATAGTTTCAATTTAGTTGTACTAAATATTTTCAAGAAAAATAAAGTAAACTTCAAAATTAAAATATTATAATTTTTAGATCATCTTTTCCAAATAAAAATACAAATCCATGTATAATGGTCAAATGGATGTTAACATTAACATTAAAGCTATTCTAAATTGATCAAATGAACATCAAATTTAAGATCAAAACTATCTTCTCAAAGTCAAATAGATGACAAATTTAAAGTTGATCATTTTTGTTAACATCTCATAATATGGTACTCCACACCACGCCCAACTATCATTTTCAACTATGTTGATATAAAAAAAATTAACTGTGAATTTGTGCCTTAATAGTAGTCAAAAGTTTGGAGCTAGGTAGTGAGCAAAGTTAGTCCCTGTAGAAGCCTAATTTTGGTACAAGTTGTAGATACTATTTTATGGATTATATAGCACCTCAATCTTATACACTTGGCAAAATCAAACTTCGGTTGTTCCTCCCAGTTCTAAACCTTTTTCGCTTTTCGAAGTCTCACATCTACTCTATTTTATGTCCCTTGGCCTATCTTTTAGTTTTACCAGTCTTATGTTGATGACCCAGACCTTCTCTCTTACATAGAATGCTTAAAACTTGTTTATCTTCCACCTCTGTAAGTTATGCGTCTATACCTACTTTTTTGCTCCCTAAACACTAACGTTTGGGACAGACACATATGTCATTATTAATATCCTACTCTAATGCAAGTGTCATGTGCCAAAAATTCATCTAATTTGTAAATGAATTGTATTTTAATAGTCAGCCTAAGTGTTTTAATCCAAGTTACTTCTCTAAAGGGATTGATATAAATACAAGATCAACACTCATTCATTTCTCACCTAGAAACTTCTTACCTACTCACTAGGAAACTTACAAAAGGAATTCAATCAAGCACTCAAGTGAGCAAAACTCCCCTATTTTATCCTATTTTCATATCAAACATAGGAACAATATAAACATCGATCTAAAGTACTGAAGGAGTAGCCTAATAACTATATTTTACAAGTTACGAGATAAGTCATTATTGTACTTATTTTTCACATATTGCATATTCACACACAAGCCAACACGTAAGAGAGAAATACATCAATCTGAGGTCCTCTTTAGAGTATTAGCTATGTAGACAGTGTTTATTGATAAAGGGGTTTTTAGGGTCAGCTCGACACTATGTGCCCACTAACCCATTTTTCTCCAAGGTCATTATGAAGATCAAGAACTAGGGTTTTGCATTTTCATGAGGAGCGATGGTCCATGACCCATATCTGAATGCACCAGAGTGAAAACAAAGACAAATCCATAAGCATCTAGGTGGTCACATCTTTTTTTAGCAAGTATTATGTATAGGGCACTTATATCAAGTTCAGATGGTAGCATCGACGTAATCATCCCAAGTTGACATTAATATTTACAACTCTAAAGGTACACAATTTAGAATTTGATGACTATTCTAGAATCCTCTTTCAATATACTTCCTACTTATTCCAGATCTAGAATTGGATTAGCACCAAAATAAGTTAAGAATATTACTTCTTTATCATTTATATATCTAGCATAGTTGTACTTACTAGCCTATCTTAGTTTAAGAATTTTAGTAAATGTGTGTATCTGAGTTTAGTACCCAATTGGCTTGTTGTAGATATGATCGTCACCCTTATGCATTATCATCCAACCATTACATTAGAGACATACAGTGGATTCCATGGAATCCTCATATACTATGCACCATGTTCAGATATCTAAAGCACCTACACATGTTCTTGTTACTGTTATTCTAAAGAAACCATAGAGCACTCAATGATGGGTTTCATGAACCCTTATTCATATTACTCCTATTATTGTTCCAAGATTATAGAGTCCTATTTTACATATGCAGAGCATCACAAACACTACAGTGATAGATATTGCACCTATACATGCTCCTCGACTGTGTCACCATATTATTACACTAGGTTCATAATGGGGATATATGTATGATCACCCTTTGGATGGGATCATAGGATAGCCTTCCCCTTTCACCGTCTAAAAATATCACAAAAATATTAAACATTCAAAAATATAAAAATAATTTCAGTACTTGCATGTTATATTGGTTCCTTGGCATCTACATGTTAGTTTCATGTTGATGGATGGCATATCAGTTACTCTTACACACACACATATGTCATGTTTATACTTAAGGGTGATACAGACATACACAGATACATGATCTATTCCTATTTTAGATGTTGGGCCTTTCTTCTACTCATGCCATGTGAACATTGGGGACTTCCACTTCTATGATCACGATACTTTCCTTTATGCACTTCTTTGAGTGTCTTGCCTTGCTATTGTATTGCTTGTTTGAACATTTAAATATGCTCTTTTATTTGTAGCTGCCATGCGTATGTATGCTTTATTTGAAATTTAAATATGTCATTATTTATTGTATGGACATTTAAATATCTCATTGTTTGTTGTATGGATATTTGAATAGGTCATCTTTGCTTTTATGGACATTTGACTAAGTTATGTCCCTTCGATCATGCGGTATTTAACCATGCCCCTTATTTGTGGTCTCTTTGGACCATTACCTTTTAACTTAATTTTGAGTGCTCTTATGTGTGTGCTTGATTTGCTTGTTGAGCTTGTATTGTTACTATCTATATGTTTTCATGATCCTTATCATACATCTTAGGCCTTCGTGTAATCACATTAATCTATGTGTGTCAATGCTACACTTACTCAGACATGTTCCTTTATATGTTACATGGTTACAATCACAAATTATTTAGCTATCTTATTCTTTTGAGGTGAGGTAACTACCATTTCCTATTCTTCCCTCACCTCCAAGGGAGAGCATATCAGTCGAGGCATGTTCTTCACATTTGGCATAATTTTCAGATTTAGTGGGGGCATACTTTGGAAGCATGTTCTATAAACCCATTTAGTATTTGGTACTTATACCAATTTTTAGATTTAGTAGGGGCATGTCATACAGGCATGACTTCCACACATTTACAGTTTTAAATTTAGTGGGGGCGTGTTTTGTTAGATTGGCCAAAATCTTGATCCTTGCATAAAATATTGAACTAATCTATGTATGGAACAATGAAATCATAGATAAATTACAAAAAATGAAGAAGCTTGTCTTCACACAACAGTGTTGCACAATATGACCTGCTTGCATAAAATTGCATTAACTTGTCTAACCTTCCAAAATGAAAAAATAGGGTACATATAGGGAAAATTAGGGCAACATAGAGAAGCCTCTAATTTTTCTAGTTAGATAATTACATTAAAATATAATCAGCCTATGTGACCCTTTTATAACTAACCTAAAGAAGCTTAATTGACATAGAATGGCCATAAGGTCATGTAGGCAAAACTCAATGAGAAAAAGTACTGCACTAACATGTTTTGGAAGCATGTTATCCACACTTATTCAGTATTCAACATCTCCAAATTATAGTGGAGACATGTTTTAAAAACCCTCCCCATTTGTACTTATTTCAGTTTTTAAATTTCTCCATATATAGTGGGGGCATGCTTTGAAAGCATGTTCTCCACACTTACATAGTTTTTGAATTTACCAAGCACATAGTTATGTAATTCAAATTCACATTTGTGGTACAATTCTATACATTGGTATTATTATTATACACAATTTCAGCATGATACATATTTAAGGTGCATATGTTATGTAATGTGCGCTTAATATTATAAAATCCAAATCAATTTTAGATTTAAAAAACACTCTCAGGTACTGTCATCACCCACTAGGATGTATTTTTATGCACTAATACCTAAGATGTATTTTTATGAATTATATTAAGTTAATTTATTACAGTATTTGGTTCACTTTTTGTGTGGTCAAAGTGATTAAATCACTCAATCTTACCAAGTTTTTAGGTTGGACTTGACTATATCATCCAAGCTTACCAATTTGATAGTATGATTTGAATTTATTGACTCATGTCTACCAGGTTACAAGTATGATTAGGTTGCACAATTGAGTTAATCTCAACCACTAAGTGGTAACTCACCTTTTCTCCAAGGTTGGGAGCATGTGCCTCTCTCTCTCTCTCTCTCTCTCTCTCTCTCTCTCTCTCTCTCTCTCTCTCTCTCTCTCTCTCTCTCTCTCTCTCTCTCTCTCTCTCTCTCTCTCTCTCTCTCTCGATATATGCACTTTCCAAATTTATATATAATTATTTTCATCTCAATTTTAGATCTTTACAATGATACATCTTTCAAATTAACTTGCCAATATGTAAGGTAGTTACATCGATACACATATGTACTCTTAAACCTTGCTATTTCAATTTCAATATTTTCAAGTAATTTCAAATCTAAATTGTATGCATTAATTATTTACTGTAACATGCTCTTGGTTTTAATCCATTCACCAAAAAAATTATCAATTTGGACTCTAGCAAAGACAAGGTATGTTATACACACCTGAGTATGTAGACACTTAAAACTAGCCATAACTGGCCTCCACCCAGACTTCAGATTGATTCGTACCAACCATTATAAATTAAGCTATAAATATAAGACCATACCCATTCATTTCTAATCTTAGATATTGAAGAGTTTTTATGTAGGATTTGCTTCATAAGCCTCATAGAAATAATGTTACCATGCCCAGGTGCAAAGGAGAGAAGGAGCCAACAAGCTTCATTTGTCAAATATTTCTCTATACACAAGCTGAGTAAGCCACTCAATAAAGCATTTAGATCTCCCAAGGAAGGTAAAGGATTTTGTGTCTTTTATGTTTGTGTTGTGCTTTTACCTAGTTTTTGTTACCTAAGCTTTCCCTAGTGTCTAGACTAGAGGTGTCAGGATTCAGTGTGTTTATTTGGATTTGATTTTATATTACTAAAACAATACTAACCTCCACTCTATGTATTCCTATATTCATAAATGACACATCTAGTGGGACAAATAATGAGGCAGTTATAATGGTTTTTAGTGTGTTTTGTTAGGATTTTCTATTTTCCTACTAAAAATGGTTGATACAAAGCTAATAATTTTTTTATTAACTATTTTGATCTTTATTTTTTTATAAAAGTGTGTCTTGGACCTATTAACAACCTCCAAAAATTTTACAAAGAACTGGTGCATAATTTAGAAGTTATGATCAAAACACTGACTGCCACTTTCAATTTTTGTTTTCTTGCTAAAAAATGGTTGTTAAAACAGATATAATTTTTAATCCATTTAATATATATATTTTTTATTTTTATAGATTGTTCTTACTATATTCATCCTAATTCTCTCAAAATTTCATTAAAATCTAATATGTAGTTTAGAAGTTATGACTCTTTTAGTGGGTGTCTATTTTTTATGAATAAATGATCGTTAAAATAATCATATTTTTTAATTCATAATTTCTTTTTGCTGAAATTTTTATAGATGGTGTGCATTTATTTTATCTATGTTATGTATAAATTTTGTTAAAATCCAACTTATAGTTTTTGAGATATCATTATTTTATGAACTATCTCTTTTATTTGTTAATTTTTGTTTTAGTTATTTTCTAATTTTGTTTTAAATTTGCAATTTCTAACTTAAAAGTATTTGGTAGTTGGGAGATTTCTAATATTTTGATTTTTCAATATTGTTCAAAAGCATATATATATATATATATATATCAAAACCCTCTAAAAATTGCAGGACCTAAGCTATAAAAAGGCACAAAATTGCAAGTGGTTAAGTCTTAAATATTTTATTTGGTGCCTAAAAAGAATTTAGATGTTTTGTGCTTGTTTGTGAAAGGTTTTTTACAAGTTTTAAACTAAAGCCAAGGGTCCAAATTTTCATGAACTCTTCACTTTGATGCATTAAAATAAACACTCACACTTAGATTACATAATTTTAAGAGTGTTTTTGTTTTATGGTTGTTCTTTCAAAGTTATTTGTTTTCATAAAATGATTAATGTGTGTATTCTCTCCCCCAGTACCCTTTAAGGAACTCAGGTGATGAAAAGTGCTCTTTATTTACATTTGTGCCTTGTTTAAAGGTGTGAAAAGAATGTCATTAAGGCTCTCCTCAAATCCATATGGTTTGGATAATATAAATGCAACCCTAAAGTTTTTTCACTTGTCTTTTATTTTTATGCATTTGGGCTTGTGAATGAGAGCTCGCTTCTCCCTCAAAATTTCTCTAGGGGTGCATTGACCTGGGGTTTCATCTCCCAACATCGTACCAATCCCACTCCACGGTGGGGTATACAAATTAGGGCACTATCCAACAAATATACATGATATGGGTTCACATAATTGGAAGGGTATGTTACTATGATTACCAAGGAGTTGAGTGACTAGCCTCTTAGATCATAATAAAAACACGAGTCAAGTCTGGCTAACCAAGGGATTCCACTAATAAGTATACAGATGGAATCGTTATGTAGAGGAAGACCCTTGCATAATAAGTTAGTTAGTATGAACTCAATTGACATGAGGCATCTCTAGTGTTAACGACACTTGGGACCATCTAAATAGTCAAAAATTTAAGTTTTAAAAAAACTCCACTTGTCGTAGACATATTATTGATGCAAGATGGGTAGCCTGAAGTTCCATGTCACCGTACAATATCTTGGAATAAGGGGGTGTAAAAACCCTACTATTTCATGAGCTTTTATTTTTGGATTAACACTTAAAATCCTCCCAAGAGCATATATATAGAAGAATTTTAGTGATACGATGCAACCTTGTCAATTTTAGGGCTTTGGACATTATACTTAGTTGTATTTTGTCATTATTCCTTTACTTACTTGGTCTTTGAGTTTAAAAACATTTATTTATTTATGCCACATAAAAATGAGTTTGGTGCCCACATCACTCCATTGTTTGAAGAGGCGTTATGTTGTCCATTTGACACCATGATATTGTCTTAGTCTTTTGACAAAACTTTGTGTGTGTGTGTCAATTAATTGAAAAGGGTAATGTTATGCTAACCAATCCACTTCAATTTTTGTGCCTTTAGAGTCTAGACACAAATCATCGATCATACTTTTAGAGTGTGATAATATCATTACACTGCTCAAATCATTTCATAGACTTGTTTTGCTTTGTGTCCAACTTTCCAATTTGAAACTAATCCATGTGTGTCTTTTGAGTATTTACCTAGTGTCGTTATGCTATTTACCTTTGTCTAGCTTGTTGTTTGATCAAAGAAGCCTAGTTTCCTAAGTTGAGTTTTCAATTAACCATTGACAAGTTCAAATCCAAACAATGATTGATTTATGTTTATGCCTTGTGTAATTTGGGCTTAGACACTGATATTTCTCTTTTGGGTTATGTAACTTAGGTTCATTCTTTACCCACTTTGAAAACTATTGTTTGTGCCTTTGTTTGGGAGAAAATAGTCTATCTCCAAATGCCTTTTACCTTATGCCTTATGTCAATTGATCAAGTTCATGTTTGATTCTGTATGCCAAGTCTATGCCAAAGTGTTTCATATTTGTTAGATTAAATCTCAACTTTGTTTAAAGTCTAGCTTTTGTGCTTATCTTGACAAAAGTCCTAGCACATGCCTATTTTGAGCCTAGCTTCTGATGTCACATTTGGCCAAAAGACCTAGTAACTTTTATTTTCTTAGATTAGACTTGTTTGGAACACTTTGGATCTAAAATTCAACATGTTCATTTTTATTGAGTGGCTTGACATTTTTGTGTGTGAGACATTTGACGTTAGAATATTTTAGACCAAAATTTAGCATAGTGTTGTGGAGCCTATTTCTAAATTACAATGTATTTTCAAATACTATATATTTTAAATGTACTGTACACTCTATATGTTTTTCTCATCAAGGTTTAGGGCCAGACTGGGCCCCAAAAAGTGGGGGTGTGGGGGTGATAGCTGCTGACAAATGGGGGTTCAGGGGCGGTAGCCACCAAAGAAAATTTTGGACCCCTTTTAATGGGAAACCATTTTGGGTTGATTCTGCCAATGATTTTGGTACCCATTGTTTTGTAATACCACTTTGTTGATGTATTATGTATTGATGGATATTTCATAGGTAATATATCATGAGAACAAGGGTTTGAGAAGTAAGAACATAGTGTGTGAATTCAGGAGGGTTTGTTGAGCATAGCTCCAAACAATATTTATGCATTGTAATTATGAGAAGACTGATCTGAGAGTGGTTTATACTCTCGTGGCTTGTAACAAAATTTGAACAAGTGTTTCTTGGTAGATGCAGCCCACATTGGGTGAACCACATTATATTTGGTCTTCTTATTATGCATTTTATTTTTGTTCTTTCTGTGTCTCTATTATTGTGATTATATGAAATTATTTCACATCAATTTATGTATTTATTCCTAACACATAGAACATTTTAGAAATACAGCTCCCCTTTGACCAAGTTGGACCAAGTTCAAACTTTTTGTCCTTTGGACATTATTTTTAAGAGTTTGAAGAACTCTGGACCTCTTATGGAGCTTTCACCATTGATGTGGATATGTCTCATTACACTTATGGTGGAAACAAGTACAATTCAAGTTATGATAGAATAGCCACACAAATTAACTTTGTTTGAGACCCCTATGGTGAAGAAGTTATTTATGAGATGGATTTTTATCCTCCTTACAATCCTTAATTTGGGGAACAAAGCCAAGATCATCAAGAATAGTGTTTGGTGGTACATTCTTTTGGCACATTGACGTACGATGTTCACCCTCTCATCAATCATGGCATTCGCTCCTCTACCTATATTTTTAACCCTCCTTTAGCTTGTGAAAGTTATCAAACTCCACAACACCCTACCATTACCATTATAGGACATCATCATTTGGTTTGTGCAAGTAACCAAACTCCACAAAACCCCACCATTTCTATTTTAGGACCTCATATTTTGGCTTGTGCGAGTAACCAAGCTCCACCACACCCTATCATTTCTATTTTAGGACCTCATCCTTTGGCTTGTGTAAGCAACCAAGCTTCACAACGACCTACCATTTCTATACTAGGACCTCTTCTTTTAGCTTGTGTGAGCAACCAAGCTTCACAACGCCCTACCATTACCATTCCAGGGCCTCATCTTTTGGTTTGTGTAAATAACCAAGATTTTCAACACCCTTCCATTACCATTTTAGGCCCTTCTAAGTCTGGTAATTGATTATCCTAACAAAGTTGTGAAACCATGACTAGACAGGTCATAGTTACTCTCTTAGGCCATAAACCAACCTCTGTTAAGCCTACCATTATCCAACTGTTAGCAATTATTCATCTATTTCCATCCTTTCCCCACTTTAGAAAACCCATGTCGATCATCGAGCCAAAATTAAGCTAATCAGTACCTCTCCAATAGATCCAATCATTTGAAGACCAAGATATGTTCAAATTTGGTATTTTATAACTACTTGTAAACTAAGGCCAAGAGAACCAACTAATCCACAATATTTTTATTGAAACACCTATTTATGATAAGTCAACCTATGATAAATCACCTTTTGATCCTTTACCCATTATCGAGGAGTCTCACTTTGACAATCTAGTCTTTGCTAAGTCACTTCTTAATGATTATAACCACCTTTGGGCAAATCATTATCTCAACCATCATCCTATTTTAAAGAGCATCCCTTTAACAAGCCAATCTATATGGAGTTGTCTCTCAACCTTTTTCCCGTCATTGAGGAGTCTCACTTTGCTAAGCTAGTCTCTATGAAATCCTTCTTAGCTAAGCCTATTTTGTAAGAGCCCATTATGCCATCATAAGCCATTACTTATCCAATACTAAATATTCAACAAGGCATCATTGTAGTAGCATCTACACTAGATGAAGAATCAACATTGAAGTTATGTTTTATTCTTGAACCAACATCATATTTAACATCAAAAATAGAATCAATGTCAGTCTCAACATTAGATTCAGATTCCTTTGTGTCAGACTCAACTTCAAAATCAAAATACATTCGTGGTTGTTACAACATTGGTTATGCATGCCTTGCAGATCAATTTGAATATATTTGTGATCCTTCAATGGTTTTTTAAGATTATTACTTCAGCTTCGACATAAGTTCTCCTAGTATATTCTATGAGTATTGTGTTTCCTCTTCACATTCCATTACCATTCCATATACCATTACCACCACATAACATAGCCATTATATTGACATTCCACCTCCCACAAGTGTCGATTGGGACTGACATAATCATACCTTATTGAACTGCATTCATGGTGACATATCAGTTGAAGAATATCAAGGGGATCAAGACCACATTCATGTAGAAGAAGAATAATTTCATAGTGAAACCTTTTCAGAGTCACTAGAAGACAATTAAAGTCAAAAGTTAGTGTTCCTTAGTGAAACCTTTTTAGAGGCACTATGGGATAATCAATATAACTTCATTGGTGACATCCTCATTAAGGCGCCAATAGCTAAGCACAAAATTTCTTCATTACTTGATAAAGACATTATTTAAGATAACATTAATACAACTTCCAATCTACATCATAATCAGATGGTCCTATCAAGAGCATATTTAGAAGTCTTCAACCCCACCACAACCAAAATTATAGCGAATCTAGAATCAAAAACATTGTATGTGCCTAAAAATCATGACATTCATTTGTTGCCCAGCCATTATACATTCCATTATCATCTACCTTTACATTGCTAAATCAAACTTATCATCCAATATTTATCCGTATTTATCATTCATGACTGTATTTTCATTTATATAGGTTACAAAGATAACTTATTTCGAAGTTTGATAGAAATATAATCAATGACCAATGAAGATCACAACAACATTCTTGGCATCCAAATATGTAGTAGATTCTTGATAGAGTAGCTATTTAGAAGAGGTGTGGGCTATAAATTTCCATGATTGATTATTTTGGTTGTATCATATGTCGATCAAGACATACATCTCCACATCAACAAGGACAACAAAACTATTTATTGTACCTTGCCATTTATCCTTGCCAGAACCATTTACCTTAATAAAACCATTTACCTCGCTAGAACCATTTATCTTGTCATAACTATTTACATTGCCTTTTCCATTTGTCATTCACCTTGTCGTTGTTTCATACCTTACCATTTTTATTTTCCATTTGCCTTGCCATTTTCATTTTCCATTTCTCTTGTCGTTGTTTCATACTCTACCTTTTACCTTATCACTTAAGGGCAACCCTATTCCTATTACCGAGAATTGTCTTCTTATCATCTTCTTTATGTTGTACCATATGTCATTCTACCATACATTCCCTATTAAGCAAAGCCTATTTTTAGCCACCCTACCCAAGCCTATTTTGATCTTGGTTCCTTTGGTTCTTCCCGCACCTTCCACAAGGGGATTTTTATCCATTTTCAGCAATTTCAAAATTCTATGTTTAAATGATAGTCTTTGAAAGTAGTATGATAATGGATCTAGTAAGTTATCTTTCATTTACATTGGACTAGTGCCACTAGTTATAACCACCTATGGGAAAATTATTAGCACGGACTTATGTCATTATTTCATAATATAACTACCTATGGGCAAATTAGGAACAACACCTTTACCATGCATTACTACATGACCTTGCCATTACTATTCTCATATGCCTTAATTTCTTAACTTGTTGTGACCTAGTCGGTTCTTCCCGCCTTTTGTGTGGGTGGAATTACTGTGACTTGAGGTCCTAATGGGATTATGTAGGTTGTGTTCAATTCATGTTGAGGTCAACTTAGTCCCTCTTTTCCATATGCTCTCACCAATTTATGAGTAACCTAAGTCATGTTCTCACCATTTTGCAAGTGGTATCTTGTTAATCTCTAATGAGTTAAGATACCCTAAAAATTCTAAAAACATTAAAAAAAAGTAAAACCCAAAAACATTTGTCCTATGTAAACCTAGTCAATTATACTTGATCTTCCTTACTAGAGCAAATCCAATATTTTTTCCACTCCATTCCACTACCATTGGGGGTGTGGCCTTCCCTTTGCATGTATCCTTGCTTGAAGGCACCACTTTTTTACCTTTCCATTGAGCTATCACGCGTAGATATTGACTTGGTTAATGACAAGATGCTTTCTATTGCTTTTTCTTTCAAGCTTTTTGTGTGTTTTTTTGCTTTGTTGTTTGTTTGTTTATTTGCTTGTTTGTTTGCTTTCATTATTGTGCCTTGACTCAGTATATATGCATTCATTGGGTTATTCATTACACATTATTCTTGAGTCTATCCATATTCATATGTCAACATTGTAATCATAGTTTTTATCATCAATGTATTATTTTCAACTGTTTATTTGGATTGGGAGTTAGTCCTTATGCATATTATCACATTGTCATCATGGTGTATTATATCATGATGCATACTATCACATGCTACAGCAAAAATCAGATTGAAAAGTCTTACAAGCAATGGAGCCACCAAAAATTCTCCTTGGTAACATTAGCAAATCCTCCCACCCTCTTTAATCAAATCAACCCTTTGACCATTTTGGTTGTATCAATGCTAATAGAATGAGCATCTTTGCATTGGTAGGTACAACCAAATCATTTCAATTAATCAATTCATATTCTTCTAATCATCTCTTTCATCACTTTTTGCATCCTCATGTGTTTGGTTGTTTGTGGATTCTTCAGTCATTACACCATCGCATCCACGTTTGTGCCCATTCATCTTTAATTTGTGCAACAAATTATATCCTTGAGTTATGATTGATAATATGCCCTATTAGGGCACAATCAAATATCATTATTCAAGCCAAATCATCTTAATTATTGTAACCACCTATAGGCAAATCATTATTTTGACTCATCAACCCTAACTGGAGCATATGTCATTGCCACCGACTATAACCGCCTTTAGGAAAATCAGTGTCTCAACCTTTGTTACTGATTATAACTACTTTTGGGTAAATCAATACTTATTTTTAAATCAATGCATGTATACATTACCTCAATTGGATTAATCTCACCCATGTGTTAATTTCATTCTTCATCTTGCTTCTTTTCGTGGGACTATCCATCAATCATATGTGTTGGCCACTCCTTCGAGGGGGCATCATTATAGGCTTCCCAAACATCATTTGGAGCTTCTTCTTCAATCACTATCTTATTTCATTCTTAATGACCTATTTCATTTTCTAAGAAGACATTATTGTGCTTATAGCTTGTAACATCTTTCCAAATAGGGCTAAAATATAGACACCTAAAACTAGACACAACTGGCCTCCACCCAGACTTTAGACTGATTCTTACCAACTATTTCCAATTAAGCTTAGGAATCACTAAATTTCCCAAATTTGGTTGTGCATCACTCATCAAAGATCATAATTATGTTGAGGCATCCCTATTCAGGGTATTATCCCATATGCAATAATAACCTCTCACGAATTCATCCCCAATCACCTTGCAACATCACAACTGTCAATTTGGCCTATGGACCTATTAAGTGGGGCACTTGCACATTTAATTAAATCTTGAAAAAGTTAAAAGGCTAATCAAGATCAGTTAAATTAATTAAATAAGATTAAATGCCTATTTGAATTTTCCATTTGAAATTAATGAATATCTAAAATTAAAAATCTAAAAATCAAAATATCCTAGCCTTTCATCATTATCGTTACGAGTTGACAAAATATCCCATAATATCCTAACTAGTCTAAGTTGAGAACTATGACTATTAACTGAAAGTCGTAATTGCATGACAACTTTCAACTCAACTCAACCTTAACTCACATTGCATGAGAATTAATTCCTAAAGCTATAAATACAAGACCATACATATTCATTTCTAAGCTTGGATATTGTAGAGTTTTTATGTAGGATTTGCTCCATAAGTCTCATACAAGTAATGTTATCATGTCCAAATCTTAAGCTAAGCAAAAAAACCAAGCCAAGGTGCTAAGGAGAGAAGGAACCAACAAGCTTCATTTGTCAAATATTTCTTGATGCACAAGTTGAGCAAGCCACTCAAGAAATAATTTGTAGCTCCCAAGGAAGGTAAAGGATTTTATATCTTTTATGTTTTTGTTATGCTTTCATCTAGTTTTTATTACCTAAGCTCTCCCTAGTGTCTAGGTTAGAGGTGTCAAGATTCGGTGTGTTTATTTGAATTTGATTTTATCTTACTAACACAATATTATCCTCTCCTCTATGGATTCTTATATTCACAAGGTACACATTCCTTTCCTTTTAAACTAGTAGTTTTATTACTAGATTAAAAGGAGGGAATGTAGACACTATTTTATGGATTATATAGCACCTTAGTCTTGTACACTTGGCAAACTCAGATCTTAGATGTTCCTCTTAGTTTTGGACCTTCTTTCTTTTCAAAGTCTTGAATCAACTCTATTTTGTATCCCTTGGCCTATCTCTTAGTCTGACAAGTTTTACGTTGATGACTTGGACCTTATATCTTGCCCAAAACACTTAAAACCTACTAATCGTCTACATTTACTAGTTTTGAGTTTGTACCTACTTTTCTACCCCCTTGACACTAACATCTAGGACAAACACATGCATCGTTGCTAGTGTCATGCTCTGGTGCAAGTATCCAGTGCCTTAAAGTCATCTAATTTGCAAATGAAACATATCCTAATGGTCAACCTAAGTGATTTAATGTGAGTGAATTCTCCAAAGGGATTGATATAAATATAAGATCAACCCTCATTCATTCCTCACCTAGAAACTTCTTACTTGCTCACCAGGCAACTTACAAAAAACATTCAATAAAATACTCAAGTGAATAATGCTTCCCTATTTTCTCCTATTTCCATATTAGTCTTAAGGACAACACAAACACAAGTCTAAAATACTGAAGGAACAACCCAATAGCTATATTTTTCAAGTTACAAGCTAGGTCATTGTTATACTTGTTTTGCACATATTGCATGATTCACACACAAGCCAACATATAGAGAAGAATTATATCAGTATTGTTGTCCCCAAAAATGAGTGACATTTTTGGGACAACCTATGAACTATTTTGGTTCAGCAGACCAAAATCATCTCTCCCCTTTTCAAAAATTGCTCTGAGCATTCACGTCCTTCATTTTTCAAAGCTTTTCTAAAAATCTACAGACTCTGTAGGCTTAAAACTATGAACTTTGCAGATATGTTTCTGCGGACTCATCATGCTTGAAATTAGCAGGTACAACAGGTTCAAAGGCTTCTGTAGGCGAGTTAACTCAAAACAACAAGTTTCCAACACTTAGTCATTTTCAGGATTGGTTTAACGCCTTGGTTCAACCAAAAAATGTTCATCGGCAAGCTTCTAAGCAAGGATTGAACCATTGAACCGTTGAACCTTGAACCATTTTAGTTCAACGAGTTCAATGGGTTCAAAGGTTCAACGTCATCAGCTAGAGTTAAGCACTTTTTCAAGGTTCAAGGTTCCACGACTTTAAACACTTAACGAAAAAAAAGGCTTGAACTGTTGAACCGTTGAACCTTGAACCATATCGGTTCGATGGTTCAACGGGTTCAACGACCAAATGGTTCAACGAGTTTGGTTCAAAAGATCAAAAGGACTTAGCCAAATAAAGAGATTAAACCGATTGAACCATTAAACTGTTGAACCAAGGTTGGTTCAATCGGTGGGTTCAACTGGCAAGTTCAAGGGGCTGCCCCAGGGCTGAAGGAACAAATGCCCTTGTGGAGGACAGTGAACTAGAGGCAAGTGCCCTTGCGGAGGGCACCAACATTGGTTTAAGGGTCAAAGAGAAGACATAAAAGATAGAATTCCTACGGATTTGTTCAAAGGCCGATAGGGAACATTTCCTAAAGACTTTTTGTCTGAAGGAAATTATTAAGTGAAAGAGCCGTTAGACTTCGGGAAGAGTTTCCTCGAAAAAATGGTTAAGGCAAAATTCCTTCAGACATTTTGTCTGAAGGAATTCACTCGAGAAGAAAGCCCAAATAAATTGAAAGGAACAAATAGCTAAGGAATAGAAGCATTCATTCGGACAAATTGCCTGAAGGAATTCCTTCAAACTTTTTATTCAAAGGAAAAGCCCACGAAGAAATGCCTGATGGAAAAAGACAAAGCGCGGTGGAAGCCGCCACGTGTCCCTTCTAGAGTTGAAGTGGAAGCTACCAAGAGTCGTCTGCCGAAACACAGTTTTTAATAAGTTTCAAAGCTACGAAACGTGCCACGTGCTTTGTTATAACTCAGTAGAAGCTGATAAGTGTCAACATCCATGGTCTCTCCCTTTTGTGTCGTAATGACTGTGGTGGGCCCCAAGTGAGTTGCTAAGGTCAAGCAGAGCGCGATAAGTGGCATCGTCCGTGTCAATCCGAATGAGTCCTGAATGTTTATATATTGTTTCTAAAGCAGAGTGAAAGCTGCCACATGTCATCTTCTGCAAGACTCTCAAAAGGTTTCTAAAGCTTCTATAAGTTAAGTGGAACATGCCATGTGTCCTGTTATAACTCAACAGAATGTGACAAGTGTCTGCATTCGCATTCTCATTTTGAAGCTGCTCAGGCAAGGAGTGTTGTGGATCCCATTTTTCATAAGTTCCTAATAAGTTTCATAACAGCGAAACTTGCCACGGCCAAAGAAGGAGACGAAGGAAGAACCAAGCGACTGGCTGAAAAGAGAGCCCGAAGACTCAAATTGCTACAGGGGAGAGAGGAACGAGACCAAAGGACAAGAAATATCTTTAAAAGATTTATTTCCAATAGGTGAAATAGTGGATCAAGTAGACTTCTGAGCACACCAAATCAAGGACGCAACCTATTTTTCTTCCCTGAAGTAATGGCAAATTAGACAACTGTGCAGACATCAGGAAAATGACTCGACAATGCATACTAAGGCAGAGACATATTAGAGGAATGGACAGGCCATATTATGGCAATGCACTATTCCCAGCATGGTCCCTTCAGATAGAACTGAAGGTGCATTGAAGGCATTCAATTTAGCATGGGCGTTTTTCATGAAAACAAGCTCCCAATTCTTTCTTGGAGCGGTATATATTGTAATCTCTCATTTGATACAAAGGAGATCTTTTTTATCACAGAAGCAAAACTCTGCCCAAATTGAAAGGCGAATACTCAGACTTTGAGCTCAGATTGTTGTTCATATTATTTTATCTGAATGAGAAAGCAAGTTACTTGCAGACTTTGTGCTGTTATAGCTTGTGTCATTTTAGGAGATTGTTCTTATGTCTATCTTCTAGATGCATTCTTGTTTATTTAATCTAACAAGCAGAATTAGTGGAAGTGATAAGGAAGATGTCTTGAATTCAGTTACTTTCAGACTTTATGTTGTTGTAGTTGTCTTCAATGTGTGTTTATTTTTTGTTTCTGTGTTGAGGATACTAGGACGACTTTGTGCCCCCATTATCCTTTGTATCTCTCTTTGGGTAGCTGAAGTCGAGAATTTGTGCTACACTTCATTCTGTCGGTTATTGCACCCTATTACCAGTCACTTATTCTATCTGAAAGAACTCTTGCTGTCCCCTGCAAGAACACTTCTAAAAGAGAAGTGCCTTCAGTGTTTTCACCAAGATTTTCTCCTTTGTTTGTGAACATCATCTCTAAAATAAGAGAGATAGATGGTGTATCCTACCTCTGAGTATTATTTTATACATATATATATATAGTATATAGCTCTTGCATATTTATAGGGAACCTCCCCTTGATGAGAGGAGAGATTTGTCCACCTCTGATGTAGTAAACTTGCACACTGGGCCGACCAATCTCCCTTGTTGTGGATGATAAGACCTATTTTGCTCAATCAGACAGCTGACTGACAAAATATTCACCCAACAGTCTTTTTGGCAACTCTGCTAGGGGAGAGCGCACAGTTTGAAGTCTCAAGCTTCAAGCTGAAGCAGAGCCTACTCTTTTCCATTTTTGTTCTACAATCTGGCAACTCCATGTTATACTAGAAGCCAAAAATCTCAAGGTGTTGTTGACACTACTTTTGAGTTGGTGAAGTAGAGTAATTTTGATTAACCTCACCTTTAACGAACTAGGAGTCTTCCTCCTATCAGGTCACCAATACAAAGCAGAGCTTCTTTTTCTGTTGTTAGCAGAGCTTTGCCTATCCATACGCCGCCCAGATTTGTTATCCATCTTTTTCACAATCAAATCATGGCTCAAAGCCCCTAGGGTAACTCTTTTGGTCCACTAAATTTGACCCCACCTCTACATGAGCTTCCACGCAATTCATGGAAGAATTTCCCCAAAAAAAATTGTGATGGGAAAGTTCACCCTGATGAACACATTGCAGCCTTCAGCATAGCTTGGGGTGTGATAGGAGTGGAATTTGAAGACGTGGCAGTCAGGTTTTTTGTGGAAACACTATAAGATGCTACTGCAAACTGGTTCTACCATCTGCAAGCTCGGTCAGTGACTAACTGGGACACACTCAACTAAATTTGAAGCCAAGTTCAAGCCTATAGAAGATGCACATGCTTTGCTGGTCCAGCTCACGTAGATGAAGAAGGAACCTCATGAACCTATGAGAGATTTCATAGCAAAGTTTGATAAGCTCAGGAATAGAATTCCTATAATTGCTCAGCCAACACTTGAAAACCTCAAATGCTTCTTCATCAACTCACAACTGCCTGAAGTGAGTTTTCTGTTAAGACATGCTGGCCACATAGACCTTGAGGCTGCTCAAGACTTGGCTACTGAAGTGGAAGATGACCTTATCTTGGTAGGAAAGATAAGGAGAGATCCAAACAGAGGTAAATCCTCTTCATCTTTTGAGTATCCATCTACAGGCACCACAGATCAAATGGTGCAAAAGCTGGCAAATGAACTATTAGCCTTGAAGAGACAAATGGCCCAAGGTATGTCTGCTCCTCCTAATTGGGATATGCCAAGGAGGATATTTCAGAATCAATGATATCAAGGCAATGCTGCCCAAAGTCAAGGGCAACCAAATCGTCTTCCTCCCCCACAGAGGAACCTTGCCCTTGAAGCACCTCCAACCAACTCAACAGTTGGATATCTAGAAACAGAACATGATTTCTCTTTCCAACCTGAGTTTGATCAAGAAAATGATGTTGATCTCTTCACGAAGGATCAAGAAGAGTCAATTGGCAACTCCCACATTGGTTTCTTAAATTACCAGGATGAACCTAGAAGTAAAGGTGAAGCAGTCGAGGGATCATATGTTGTGTTCACCCAATCCGAGAACCAGTCAGCCTAGTAGGCTAACAAAGAGAAGACAGAGGAGCAACTTCAACTAGCAATTATAATTGCTAAGCATGAAACCACTCTGCCTTTCTAGCCAAAGGACTCGGTGATTGCTAGAAAGGTAAGTGCCTCAAATATCCCTACGCCTTCTAGTTCAAATTCGCAGGGCAGTCCTCCACCTCCCAAAAACCAAAAGGATGAGCTCCCATCCTCTCTTCCTAGTCCATTTTAGTCATTTGACATAGTCGACCATGTCAAGAAAACTAAAATCCAAATGACTGAATTTGAA
The DNA here is from genome assembly GCA_037957365.1 of Torreya grandis. NCBI lineage: Eukaryota > Viridiplantae > Streptophyta > Pinopsida > Cupressales > Taxaceae > Torreya > Torreya grandis. The sequence goes on from JARHVA010001814.1 coordinate 1,340,573, forward strand.
TTCCTATAAGCCAATCTTAAGCAGTTGGACAGGTTGGTAGAGTGTGTGAAGAATAAAGCCGTCCCTGTAGGACAATAGATTAGAAAGGTAACTCATGATCCCCTAAGGAACATGCCCATCCCAAACAACTGTTGACGCAAAATATTGCACCCTTGGCATGAGGCCAAGCTCCTGCCTTCTTCATGCAATAATGGAAACTCCCCTCTCACCTGTGGGACCGACGAAGCTGGAGGGGAGAGTCTCTAGATGAGGGCTAGCTCCCTCTGATGTATCATTTAGGCCCTGGTTTCTCCTACTGCTAACCAATAAAATGAAAAAGGGGGGGATGAAAAGGGAGAAGGAGATGTTGAAAACAAAGCCTAAGCCTAAAAAATAAAAGATGTGATACACCATAAAATGTGACCCACTCAAGCCTGAACATACACTTTTCACCGAGAACTAGCTCCCATACACTTCATCTATCATGAGAAAACCTTCTGCATCAGTGGGTCAGGGGTCCGTGGAGATACAGGGAGGAAATAACTACTAGAGGCGTTCTGAGACGCACTACAACAGCCTATCCACTTCACCTATACTCCTTTAGGGACACTTCTGAGAGACCTATAAAAGGAAAACTCAAAAAATGCACCAGATGTGCTGAAATCATTCTACAGAAGCATGAAGAAAATGACTTAATACAGAATCAAGGCATAGACACATACTAAAGATGCAAAAAACACAGAATGGAGGTAAAAATGCTATGTTTCGATTCAAGGTAAATATCTGGCAGAGCTCTGCCTTACAAGCCCGAGAGATTTTTGGGTAGAGTTTTGCCTTAAGGCTGAGAGCAGATTTTTTCCCCAAAGAGAAGTTTACAATATATAGGAAGAAGAAGAGAATCTTGGCGCTTCCTAGAAAGATTTTTTGGCACTCATTTTTGCAAGTGGCCCATGTGCCTTACGAGCATTGAAAAGAGCAAGCCACTCAAAACATTAATGAGCTGTGCCCTTTATCTGCTTGTAAGGCTGCTTCTTCAAGGTGATTACATGGTTTGTCTACTCATAAATGTGAAATGAAGAAAACCAGGTGCACTGCTAGCTGTTTGCACCTCCTAATGCTCAATTCGCAAGCACTATATCATCTGTCGAAATAACTTCCTGAATCGGTGCCTCCCAATGGTAAATTCTTAGGCACTATATCATCTACCAAAATAACTTCTTGAATTGGCGCTTCCCTTCGCCACTTGGACTATCTACCTGCTCCTACACTTGGCACTTTTGTCTTTTCCCTACCTTGTCTCTTGCTGGCTCTTTCGGCCCATGGGCTATCTCTGGCCTGGTCACTGCATTCCTTGGGCTCCTTTCATGATTTGGAGCTTAGGCAGTTCAAAAATAATGGCTACTTCACTGTGTTAAATTTGACGTTCACGCGGTCGTCACCCAATGGCTAGTTCGTCTGCTTAAATTTGACATCTTTCAGGACGTCACCGTAGAAATGAACAGATTCATGCAAAATCAGAAAATGAGATGGCCTAGAATAGTAGGGACAGAAGGGGAATGATTTTTGGCCTGTTGGGCAAAAAATGGTCAACAACAACCTTGTCATTACTCCTCCTACTGCCCTTAGGAAAATAGAGCCTTTATATGTTTCCCTGTTGATAAATGGTCACAAGCTAAGCAATTGCATCATTAATTCTAGAGCTTCAGACAATGTCATGCCCACCAAAGTCATTAAATCCCTTGGCCTCACATTGACCAAGACATTCAGTAGATGTTTCTCCATGGAGAACAAGCAAGTACCACTACTGGGGCAAATCAAAGACGCCCAATTTGCATTTGTAGTTTTTCCAGACAAGAGAATCAAGATGATTGTCTTGGTGGCTGACGTCCCAACATCCTATGGCATTCTACTTGGAGGAAATTTATGCAAGGAGGTGGGAGGAGAACTAAGCATGGACCTGTCTGAGGCAAGGATCCTTTTCAAAGATGTAATGAAGAGATTGCTCATTGAAAAAGAGGTAAAATACATGGTCACCCAAATGTCAGCCCCTGTAGCTCAAATTTTGCTTGAGTCTTTAGGTAGGGGTAATTACTTCTTGACCATAGAGGGTGTTCATGTTTCTGTAGATGAAAGTCCTATGGGTGGTAATTTGAAAATTGATTCAAACAAGACATAAGAAGAATTGGTAGGGCGCAATACAGATAAAAAAGCATCTTCCACTTCCAATAAAGAGAAATCTGATAGAAGATAAATTTTTTATGATGTTTGGATCCTGGAATCCGATGGCAGCAATTATTCTACCAATGCTAGAGTCGAGACTGTGTTGATATCTCCTCAAGGAGATATTTTTCCTTCATGCAAGTTACAGTTCAGCAACACCCACAACATAGCTGAATGTGAATCTCTGTTGCTCAGATTGAAGGCTGCTCAAGACCAAGATGTCAAACTCCTTCACACCAAAGGAGATGTTGAGTTGATGGTTTGTCAGGAGTTTGATGCTAATAATCAAAACATGTGCTGGACTGAACCAGCAAAACAACAAGCTATGGTAGTGGACCATACTGTTGTACTCCAAAGTCAACAAAAGGAACTCTTCGCCAAGAGAGCAAGGAGTTACGATTTTCAGATTGAAGACCACATCTTGCCATGGAGCAAGAAGAGATAGCCAAAAGGAGTGCACAAAAAATGTGATTCCTGGTGGAGAGTTCCATTCGCCTGTCACCAATTCTGGGGACAAAATGGTTTCCTGTTGGTTTATCAAGATGAAATTCCATCTTTATTGTCTCACAATGGGCAACATCTGAATCAATTCAATTCTTGAAGTATCAGATAAGTTCACCTGCACATATGTATATCTGTATAGTCTTTGTTTCTGCTTTGTGTTGTTCGTTTTCATTTTTTAGAGCCTTTCTTTTTGGGTAGCATGACTCCATAGCCTAATGGCATACTTCAAAGGCACTAGAGATTCTGGTTTCTACTCCCCTCAGATGTTCCAAGTTTTTAACTGAAGGAAGTTCCCCAACTAGAGCCAGTTGTTGTCCCTAAAAATGAGTGACATTTTTGGGACAACCTATGAACTATTTTGGTTTAGCAGACCAAAATCATCTCCCCTTTTCAAAAATTGCTCTAAGGATTCAAGTCCTTCATTTTTCAAAGCTTTTCCAGAAATCTATGGACTCTGCAGGCTTAAAACTGTGAACTCTGCAGATATGTTTCTATAGACTCATCATGCTTGAAATTAGCAGGTACAATAGGTTCAAAGGCTTCTGTAGGCGAGTTCAATCAAAAGAACAAGTTTCCACCACTTAGTCATTTTCAAGATTGGCTCAACGCCTTGGTTCAACCAAAAAATGTTCATCGACAAGCTTCTAAGCAAGGATGGAACCATTTAACCGTTGAACCTTGAACCATTTTGGTTCAACGAGTTCAATGGGTTCAAAGGTTCAACATCAACAACTAGAGTTAAGCACTTTGTCAAGGTTCAAGGTTCCACGGCTTTAAAAACTTAACGAAAAACAAAGGCTTGAACCGTTGAATCGTTAAACCTTGAACCATTTTGGTTTGACGGTTCAACGGGTTCAATGACTAAATGGTTCAATGCGTTTGGTTCAAAAGATCGAAAGGACTTAGCCAAATAAAGAGATTGAACCGATTGAACCATTAACCTATTGAACCAAGGTTGGTTCAATCGGTGGGTTCAACTAGCAGGTTCAAGGGGCTACCCAAGCGCTGAAGGAACAAATGCCCTTGCAGAGGGCAGTGAACTAGAGGCAAGTGCCCTTGCAAGGGGTGCCAACATTGGTTCAAGGGTCCAAGAGAAGATAGAAAAGATAGAATTCCTTCAAATTTGTTCAAAGGCTGATAGGGAACATTTGCTTCAGACTTTTTTTCCGAAGGAAATTATAAAGTGAAAGAGCCGTTAGACTTTGAAAAGAGTTTCCTCAAAAAAATGGTCAAGGCAAAATTCATTCAGACATTTTGTCTGAAGGAATTCACTTGAGAAGAAAGCCCAAAGAAATTGAAAGGAACAAACGACTAAGGAACAGAAGCTTTCATTTGGACAAATTTCCTGAAGGAATTCCTTCAGACTTTTTATTCGAAGGAAAAGCCCACAAAAAAATGCGCGATGGAAAAAGACAAAGTGCGGTGGAAGTCGCCACGTGTCCCTTCTAGAGTCGAAGTGGAAGCTGCCAAGTGTCGTCTGCCAGGACACAGTTTCTAATCAGTTTCAAAGCTATGGAACATGCCACATGCTTTGTTATAACTCAGCGGAAGCCGACAAGTGTCAACATCCGTGGTCTCTCCCTTTTGTGTTGTAAGGATTGTGGTGGGCCCCAAGTGAGTTGCTAAGGTCAAGCAGAGCGCGATAAGTGGCATCGTTTGTGTGAATCCAAATGATTCCTGAATGTTTTTCTATTGTTTCTAAAGCAGAGTGAAAGCTGCCACATGTCATCTTCTGTAAGACTCTCAAAAGGTTTCTAAAGCTTCTATAAGTTAAGCGAAACATGCCACGTGTCTCGTTATAACTCAGGAGAATGTGATAAGTGTCTACATCCGCATTCCCCTTTTGAAGCTGCTCAGGAAAGAAGTGTCGTGGATCCCATTTTCCATAAGTTTCTAATAAGTTTCATAACATTGGAACTTGCCACAGCTAAAGAAGGAAACAAAGGAAGAACCAAGCGACTGGCTGAAAAGAGAGCCCAAAGACTCAAATTGCTACAGGGGAGAGAGGAATGAGACCAAAGGACCAAAAATAGCTTTAAAAGAGTTATTTCTAGTAGGTGAAACAGTGGATCAAGTAGACTTCTGAGCACACCAAATCAAGGACGCGGCCTGTTTTTCTTCCATGAAGTAATGGCAAATTAGACAACTGCGTAGACATCAGGAAAAGGACCAGACAGTCCATACTAAGGAAGAGACATATTAGAGGAATGGATAGGCCATAGTTATGGTAATGCACTGTTCCCAGCATGGTCCCTCCGAACAGAACTGAAGGTGCATTGAAGGCATTCAATTTAGCATGGGTTTTTTCATGAAAATAAGCTCCCAATTCTTTCTTGGAGCGCTATATATTGTAATCTCTCATTTGATACAAAGGAGATATTTTTGATCACAGAAGCAAAACTCTACCCAAATTGAAAGGCGAATACTAAGACTTTGAGCTCAGATTGTTGTTCATATTATTTTATCTGAATGAGAAAGCAAGTTACTTGCAGACTTTGCGCTGTTATAGCTTGTGCCATTTTAGGAGATTGTTCTTATGTCTATCTTCTAGATGCATTCTTATTTATTTAATCTAACAAGTAGAATTAGTGGAAGTGATAAGGAAGGTGTCCTGAATTCAGTTACTTTCAAACTTTGTGTTGTTATAGTTGTCTTCAGTGTGTGTTTATTTTCTATTTCTCTTTTGAGGATTCTGGGATGACTTTGTGCCGCCATTATCCTTTGTATCTCACTCTTTAGGCAGCTGAAGTGGAGAATTTGTGCTACACTTCATTCTGATGGTTATTGCACCCTATTACCAATCACTTATTCTACTTGAAAAAACTCCTACTGTCCCCTACAAGAACACTTTTGAAAGAAGAGAAGTGCCTTAAGTGTTTTCACCAAGATTTTCTCCTTTGTTTGTGAACATCATCTCTGAAAGAAGAGAGATAGATGGTGTATCCTACCTCTGAGTATTATTTACTACATATATATATAGTATATAGCTCTTGCATATTTATAGGGAGCCTCCCCTTGATGAGAGGAGAGATTTGTCCACCTCTGATGTAGTAAACTTGCACACTGGGCCGACTAATCTCCCTTGTTGTGGATGATAAGACCTATTTTGCTCAATCAGACAGCTGACTGACTAAATATTCACCCAACAAGTATGAGGCCCTCTTTAGTAAATTGGCTATGTAATCAATGCTCATTGGCAGATAGGTCTTTGAGGTCAACTCGAAACCATGTGCCTGCTAACTCATTTTTCTCCAAGGTCACTATGAAGATGAAGAACTATGTTTTTGCAAATTCATGAGATATGATAATACATGATCCAAATATGAATGCACTAGAACAAAGACAAAGACAAACCTAAAAACATCAAAATGGTCACATCCTTTTTCAATAAGTATTCTATAGAAGAAACTTTCATCATGTTCAGATAATAACGTTGGCATAACTATCTCAAGCTAATGTTAATGTCTATTACTCTAGAGGCACTCAATCCATAATTTGATGGCTATTCGAAAATCCTCTTCCAGATTGATTCTTGCCTATTCTAGATCTAAAACTACGTTAGCATCAAAATAAGCTAAGTACAATACTTATCTATCATTTTTATATCTAACATAGCTATACTTACTATTTTTAGCCTATCTTAGCTTAAGAAATTTAGTATATATGTGTATCTTAGTTTAGCACCCAAATGACCTGTTATATATCTGATCATCACCCTTGTGATTTATCATTTATATATTCTTAACTCTATCTACCTAAGTAAGGATCCAAATCCAATGCAGTGTTAAACACAAGTCATATAATTGTTCCATCTTTGTCATGCCTTGTTACATTTGGTTCATTTGCTTACTTTATGCTCTTTTTGGTATACTTTCCCTTCGCATTGGACCATTCATAGTCTTGTGTCATTAGTATTTCCTCATGAACACCTTCAAATCTGATAATCATCTTCCTTGGGATCTAACCAATTACCCTACAGTTCTACACGATATTTGTTTCATGGTATTTTTATGCCTTGATCATTTTCCTAGTCATCCTGAAAGTGATCTAACCAATTTCAAAACCAATCTGAAAGTGGTCATATGTCTTGTGGGCTCATTGTACCACCATGTGTTTATTTTTTGAGTCTTGATAATCAATCTTCACTCATTTCCATGGTCAGCCTATGTGAAAATGTGTTCCAATTTGAATTCAAAAGATTATATATATATATATATACATATGTATATTAAACCATTTATCGCCAAACAATCAAGTTATTAAGCCACACATGGGGTCTATCTATCGCACACTTATCAAGGAGCCTATTGTTGTTCCACTCTTTGTTTAACAAAGTCTCGTGGTTGCATATTTATACCAAATTATTGTTGAATCAAGGGTGATATAACATTATTTATTATCTTAGGGAGAGAAGGTGGAGTCTTTTGTCACTTGGATTGTGTCACTCACATGCATAAGAACTACGTTGAGCCTCGATTAAACTGATATATAGTTTTAACCCTTAATGGGGTCTAGGCCAAATTATTTTATGTGTGTTCCTTTGTCTTGGATGTGTTGCTAGGTGTTAAGGTTGAATTAGGGTTACATCAAATGAGAAGAGATTTTGATGACTATGCACATCTATTATGTCTATCAAATAAATGCTTCTAGAATTATTTTGTTGATGAAGGGTTTCAAAGAGTTTTAGACCTTGAAGATATACAAAGCCATTTTCAGACATGCAAACTATCATTTTCAAAGTCTAAATATGGTCATTATCAATTTCAAATTATTACAAAGCTGGTCATCATTATAGAATACAATATGTTACTTGAGAGGTTGTTTGTATTGTTCCCTAATTTGTTTTCCAACATCTTAGTCATAGTCAAAACTAATGTATGTCATGTTTAGGTATGAATCTCTCTTTACCCATCTATTTGCCTTTCAATTTACCAATCATTTAATTTATTTATTAATACCAAGCATTAGGAAAGTTTGATTTACTATATTTGTTGCATTTAGTTAGATTTCCGTGTGCCATTTTTTTGAAAATTGGCATAGTGTTTTGAACACTATTGTACCCTTTTAATAAATCATTTTAGTAAACATTTCCATTTTTAAATGTATCAATCCTGGGGTTTCATGATCTCTTTCCATCTATGGTTTGTTGGTGTGGTTTTTTTAGATATGATTTCTATGGTGTTTTGCTTCATTATTAGAATATCATTAGACATAACTTCTTTCATATTTTGTATGCATACATCTTATGTTAATTGATAAATCTAGATCTACAACACTTCTTAGGTGAAGTGTTATATTGAATGGTGTAAATATTTATTTGATTTAAATTCCTCTACTTGATGCATGTTCATTTGAAAAATAAAATGGTATTTGTTGATTAAATCCATGTTCCTTCTATTTTTGTTGATAACGAAAATGGTACAAATGTGAATGATAAAATGGATATGTCAAAAATAATTATAATTTCAAGGCTTTTGATGATAATGCTATGTATGACAATGTTATAAGTTATAATAATGTTAGTGAGTCACATGACATGCATAATGATTAAGTAGATAAAGAAAGAGTTAAATAAACTAGCTTAGTTTAGATAAATGTAAGGATTGTTTTGATCAATTAGAAGACATTTTTTTATGTTAAAAGGAATTCAAAACAAAAATATGGATAAGGATTCTACACCTGAAAATGAACATGTTACAGAGCTTTGAATGTTTCTATTTCACCTACTAGAGGTTTGTATTCTTCATTTGGTCAAGAGGCTAGTTCTCATATTTCTCCTATGTTTGTGCCTCCACCTACTACTTTTACTCATGTTACTATGACTATTCATTTACAACCCACTACTTCTTTTGTGCCTCCTGAATTTTTTCAACCTTCTTACGCTACATATTTTGGTCATGGTCTTAATTTAAAACACTAGAATATCTATTCCTACACATTCTTTAATTTGGCTCCTACACATGTTACTACATCTCAAAATACATTAATTAAACAAGCTCTTGAAGATACACAAGTGCAAATTCAATGACTTTATGAAGGATATAAAAGGCATAGCCATGTATTCACTTCTCATGATATATTACACAACCATTTGGTTCATTAGGTTCTTGTCTACCCTTATCATACTAATTTCATTGTGCTTAAATTTAAACTATTTAATGACAAGGGTGATCCTTCATATCATTTCAATATTTTTATGTATAATGTTTTTATTTAATTGATTTTAGGATTTTATCTGAACCTAATAATATAAAACTATTGAACAAATTAAATTACTTGATATATATAATTATTGAAAAAATCTAATTGTAACTAGCTAAATATAGTAACTTTTTATTTTCTTAAATACATTAGAAGAATAATTCACTTAGCTTATTTTGGGTTTGTGTATCTTTGTGAAGGAATATAGTCATCAACAACATTCTAGAAATGGCATGTGATTTCTTGGATGCAAAAACAAAGAGTTTTCACGTGCTTGGACAAGGACGTGCTCCTTAGAAACCTATGTAGTGTAATGATGTCTGATGTAACGTGTAACTATCCATTTTATTTTTCCAATATGTGACTATGTCACCTACTATGCACGTGTCTTGTAAGTATTTTGGTATGTTTTAATGTCTCCAAATCCACATTAATACCATTAGTTTACTTATATTTGCTTAAAAACCTAGTTATGAATTATAAGAGAACTATAAATTAGGACAAAGGGTGAAATGGAAGGGTTAAGCTAACCCTAGTTGCCCCACTATGACTAAGTGTTACCTACATATCTAATACTTCGACGTTGGAATCAAACTGTATGTAGTTATCCCACCTAGTTTATTGTATGTGATATTATGTAATACTAATATGTTGCATAATATTGTGTAATACTAATATGAAGTTAAAGCATGTGTATGACTTTGAACACTTGACAACATGTGACCTAAAATTGTAAATGGTATTCAATTTTAGTTCAAGGTTTTCTCCTTTGTGGAAATTTAAATTTGGATGATTTAAGAAAGTTCCTCTCAATGTGAAGAGTGATTTATAGCGATAGGTAGATAATTACTATATTATAGATAGATAAATGCTTAAGCTTGATTTGATTATATAGCCAACTCTTCGGGTAATTTCCTCTGAACTGACATGCAAAACATGTGGGCTAACCCATACAAGGAAATCGAATTTCAAAAACTAGTCGTTAAAGGGCATGAGGACAAGTCCACCCTAAGTGGAAAAGTTTGTGGTAGCTAACCTATTTCAAAAGTGAAAACCTATCTCATAGGCATGAACCTATCTAGAAAACACGATTAGTGCCCTGAGGTTAGGAGGTAGTCTGAGAATGATATTAAGTTGTTTGGGTAGAGACTAATAAAATCATGTGTAATAATAATGGAAATTTGGAAGGGTCAAGACTGTATATAAGATAATTGATATGAGGAATGGTGAATAAGAGTAATGTATGTGGGTACAAGTAAAGTGAGTTAAGGTTTGGTTAAACTACACATTGTCAAGTGTTTAATACCAAATATGAGTGTCTATAATTTCAAATTTGTGTAAAATAATCTATTGTTGATTAAGCTCTTTCTTAGAAGTCTCAAATATTATAACTTAGATTGGTTTATGCCCTGTGATCAGTCTCTGTGCATTATTTCAATGATTTTTCCAATAGTTTCTTAACTCATTTTTGTATCAACATTAGCCAAAAGGTCACATCTTCATAGCTTGCACAACTTAAACAAGGATATAAATAGCCTATTAGTGAGCATGTGCTTAAATTCAAAACTATGCTTATGAAGATGTCTCACCAACTACCTAATAATGAGTTACAAAATATTTTTCTCTAGCAATTTTATTTTCTACAACTAAATGTGTGTGAAAATTGGGATTTATATACATTAAAATAAAAATAATGCCTAAACTGTGAATGTCATTTTTTCACTAAACAAGCATGGTGATAACCGATTTTAACCATCATCCCTATCTTTTACCACTAATTTCATTTTACACTACATTTTAGGACATATAAAAGTTTTAAGACCATTTTCCATAGGAATTCATTCATGTTTGTACCTACATTTCTCTGATTTGATGGATAAAATTTGTCTAATTTTATATTTTCCATAATAATGACTAGATATACATAAGATGTTAGACAAAGAGAAGGGGAGAAGTAGTTGTGTTGGGAAACCATGAAGGTGATGCAACTACATTTATTGCATACTAGAACCAGACCCCATGTACTTCTTATGTGGTGTGAATGGAAGAGTGGGAGAAGTTCTACCTTCTCTCCCCTTTATGCAGACATTCTCGTATAATCTATTTTGAATTGAAATGAATCAAATAAATACATTTAAATGATTGAAATTGAAATACAATAAATATACAAATATAAGTGTAAAATATATAATTTACAAAACCAATGTAACATCCCCGCTGGGATCTACCTAGAAATACATTTTTTTTTTAATTAACATATTCTTTAATTAGATTACACTACGAGAATCTAATTAGTGAAACATTAAAAGTACTATAAGTATGATAACTATAAAATAATCACATGACATTATTCATCATTGATCACTCTCATCATAAGAAACACATCATGACTGAATATAGAAAGTAATTATAGACTTCCAACCATGATTGGTACATTCATACATCCACTATTGTCAATGTACAATAAGCAAGTAATTATATCGTATCAGGTAATGTTTCAATAACAAGTACAATATGATGTATAAATACAAGATACATGGCTCCATGAAGCATAAGTTCCTCAAACTCTAGTATCGATGCCAATATCAAGTGTCATCTCCAAAAAAGTACTATTGTGGGGAGGAAGAGTATCATCCAAGCGCTTTTTCACACCAACCACAGACCATCAATACCTCACATAATTCCCCATCAAAAAATGGCCCTCCTTTTAAGGATGAGTAGATAGTGACGGTGCAGGAACCCAAAGAGACAAGCTAGTACCTGTGTGTTGTATAATTTCAAAAAACATGTGGTGTACCATAAAGAAATCCATTCTAGTAAGATATCGCACAAACATGTAAGTCATATACATGAAATGATAATGTCTAACTAACATTACTTTGATCAAAGTTTTCAATAGTCATTTATCTCTAGGATCAGTTAATTTCAAACACACCACTTGATCGAATTACCTTCATCTGGCATTATGATACTAGTAAGCTAGTAAAGTCAGTCTCACTACTTACTCAGTACCAGTAATGCAAGATTTGGTTAACATAGTATAGCCAATAGATTTATACATATTACATCATATTATCAATCATAAAACATGCTAGGCATAGGAATAATTAAAGTGTATGCATTTAGTCTATCAAATGTAATGAATGAATCTCCACAACAATATTTAACACATAAATAATAAGAATAACAATTATAGTTTATATTACTGGGTATAAACATAATTAGACTGGATTTTTTTAATTTCTATAAATAGTTTCTAAATATAATGCAGTCTATGACGTCCCATAATCATCATAGTCCATTGTTTTTTAGCTCAACTACTCTAACAAATAATCAGTCATAATGATTCCAAGAATCAAAAGTCCCATAATCTTAATTATGTTTTGTTTGAACATGATCTTTCATTTATAAGTTTATTATGTTTTAGGGAACTGGGTGCATATTTAGTTGGTGTCCCTTTCTTCAATAATCTAGGGCTTAGTTTATAACAATCAATATAATTACAAGCACACACCATATAACACCAACACATGTATTTACACTTGTACATGTTAATATAGTAAGTTCCACACACATGTAATATATATGGATTCATTAGTAATTTAATGGAATCGCAGTATACATCATGGATATCACTCATGAATGATAAGATTTACACTTAGCTTACTTTATATCTTATCACGTATCAAGTATTTAGATAAGATATATTATACTATTAGATATATTATACATTTAAGTGTATCTTGTACATTTATTAAAATACTACACTAAGGATAAATGATATATATTAATATATCACATATTTAGCAACAGGTCACAGCTTTTTATTAACATATCTTATAGATTTTAAGTCTTTAATATATGTAGATTATATCCATTCATTAAGATCGACCCTGCTCTATGTAGATTTACAAATTGATAGTTAAACTCAACGTTATAGATATCTTATGATCCTTAAAATGTTACATAGAGTATAAGATCCTTAATATATCTTATAAATGTAGCAATAGTTCACTAATGCATGATAAATAATGTAAATCAAAGGTTATACTATGCAATATATTAATGGATTGAATACATATAAATATGTATCAGATCATATAATAGATGTAACATTCTTTTAAAGATCAGGATAACTGAATATTGATTGGATCGTGAAACCCAGGTGCTATATTTTTTTATTTGGAATGATAAGTGATAATATATGTTAATAGATTGTTGTTTAAATATCAGTTGCACCATTTTTTTGTACAAATCGCCATATTTATGAAGTCATTATACATAAATACTACAGAGTGTCATTACCCAAAATATAAACATTCATTTCGTCAGGCTTGTTTTTATCAGAGAATATAAACATATCATTGGTTTAGTTATACCATAGCTACAAATTATGTATATACTCATACTTAATCGTGACATTCTCCTAAGTAGAATTTTGATCCATATCTTAATATTTCCATGTATTTTTAGTTTAATATATACAACTAGATCGTTTAAATAATTAATTATACAATTTTTATAAATAACTATTTAGTTCAGCAACTATACAGTTTTCCATATATGTAGATCGCTATATAAGTCGTTGTATATGAGGATATGAGTTGCGGTACATAATTAGATCTTTAGATGTAGTTTTAAATTTATGGGTTATATGAGTTGCTATACTGGTTGATATCCTTCGGCAAAATTTTGACCATTGTAGATCGCTTAAAATCGTAGTAAAGATCATGGTTTTAGAAGTAATTATTTATAAACAAATAACTGTAGGTTGTTATATTATATTACCATAATATTATTTTCTATAATAGATTGTCGAATATGTTACTATAATTTTTTTCGTTATAACAGGCCACTATACTGGGTGTAAACTCATTCTATCATTATCTGGAATGCCAAGGTTAGGTGGATAAACTCTAATTCACCATATGCCTCAACTATATATACAATTCGTTATACATATCAATGTAATTTCATACTAAGTTAATCATTGTTATTTTCTTATGTAAGCAACTCACTCTCTATAGAGGAATCACCCGCGCCCCCCCGCGGCCCCCCCCCCCCCCCCCCCCCCCCCCCCACACACACACACACACACAAAGATATATATATATATATATATATATATATATATATATATATATATATATATATATATATATATATATATATATATATATATATATATATATTTGTTTATTTATTTATACAGGGTATTGTATATATTATATAGTTCAATAAACATTAATTTTCTATGCAGATCATTCCATAATAGTTTTGTATAACATAGAAGGATCACTCAATATCATAGTGGTCCCAGAGCTCTGATGAGATTCATATTTATTTATATAATTATATAATTCTATATATCGTAACTCACTACAATATTACTATAATTTTACAAAATTCAACATGAACACACAAAAATTAATTGCATTGCCTACTTGGCAAACTGCTATGTTGTTCAAGCTTCCTTCTCTTCTCTTCCCATCCATGCTTCACTCTTTCCTCTTTTGTACAACACCCCCTTCTTAATATTTATTTCTCTTTATGAATATGGTGTTTTTTCTGATTTTCAGATTATTTCTTCCTTTTTTATTTTTCTTTATTTATTATTTTATTTCCTTTTTCCTTAAGAGTATGGCACTAGCTTTAATACAAATATTTTTTGTTTATTTTAAGTATTTCCTCTCTTTATGTTTTATTTGCCCAAACATTAATTATTATTATTTTTATTCATTTTATTTCTAATTACAAAAATCAATGTATTTGCTAATTAAATTAGTACGTTGAATATCATAACGACTTAATGATTAACTCTTTAATCAATAAAATTGAATTTACTCTAATTATGTAAATTGCATCTCCAAAAATATTAGTGGTTATGAATATGACATGAATGAAATCACACAAGATGGGTGCCATATAACCATTAAACTAACATAACCATGCGTAAACAATTATAAATGCAACCAATCATTAGAAACGTAACAATGCCAACAATTTTAATATGCATATTATATGTGCCATTTAATGTGGTGTGTGTAGGGTTTTAACTGTTCCTCTATTTTCCCCTAACAACTCCATCTGAATCATGTTAGAGGTGCAATCACTAAGGGGGGGGGGGTGAATCAGTGATGCAAGATATTCAATCCAATTATAAACTCTTCAAACCCTTAATCATTCAACACATACACTCATGAAGCATACACATCATTCATAACAATGAACACGAAAGATAAAGCAAGATCAAGCACATAACACATGACATATCATCAACATCCTTGGCCACCTTGGAGACATCATTAACAACTCTCCAATAATATCCCCCTTTGTCATTGATGTCAACACCAATTACAAAGCTTTTACTCAAACTATTTCTCTCTCTTCAAGCACTTTCTCCCCCTTTGACACAATGACAAAGTGGGCACCAATTGATCCTAACAACCTGAAAGGACTTCAAGAATCAAAAGCAGGAAAGGACCACCTCTAAGAGATGATACAAACTCCCCCTAACACTATGCATACCACTTCTTACCTTGAGCTTCTCAAACATACTCCAAACTCAACACTCTTCTTGACCATACCTAGCTCTTATGATGACAAAACAAACATGAACACCATAAACTACTTGAAATCAACTTGAAAACATTAAGAGGGACTCCCCCTAAGTCACTTGAGCTTAGGCATTCTTTGAGTACCTTCAGACCATTTTCAACCATAACAAAACATCTCATATATGTTCCCCCTTATATCATGCACAACTCTTCAAGCCTTTTAAACTATTTGAGTTAGCTCCCCCTAACTCCATGCTCCACCTAGACCATGACATATTTAATAGGTCTTCTTAAATAATTCTATTTTAACACTTGAAAACCTCCATACTTTGCCTGTAGGCCTTCAGGATCAAAATCCTGGAACACACCTTGAGCACACATACTTGCTTCTCTATAAGAAAGATATCTCCTAAGAAGCATTGGTAGAGACACCTTAACCCACAATGTCCTAGAACAATGTGAAGCCAGGAGTTGCCCATAGCTCCTCATATTCCTTCTTCTTGGACATCTGAAACTGATAGTTCTTCTTCTTCTTCTTCTTCTTCTTCTTCTTCTTCTTCTTCTTCTTCTTCTTCTTCTTCTTCTTCTTCTTCTTCTTCTTCTTCTTATGCTTATGAGAAACGACTTGCACATACACTACAACATTCTTCTTCTCTTTTAAGATTGTATTGACAACACATAGAGACAACATCGATTCATGACGTACCTTTTCATTTGAAGTATTCATCTTATAGTTCATGAAAGAGTCTGCCAAGATCTCTTAATAGTGTTCAAGCAATCAATGTCGATTCCTATAGAGAGAGTTCCAAAATTCCAAGAGAGGAAAAAAATGCATTAACCTGTCTATTGTAAAATGTGAATGAGTCAATTAACCTTCCAAAAAGGAAAAGTGGGGTAAATATAGGGAAAATTAGGGCCACATGAGGAAGCCTCTAATTTTCTTAACTAACTAATTAAAATTAGCCTATGGACCTTTTATAACTAACCTAATGAAGCTTAAATACATAAAAAGGCCATACAGTCGTGTAGGCAAAACCCATTGGGAGAAAGCACTACACTAACCACCCCCTTAAGCATAGCTTAGGTGAGATGAGAATTGGGTCCCAGCATTGAAAGCTAAATGAGGTACCCAAATACATAGTGATGAACCTCCATAGGAGGAAAAAGAAGGTGGAACAGTGCTAACCCCAATGAGAGCTCATAGATGAATAAATTTACTCTATGTGAAAGGCTTGGTTAGAATATCTGCAATCTATTATGATGTTGGATAGTATCAAAGATCAATGACTTGCTCATTGATAAGCTCCCTAATGAAATGCATGGGAATCTCTATGTGCTTGGTCCTTTGATGGAGAACCAAATTCTTACAAATCTGGATAGTGCTTTGGTTGTTATAGTAGATGATTGTTGGCTTATGAAATTGGACACCAAACTCAGTGAGAATCCCTCGAAGCCAGATTAATTCAGTGGTGGTATTGATAGCCCCTCTGTATTCTGCCTCTATAGATGATAAAACAATTATATGTTGTTTTTTGCTTGACCAAATTATTGGCCCTGAACCAAGTGAGAAACTATAGCATGAAGTGGACTTTTGACTCTGAATATCTCTAGCCCAATCTAAATGTGTGTATCTAATCAAATTAACCTTTGTTCCTCCTCCATAGTGTATCCCATAGTTGTGTGAACCTTGAATGTAGTGAAGAATCTACTTTGTTGCTTTCCAATGCAACTCATGTGGCTATTGCATAAATTGGGAGACCAAACCAAATGCATAGGATAAGTCAAGTCTAGTGTATGTGAGATAGATAAGACTACCCATGAGTTGCCGATATGGAGTTGCATCAATGAGTGGTGTAGGAAAATTAACCTCAAGATTCACATCAGACAAGAAGGGAGTAGGAGTTGGTTTACAATCAACCATGTTAGACCTCCTAAATAAACCAAGAGAATACTTAGATTGTGATAAAGTTATCCCAAATTTTGACTGAATGATTTCAATCCTGAGAAAGTAGTGTAGTAATTCCATGTTTGTCATTAAAAATCTATTCAAAAGTGTAGTTTTTACTATTGAGATGGATGATCGTGAGCTCCCTATAATTAGTAAGTCATCCACATAGAGAACTAAGAACAACAGAGAATCATCCTACTGCAAGATGTAGACATTCAGATCTGAGTGGCATATGGGGAACCTAACTGTGAGGAGAAAGGAGTCTATCTTGGCATACCATGCCCGAGGGGCGTGTTTGAGTATGTAGATAGATTTCTTGAGTCTGAAAACCAAGGAGGTATCTTCCGCAATGTCTTGTGGTTGCTCCATATATATCTCTTCCTTGAGATCACCATGTAAAAAAACACTCTTTACATCCATTTGATGAACATCCCATCGATGTGTAGCTGCGATGGCTAGAGTGAGTCTTATAGATGTCATCTTAGCTATAGGAGTAAATATCTCAGTGTAGTTTATGCCAAGCACCTAATAAAACCCCTTTGAAATGAGATGAGCTTTGTACTTATTGACTGACCCATCTACACCATACTTGGTCTAATAAACCAATTTATACCAAACCAATTTTCTTCCTTTAGGAAGAGGGATCAAGTCCCATGCTTTGTTCTTGATTCGGGAACTATACTCTTCCTGCATAGTAGAATCCCATTCTGGAATGCCAGATGCCTCATGAAAGGTTTGCAGATAAAAGATAATGCCAAGTAGGCATGTGATGTCCCCTAAAACTATGATCGTGTCCACCTTGTATTCAATGGATTTCCAACCCATCGTCCAACACTTTGAAGTGTTTGTTTGGCCCAAATAGAACCACAATTGTATAAGATTGGAGAATTAGGAGGTGAGTCCTCATCATCTGTGGTGTTAGTATGAGATGGGGGAGGAGTATCCTCATCACTTGAACTTAAAGAAAAAGAAGAGTCATCCTCATAATCAAGAGGATTTTGAGGTGGATCTACGTCACTATCAAAAGTAGAATCAATGTCCAGTGAGACTTTTGAAGAGTTTGGAGTGCCATGATTATGTTCAAGTGGGCCCTCATGAAACTTGACACTCCTTTCAATAAACAACTCATGAGTTTTAGAATGGAGAAGTTTATTTCCCTTAACACCCTCTACATATCCCACAAAGATGCAAGACTGACTCTGATGGTCCATTGCCTTGTGTTTCTTCTTGGGAACATGGGCCATTACTTGTGATCCAAACACTCAAAAGTGATCTATTGTGGGCTTATGACCATCCCAAGCTTTAAAAAGAGTGATTACCTTCAATACTTTGTGTAGAACTTGGTTCTAAATGCATTATGCACAGTTGATTGCTTTAGCCCAATACTAAAGAGCAAGGGACTTTGATTAAAGCTTGTAGTTTGCCATTTCCTTCAAGGCACAGTTCTTATGTTCAGCCACACCATTTTACTAAGGATTATATGAAAATATGTGTTGCATCTGAATCCCCTCTGATGTGTAAAACTACTCAAACCTATTGTTGACATACTCTTTTCCGTTGTCAGTCCTTAAGATTTTAATGGAACATTTTGACTACTTCTACACAAGTGCCTTGAAGTCCTTAAAGTGATCAAAGACCTTAGACTTATTTTTGAGAAAAAACACCCAAGTGTACCTTGAAAAGTCATCAATGAATGTGATCATATATGTTGTCTTATTGAATGAAGGTTTTTAAAATGGTCTTGCTAAGTCACTGTGGACTATCTTTAGCTTCTGCTCAACTCTCCTTGCTTTGCCCTGGTCACATTTCTCTTCTAGATGCTTACCAAGAATGCACCCATTACATAGGCCATCTAAGAATTTGAATTTAGGCAACATTGAAACCATGTCTTGACGACTGAGTTGTTCCAAATAATGGTAGTTTAAATGGCCAAACCCTTGATGTCATAGTTTGCTCACTCCATATGTATGAGTAAGCAGTGTAGTTGAGGGTTAATATAGAGAAAATTGTGAGAAGGTATACAACCTAGACTGATGATTGGAATTATCATAAGCCACTATGATGTCATTATGTATCTCTTTGATGACCATTAAATCAGGTGTGAACTTAACTCGCTTCTCTACACCTATGTGAGTGATTTGATATACTGACAGAAGATTGGTGGATAGTGATGGAACACACAAAACATCATTGAAGGTCATGTCACTTACTTCTACTAATCCTTTACCATTTACTTCTACCGAAGTGTCATCGCCCATGAGAATTGAAGGCACAGAACATGGCTCTATTTTTGAAAACATATCTTTTGAGGACGCCATGTGATAGGAAGCACCTCAGTCAATAACCCAAGTCGAAGGTTGAGAAGCTACTGCAAAAAGTGCCTTGCCCTTCTTTTCACCCTTTTTGCTATCTTTACCTTTTATGAAATCTTGTGTTGATGTGTTCTGAGATGAGGATTCAGGAACATTGATGTTGTTCTTCTCAAGTATCTTAGTCAAGGTGTCAATCTTCTTTTTCACGTACTGAGATTCATCATGCCCAAGTTTCTTACAAAAGTTGCATTTGAGTTTCTCATTCTTAGGTTTCCCACTTGAGGAGGACTCATTTGATGATGCCTTAGGTTTGGTATTTGATTTCTGATTCTTCTTGTGCTCATGATCAGGTTTAGACTATTTGTTCTCTTGTTTACCACTACTAGAAGGCTTCTTCTTGTCTTGATTAACAATCAAGGCATGTGATTTTGAAGACTTCAATGCACCTATTTGAACCAACTTATCTTACTCCTGAGTTATATCAGCAACAAACTCATCAAATGATGGCATTTTCCAAGTGGATCCAAGTGCATTTTTGGTAGCATGAAATGTAGAGAAAAAAACTGAATAGTTAAGACCCAGTTTTGCAAGCATAGATAGAATCAATCGGTCATCTATTTTCTCAATGCCACGTTGTTTTAATTGCAATCTCAGTGATTTGAAATTTTTAAAGAAGTATTTTAGGGTGTCATAGTCACTTGGGCTCAATGTGATGAGCTCATTCTCTAGCTTATGACACCTCATGATGTCTTGTACTCCAAAAAGCTTGTCTAGGATTGTCTAAACTTCATTCAGAGTTTTTGTAGATTCAACATGAAATAGAAGGTCGAGAGACATTGACAGGGATAAAACCTATATGCCTCATCACATCTATTATACCACTTAACCTTTTCTACATATTTAGATAGCTCAGTTTCCTCACCCATAGTAATATGATAGAGTCTTTTACCTCTTAAAATGAGTTGTATTTTAGACTTCTATTCTAGATAGTTAAACGATATGAGTGGTTTGATGTTTAGATCCATTAGTGTAGATTAGAATTAGATAAATTATAAAATTGAAATAAAAGCAAAAAATATAACGCACACAGTACAAGTACCCCCTGAACTGTCAAGAATACCCCCTTGAAGTTATAATGCACACACGCTAAGTCTTAGACATCGAGCACAGTCGAGAATGTGTCTATGATCAATCATTGTGAGAAAGTATGAGAGGGACATCGAGCACTATTGATAATGCATGCAAGAGGAAAGGTATAAAGGTTTGAAGAGAGTTTCAAGCTATTACACCATATTAAAAATGGATGTTACAAAAGTTTTGAAACAATGTCACCAATGCGTAGATCTCAAGAAAATATGCACCCAAAAAGGAGTTATGGATTGAAAGTTATATCACTTACTAGTTATTATCCCACATATTCATGGACCCTTTCCAAAAATGGAATTTTTTTTCATGCAAAGATCCAAAAAAGGAATTTTTCATCCAAAAATCTAAAAAAGAAAGTAACTTAACTATATTTCTTCATTACCTTTCACCTCAAATTTTATGCCCTCCTGAACGTCACGTGGGTTTGTGCAGTTGCTTAACTTTAGGTTCTTGCAACTGTATTACTTATAAAAAGTAATGAGTAAAAGCTCTTTGAAACCCCGAATAGATCTTCTAGTGTAATTCAAGTTCTTCCAGCTGCTTAATTTATTACTTATAAAGCAAGTAATGAGTGGTAAGTAGTCAACCTCCACAAACCCAAATGGGTCTTGCTCAGTGTAAATCAGGTTCTTCGAATAACATTACTTATTACTTATAAATCAAGTAATGATTAATAAGTAGTCAACCTCCACAAACTCGATGGGTTTTGCTCAGTGTAAATCGGGATCTTCGAACAACATGACTTATTACTTATAAAGCAAGTAATGAGTAATAAGTAGTTGACCTCTACAAACCCGAATGGGTCATACTCAGTGTAAATAAAGTTCTTCAAACAACATTACTTATTACTTATAAATCAAGTAATGAGTAATAAGTAGTCAACCTCCACAACCTCGAATGGGTCTTGCTCAGTGTAAATCAAGTTCTTCGAACAACATGACTTATTACTATTAAAACTAGTAAAGAGTAATAAGTAGTTAACCTCCACAAATCTGAATGGGTCTTGCTCAGTGTAAATCAGGTTCTTTCAAAAACATGACTTATTACTTATAAAGCAAGTAATGAGTAATAAGTAGTCAACCTCCACAAACCTGATTGGGTCTAACAAGTATTGATTGGGTTCTTGGAGAAGTAAGACTACCCCAAAAGCCCAAATTAGTCTACTAACAAGTTGTCACACTGAAGAAACCTGATTACTTCAAGTAGTCACCCTTGAGAAACCTGATTACTTCCAGTAGTCACCCTTGAGAAACTTGATTACTTATAAGTAATTACATTGGAGAAGTTAAAGCACTCTGAAATCTCGATTTGGTTTGGAATCAAGTAATTACCCTCAGAGAACCTAATTACGTCCAAGTAATTATGTTTTGAGAAGTCAAAGGAGCTTAAGAACCTAATTTGGTCTACAAAGAGTAAATCGGGTTTTGCAGGTTGTATTACTTCATTCGTACAGATGTCTAACCAGATAGAAGAAATGGGTTTTCTAAAAAATCTGTGAAGTTTATTAAAAAAATAAGAACAACCCATTTTAGATCTAAAAAAACCCAAAAAGTATGTGTAAATGGATTTTTCATTAAAGGCCTTTTGACATGAGTTTTGAGGTAGATTAATAAAATGCCTCCAAGGTAAAAAATGAAAAAAACCCCAGCAAGGTGAATGCATGGAGTATCTTACCAGGGAGTTTGATGCATGAGACTATCAGGATAACTCTAGTACCATGAAAGAGTGTGCCAAGATCTCTGAATAACATTCAAATAATCAATGTCGATTCCTGTAAAGGGAGCTCCAAAATTCCAAAAGAGCAAAAATATGCATTAACCTATCTATTACAAAATATGAATGAGTTGATTAACCTTTTAAAAAGGAAAAGTGGGATACATCTAGAGAAAATTAGGGCAACATGAGGAAGCCTCTAATTTTCTTAATTAACTAATTAAAATTAAATAAAATCAGCCTATAGACCCTTTTAACTAACCTAAAGAAGCTTAAATACATAGAAAGGCCATACGACCATGTAGGCAAAACCTAGTGGGAAAAAAACACTACACTAACAGTTCAAAACCTCATCACTAAGCATTGAAAATTGTTGTTCTTTGTATGAAACATGCTCAACAATAGCAAGTTGTTCACTTGGATCCATACATATCTCAAAACTAGCCTCAACTAATATCTTGGTCTTCTCCTTGAGCTTGGTCTCTATATTCACAACATGAGTAGACAATGAAAGCTCTTGGCACTCTTCAACCTCTGTAGCATTTTTCACTACAACAAATAGATCAATTGAACCTAAAGACTCATTATGACTCACAATTTTCATCTTTGGTTTCCATGAGTTAACTTGTCTTCTTCCTTGCACTCTAAGAGTTAGATTGAACTTATTTTAACTTGATGGCCTTTGCTTGTAGAACTTATAAATGTGACAAATCTTCTTATAGTTGTAGCAAACCATTCTTATTTAAGTAAACTCAACTTGCCTTTCCTGATTTGGATAAAATCTTGCAATGTGTCCTATGTCATAACAATTGAAACACTCAACTTTGCTCATGTTATTTGACTGATGATTCCACTCATTCTTAGTAGGTCTTCTACACTATCTAGCCCTATGACCAAATTGATTGCAAGCATAACATTAACCATTAAAATTGGCATACCTCATTATATTTAGTTCTCTGATCTCATTTGTCTTCATTTTGCCAGTATATTCATTATTTGGTTGATGATTGACCTTCAATGTCTGATCCTTCTTGTTCATATTAGCCTTCACATTATCTCGAGTTGTAACTTTTTGTTCTTCTTTGTAACTATTATCACTTGGATTTAAACCTCTTGAGGAGATGCCTATCTCTCCCATCCAAGTGGCATAATAGAAACATCTCGCTTGTTGTGGATAACAATTTGATTAGATGAATCTCTAGAAGGGCTAGTTCCCTTCATGCACTCTTTGAAATACTTTCTTGCCTATCAAATTTAGATGAAAAGGGGTAATAAAACAATTAATAAAGATAAAAAATGTGATGTACCAATATTATATTTCCTCTTATTGACTAAACTTATACTACTTAGAGCTAAACAAGGCTTCTTTCACACAAAACTCACAATTCAAGTTGCATTATCACCATCAGTGTTTCATAAGCTAAGTTCGAGAAGGTATTTTGATACTTAGGAGGGTAATGAATGATATTTAGTGGAATGTAGTCATGAACCACTTCCAAGACACTTATACACTTATAAAATAATTCTAAGAAAGAATTGTAACAATTACTCTTTTGCGCACTTGGTTAACAATCAAGGATAACATGCTAGAAAAGATCATCTTCTGCTAGACAAGACCAACAAGATTATAATAACACTCAATTGTAAAGCATGTAAGTACAAAAAATCACTTGTTTATTTATTCAAGAGTCATTCAAGTACAAAACTAGCTAGGGTTTCACCATCAACCAATGGAGGTTGCTAAAAAGAGCCAAAAGAGTCATTATTTATAAGCTTTGAGAGAAGAACAAGACAAGGGAAGTCCAAAGTTCATTTGGACACTTGTAAATCTAATAAAAGGGGTTAAAATTTCATGAGAAGGAGGTATGGAACAAACCATGCAATTTCAGGAGGACCAATTATCCATACAAGTCATGAAACTAATGAAAAATGGCATAAAGCTCCCAGTCTTGGCTCATAAAATTGCCTTCATAAATAAAACCTATTTGAACATCCCACAACTGACTAGCGATAGGTATGATGATTGGAATAATAGGGAAATCCTTTAGGCATGCCTATTTATGCATTGGTTTCATTCTTACTCATTTGGAAACTCATGGAAGGAAGCCATAACTATCTGTAGTCCAAAAAACTCTTTTTTCAGTCACCCCTCACACTTGGCCTCAAAATTTGCTTCATTTTCCCATGAAAATCCATGGAAGGTAGTGAATTACACTTTTTAAGACCCTACATATCCTCAACCATTCTTTAAAAAGGATCACACTTGGAGTTTTCACCCTTCTCACCCTTGTGTCCACTATGTCAATTTTGACTGGCTGAGATGAAGGCAAATATTTGAACACTCATAAGATTTTTCCAAGCATTAAATGACCATGAGGGTTTATATCAAGTCTATAGACTTCATCCAAACTTTATTGCATCTTTTGAAACCTCTTAGAACCTATAAAACACAAGAAATGTCGAAAATACCCTATTTTTCATGTTATCTATACAATTTCATACAACTCATCTTGGTGGGAGATATCATAAGGGAGTCCTCTACATGATCCATTATATTTCATTACCAAACTATGTCATTTGGATAGCTCTTCAAGCTTGTTTTCTCCATTAGGTCCTGGCTGAGAGTTTAGTAGGGTTTTAGGTAGTTTTTGATCTTAAGCTTTGTTCTTAATCTAATATTGGAACTAACACTAAATGACACAAACCTGATGCCAAGGAACCTTGATAACCCCTCCAAATTCTTTTGGTTCCCATGCAAATACTTAGAAAATATATGAGCATTTAAAAATACCTCATTGAGTTTGTCCTTGCTTTTCCTACATGTTTGTACTCTCTCTAGGCTAGAATTGGTTTTCTTGTAGGTTAATTTGCATATTATGAGTTCAAACATGTCTATATATATACCTCTCTAACATGACTCAATCATCTGAATAGTCCACCAATAGCTATAAATGAAGATGGACCCCCAATTGGTTATAGGTCTCCTCGAGGCCTAATAGGTATAATAGGCACCCTGCTAAATTTTGTTGCTAGGACTAATATATCATAGGTATCTTGATTTATTATGGATTTTACCTCCCCATTTAAGATTACAAGACCACTAAATAACCCTCCAAGTACTCTTCTTCCCCCTTTTCTCTCATCCACCAACTAGGCCTAGTGGAAACTTGCCTAGTTGGACTATATGCAAGGGGAATTTTGGTCATAGAGAGAGGTTTGAGCTTGGTATAATATTTCTCAGCACCTATTCACCTTATATACACCTTAAAACATGTTTACATGAGGTTCCCAAATCTCCATATCAAGTCTTTTGCTCATTTTGCCCTCACTAGCTCACGTTGCCAAACCCTAATTTTTCTACACTGGCTGACCTCTAAGACAAAATAGTGAGGTATATCTCTCATCCCCATGGAAAATTTAATATTTTGGAAGCTTTTTCAATCCCTAATTATCATTTTTACCAAATTTTTTTTCTTGATTCCATGGTTTAGGTGTCTAACCAACTCCAAATGCCCCAAAAAGACCTCCAAAAAGCCTGTTTTCCTGCATTTTCCTCAAACCTTCCTAAGAGTGACTTATCCAAGACAATAAAATGCCTATGGGTTTCTAGAAAATGTTTCCCATGTCCAATTCATGCTAATATAACTTTGGATTCATCCAAAAACACTCTTTTCCTTGGATTGCACATGTTCATCGATTGGGCCAAGAGGTTTCCTGACTCATGTACGGACTGATAGCTTTGGTCAAGTAAGGAAGAGTGGATGGACATGTGGAAGGGATATTGGAGTGTGTATAACAATTAATTCATCAATAATTTACCATATTAAGTTGATGCATAAATTATCTCTTCACCTATACACGTTCAAGTCTTCCTCTCACCGTCATGTCCAAGACTGCAACATGGTGGTTGTAGGTGCACACAGGGGTACAAGAGATCCTTTGGAGGTTTGTTGCATGATGTTTATATATTTTTAAGTTACCATGACTTTTATTGAGACGACCACATGTTTTGAAAATCACCCAAACTCCCTCTTGGGCCTCATATGCACTTCTTAGTCAAAATTGGGAACCCTACTGTACTTTGACTGGGATACCTTGAGTTTGCCCCTACCTGTAGGTTAATTTGCTTTACCTAGAGATTATGAATCTCATTAAATTCATGGATAAGGTGCCTATTTATTTGGTTTATCATATTACCTTTTCCAATCATTCAATATACATCTTCAACTCATTAGACCGAGTCCTCTCCAAAATAACTTGGCAACTCTAATGTAGATTGTTGCCTATAGGTGTCCATGCTTATAATTAGCTTGTCCATGATGTTAAAAGACTCCCTTGAAACCCATTGAGGTAACACAACATACTTTTCAAACCACACTTACACACTCATGCTATCTTTTTCCTGTTGATTGAGACACTTTGCTCTCATTGATTCTTATAGCATCTTTTACTTCAAATGAGTCTGGTCAAGTTGCTAAAAAACCTCCCTCAAACCCTTTTTGCTAAAAAAATGCATACTTGATCCTACACGAACCTTTTTAAGACCTCAAAGTATCAAAAAGGCATTAAGGTTGGGGTCATTGATCTAACCTTGTTGTAGGTGTGTGTTCTCTATACAAGGGACACCTGTAAACAGTCATGGTGGTTGCAAGGGAGCATTTCAATCCTTTCTTGCTTAATTTCAAGAAATTAGGATGACCTTCCATCTATTGAAACCATCTTAGCCATGATAATGTTCAATGTTTCTCCCTATGGTGTCAAAAAGGTCATTTGCTCCTGAAGGCCTGTAGACTACAATGAAATATTTCAGTGTTTTCTTAGGCATGTTTGAGGTCTCAAACAACATACCTTTCCTCACTATCTAACCTTAATTCTTGGCATGGGTATAGTCTATGAGAGGGGATATAAGATACACCTAATTATATTTATTAAGACCCTATACCACCATGCTTTAAGATACTCATAAAAAGCTCTTTGGTCTTTGTTTTGTCATTTTAGGGAAAACTTCCCTAAACCCAGTCTCTTGTCTTCCAACATGATTCCACACTCCTTGCCATTTAGACACTTTTCATGGATTGTTAAATCTTCCTCATCATATCAAGATATTTAATAAGTGTTAAGTTATCTCCATTTCTTCATGTTGGCTTTTGGTACCCTGCTCAACCACCTATAGTTGGATGTTTTGATACACCATGGTGAGTTAAAAACTGAACAACATGAAACTCCTAATGCATGTGAACCATATATGATTTTATCTAACACCATAATACACCTTTATCATTTATAAAAAGTTGAAACACATATCCACCTCTCCATAAATCATCATGATGACAACAAGACCCTGTAGGTGGATGTTTGGTTGTGTGTAGACAATGAAGGTGTGGAATGTAGCAAAACATAGTGGTGAATAGCTCCAAAACAACTCAAATGCATCTCAAAATTTTTAGATAAAAGATATTCCATAAATAACACCTTCAAATAGGTTATAAAACCTCTTGTTTAGCATGAAACCACTTGCACACATATGAGATTAAGCGGGTATTGGCATCTCGTGATTGTTTTAGCATGGTGAATAGGCTTGGGACTACACTTGCGCTTTCTCCAAATGCTTCAATGAGATTTATTAAATTATTGATGGCTTGGATAATTGATACACTATGAATACAACTCCAAGAATAAAATAAACAAGCCCATTCATGTGACTGCAACTAGAGTTAGGCATGGAGTTAACAACGTGGAATGACAAGTTTATAAGCTACCCAAGACATGAGATGGTGAAACTAAAACATGGAAGGAGGTGGTAAAATTACTTATAGACTTGTGGAACACCTTTTCCTAGCTATATAAGACCATTATAGGAGAAAAACACTTAGCAAACAAGAAGCACTTCAACTGAAACTGCACATGGTGACACCTTCTTGCATCATGGACTAACTTGCTCATCCAAACACTGTGAAAGATGAAAATAAGAATAAAGACCATCTGAGAAGGAATTAGACATCCTCTAGAGCCAACATCACCAACTGGATTATATGGATTTGACCAAAATAAAGTAAAACCCATAGGGTGCATGAAACAACTACCAAAAAAGTATAGTCAACTTCATGAGGATGGATCATGAAGCACATGCCACCATTATTCAAAATATTTATATTTAAATAAATGTATCTAAGTTTAATACAACCTACCAAAATTATTTGACTTGAAACATCTTTAATTATTTTTACTAAGCAAAAACCTGAAAGTCACTTTTATGTGTCTAAGAAACCAAGAAAGGTGCATAACTATTTTGGCCACAAAATGGAATTTATGGAGAAAAAAATGTGGGTATGAGTTTTAATAAGGTTAAAAGGTCCTCCATTATCTTCTCCCATGTGGCACACTTCCCCATGAGCTGTACAAGTGCCATTTTCTCTCTTTTTTAGTTGGTTTTTGTAATTTCAATTAGACAACTTGAAATATTCTAATGTAAATGACATCCCTAATAGTTATACAGGCCTATTGGACATTTTTAATGAAAATAGAACACATAATTACCTTGATAATTGTGCCACTTGCATTAATGACCCTTAAAAACACATAAAATGACCCTAACTTGACTAATTGACTGATATAATTAAGACCAAGGCTAGCATGACCTTAAATGACAATAGATTACATGAAATACACCCCATGAAAATATATTAGGCATCCTAAAATCATTTAAAACCAATTTTTAACCTAGGGATGCCCCAATTTGACCTAAAAGTTAAATTTGGTCAACAGTAACCAAGTCCAGTTCTATCACTAACATGATTTTGACTATTCAGAATGTTGTCTAGATCACTTTATCTCTTTTAAAAACTCACAAAAGACTTATAATTACTATATGTCTTCTCTAATTCAATTTTCAATGACTCAATTTCAATCACATACCTTGAGCACTCATTTTCTTTGGCTTTTAGGCTTGTAGACATAGTTTCCAATTGACTATTGAGATGTTTGACTATACCTTCATGCTCCTTGGCGTCTTCATCCATTCTAACCTCATATATATTGAATTTCTCCTCATAGTCCTTAATTTGTGACTTTAACTTCTTGGTCTTCTTCTTCTCAATCTTCAGATCTTCAGGGGCATTCATCGACTCATTCTCATAGTCCTCCCTTTTTTTTCATCATTTGTATCACTCCAAGTAGACTCTTATTGATATGAGCAACTTCCTTCTCTTTCCATGAAAATAAATTCATCTTCAATAGGACCATCATCTTCATTATCAAACTCAGAATCATTGTCTTCACTCTCATCTGATGAGTTGCAATCTTCACTGGTGTAGAGACTCTTCTTGTCTTTGAAAGACTTCTACTTGTTGTCATACTTTCTAAATCCTTTCTTCCTCTTATCAGACCCGAAAGAATTCTTGACTTCATCTTGTCTTTCACCATGTTCTTCATCATCATTCTTCTTATGCTTACGAGGGCATTTATTGGCAAAGTGTCCAACCTCTCCACAATTGAAGCATTTGAAGGGTAGTTTACCTTTATACTTGTTTGAAGCTATTTTTAATTTCCTTGTAAACAAAACAATTAGTTCATCGTCATCAATATCAAATATGTCATCCACCTTGAGTTCCTACTTTGAGTTGTCTTCTTATTTTGCTTCATTTATGTCATGAATGTTGCTTCTTTCTTTGGTAGTTTGTCCTCGTTAACTCTCATCTCATAATTAGTAATAATGCCATGCAATTCATCTGACTAAGATCATGACTTTCTTCTACAACAGATACTTTTGAATCAAACTCGAGGGAGAGAGGCCTTAATACCTTTTTTTAATATGGTAGCTTCTTCAAGTTTCTCTCCAAGACCTCTGATAATGTTCACAATCTCATCAACTCTATGCAAAAAGGATGCCACATAATCTTCTTCCTTCATTTTGAGACTCTTAAATTATCTTTGATGAGTGTGTAACTTAGCCAAACTGACCTTTAAATCCCCTTCATAAATGATCTACAGTTTGTCCCATATCTCTTTGGCAGATTTACAATGGATTACCTTGGTGTACTATATATACACAATATACTGACAGTTCGTATCTTGTAGGAACCTATCGAGTCTCAATCTCTCTAAGTGTATGCCTTAAGGGGTGCACCAGGAAAGGGGTGGGCAAACCATCGACGCTTCATAAGATTTTTGTTCCTTTTGACACTTGGCATCCACACTCTTGTCTCCTAAAACTGTAAACCCTAAGCTTATTCTTCTCTTTTCTAT
Source organism: Torreya grandis (assembly GCA_037957365.1). Classification (NCBI taxonomy): domain Eukaryota; kingdom Viridiplantae; phylum Streptophyta; class Pinopsida; order Cupressales; family Taxaceae; genus Torreya; species Torreya grandis. The sequence continues at coordinate 1,371,397 of JARHVA010001814.1, forward strand.
CCATTCCAGTCATTGTCATGCTTTATTTACTCATTACTTGCCTTGTTACCCTTTTGACCTGTTCAGTACACTAGGTTAACTTGGTTGACCTCATATATTATGGAGAGACTTTAGTTGTTTTGGTTTAACCATATTTGCTGACCTAACATAGATTTTAGGCATTAACTCGAGAATGTACTAGGTTGACCCGATCGACCTAGCACAGTCGACATGTCTAAAAAATTTTAGGCAAGTTACCACTATATATACAAGGTCATTTTCCACCATTTGATAAGAATATAAGAATCAAGTGAAGAAGCACAAATAAACATCTACTTATTGACCATTCTACTCGAGAAACAAAGCTTTAGGGTTCAATACTTTCTTTGGAGCTCCAATCTTGTCTTATGGAGAAGTCTTTTGGATGTTTAGGTAGGTCATGTCACCTAGAGATGATTTATCTTGGTTATCCTTATCAGCCACAACAATCTCTTGCGAAGCACCTTGGCCAAGGGAGAGGTTGAGACTCGACAGGTTCATCTTCGAAGGTAAGTATTCCCAACTTTATTTCTCCTTTATAAGAGTAGATAGATAATGCAGTATGTATTCTTCTCTTCCATGTATTAAGATTCTATATACATTGATGTGAGTATATATCTCCTATTTATATTTAGTTTTGTTGTTGTTTATTTGCTTTGTTCTAACCCCCACTTTGTGTCATAAGATTTGGTGCACACTAGATTAGTTTACTTTTCTTGTTATTAGAATAATTTACTTTCTTCTTTATTAACATAAGTGAATATCAAATTATAGGATCTTTTAGGGTTGTTGTGTGATTGTGTTAGACTGTAGGCTTTGGAACCCTTCTTGGCATGATGTCTTTTGATAAATGATACAAGTGATCCCCTAATCGGGTCTAGCAGATCCCCATATTAGTCATGCTCCTACTTAAGAAGTGTATACCCAATCGAAAGTGTAGGTGTGATCTATCTTATCCGATCTAGGATTAATTTATTATGCATCATGCAATTTTTATTGCATATATTTTAGTGAACCCGACGTGAATCAAACCCTTGTATAATTTATTCACTTTTCTTCACTTATTTCATTCTTTTGATCATCATTTTGATCATATATTTTGACATACTAGATCGATTATGCTGACCTAGCTATTTTTATCTATGTGTACATTTTTAGGTTTAGACTATTAGGTCGACCAAGTCAACCTAGTGCATTTTTAGACATCTTGTTCAACCCCCTAGGTCGACCATGTCAACCTAGTGCATTTTCAACACTTTCTCAGTAGGTTTTTATATTGCTTGGTCAACCAACTCGACCTAATTTATAGGTTTTTAACAGATTTATCTAAGATTATTGATCAATAATCTCCTTAATTTCCATCTTTGAACCATCAAGGTCAGTTTTTACTTCTATGTATCTTTCTATTTCTATACTTTCCTTTCACAATTTGTAGTCTTTAAAACTACTTTGGCACAGTCAACTAGGTAAACTTAATCGACCTAGTTCTACATTATATCATAACTTATTATCAACTTCATCATCTTCCCTACATCATCATGAATCTAACACATTTTATGGTTTATAAAATAGATAAGTAGAACTAAAGATAATCTAACACATTTTATGGTTTATAAAATAGCTAAGTAGAACTAAAGATATAGGCAAAACAAGAAATAAGAACCTGTCTCTTATACTAGGTTGACCCTATTGACATTGTATCTTTTTCAGCCCTTGTGCACTATACTAGGTCGAACTAGTCAACCTAGCACTATTTTCAACCTCTTTTACCTTTTTTTCCAATCTCTATACACTGTACTAGATTGACGTGGTCAACACTATAAAATTTTACAGTCCCTATTTTTGCCCTATGTCGACTAGGTTGACCTAGTACTATTTTATGTCACTTCTTATTCTCTTTATGTGGTTATCTAGTCTTGTTTCATCATGATGACATCTTTTTATCCTTACCTTAGTAAAGAATATTTCATTATTAATAACTTGGATAGTAACCTCACTTGTTTCATTACCTACAATGAAACTATCCAATTTCTTCCTTCTTCTTCTCTTAAACCTAAACCACTCATTATACAATGCAATGTAGTTGAGATCCATCATCATAATCCTCCCCCCAATACCAATGTTGGGAGTCCTTCACCAAATAGTACTACTCAAATTGATAATCTAGATGGTTTCCAAATATTCAAAAACCTTGATGATAATACTATTTATAATCTTCAATAAAATGGTGGCTTGACTAAGCTTCCTTCTTCTTCTACCACACTTAAGACAATTAATACTAATATTGGGAATCCTCCACCTACAAATAATCTTCCTCTGACCAACACTAATAATCCTCTTCCTATCAACACCAATATCCCTCTTATAAACACCAATCCACCTATTGATATAACTCAACTTCTTGCCCAAGTCATTCAAGAAATGAACATTATGCAAACTTCCAATCAATCTCAAATGATGGACATGCAACAACACTTATGAAACATGATTAGTCAACCACCTCAAGTCATCATGTCTCAACTAAATCAAAATTTTGTCCCTCTTCCTCTTAGATATGCCAATGGAAATATCATCCATCAACCTTGTTGGGTGAATATTTTATCGGCCAGCTAACTGGTGACCAAAATAGTTCCTATCACCACAACATAGGGAGATCAATCGACTAAATGTGCATGTTTATTGCATTAGCAAGAGACAAATCTCTCCTCTCATCAAGGGGAGGTTCCCTATAGGTATGCAGGAGATGCAGGAGGCTATATATATATATATATGCAGAAAGTAAGACACAGGGGGTAGGACAAACCATCCATCTCTCTTCTTTCAAAGATGATGCTGACAAACAGAGGAGAAATACTAGGTGATGGGGAAGGTGCTTCTCTTCTTTCAGAATCAACTTTCAGCCAAGAGCCAGATTCCTTCCTAAATAGTAGAAATCCTGGTGAGGCAACAGAAGGCACTTCTCTTCTTTCAAAAGTGCTTGTTCTTGCAAACAACAAGACTCTTTCTGGTAGCAAGTAACTGGTAACAGGGTAACCAACAGCCTGAAGTGTAGCACAAAGTCTCCACCTCGACTGCCCAAAGAGTATATCACAAAGGATAATGGGGGCACAAAGTCACCCCAAAATCCTCAACACAAAAAAAGGAAAGGAAAAACATCGACTGAAATCAATTGTGAAAGCACAAAGTCTTTTTATAGTCAGTTTCAAGACACTTCTTTGTTACCTTTACTAATTATGTGCACCAAATTAAATGAATAAGGACACCTTCAGATGACACAAGTCAGAACAACACAAAGTCTAAAAAAACCTGCTTTCTTATTCAAATAACAAGGAAAATGAAATTACAACCTGAGCTCAAAGTCTCAGTCTTCTTCTTCCAAAATGTGCAGAGTTTCGTTCTTGTAAAAATGAGAAGTCTCCCTTACAACAAAAGAGAGATTACAATATATAGAGCCCCAAAAAAGACTTGGGCGCTTGTTTTTCAAAGAACGGCCCATGACGTGCATTCAATGCCTTGAATGCGTTTTCAAGTTTGTCAAAGGACTACGTTGAAAACAGGGCAGTTGTCTTAACTATTACATCCCATATGTCTTCTCCTTAATATGGATTGTCTGGTCCTTTGCGTATTTGTCTTTACTTCATGGAAGAAAATAGGTTGCGTCCTTGGTTTGGTGCGCTCAGAAGTCTACTCGATCCACTATTTCACCTACTGGAAATAACTCTTTCAAAGATATTTCTGATCCTTCGGTCTCGCTCCTCCCTTCGCTGCTTAAGCGCTTCTTTGCTCTTTATAGCCCTTCTTTCCTAAGTCTTCGGGGGGGTCCTTTCTGCGTCTTTGACAAGTGGCAAGTTTCGTTGTTATGAAACTCATTAAAAACTCACAGAAAATGGAGTCCACGACACGTTTTGCCCGAGCAACTCAAAAGGGGAACACGGATCCAAACACTTGTCACGTTCGCTGCACTTTATCTTTTTCCATAGGGCACTTTTCTGCAGGCTTTTCTCTTCAGTCGGGCTTCTCCAACTTTGTCTCTTCCTACTGCAATTTGAGCCATCGGACTATCTTTCCAGCCAGTCGCTTGGTTCTTCCTTTGAATTTTGCACTTTATTTGAATTTCAACGGATATTCCCTTACCTTAAATTTGACGTATGCGGGGACGTCATTGGTTGACTGTTGCTTGAACCATGTTGAAATTTGAACCCGTTGAACCACTGAAAGTTCATCGATTCATTGGTTCATTCTAGTTTCTTTATTTTATCGCTTCCTGGTTCAATCACTTTCACGCTCCTTGGTTGAACCATCCATTGAACCACCTGTTTGCTGCTTTTCCTTTGACTGAGGCCGCTTTTGAGCTTTTGAACCAATGTTGAACCAGTGAATCCCATTTATGAAAAAGCTTAAAAATGAGGAATTTGAAAGCTCAGAACAAATTTTGAGAAGGGAAGAGAGAAATTTTGGTCTGTAGGTTGTCACAAAAATGAGTTGCATTTTTCGGGGACAATAGCTGGCTCCAGTTGGGGAACTACCTTCAGTTGCAAAAATCGATTGAAGGGAGTAGAATCCAGAATCTCCAGTGCCTTAGAAGCGTGCCATTGGGCTACGGAGTCATGCTACCCAAAAAGCAAGGTTCCAAAAAATGAAAGCAAAAAGCATAAAACAAAACTAAAGACTATACAAATATACATATGTACATATGATCTTATCTGATGCCTCAAGATTTGAAGCGCTTCAGATGCTACCCACTGCGAGATAGTGAAAATGGTGTGTCATCCTGATAAACCAGTAGGAAACCATTTTGTCCCCATAAACGGTGACGGGCGAATGGTACTTTCCACCAGGAAACCAATTTTTTGCGTCTTCCTCTTGGCCTTTTCTTCTTCTTGCTCCAAGGCAGGACGTGGTCTTCAAACTGAAAACCATAACTCCTTGCTCTCCCTGCAAAGAGTTCCTCTACCTAATTTTGGAGCCCAGCAATATGGTTCAGTACCATAATTTGTTGTCTTGATAACTCAGCCCAACACATGTCTTGATTGTCCCCCTCAGATATCTCAGATTCTTCTTTATTTGGAGGGGAGGGTTCTTCTACACTTATGCCGCACTCCACCAATTCTTCTACTATTTCATCCCTACCTAAAGATTCAAACAAAATTTGGGCTACAGGGGTCGCCGTTTGGGTCTAGACACATTTGACATGATCAATTATGTCAAATGGCTGGGTTGGACTAGGCACAGGGGATGGGAGTTCTTCTTTTTGGTTTATGGGAGGGGTGGGAGGACTGGCTTGCAAAATTAAAGTAGAAGGTGCAGAAATGTTTGGGATACTTACTTTCTCAGCAATCACTGAGTCCTTCGGCTGGATAGGCAAAGTGGTCCCGCTCTTAGCAATTGAAATTACAGGCTGAGGTCGCTCCTCTATTTCTCCTTTATCAGCTTGTTGAGCTGACTGATTCTAGGACTGGGTGATCACAGCATATGATCCCTCAGATGCTCCACCTTTACTTCTATGTTCATCCTGGTAATCTAGGAAACTGATGCGGGAGTCACCGACTGACTCTTCTTGCTCCTCCGTGAAGAGACAAGCGTCATTTTCTTGATTAAACTCAGGTTGGAAAGAGAAATCATGCTTTGTTTCCAAATACCCAACTGCTGAGTTGGTTGGAGGTGCTTCAATGGCAAGGTTCCTCTGAGGGGGAGGAAGATGATTTGGCTACCCTTGATGTGCCTAATTAGGGAATGTCCTCCTTGGTACATCTCTGTATGAAGGAGCAAATGACATTACTTGTGCCATTTGTCTTCTAAGGGCCAGCACTTCATTTGCTAGCTTTTGCACCATTGGATTAGTGGTGGCTGCAGGAGAATATTCAGAAGATGAAGAGGATTTACCTTTATTTGGATCTTTCTATATCTTTTCAGCTAAGATAAGGTCATCTTTCGCCTCAGTGGCCAAGTCTTGAGCAGCCTCAAGGTCTATGTGTCTACCTCGTCTCAATAGAAAACTCACTTCAGGCAGCTGTGAGTTGATGAAGAAACACATGAGATTCTGAGGTGTCGACTGGGCGATCATGGGAATCATGTGCCTCAGTTTTTGAACCTAGCAATGAAGTCCCTCATAGGCTCATGGGGCTCCTTCTTCATTTGTGTGAGTTGGGCCAGAAAGGCATGTGTGTCTTCTATTGGTTTGAACCTTGCTTCAAACTTGACTTTGATTGTGTCCCAGCTAGTCACTGATTCAGTCTACAGATGGTAAAACCAGTCTGCAGCAGCACCTTGTAGCGTTGCCACAAACAGCCTTACTGCTACATCTTCAAATTCCACCCCTATCACACCATCGGCTATGGTGAAGGCTGTAATGTGTTCATCAGGGTGGACTCTTCCATCACCAAAGAATTTGTGGAAATTCTTCCTTAAACTAAGTGGTAGCTCATGTAAGGGTGGAGTTAGATTAAGTGGGCCAAATGAGTTACCCCAGGGGCCTCGAATTGCCATGATTGGATTATGAAAAATAGGGATAACACATCTGAGTGGAGTTGCCAGATTACAGGACAAAAATGGAAAAGAAACTGGCCCTGCTTCAGCTTAAAGCTTGAGGCTTCAAACTGCGCTTTCTTTCCCAGCAGCTCTGGTTTTGCAGACCAAACAAAATAATGGATGTGGAGGATGGAGGGAGATAGTAAGGCTATAATGATAGTGGGTAAGGCCCAGATGGGTGTCACCAGACTTTATAATGGATAAGGGTAGGGACTGCTTGTTCAAATCCACAGTGGAGTCGCCAAAAACTATTGGGTGAATATTTTGTCGGCCAGCTAACTGGTGACCAAAATAATTCCTATCACCATAGCATAGGGAGATCAATCAACCAGATGTGTAGGTTTACTACATCAGCAAGAGACAAATCTCTCCTCTCATCAAGGGGAGGTTCCCTATAGGTATGCAGGAGATGCAGGAGGCTATATACATATATATATATATATATATGCAAAAAGTAAGACACATTGGGTAGGACAAACCATCCATCTCTCTTCTTTCAGAGATGATGCTGACAAACAGAGGAGAAATACTAGGTGATGGGGAAGGTGCTTCTCTTCTTTTAGAAGCAACTTTTAGCCAAGATCCAGATTCCTTCCTAAATAGTCGAAATCCTGGTGAGGCAATAGAAGGCACTTATCTTCTTTCAGAAGTGCTTGTTCTTGTAAACAACAAGACTCTTTATGGTAGCAAGTAACCGGTAACAGGGTAACCAGCAGCCTGAAGTGTAGCGCAAAGTCTCCACCTCGACTACCCAAAGAGTATATCACAAAGGATAATGGGGGCACAAAGTCGCCCCAGAATCCTCAACACAAAAAAAGGAAAGGAAAAACATTGACTGAAATCAATTGTGAAAGCACAAACTCTTTTTACAGTTGGTTTCAGGACACTTCTTTGTTACCTTTACTAATTCTACGCACCAAATTAAATGAATAAGGACACCTTCAGATGACACAAGTCAGAACAACACAAAGTCTGGAAAAACCTGCTTTCTTATTCAAATAACAAGGAAAATGAAACTACAACCTGAGCTCAAAGTCTCAGTCTTCTTCTTTCAAAATGTGTAGAGTTTCATTCTTGTAAAAATGAGAAGTCTCCCTTACAACAAAAGAGAGATTACAATATATAGAGCCCCAACAAAGACTTGGGTGCTTGTTTTTCAAAGAATGGCCCATGACGTGCATTCAATGCCTTGAATGCATTTTCAAGTTTGTCAAAGGACTGCGTTGAAAACAAGGTAGTTGTCTTAAGTATTTCATCCCATATGTTTTCTCCTTAATATGGACTGTCTGGTCCTTTGCGTATTTGTCTTTACTTCATGGAATAAAATAGGTCGCGTCCTTGGTTTGGTGCGCTCAGAAGTCTACTCAATCCATTGTTTCACTTACTGGAAATAACTCTTTCGAAGATATTTCTGATCCTTCAGTCTCGTTCCTCCCTTCTCTGCTTAAGTGCTTCTTTGCTCTTTATAGCCCTTATTGCCTAAGTCTTTGGGGGGTCCTTTTTGCGTCTTTGACAAGTGGCAAGTTTCGCTGTTGTGAAACTCATTAGAAACTCATGAAAAATGGAGTCCACGACACGTTTTGCCTGAGCAACTCAAAAGGGGAACATAGATCCAAACACTTGTCACGTTCGCTGCACTTTGTCTTTTCCCATAGGGCACTTTTCCGCAGGCTTTTCTCTTCAATCGGGCTTCTCCAACTTTGTCTCTTCCTGCTGCAATTTGAGCTATCGGTCTATCTTTCCAGCCAGTCGCTTGGTTCTTCCTTTGAGTTCTGCGCTTTATTTGAATTTCAACGGATATTCCCTTACCTTAAATTTGACGTCTATGGGGATGTCATTGGTTGACTATTGCTTGAACCATGTTGAACTTTGAACCCGTTGAACCACTAAAAGTTCATCGATTCATTGGTTCATTCTAGTCTCTTTGTTTTATCGCTTCCTGGTTCAATCACTTTCACGCTCCTTGGTTGAACCATCCATTGAACCACCTGTTTGCTGTTTTTCCTTTGATTGAGGCCGCTTTTGAGCTTTTGAACCAATGTTGAACTAGTGAATCCCCTTTACATAAAAAGCTTTAAAATGAGGAATTTGAAAGCTCAGAACAAATTTTGAGAAGGGAAGAGAGAAATTTTGGTTTGTAGGTTGTCCCAAAAATGAGTTGCATTTTTTGGGGACAACAAACCTCCAATGAATAACAAAATGCTTCAACATTTTCAAAATAAACTGTTAGCTCCATTTATTACATCCATAGATATTGGAAATATTTCTCCAACTATCACATATAATGGGACTAAAGACCCTACTCTCCTTCTTAAGTATTTTGGAAGTCTTTATAAGAAATGGGTCCAAACTAATACCTTTGCTACCACCAAGATCTTAGCTAAAACCTTTGTTGGTGATGCACTTGAATGGTATAACCAACTTCATATACATTCCATCTCACAACTAGAGGATTTAGTCAATGCTCTAGTGAAAGAATTCCAACATGATGACCTTCTTGAAAATTACCTTAGCTATTTCATCAATGCCAAATAAATTCCTAATGAATCTACTCATACTTTCATCAAATGATGGAAGTCCTTTACTGATAAAGTGGACCATAACATGAATGATGACACTCTTTTAAAACTATTTGTCATTGCTCTTAAACCTCCCCTTCAATACAAAGTTTGAATCTTTTCACCTCAAAATTTATAAGAAGCCTTAGACCAAGAAAAAAGGCACGACTTTCTTATGACTCAATTTGAAACACCTCAAATAACTACTAACACATCTTTTCAATCTTCTTCTCATACCATTGATTCATCCAAGTCTCCCCAACCTCAACATGGAGCATCCAGTTCAACCAATTTTAACCTAACCCACCCTCCCTTGAGTCTAGAACAACTTAAGAATAAATTTCCACCTTCTAAACCCATGAGTTTTGATCCTTCCAAACCTCCTCCAAAAAGGTACAATCTAGATAAATTTTGTTGGTGGCATTCTACTTTAGGTCATCCTCATGATTCTTGTCGTGGTATTCACCGATTTCTTATTTCTTCCTTGCTTTGTCCACATTTTAATCTTGATACTCTCACTAAACAATGTTATTAAGATTATCTTCAAGCTTCTCAAAATCAATCTCAAGAACCAGAATCACATCAACATCAACTACCTAATCAACAACAACAATCATCCCATACTTATACCTCATATGCTAATTTTGTTCAAACAATAATTGATCCTTATTCCTACACCAATAAGGAAAGAATAGATAACATGAACAACTTTAAACACATTGTGGCATCCATTGAGCCTCAATCTCTTATGTCATATACACCAAAGGAGTACCTAGTTCAAATGCATATTCCAAAGCATATCATACATGGTCCTCCTTTATCTCCTTATACCTCTCCTACACATCATATGTCACATTCAACCTCCTTAAAATCTAAGAAACCAACACATTTACCTATCTTCAAATCCACCTATTAACCCAATGCAAATCATTATAATGGTTCAATGTCACCTCATTCCACCTCAAATGTTGGGGCATCTTGCGATGCCCATCCACATGTCCCTTCAGACTTTGGGGCATCTTGTGATGCCCACTCTTATTCTACAAATCATAATAACAAACACATCCAGCTTCAAGAAACCTTCTCAGAATTATGGACTTGTCTTTCACATGCTCATCTCTTATACAGACGTTAGCATAGATTTTAGTTGATCTTTTTATCTCATGTTTCTTTGTTTTTGTGCATTTTACTTCTTTTAGATTCACTTTCCTAAGCATCATCATTTTCTTTTATGTTATTTGGATTTATTACACATCACATTTGGCATTTTATTTCATTTTTACCTATATATATCTCTTTTATTATTTATCTTTTTATGTTATTATTTGCCTTGGTAGTTTTATGATCATTTTTGCCCGTTTCTTTAGTATTTAAGTCTTGATGTACCATAGTCTTCTTTTTTTTAATGAATTTTCTCTTTTGGCACCCGTGTGGGTTTCTCTTTTATGAGTTATTTCGTAAGACCATGGATTGGACCCGATAATCCTCACAAAATTACCATCCTTTTTACTTAGTTTTCTCATTTTACTGCTTGCCAATGTTGTTTTGGCATCCTTTGGATTTTTCTTTTGTGAGGTGTTTTGTAAAAAGGCTCCCTCACTTTTGTTTTCTATTGCTTATTATCACCCTTATAGGTCTCTCTTTTATGAGTTGCTTTGTAAGACCATAGATAGGACCTGACCCTCCCCATAAAATTACAATTATTTTCATGTTCTTTATGATCCTTGTTACTAGACTTTAGTTTTTGCTTCTTTTGCTAGATGGAATTTGCATAGCAATCTATGTTAGCATGTTTTCCTCCACTTCCCTCTTTCTTATGATAAGGAATCACACCTTTGTTGTCATTGTATCCCTCTTTTTTCCCTTTGTCACATTTTTTGCAATTTGAAGCGATTCAAATTGTTCCATGTGTCATTCCTCTTGATTTCCCCTTTTTTTCATATCTGCATTGGATAAAAAAGGTCAAAGTCAATATAACACTTTTATTTCACCTAGATTTACAAGACTCTTAGAATCCGTTGTCCTTAAAGTTATCTCTCTTGGTAACCTTGTCCCAGGTTCTCAAATGAAAGTCATTTTTAGCACCCATGTTTGATTTTCCAAATCCATATGGAGGAGGAATAGGAAAAGTCATCAAGAAAGTTAAAATCCAAATCATTTGAAAAAAAGGAAATATCTAAAAGGCAACATAGAAAATCTTAAAAGTCAAAATCACACCAAAAGACATGATTACAAGTACATCTCCTATCTCCAATCAAAGCTTAAACTCCACGGTTGGCTTCACATAGAGCCAAAGTCCTTTGGGGAGTAGTAGGCTAATAGATTAGAACAGGGGATTTCAAAAAAAAATCTATGGTTATAACTACTTTCTCATGCAAGTACCCAATCTTCGCAGTAGACTGATGGCTCTGTAAGGGGTCCTAAAGAATGGGGAACATGTCATGGGAAGGTAGGTCCATTTTACTTTCATGCATTAAGCCTTCATGAGATGATCTATATATTCCATTTTTTGATCCAAGACTTGTGTCACTAAGATAAGTTCTTCATAATCCTTAGAGTTGAAAGTCCTCTTGTTTTGACAAACCAAATTTGAGTGTCTTGACTTTGATAAAGAGTTTATCTACCTTGGTTTTTCCTTCATTCTCCCCTTCACCCATTTCATTTCCCCCCTTGACAAGCAAATTATGATTCAAAATCTATTTTCCCTTTTCTATACTTCCTTTTTCTTCACATCTTAAAAACATGCTAGCATTACTTTGTTTTAGTTTTATCTATCCTTAGTGCAAAACAACATGTTTGAGTAATTATGGATCATTCTTTTCTTTTATTACTATACTACACTTCTGTTGCAAATACTTGAATCTGCACCCTATTACCATTATTACATATTTCTCTTTATGTATATTTTCTTCATGTTTTTCTCTCATCTTCAATTACATTTCATTTGACATTCTTTCTTATTTTTCTTTATGTTTGATTCTTTCATGCCTATCTTACATAAGGTTACTGTTGGCCAATTTTGGCCCACATATAAAGCTCTTGCATGGTTTGATGAAGCAACAGATCAAAGGAATAGAAATGGATCCAACATTTGAAAATAGAGAGGATCCAAGCAAATTTTTTCAAGGGTCAATAGTAGTGTTCAAGGATAAGCCTACAAGCCAAAGGGCTAAGTGCAAAATCTTTTATTCAGCTAAGTCCTTGTTCATTCTTTCAAACTTTGTGGGGACTAAGTGTTTCTTTTTTCTTGGACCCTTTTATCGAGCTAAGTTTCATGGTTTATTTCAAGAAAATTATTCACACAATTTTCTCGAATGAATGTTTTCTTTTGGCTAAGTGTTCTCTCTTCAGGATTTTTGTTTCCGACTAAATGTTGGAATTCTTTTAGAAAATTTATCCAAAAGAAAAGTTTTGAAGAAATTATCTTTTCCAAGTAAAGTTCCCCAAACAATTTCTCTGAAGGGTATTTTCTCGAGAAAATTGGTCCTATACAAAAAAAAGCCGAAGGGTCACTTTCTTTTCAAAGTGGACCATTGCAACTTTTTTGAAGGTATTTTTAAAAGGGAAAAGGACTCTTTCATCTTTTTTGAAAGATCCATTTCATTTTTTTCAAATGGAATTTCTTAGAGAAATGGGCACTTTTTAAAAAAATCTAAAGGTCCATTCAAGTCAAAGGTCAAAGAATGAATTCTTTCAAGAAAATTGTCTGAGTGAATTCTTTCAGAAGAATTGTCCACAAGATATGGTCCAATGCAACTTTTTTGAAGGTATTTTTCAAAGGGAAATGGATCATTGAAATTTTTATGAAGGTTCATTTCAAAGCTTCAAAAGACCATTTCAAAATTCTCAGAGGATATTTTTCCTTTCGAGAAGGTCACTTTTCGAAAGTCTAAAGGGTATCTTTCCCTTTGGAAAGTCCTTTTCAACAAAGCCGAAGGGTCATTTCTTTAAATTCCGTCAGATAAATTGTTCACAGGCATTATCCATTGCAAAAATTTGAAGACCTAATTCCTTTAGACAAAATTTTTGAAGGAATTGTTTAAAGCAAAAAATCTGAAAAAGTAGCCGTTTGAATTTGAAATCCTAAGAAGTTCTCACAAACGTCAAAGATGGGTCTCAAAAAGTAGTCATTTATATTCAAAAGAGGTCAAAGGGAATCAGTGAATCTCAAGGGTGAAAGTGTACATGATAGGTGTCAAGGATGCATTCAATTGGTAGGAGATCAATGACTCATAAGGATCCATGTCAGGGAGATCGATCGTGCGAATCAAGGATCTGAGTCAGTTTCTAATGACTAATCAAAACAAAGGAATGCCCAAGTGACTAGTAGGAGTTGGTAAGTGTAGATTAATGGAAAAACCTTTATCCTTTGATATGGCTCTCACCTCTGACAAATGGTCGCTCAATCAGAAGCAACATGTCTAGGTCTTGATTCAAAGAATGGGGATTTCATCCTTTTTTAGGCAGGACATGCAAAGGTAAAAGGGACATGCCAAGTTTTAAATGTAAGGATTGACTCATTCATGTTAGGTGGGAAAATTTAGGTACCCATAACATGGCTCTCTTAGCTCCAATCAAAGGACACTTGAATGCATGAGGGGATCAAGGAGATTTGTGGTGATCTTGGATGACTCATCTCATGGTCAAGGCAATTGCAAGGACATAGTGGTAGTTGCAGCCATTTATGACCCATCTCTCTGTTTTCTCACACAATCCCTTTCTTTCTCTCTTCCCTTTCTCTATATATATCTCATGTTTTTTTAATTTAAGGGGTTCCTAATTTTTAGACTTTTCTATCTCTCTAGGAGATGAGACACTTGTAGAGATATTACAAAATTTCTCAGTTGGGTTAGGCTTAACCCTGTCAAGCATTTGTAAGAACTACCTCTTGACACAATAAAGGATTTCATTTGCCTATATCTTGCCTTGGATTTGTGTCTATTGAGTTGCCCACTATGGCATTGTGTGAAAGATAATCTTCCTCATCCATGGTCCTCCTTTTTGACCTTGTTTAGGGAGTTTTTCAACATTGTTTGTAGGTCTAGTTGAGTGCTCTTTCTGTCATTGATGTGAGCTTTTAGTTAGTCTTAAAACTCCTCTTTGTTTTCATTCTTTGCTCCTTGAACCTCTTCCATGTAATATTAATGCAACCAGCTTGATCTTGAGATTAAGTAAGTTAATATTGTCCTTTGCAGAACTGCTATGAATTCAAACTTATGGGACTTTCCCATTTTATTTTGGTGCATCACCGGGTTAGCTTTCTTAGGATCCCTTATCCCCCTCTCTACCTCTTTTCCAAGTAGAAAAATTAGTTTTTGGTGATCTACCAAAAGGAAGCGAGCCTTCTCCAGAGGTTTAACCTCACTACAGGATACCCATAGCCTGAGGTTGCTCTAATATTGTAGATGGGAGTGAGAGCCTAAAAAACTCTCTCACAAGGGTACAAATCTACGCTACAATAGTTACTTTTTACCCTCTTATATATCTTTGTTTGATTTAATTTGCATAGATATTTCATTTGACATTTATGTTTTACATGCTTCCCAACATGATTTAGTATGTTCTACATTTCCTTTTTGTCATTCAACATTACTTTTTTCCATTTATGCTTTACATGTTATCCAATATCATTTGTCATTCTTTATGTCATTTATTTTTCATTCATCTGCTAATCATTTATCATTCATTTGCCATCCTTTTGTCATTTTTTTGCCTTAAATATTCTAAACCTTGGCTTTAAAATCCTAATTTTCCAAATTTTCCTAAAATCTCAATCTAACCACTATATGCCTATTTTCTAAAATTCTATTTTTTGCACTAACTTCTACAAGTTTGCCTAGTGTACTCTACATTGGACACCTTCGTTTCTTACAGTCTACTTCTTTATCTACAACATTAAGGTAAGATAAAGGTTTGTGTTTTTTAATTCTATCATTTCATTTATCTTATTTGCTTCTTATTACACTTTACTTAGCATCAGTGTTATATGTTATCATGTTCTATCTCTGAAACACCATCCCATGTCACACTTACATGACACATGATGAGCTTCGGCTAGGGCATGTGTATACACATAATATTTTAGAATTTTTATTGATAATTGCACTTTTATCTTGCAAGAACCTATCGAGTCTCAATGTCTCTAAGTGCATACCTTAAGGGGTGCACCGGGAAAGGGGTGGGAAAACCATCGGTGCTTCATAAGATTTTTGTTCCTTCTACCACTTTTCATCCACACTCTTATCTCTTAAAACCTTAAACATTAAGCTTATTATTTTCTTTCCTATCCATTCCGATAATTAGCATGTTTTATTCCCTCATTTTTTGCCTTGTTACCCTTTTGACCTGTTTAGTATATTGGGTCAACTTGGTCGACCTAGTGTAATCTAGAGAGACTTTAGCTCTTTTATTTTATACCATACTAGTCGACCTAGCATAGACTTTAGGCATTAGCCTGAGAATGTACTAGGTCGACGTGGTTGACCTAGCATAACTGATATGTCCAAAAAAAATTAAGCAAGTTACCACTATATATACAAGGTCATTTACCACCATTTGATAAGAATAGAAGAATCAAGTGAATAAGTGCGAATAAACATCTACTTATTAACCATCCTACTTGAGGATTAAAGCTTTAGGGTTTAATACTTTCTTTGGAGATTTGATCTTGTCTTGTGGAGAAGTCTTTTGGATGATTAGGTAGATCATGTAGCCTAGAGATGATTTATCTTAGTTATCCTTACAAGCCACAATAATATATTTCAAAACACCTTGGTCAAGGGAGAGGTTAAGACTCACTAGGTTTATCTTCAAAGGTAAGTATTCCTAACTTTATTTCTCCTTTGTAAGAGTAGATAGATAATTTAGTATGTATTATTCTCTTCCATATATTAGGATTCCATATACATTGATGTGAATATATGTCTCTTATGAATGTTTAGTTTTGTTGTTGTTGTTTTTCTTTATTCTAACCCCCACTTTATACCACAAGCTTTGGTGCGTACCAGATTAATTTAGTTTTCTTGTTATTAAAATAGTTTACTTTCTTGTTTATTGACATAAGTGAATATCAACTCATAGGACTCTTTTAGTGTTGTGTGATTATTTTAGATTGTAGGTTTTAGAACCCTTCCTGGCATGATGTGTTGTGATAAATGATACAAGTGATCCCCTAATCAGGTCTAGTGGATCCCCATATTGGTCATGCTCCTACTTAATAAGTGTATACCCAATCGGAAGTGTAGGTGTGTTCTATCTTATCCAATCTAGGATTAATTCATTGTGCATCATGCAATTTTAATTACATACATACTCAAATTTTGAAAGACCATAAGTGATGACATTAATTTCCTTATAATTGTTCTCACACAATGTTTTATTAGCTACACTAGTTGGAGGAGTAGAGGGGATGGATATCCATCAACAACATATTAATAAATGTCAAACCCTAGTGACATGATGTAGGCTTTCATCCTCGTACTCTAAAAAACATAATTAGACCCATTGAACATCAATGCTTTCTTAGTGGAAAATCCTTCTTGCATTTGATGACTACCCATATTATACCTTGGATCACCTTCAAGTTTTTAATCTTGTAAAGAAGGTCCTACTCTGATACCAATTTTTAGAGGTATAATCACTGAGAGGGGGATGAATCAGTGATGCAAGATATTCAATCCAATTCCAAACTCTTCAAACCCTTAATCATTCAACACATATAATTATGAAGTATACACATTCATAATAAAGAACATAGAAGATAAAACAAGATCAAGTATATAACACATGACATATCATCAACATCCTTGGCCACTTTGGAGACATCATTGACAACTCTCCAACATGTCATCCTATCTGATGATGTTTTTCCTTCATCATGCTCTGAGGGATGAGTCTCTCCTACTTTAGACTCACAATAAGCAGGTAGTTAGTCCATAACACCATGACATATATACATCATAAAATGCAGCTCAAATAATAACTTGACATGATCATAATGTAAAAATATACACTATAACTAACTTGTAGCAATGTAATCAAAACAATATTCAACTATACCATAATAACATATAACTCATAGCTTAGTAAAATAATAAACAAATCAAGATACCAACTATAAATATCAATGGATAATCAAGTAAGTTTGCTTATCAAGGAATCGGGATGTAACATCCTTCCTCCCTAAAGTTAGTCATTATCTTGAATGAGACTTATTCAAACATAAGTTTTGAATTAAAAACATTGTTTATCAGAGAAATAACATAGTATAAAGTATTAAATCAAATAAATAAATGTGGAAATCATCTGTACAACTTATCATAGTCCTCTCAAGTAGCATTATCCTTAGAGTATTGGTCCCACAAGATCTTGCACTATGACATCTCTCTATTACACAAACAAAGTTTGTGAGTGTCAATTACTTTGATTAGTTATACTATGTCTACCCTAGGATGTAGAAACTATAAAAGATTCCAATCTAGCACATGTGAAGGATTACCTAAATACTTTTTAAGATAAGAAACATGGAAGACATTATGTAATAGAGTTAGGGCTAGTGGCAATGCAAACCTATACACTATAAAATTTACCACTTATAACACCTCAAAGGGTCCCACATATCTTAGTGAAAATTTTGCTGACTTCTCAAATTTAATCAAGCTCTTCTACAGCTTAACCTGTAAGAACACTTTATCACTTACAGAAAACTACCTATCTATCCTCTTTAGATTAGTATAATTACTCTACCTATCATTAGCCTCAACCAATCTCTACCTGATTAATCTAACTTGTTCTTCCATTTCTGAAACCATCTCAAGTCTAAAGACTACCTTGTCTTCCAACTTGTCCCAACTGATTTGTGTCCTACACTTTATTTTATACAATACCTCAAATAATGCCATCTTTAAATTTGATTGGTATGAGTTATTATAAAAAAAATTGACTAATGAAATATAATCTTCTCACTTATACTATTGATCCATGCAATATATATGAAGAAGATCTTCTAACACCTAATTAACATGCTCAATTTTACCATCAGTCTCTAGGTGATATGCAGTGTTAAAATGCATACCCAAAGCTAAATCTAGAGTTACCTAAAATCTATAAGTCATCTTTAGATGACGATCTGAAATGATCTTCTCTGGAAATCTATGTAACCAATACACTTATTTTATAAATCTTATTTTTTAGGAGTAGGTGCATCATCGATAAAATTGCCTGGTATAAAATGAGCCACCTAGTTAGTTTGTCAACTACTACCAAGATCATATCATGCCTATTTCATGACACTGTTAAACCTTGGATAAAGTCCATATTGATCACCTACCACTTTTCTTCTGGTATATCATGCAAATATAACAACTTAATTGGATGCACATGTTCAACTTTTACTCCTTGACATTTTAGACAACGTGACACAAAATCCATAACATCTTTCTTGATTTCCTTCCAAAAATATAGTGGTCTAAGCTCCACCATGAGCTTAATTACTCCTAGATGTCCCAAATATGGGGCTCATGTATTTCTTTTAGCACTATGCTTTGTAGATTCTCTCGATCTAGCACATACATCCTTTTATTGTAACGCAAAAAACCATCTCTCTAATATGAATCCTTTATACCTAAGATTTTATGCATTCTTAGATAATGCCTTTCTGAATTGATCATAGAATTCATCTCCTGGCAAGAATTGTCAGGAATCTAAAACAACAAACATGCTCTGACTCAACTCGTTAGGATCTTGCTCCTCAGAAAGAGCACAGTATGATTACCAAATATATAAGCAATTGAATATGCGGAAATAACCAGAAACACAAGTAACTAGAATTCACCAATAGCACAGAATATGAGAGACAATACACTATCTTGTATTAACACTATACAGAAAAGAATACATCAAAGAGCCGCCACACTCTTTCACCTTACAGAGATTCGCCACACCTCAAGTGTACAGTAATTCTTCTCACACACACTCTCCTACACAAAAAACGGTCCCAACAACCAACTCACACACAGAATTGGTGTTCACCTCACCAACCAGTCAGTAATAACCCTGCCGGTACATCAAGCACTCTATAGCACTTCAAGCTGATCTCTCATGAACCTGCAACATGCAATTCAAAGACCAAACTTACATGTAGATCCCCAATGAGCTTGCAACAACCTGCAACTCATAGATCTTACAACTAGAAGGAACTCTTCCTTTCTATCTCATGCCTTAAACAATACATGCCAATGGGTCTATAAATAGATCCCTAACTCAAACAATAACTAAGACTCTTAATTTAGACAATTATCCTCGCAGCCCAAGACTCTGGCTGGTCTTGACATGCAAACTCATCGTTCACTTAACTAACTGTCCGTGAAACGAACACTTCAGGAACACACAGGCGACCGACGCCGGTCCCTTCTGGTCTGGTTCTGCCGACGTCGGCCGACTTCCTGCCATCGCCGGTGGCCTTCTGCACTGGACTCTGCCGACGTCGGTCCTGCTGCCGACGCCGGTTCCTGTAGAACTCAGCAACCTTCTGTTCCTAGTTTGCAAAGGTTGAAGCTTTTAGCTCCACAACCTAACAATCTCCCACTTGGAGATAAACAGCTGCAACCTGTACCTGTACCTGTACACCGTCTAGTTTGTTTCCTTGGCTTTGTATCCCTCCTCAAGATCACTCTTGAAGACCAACCACCACAAAATCCGTGATGTAAAAACTGTCATCCAAATTACCTGCCACATCCGCATCTACAACCATGTAGAAAAAGAACTTGACCCTGCATAGCATGTGCACTTGCTGCTGGTCCCACTGAACTGCCCTTCAGTATTACTCTCCCGGATTGACTACAAACTTGTGACAACTCCCACTGCTTGGGAAAACTCAGGTTTAGTACATACCATGCACTCAACCTCATTATGTGAATCAAGACACCTGTTCTATGAACTGTCTAACCATCGGCGTGCTAACCGGCTTCACACAATCATCCTGAAACAAAGTCAACAAGACCTCCATGTCTCTAGAACACACTCATGCCAAAGAATCTTGCTGCTCTCAGATTCTCCATGACAAACAACTGAACTAGCTTTACCTTTAGTTCAGAAATACCTGTATATGTAACCCTGCGACAAGCACATCATACAGAAAATAGAATAGTGTAGCTAATACTATCCAACCTGATAAAGAGAAACACAATGATCAAACCTCCATTGCCCTGTAGCTAATACAAGATCATATACCCTGATCTTCCATCTCACGTATCCATTTCCGCTCTTCTTCATCCTCAACATCCATTCGTCTCTCAGTGCTTACTTCCAGCTGGCCACTCTACCCAAAACCCCTGTTTGGTTCTCCTCCAAGGAATCACATCCTCATCCATGCCAAGCTCCCACTGTTTCCTGGATCTACCTGTTCTGCTTCTTCAATAACTTCCTGGTCTTATGCCATAAGTGAGCAACAAGTAGTGTAAAGAAGGGAAATGACGAATTTAAGAACTTACTTACACCTTCAGTCCTCCATATGGGCGCTTGAGACTCCATGACAACTAGCTGTCCACCCAAAATTCGTCTCAGTAACCGATGCCGGTCACATCTCAGTCTACAGCCGACCGATGTCGGTTCCCTGCGACTGCCTCCCTGCCGACGTCGGTTTCCCCTGGCCGACGTCGGTCTCTGTCTGCCCCGAGTCACCGACGTCGGGCTGCACATAGCCGACGTCGGTCCCTGTATGGACACCGACGCCAGTTTTCATGCCGACGTCGGTCTCTGTGTTTTTCTTGTGAGACCTGACTTTTTCCCGCGAGCTCTTTTTGGATCAAAACCTTGTCCAAATCACCCTTGCTCTGCTCAGAATTCCTCAGCACCTTGTGCTGAACTCTGTCCGTCACTTTCTCCTTGAAAACCAAGGCTTTCCCGTTCTTGTCACTAACATCGGATTCCTCAAGAAACCTCACTTTCTTCTTCTGCATACAGAAACCACGATCCATGCCTTCCAAATCCGAAAGCATATTCTTTGACTCAAGAACCAGCATCTCCTTCTTATCTATGTGACCAAGCCTATCAAGCCACATCTCTGAATCTACAGCTGAAGTAGATAACCCAGAAAGAGAATCAGTAAAACAAGTAGATAGATAAAGCGTACCTACTTTCTTACCTCTAGCTATAACAAGTGTACCCTTGGTAACCTTCCAAGAGTCCGTTGAGAGAGTTACTGTGCAACCCTCTTCACCCAAACTTCTAACCGAAATCAAATTCCGCTTCAGAACTGGGACATGCATGACTTCCTTAAACACCCATGTGTCACCTGTCTGCAATTTCAGCTTCACTTTGCCTTTGCCAACAATCTGACAAGACTTACCATCCCCTACACAAATTTCTCCAAAGTCTCCCTGGACATACTCATGAAAAAATTCTCTATGTGGAGATGCATGAAAAGAGGCACCAGAATCTAATACCCAAGATTCTACTTTATCCAAAGAACATACCAGAGCATCCTGTGCAATGTAGCCTGCAACATCTGCTTCTTCTCCATGTTCTTCATGATGATCTTCACCCGATCTGTAATCTCTCTTTAAGTGCCCTTGCTTTCCACATTTCCAGCAGGTTATTCTGCCATACCTGGACTTGGATCTTTTGCCTGTCTTCGACCTTGATCTCCCACGCTCTGTCCTCTCTCTTGGCCTTCCTCTTCCTGCAACACTCAAAGCATTTCCAGATAATTCACCTGTGCTTTTCCTGCGTATCTCTTCATTCAAGATCACGCTCACAACATCATCTACTTTTAAGACTTTTGAAGGAGACACAGTATTAGAAACTGCCATTACCAAACCTTCCCAACTTTCAGGTAATGAACACAAGATTTAGAGAGCTCTAAGTTCATCATCAAATACAATATTCACTGAACTTAACTGGTTTACCAAACCATGGAAATCACTAAGATGGCTATGAATAGATCCACCTTCCAACATTTGCAAATTAAATAAACGCTTCATAAGAAATACCTTGTTTGAAGCCGAGGGTTTTTCATATAAATTTGCCAAAGATTTCATCAACTCCACCGTTGTCTTACACTGTGATAAGCTGGAAATCACAGATGAATCAAGACTCAATCTAACAGATCCCAGAGCCTTCCGATCAAGAACCTCCCATTCTTCATCTTTCATATCCAAGGGTTTGCTAGCAACCCCACCCAACGGTAAGTACAAATCTTTCTGATACAGATAGTCCTCAATCTGCATCCTCCATAATTGGTAGTTCTTGCCATTAAACTTTTCCATTCGTAGTTGACTATTTTCTGCCATTGCTCAACTCCCACTCAAACAGAAACCCTGTGAGTAACCTGTAATCAAAACACACTACCCAGATCTACACCAATCTGTTAGTATCCCAACCAAAAGCTCTGATACCACTTGTCAGGAATCTAGAACAACAAACATGCTCTGACTCAACTCGTTAGGATCTTGCTCCTCAGAAAGAGCACAGTATGATTACCAAATATATAAGCAATTGAATATGCGGAAATAACCAGAAACACAAGTAACTAGAATTCACCAATAGCACAGAATATGAGAGACAATACACTATCTTGTATTAACACTATACAGAAAAGAATACATCAAAGAGCCGCCACACTCTTTCACCTTACAGAGATTCGCCACACCTCAAGTGTACAGTAATTCTTCTCACACACACTCTCCTACACAAAAAACGGTCCCAACAACCAACTCACACACAGAATTGGTGTTCACCTCACCAACCAGTCAGTAATAACCCTGCCGGTACATCAAGCACTCTATAGCACTTCAAGCTGATCTCTCATGAACCTGCAACATGCAATTCAAAGACCAAACTTACATGTAGATCCCCAATGAGCTTGCAACAACCTGCAACTCATAGATCTTACAACTAGAAGGAACTCTTCCTTTCTATCTCATGCCTTAAACAATACATGCCAATGGGTCTATAAATAGATCCCTAACTCAAACAATAACTAAGACTCTTAATTTAGACAATTATCCTCGCAGCCCAAGACTCTCGCTGGTCTTGACATGTAAACTCATCGTTCACTTAACTAACTGTCCATGAAACGAACACTTCGGGAACACACAGGCGAGCGACGCCGGTCCCTTCTGGTCTGGTTCTACCGACGTCGGCCGACTTCCTACCGTCTCCGGTGGCCTTCTGCACTGGACTCTGCCGACGTCGGTCCTACTGCCGACGCCGATTCCTGTAGAACTCAGCAACCTTCTGTTCCTAGTTTGCAAAGGTTGAAGCTTTTAGCTCCACAACCTAACAAGAATTTGATCACTCAATCCTTGAAAATGCTCCTGATAGTAGCCATGACTGTTATGTACATTCTATAATTGAGGGCATCAATGACTCTATTTCCTTGCCTTTGATATAGTTTATATCAAAATCATAATCATATAAGAACTCTATGTAGTATCTCTGATGAGCATTCTAATTTAGTTGGGTGAAGATGTACTTGAGACTCAAGTTATCCATCTTGAGCTCAATGGTTTTCCCAACAATTAATGCCATCAAACTTACAAAGCATGCATAATTTTTACAAGTTCCAGGTCATGAGGGGCATAGTTCACCTCATAAAGCTTTAGCTTCTTTGATTCTTAAGCTACTACTGCACCATCTTGGATATGTACTCCTAGTCCATCCCTTGATGCATCTGTAATCACTAAAAATTGACCATTGTGGTCAGAAAATCTTAACACTGGTACTGAAGTAAGCCTTCTTTTCAATTCCTAAAAAGCTACTTCAAACTTATACGACCAGACAAAACTTTGGTTCTTACATTACAAAAAAGTGATCAGATTAGCTATCTTGGAAAATTTTGGAATGAACTTCCTGTAATATCCTACAAATCCCATAAAACTTCTTACCTTGTGTACATTCTTTGGCACCAGTCATTTTATAATGATTCTTGTCTTCACTAGATCTATAGAAATATCATCTATAGAAATAATATTTCTGAGATATTACACTCTTTTTTGGAAAAATACGTACTTAGATAATTTTCCATACAACTTGCACTTTCACAATCATTGAAAATCCAATTCTAGATGTTGAAAATGCTCCTCTTCATTCCTAAAGTGTATAAGAATGTCATCAAGAAAGACCAAAACAAAGTGATCTAGATAATCTTTAAACACAATATTCATGAGATTCATGAATTTTGTTCGAGCATTGGTCAACCCAAATGGTAACATTGTGAATTCATAGTGCCCATAATGAGTTCTAAATGTTGTCTTCAAAATATCCTCAGTTGACGGTATTCTACTCTAAGATCAACCTTCAAAAAGACCATTGCTCCCCACATTTGATCAAAAAGATCATCTATACGAGGTAGCAGATACCTATTTTTTATAGTTGCCTTGTTCAACATTCTATAGTCAATGCAAAGTCAAAGAGTACCATCCTTCTTGATAAAGACAATGGGTGCACCCCATAGTGACACAGTTGGCCTAATTAACCCCTTTGATAACAATTCCTAGACTTGAGCCTTTAATTCAATCAATTTAGTGGTTGTCATCCTATATGGTCATTTAGAATGTGGTTCCAATCTAGGTATGATGTTGATAGAGAAGTCAAACTCACGTCTAGGAGACAATCCTAATAATTCTCTTGGAAACACATCATGAAAATTTATAAGGAATGGATAATCTTTGAGATATGGTTCCTTGGGATTCTCCATATCATTTATCTTGATGATAAATGCTTGGCACCCTTTTCCTTGATCCCTCTTAAGTCGCATTGTAGAAATATACCTAAGCCTCAACTCTCTTTTCTCACCCTGAATTTGTGTTTGATTTCCAAAATCATCTAGACACTCAATCTTCTTCATGTAGCATTCAACCTTAGCCTTAAGTTTTGTAAGCCAGTTGACTTCTAAGATCACATCATATGACCTTAGTGGTTCTACGTATAAATTCACTACTATTATGAATTTGGGCAACCTAATCTCTGTAAAAACTAAACACTTATCAACCATGACTTTTCAATCATTCTCATATTGTATCGACCATGTATTTGCCATTACTCAACCTCTTACAGATAACTAACTAAGCATTTTAGGAACTATAAAACATTCTACAACCCTTGTATATATCAAAATGGAAACTAAATGTTCAAATAAAATACTTGACAGCTCTATAGGTGAAGCTTGGAATTTGGCTTGTCGATTATCAACTATTGCTTGAATACGCTGCTAAAAAGTTCTCTATTGAAGAGTAGGACCTTTATTATTTTGACTTGTCCTAAGTACAATAATGATCATAATAGTCGTATTTGTAAATGAAACAACCTTTAGGTGGTCCTTTCCTATCAACCTATTAGTTTTCCTTGAAACCGCCTTCGAAACCATTGCCTAATTTTTTGTTGCTTGAACCATTATTAAATTTGGAATTCTAAATTTTAAATTATTTTATTGGACTCTCCACTCCTCTGCTTCTAGTTCTTCTTTTTTAAAGTTGACTTGGAACTTTCAAACTTTTTCCTAAACTTGTCCCTGACCTGTGCAAGAGACTTCAACTTATGTTCCTATTTGACTGCCTTCTCAAAGATATGGTCCATGGTAGAAGGTCCATCGATGTCTATCTCTCCACTAATATGTGGTTTTAATCCCATGATAAACTTCCTAATCCTGAAGCTCTCATCTGCTTGGTATTGAGGTACATACTTTAGAAGTTTAGTGAACTACTCCCAGTACTCATTCACTGATAAATTTCCTTGCTTTAGATTCTAGAAATATGTAAGTTTCTAATTAAAATAAAGTTGTGAAATCCACCATGACTTGAATGATGTCATAAACTACTCTCAAGTAGTGGTGGTTGAGTTAAAGTTCATTTCCAAATTCTTATTGGCCCACCATGCAGCTATCTCACCAGCCAATTGGTATGCTCTCCATACTGATTTAGTGACCTCAAAGTAGTTTTGAATCTTGAAATACTTATCCATCTTACTTAACCATGCTTCATCTCCATCACCTAAAATAGTTCCATCAAACTTAGGTGGATTCACCCTTTTCATAACTCTAGCCAACTCTTTAATTATCTCAGCTCTCGCATCATGAGGGTTTTCCTACTTAACAGGATGCTCTTTAGGTTCATCTTGATGTTTTCCCTCTTCATGGACATGAACTTCCTACTGCATGGCTATAATCTAGTCCCTGGTCTCATTCATGGCTACAAGGATCTGATCCAACTTTATAGCTTACTAAACGGTAAATCAATTAGGATCAAATAGAGGGTTACTATCATTGACATTTTATGGACCTTCTCTAGATACTCTAGCTTTCACCATCTCCTTTACAATAAAAAGAAAGATACGAAAGCATTAGTAGACTTATTAAGTCTCAGGGTTCAAGTCATAGCTCTAATACCACATGTAACATCTCGACTAGGATTTACCTATAAATATGTGATTTATTATTATTATTTTAACAACATAATATTTAATTAGATTACACTACGAGAATCTAATTAGTGATCCATATAAAGTACTATAAGTATGATAACTATAAAATAATCATGTGACATTATTCATCATTGATTACTATCATCATAAGAAACACATCATAACTAAATATAGAAAGTAATTACATACTTCTAGCCATAGCTGGTACAATCATATAACCACTATTGTCAATGTACAATAAGTAAGTAATTATAACTCATTAGGTAATGTTTTAATAATAATTATAATACAATGTACAAATATAAGATACATGGCTTCATAGAGCATAACTTCCCTAAACTCTAGTATCTATAACAATCTCAAGTGTCATCTCCAAATAAGTACTGTTATGGGGAGGGAGAGCATCATCTGAGCACTTTTCTACACCAACCATGGACCATCAATCCCCTGCATAATTCCCCATCAAGAAACGACCCTCCCTTCATGGATTAGTAGATAGTGATGGTGCGAGAGTCCAAAGAAACAAGCTAGTACCCATGTGCTATATGAATTCTAAAAATGTGCGGTGTATCATAAAAAAATTCGTTCTAAAAAAATATCACACAAACATGTAAATATACACATAAAATGACTGTGTCTAACTAGCATTAATTTGGCCAAAGTTTTCAATAGTCATTGATCTCTAAGATCAATCAAATTTAAACACACCACTTGATCGGATTATCTTCATCTAGCATTGTGATACTAGTAAGCTAGTGAAGTTCGCTCACTACTTATTCAGTACTAGCAATGTGAGATTTGGTTAACATAGTATAACCAATAGATTCATAAAAATTACATCCTACTAGCAATCATAAAACATTTTAATCACAAGAATGATCAAAATGCATACATTTAGTCCACCAAACATAATGAATGAATTTTCACAAAAATATTTAACACATAAATAATAAGAATAAAAATTACAGTTTATACCAATCGGGTACAATATATAATTGGACTATAGTTTTCTAATTTATATAAATAGTTTCCAAATATAATGCGCTCTATAACGTCCCATAATCATCATAGTCGATTGTTTTTTAGCTCAATTACTCTAACAAACAACCAATCATAACAATTCCAAGAATCAAATGTCCCATAATCCTAATTATGTTTTGTCTGAACAAGATCTTTCATTTATACATTTGTTATGTTTTGAGGAATTGGGTACATATGTAGTTAGTGTCCCTTTCTTTGAGAATCTAGGGCTTAGTTTATAACAATCAATAGAATTATAGGCACACACCATAGAACACCAATACATGCTACATATGTATTTACACTTGTACATCTTAATATAGTAAGTTTCACACACACATAATATATATGGATTCATTAATAATTTAATGGAATCACAGTACACATCATGGATACCACTCATGAATGATAATATTTACACTTAGCTTACTTTATATCTTATCATGTTTCAAGTATTAAAATAAGATATATTGTACCGTTAGATATATTATATAGTTAAGTGTATCTGTACATTTATTTAAATACTACACTAAGGATATATGATATATATTAATATATCAACATATTAAACAATAGGTCAAAGCTTTATATTAACATATATTGTAGATTATAAGTTCTTAATATATCTAGATTATATCCATTCATTAAGATCGACCTTGCTTTATGTAGATTTATAGATCAATGGTTAAACTCAGGGTTATAGATATCTTATGATCCTTAAAATGCTACATAGAATATAAGATCCTTAATATATCTGATAAATGTAGCAATAGGTCACCAATGCATTATAAACAATGTAAATCGAAGGATATACCATGCAATAGATTAACATAATGAATATATAGAAATATGTATCTGATCATATAATATATGTAACATTTTTTTAAAGATCAGGATAACTAAATATTAATCAGATAGTTAAACTTAGGTGTTATATTTGTTATCTGGAATGATAAATGATAATATATATTAATAGATTGTTATTTAAATACTAGTTGCACCATTCATTGGTATAAATCACCATATTTATGAAGTCATTATACATAAATACTATAGAGCACCATTACCCAAATCACTTATATAAAATTGCTATTATGTATATATCATCATATGCATTTATTAAAAAAATACATTTCACTAGGCTTGTTTTTATTAGAAAATATGAACATATTGTTGGTTTAGTTATTGTAGTCATATAAAATGTCCAGATTGGTAGTTTGAGTGTAGCTTGTGACACCTCATCTATAGGTCCTTTTTGTATGCTCTTGTGAGCCTTCTAGACACCTTTTTGCTCATTACCAGTCATCCAGAACCTTCTAAAAAATCATTCCACCTTAGTCAATTAGTATTCCTCATGCCAATCATGTTCCCCCTCGTCCCAAGCTTGTAAGACAGAAGTACCCCATTTGGACTATAGCGTTGGGCACCAAAGTGTCTTATTTTTTATGGTCCTATACATTTTCACTTTGAGCCCCGACAGTCATTTTCATCTGGTCCTTATCCTTAATTAGGTCAAACTAGCGTGAATACATATGAACCATGACCAATTATTCTCTATAAAAGCCTACTCAAAGCTAATTTATAAGGGAGGTGACCACACTTACAAAGCAAGCAAAAAATACAAACAAAGCACTAAGACAAACTTCCTTATTGTCTACACATAATCACCCAACACAACTGTAAACATATTCAAATCCTCATATCAATCCCTAGCCACTTCAAACACTATCAAATTGGCATTTTCATCCACATCACACTGTTGCACAAAGCACATTAGGTGGGATAACTACATACGGTTTGATCCCTCTTCGGAGTATGTCTTACATAAGGGGTGTGGATTACACATTCAGTATATCTTACATACTAACCCCCTTCTTATTCAATTGACTCAAACATCATTTTATCAAGCATGATGGAGGGTCAGGGTTTGAACATAAAATCAACTCCACAATGAGTTATGTGCTCAATTTTTTATAAGCATGCTCACACAAGCATAATGCAAATACCTAGAAAGTTTTAGGTCTTTATGATTAGTTTTAATAACAACAACATGAATGGACAACAGTGCTAGACACCAAAGCATCCACTTTTTAGTGCTCCTATCCTTTCACTAAATAAAATCCAGATTCAAGTTTATGACACCTTCCTAGTCTTGCACAACCATTTTCTACATCTGTATCAGCCATCTCAGTCTGCTAAGTTATATTTCTTCCTATTTATTTCTATTTTTAGAAATATGAAAAAGATAAATAATTACATAATCAAGACTGTATTTATTGTTATATTTTGTACTTATTTATTAATCTAGACCCTTAACTAAAATAAGAATAAAACTCCATTATTCCCAAATAAGTTAAATCATTTGGTGAACCCGACTTACTTTATTTGTGCACAAAAACCTTAAAAACCATGGGGAAAATTATTTATTAATTTTAACAGTACTTTTCTAATTTTTCTTGCATATATAAATTAGAATTTCACATTTAATTTTTAAAATTCACCATAGTAATTTTAAAAATCATTTATTTCAAACCCTAGTTGAATATACTAGGTCCCTATGCTTTTAAGGTATCACTTTACATGTTAGTGAGCTTCGTATCTTTTTTATGCATATTCCAGTTTACTATTTTTTTTAGGAATTTACATTTCCTTGATCCCATACTTTCCTTCAATAGCATTTTTCTTATTACATCTTATTGCAAGAAATTCAATCCACTTTCGCTTTATTTTCCTACTTTAACAATGGCCTAATATACCAGCTTTGATGAAACTGATAAGAGGGAACCTCAAGACCTTTTAACTAAAAATCATGATATGCAAGATGATATGCTTAAAATACTACAAGAAGAAAAACAAAAAACAAACAATGTTTAATCCTTTAAAATAACAAAACAATTGATTGCAAATGATACTACAGGGGCAACTATGTCTCAACAACCCCCTATAGCATCCCAACCTTCCTATGTGGTACCACCAGTTATAGCTAGTACATCTTCACCTCCTGATGTGGCTATCCTTATGCAAGAGATTAAATCTCTTCAATCCAAGGTGTTACATCTTGAGCAAGGTGCTTCTAAATCAACATAGGCTTTGGACTCTTTTACTCTACTTCATACACCATTGGCATGCCATATTGCTTCTACACCCTTGCCACCAGTTTTCGTTCAACCCAAGCTCACTCTATATGATGACAAGGGTGATCCAGAGATACACATGAGATATTTTCACGCAACATTCTTGGACTATGTGCCAAATTACTAGTTACTAACCAAGTTATTTCCATAGAGTTTAAAGGATTATGCTCTGCAATGGTTTTATAGTCTACCGAATCAGTAGGTCAAAGCATTGGATCCTTTACCTGACATGTTCCCAGCGTATTTCAGCATTAACATATGTGATAAGGTTTTTTATGCCCAAGTTGCACAATATAAACAAAGGTCAAATGAGCATGCCACAGATTATGTTCTTAGATATAAGACTATCTTGGCTAAAATGACTGGCCCCATGGCTGATCAAGAATTTTAAGATCTCTTTAAATAGAGTCTTCTACTAGCTTTGCATGAGTCAATAATGTTCAAAAAGTTTTCTTTCTTCACTGATTTATGTCATACACTAAAGGAAAGGGAAGTTTAATTACTTTCAATGGGCAAACTCAAGTACATAAGCATATCAAAAACAACAAACAAGAGTAACAATAAAGTCCCATACAAAGAAAAGGTTAATGATATCAAAAGTCAAAATCAACTTATAGTTAATGTGGCTTTAGATCCCCCTCAATGAGTGGTTTAATTAGCACCTCCTCGGTGAGCCTTTACCAATCTACTAGTATCTCTAGTTGGATTTTTATAGTAGCTATTGAAATGCAATGTCCTATATCTCCCTCCTATTCGAGAAGTTGATACAATAAAGCCTCTTCCACGTGGATATGATTAGAATGTATCCTATGATTTTCACAGGGTACTAGGCTACATAATGAAGAGATGCATCAGTTTGTGACATAAGATATAAAGACTTGATAGATGGCATCTTTATTAATATTGGCACTCTAGTTGAACCTCCTAAGGTAATGCAAACATAGGACAAGGCTCTAATTTTTTTTTAGATCCTTTCCCAGAACATTATAAACAGGAGATAGAGGCACATCAAGTGTTCACCATGCATATCATGTACACCCTCCACTAGCTACATACGAGGTACCTTCAGTTGAGTCACATCCTTTGCGCAACATGATTGGTGTGTATAATTATAGAGTTTTAGCTAGTCCTTCGATCTCCTTCTCAAAGCAAGAGATAGTTGAGGATGATTCAGATTACTATGCACTCTTTATCAGAGCCTACATTGATCACCATCTCATTCATAGTGATCTCATAAATAATGGATCCAATGTGAACATGTGCACTGTGATATTACTTCAACATTTGAGATATTTAGAGCAGGATATCACCCTGATGGACATAGTTATCAGTGGATTTAGTAGACACATACAAACTTCATTGGGTGAGATTATACTTCCTCTATAGGTTGGTCTAGCATATATGGCCACACCATTTACTATTATTCCTAGTACAGGAGTCTTTGACATGTTGCTTGGTCGACCATGGATCTAGAAACTTTATGTAGTACCTTCTATAGTTCATAGATACATGAAATACATTCAAGCTAATCAGGTTGTTACAGTTGGTGGAGTTTTGTATGAGTTACCACTCCCCATTTTAGAGCCATCTCCTACTTTGTAGTCACCAATTTTAGCTCCTCCACTAGTTATAGTTCTTATTCCAGCTAAGGTTCAGACACAGTCGAGGCCTACCTCACCAACACAAAGAGTTCATACACTTTCACGGAGGTCTCTCTTAGAGCGACCATTACATCAACGATAGTTTTAGGACTCTAGATGGTCTTTAGCTAAAATTTTCATACCCAGTGTAGTATCATTAAGGTCTCATGCCTCTACACATAGAGCACATCTTCAGAGAGCTTTTTCTACTACCAAATGGGTCCTTAAGAGCCTCACAGTTGCATCCACTTCTTAGAGTTACAGGGGGATTCCACAGTCAATTTTCACTATAGAGATTTTAGAGCACTTATAACATACATAGATTTTAGAGTCATAGTCTTAGCCCTTCCATCATGCTTCACGATCATGCACAATCCCTCTTCTTGATACAGGAGACCATGATAGGGAATCTCTTATTAGACTCATTAGTTAGTATCATTTATTCTCAGTCTTTCTTGTACATAATTTCTCAGCTTACTTGTATATAGTTTCTTTTCATTTCCTTGTACATAGTTTCCTTATGATTACTTGTACATAGCTTATTTCAAAATACCAAAAACAATATAACATGTCAAAATACAAAAACATTCAAATAACTCAAAACACCAAAAAAAAATTAATTATACGTATTATCTATGCTTTACATTTCTACTACTATGCTAGACTTATATTTTGTTCTATGCTATTGTTTATCAATTTATATGCATTACCATGCTTCACTTGATCTTCTTTGAGTGTATGCAGTGACACCTAGATCCTTGATTGCTCACTCTACCCATTGAGGGGCATCCTAATTTTACATTCGAGACATACATCGACATATCTACCCATTGGAGGCATCTTCTACATGACTATACCATTCAAGTTATGTCATTCCTACACCACACACTTTAGTTATCATGTTGATGTGCATTACTTATTAGCTTACATAGATTATTTTATCGATACTCACTAGTATATAACACTTGTGTATTTCTTAGCATCTACCTAGTCTTGTACTACATGTTTTGCATACTTTCACTTCTTGCTTTGATTAGATAGATGCATTAGTATTTATAGAATTTATATGCCTTCCTTTCTTGCTTTGAGTATGTAGATTTGATTACATTTATTAGTTTTTGTTTTGTTACTTGTGTGTGCCTTAAGACATTTTCCAATGTCCTTTGCTTGTACCCTTGTATGTGCCTGTGGCCCTCATGCCAATCTTGCTTGTTTTTAATTATATGCGTGTGTGGGCATTTGAACATGCTTTGTATGCTTAGTTTCCTAGTTTGAGTGCTATGTTCTCATATCCCTTATTTTCTTGGCCCCTTGGTCTCTTTTGTATGCTTCTTGCTTCTTACCTCATGTGCTTGTTTGTTTATTGGTTGTTTGCAATGCCATGATACACATCATGCATTATCTTGCCTTCTTGAATGTCATGATGAACATCATGATCCAACCCTCCTTGACAGCTAACAAATAACAAGATTTTCAGTTTCAATTTAGTATATTGCACATGTTATTACATTGTTACATCTATCTAGACATACCCCTGTTGATCTAGCAATTTCCAATACAAACTATGTTATTTATTGAGACATCTTTTAGATCATCATTCGTATATCATGTATTTTATAGCATAACACACTTATAAGGCTCTTTCTTCTAAGGGAAGTCATTTTAAGGTCTTCATTCCTATCCTTAGAAGATGAGGCAACAAATGAGAGTTTTGTCATAGATATTAGAGCCCTCTACCGGTCAAAAAATCAATTTTTAGAACACTCAGAACAATAATCAAAAGTCAAAACATGCATAATAGACTAGAAAAATAGTGATGAACATAGAATAGACATTAGAAATAGTAAAAGATAAGAGCTCTCCATTTGGACTACAACATCGGACCCAAAGTGTTCACTTTTTAGTGCTCCTGTTCAAACAACTGAAAACATAAAATTTTCAAAAATAGAGAGAAAGTTAAGGTCAATTACAATTTTGTCAACTATAGTTCAGTTCAGATTAGATAGTTTCAGTAAAATTTGAATGATATTATCCAGATATAGGGGGCATCATCTGTGACATGATGGATCTTGCTTTTAGTTTTAGATTGGATAGTTGGTACAACTTCTAGATCAAAATCTATGTTACAGATACCAATGATTGGGGGGAATGTGTATGACACATTTGCATTCTTTTGTTTCCAGTTTGTTGTATTACCCAGGTATTCTCAGTAGTTACATGACTTATTCTATCTATAAGTGGTTGGCATTATTTCAGAGTGGCTTTCATATAAACCTAGTTTTCAGTTTTGGAGTAGCTCTCATATAAGCCTAATCTCCACCTTTCATAGTGGCCAAGATTGGCCTAGTTCTCAGTACACATTTGACTATCCATGCCACATTATCATATTACAAAGCCTTCATGAGCTTCATGAGCCATCTCATATAACACACATTCATACTGGTATCAGTTCATAGTTTAGACTTAGTGGGCAATGATGGAGTCAAAGGACTAGCTAGCCTTTATATTCTTGAGCCACTTACTCAAAGGGATTGGACACACAATCAAAACATCTATTAACACATGCATGATCACATGACTTCACTACATAGTGGGTGGTGATAGAGCTAAAGGGCCAGCCTTTATATTCTTAATCCACCCTTGGGGAATTGAACACTCAGCTTCATTCATGATATTATTCTTGATACAACACATACCCAACATCACTCAACATCACAACAGGTTTTATATTGGTTCATGTACTCGATGAGGTGTATTTGTTCCTTTCTCTTTCTATTTGTTTTACCTAGCCTTTGTACATTCTTGTTTTAGATATAATGTGTCTAATAAGAACTGAACTACTCCTTATTTTCTCTTGTAGATTTACGCTTCACACTATGATCTCTCTACACAAACTGAGCATCACACATTTTCATGGGTTTCACCCTTACAAGTAAGTTCAAGTACACTATCTATTTTTTCTTTATCCTAGTATTTTGCTTTGTTGCATGAATAGAATAAGTGGGGGGGCAAATGTAGTCATATAAAATGTCCAAATTGGTAGTTTGAGTGTGGCTTGTGACACCCCATCCATAGGTCCTTTTTGCATGCTCTTACGACCTTTCTAGATACCTTTTTGCTCATTACCAGTCATATGGAACCTTCTGAACAGTCATTCCACCTCAGCCAGATAGTATTCTCCATGCCAATTCTGTTCTCCTAGGTCTCAAGCCTTTAAGACAGGAGTGCCCCATTTAGACTATAGCATTCGGCACCAAAGTGTTCCATTTTTAGTAATCCCATCCGTTTGCCCTTTGAGACCCAGTGGTGATTTTCATTTGGTCCTTATCCTTAATTAGGTCAGCCTAGCACAAATACATCTAACCCATGACCAATTATTGCCTATAAAATCCCACTTAGAGCTGATTTACAAGAGAGGTGACCAAACTTACAAAGCAAGAAAGAATATAAATAAAACACTAAGACAAACTTCCCTATTCTCTACACATAGTCACCCAACACAACTACAAACATATTCAAATCCTCATATCAATCCCTAACCACCTCAAACACTATCAAATTAGCATTTGCATCTGCATCACACTATTGCACAAAATGCATTAGGTGGGAGAACTACATATGGTTTGATCGCTCTTTGGAGTATTGGTATTTAGGAAGTATGCCCACACAAGCGGTGTCGATTGCACGTTCAGTATATCTTACACACTAACACCCCCTCTTTCTCAACTGACTCAAATATTATTTTATCAAACATGATGGAGGGTTAGGGTTTGAAGATAAAATCAAATCCACAATGAGTTTTATCAACAACCAGTACTCAATTTTTCATAGGCACACTCACACAAACACAACACAAATACCCAAAAAGTTTCAGGTCTCTGTGATAAGTTTGGACAACAGTGATAAGAACGGACGACAACGTTGAACACTAAAGTGTCCACTTTTTGGTGCTCTTGTCCTTTCATTGAATGAAAGATAGATTTATTTTTATAACACCTTCCCAATCCTGCACAACCATTTTCAATGTCTATATCATTTGTTTCAGTCTATTTTCCAGTTAAGTTATATTTCGTCCTATTTATTGCTATTTTTAGAAAGGTGAAAAAGACAAACAATTGCATAAATCAATACTATATTTATTGTTGTATTCTATACTAATTTATCAATCCAGACCCTTAACTAAAATAAGAATAAAACTCTATTATTCCCAAATAAGTTAAATCAATTATACCATAGCTATAAACTGTGTATATACTCATACTTAATCATTGTATTCTCTTAAGTAGAATGTTGATCCATATCTTAGAATTGCCATGTATTTCTAGTTTAGTATATACAACTAGATCAATTTAGATGATTAACTATACAACTGTTATAAATACCTATTAGTTCAACAACTATATAGTTTTCCATATATGTAGATCGTTGTATAAGTCGTTGTACATGGGGATATAAGTCATGGTACATAATTAGATCTTTAGATTTAGTTTTAAATTTATGGGTTATATGAGTCATTGTACTGGTTAATATCCCTTGAAATTTTTTTGACCCTTATAGATCGCTTGACATAGTAGTAAAGATCATGGTTTTAGAAGTCGTTATTCATAAACAAATAACTATAGGTTGCTATACTATGTTATCATAATATTATTTTTTGTAACAGATCACCCAATGTGTTACTATAATTTTTTTCATTATAACAGGCCACTATACTGTGTGAAAATCATTCTATCATTATCTATAATGCCAAGGTTAGGTGGACAAACTCTAATTCACTGTATGCCTCAACTATATATACAATTTGTTACACATATTAATGCAATTTCATACTGAATGAATCACTGTTATCTTCTTATGTAAGTAGCTCAATCTATATAGTGTAATCGATACACACACATAGAGACACACATAAATGGTTTCATATATACAAGCACGCACACCACACACACACACACACACACACACTTATAGTTTAATAAATATTATTTTATGTGCATATCATTCTATAATAGTTTTGTATAACATAGAAGGATCACTCAATATCATAGTGGTTATAGAGTTCTAATGAGATTCAGATTCTTTATACAATTCTATAATTTTATATATCATAGCTCACTACAATATTGATATATTTTTATAAAATTCAACATGAACACAAAAATTAATTGAATTGCCTACCTGGAAATCTGCTTTGTTGTTCAAGCTTCATTGTCTTCCCTTCCACGCTTCACACTCTTCTCTTTTGTATTGTGCCTCCTTCTTAATCTTTATTTCTCTTTATGAATATGGCTCTTTTTCTCCTTTTCAGATTTTTTCTTTCTTTATTATTATTATTTTTATTTTATTTCCTTTTTCCTTAAGAGTATGGCGATAGCCTTAAAGCGAACCTTTTTTATTTATTTTAAGAATTTTCTCTCTTTTTGTTTTATTTGCCCAAACATTAATTATCATTTTTATTCATTTTATTTCTAATTACAAAAATCAATGTATTTTCTAATTAAATTAGTACCTAAAATATCATAATGACTTGATGGTCAACTCTTTAATCAACAAATTCAAATTTATTCTAATTACACAAATTACATCTCCAAAAACATCAATGGTTATGAATATGACATGAATGCAATCACACAAGATGGGTTTCATATAACCATTAAACCAAGCTAACCATTAGTAAACAATTATAAATGCAACCAATCATCAGAAACGTAATAACGCCAATAATTCTACTATACATCTAATATGTACTAGTTAATATGGCATGTGTAGGGTTCTAGCCATTCCTCTATCATCCCACAACAACTCTATTTACATCACCCTATTCGATGATGCTCTCCCTTCATCATTTTCTAAGGGATGAGTCTCTCCTTCATCAAATTCACAACAAGCAGGTAGTTAGTTGATAACACCATGACATATATACATCATAAAATACAATTGAAATAATAACTTTTCATAATCATAATATAAAAATATACACTACAACTAACTGATAGTAATGTAATCAAAGAAATATTCACCTCTACCATAACAACATATAGTTCATAGCTTAGTCAAATAATAAACAAATCAAATTACTAACTATGAATATCCACGGATAATCAAGCAAGTTTACTTAGCAAGGAATTGGGATGTAATAACTAAAAGTGAGCTAAAAATCGTAAACTAACATAAGATATGAAAACCTAGCTTGGATTTGATTTATTGTTGATTATAACTGGAAACTGCTTAAAAGCCAAAAACATAATTATAAATTGTGTCAAGATAAGGCTGCATTAGGAGGGCAAGGATGCATTACAGCGTTGTCTATTGACTAGGCCACATCTTAGTTGACTGTGTGATTGATTTTATGATATGGGGTTGTGAACCTATCTGTGAGGCTTTTTTATTTGACCATGTGTTCTAATTTTATGTGTGAAAGACTTGAAAAATATAGACCGTAGTTCATGTTATCTTAATATCCTAATAATGTAGCTTCATCAACGTGGATAAACACCTCTTTGCACTATGGGAGAATGTTATCTCAAGATCTTGACAATTTAGATTCATGACCTATGGTTGGATGACAAGGTATGTTCATTTCAAACAACAATTGAAATAGTCGATTACGATGATGAGGGGAAGTTATCATAAGTTATAAGAAAGGAATTCAGGATGGAAGATGGGAAAGTTCCACTATAGGATTCCATTTATCATAACTCGTTAGATTATTATTGGATAAAGGTGCATAATGTTGTAATAAATACGTTAAAGGGGAGTTAGATACACATTGAAATTTGTGTTGATAAAGAATATATAGTTTAAGTTTGGTTGAACTAGGTTGATCTATCTTAGGTAATGTAGTTGTTTCTTTAAGTGTTTCTTGTGTTTGAATGGAAGAAAGTTGATGTGAAGTTTGAGGGATATCTACTTGAGATATATTAGTTGGAGGAAGAGTAGAACTCATATCAATTATATGAGAAGTATGGTCAGTTTACATTGATGGAGGTGATACTTGTGTATTTGTTGGCTCCACATGTCCTAATTTTATGTGATGGGTAAGTGTCTTGAACAATGTGTAACTTCATAGAATTGTTAATATTAGAGGTTGGTGTTTACCAAATTTGACCCTAGACGTCAAATTGGGGCCCCTATAGGTAAAAAAATGGTCTTTAGATGTTTTAGGGGGTCTAATATATTGTCATGGGGTGTATTATATGTTATTTTATATCATTTAATATCATCCTAGCCTTGGTCTTAGTCATATTAGTCAATATATCTTTTTGAGTTATTTACAGGTCATAAATAGAGCATTTAATAGGTTGTATAGACTCCTTGGTAAATGTGAAGATTTTGAAAGATGATGTCACATCCCATGTGTCTTAAGAGGTCTTAATCAACCATCATAACTAAAAAGTGGTAGGTTCTTTAGAATAAAGGGCAGTTTTCTTGAGAAAAAGGAGAGTTTAGCATTTATACAACCCATGGGGAAGTGTGACACATGGGATAAGATCATATAATGTCCCTCAAGTTTCCTCAAGCTTAGTTCCATGTTTGAAATGCTTTATAAGTGCCATTTTTGACCCAAAACTATTCTATTCCTTTTTCATCTTTTTAGGCACACAAAACCAGTCTTCAGGTTTGTACTTGGTATGACAAATAGGGGAGGTTCCAAATCAAATGCCTTGGGAGGTGAAATTAAAATTAGATAGATTAATTTCATAAAAATATTTTGAATAATGGTGGCCTATGCTTTATGAACCATCTTCATGAAGTTGACTATGTTTTTTTGCTTGTTATTTCATGCACCCTATAGGTTTTGCTCCATTTTGGAGAAGTTTGTATGAGCCAATTGGTGATGTTGAATCCAACGTATTTGGATCCATCCTTAGCTACTCTCCATGCTTGGTTTCATGTTTCATGATGTTTTTATGAGCAAAGTAGCTTAGGTTGTAAGAGGAAGCACTTTTATATGCAACAATTAATTTTTCACTATTTTCAGGAACCTCATGCTTGATCATGGTTTTATAGGGTTGTGATAATTACTTTTTCATGTTATAAATTTCCTCTTGACTCCTTTTTCCTTTCAATCTCATCTCTAAAACAGCATTCCGTGAGTTGCAGTCATGAACACTATGCAGTTAACTCTTTGCTCACTTTCCACTTGTTACCATAGTTGCAATCACGTGTATGAAACTATATAGTGTGATCATGGAGGTGTAGTGAGGGTATAAAATTTTTGAATATGTATTTAGAAATGTGAATTATCAGATTATACTCTCAAATTTGTGTAAAAAGAGGACTCTTACAGTCATGTGCAACATATGCTCTCAATTTGCCATTGAACATCAATTATAGGTGCTTTCATAGGGAATCTCATGTTGAATAGGATGTTATATATTTTTTTTCATATCCATAGAGTGTGAAAAATTCATTGGTAATAATTAAAATGGCTTAATATTCATTGAAGGTCAAGACAATCCTTACTGCCTATACTCCTCTTCACTGCCTGCATGTAGGAAAATGGTCACCTACAAGTGACAATATAGAGAACTGAAGAGTTTTGTTTTAAGGAATTAAAATGTGTTGGAACCTTTCCTAAGGTATTAGTATGTTGAAAAGGGTAGATCATATTCATTTGAAGTATCAAGTTGGTAATTTGAAGTGGAGAAACCTTCAAAACATGATATGATAGGTTCAGTCCCACTTTCCCAAAAAAGTGCAAAACAAAGCACCTAATGGTTTTGTTGATGTCATATGAGGAAGTGTCTCAAAGTCTTGGAGTATATAAATGAGAATACTTTGTATTTTATAGCATGGACAATGATTTCCATGTTTGGAAGGTAAATAACCAAAGGAAGACAATAGTTGAAGGTCCTAAAGTTGTCAATTTATACACTCAATTCCTTCAGTAACATCTACAGGAAATTGAGTCCTTGAACAACTTTATTTCCCAAATTGGTAGTCTAAGGTATATCCTCATGTGAAGATGACCTCGTTGATTTAAAATACATTTCAAAGAATAGAGGGGTCACCTTAAAGAGGATACTATACTATGTTTTGCCTCCCATTACACCTACATGTGTCCCATCACACCAAATACTCACCTACAACTAGCCAAAGCTGGAAATTTGAAAAAGATGCTTCTTTCATGAGAACCTAAAGCTTAATCACCTTAGAGCATGTTATGAGATTTTTAAACATGAAGACAAAGAATAGAATGCTCATATGTTGGGTTTGGAATAGATAAACACCTATAACTGCCCCCCCTCATTTGAAAGTATGTACTTACAACCATTGTGGATGACTGTGAAAAATAATGCACAAAGTAGTGTTTTTGAGTGTGAGAAGTGTATAAAGGTGAGAAAAATAAATGAAGACAAGTATCAAATGATACTAAGCGGCCACAAAAGGTTTTATATGTTGTATCAAGTCTAAACTAAACAACTTACACCTAGAGGACCCCTCACAATTGATTGTAGTTCACTATGAGGGGCAAAGAGCAAGTAAATTGGGCTTTTTGAGTTGTTTATAGATAAATTAGGTTAAAAATAGGTCCAAATAGTTTCTATATGACCTTAAAACCTTCAATGAGGTTTTGGAGCACTACATTCAAGGTACAATAATGCAAAGCCACCTACAGGAGAGGAAAATACAGTCACAACCTATGACCTCAGTCTAGGTCAGTCAATGCAAAACATGGGCAATACAAAGTTTGGAAAAGTCCTAGTATTTACATGATAAAAATTAACCCCAATACAAGTAATAAGGTTCCATGACACTCTCATAGTGGAGATAGAGTAGAGAGAAAACTCTAATGTTGCTTCACATAATCCTTATGAGAATCTCACACAGTCCTTTCCACTAGGGGTCTGTTTTAGGTTTTGGATGAGTTGAGTGGTCTATTGACCTGAAAAAAAGATCAAAATTTGTAAATATCACATCTATGACTTGATGAAGCTCATAAATTATTCACTTTTATCTGGTCAAATAGGGGAGTACCCTTTGTTTTGTCTCAAATAGAGGGCACTCCCCTCAATGCAAACCTTATAAATTTATATAATAGGGACATAAGGGATGAACTAGGAGTTGGGGAAACATTGAAGAGAGGTATGGAAGGGTTTAGGGCACCTTAAATATCATGAAAACACCTCACAAAATGAGGGAACCAAGCAAGAGGGTCCAGATTGCTAAGTTTGCAAGCATGCCTGTCAAACATAATTTAGGCCTAAAGCCAAAAGGAGAACCACTTCCATTTCGAGCATGAGACAGGCTTTCTAAAAATTTATATCATGTATATGGGGTAATAATATATGTGTTTTAGCTATTGGTATGTAGAGGAACCATCAAAAACTCATGTTGGGCTTTAAGGTGTAAACAAGCCTACTAAGCATGACTAGGCCTACAATCTAAAAAGGGGGCCAACTTCATGTATGGATTTATATGATCACTCACACCTATTGGAGTATATTCATAAGGTAATTATAGGTGTTTTTCATCTTACACCTTGTAGAGAAAACATCAGGAGAGCCAATTTTGGCCTGAGAGCAACATCATGCCTATGCAAATTGGAGAAAGGAACTGGATAGGCTAGGTTGAAGTGCTCATATCTTTTTTAAGGATTCATATGGAAGCCAAAGGAATTTGGGTAAGTTAGTATGGGTACTCAACATCACATTAATGTAATTTTTTTCAACTTGAATGTCCCATCTTCATGAACAAACCTTAAGAGTCAAAATTACTAAAAACCCTTGCTACTGAACCGATTGGGAAGATGAATCTAGAAAAATAATCTAATGGACTATTTTGACAAGGATGATGATTATAAATTATAGAGGACTCACTCAGGCTACTTTCCATTAGGATTAATTATATGGAATAGTACAGATGGAGTGCAAAACAAGATTTTCTTAATGGTTTTATGCATTGTGTAGGTTGTAGGAGGTTTCAAGAGATGCCAATCACATGAGAGGGAATATTAGGACTTAAAATAACTCCTTATGTCAATTTAATGCCTTGTAATAAATCTTAAGTGCCTAAACTATTTTCTTCAT
The DNA here is from genome assembly GCA_037957365.1 of Torreya grandis. Classification (NCBI taxonomy): domain Eukaryota; kingdom Viridiplantae; phylum Streptophyta; class Pinopsida; order Cupressales; family Taxaceae; genus Torreya; species Torreya grandis. The sequence continues at coordinate 1,414,746 of JARHVA010001814.1, forward strand.
CTTAGCCAGTCAAAATTGGCTTAGTGACCAAGCTAGTGAGAAGTGTGAAAACTCCAAGTGAAAGTGATTTTAAGGTGTCTTTGATGATTCTAAAGCCATGAAGGATATTTATAGGTTTCATTCAATCCCTCCCATGGATTTTCATGGAATAATGAAGCCAATTTTGAGGCCAAGTGTGTAGGGTGCATGAAGGAAGAGTTTTTTTGGATTGCAGATGATGATGGCTCATTCTTAGATGATTCCAGATGACCAGGCGTACAACTAATGCATGGGGAGGCATGTATAAAATCCTTCACCTTAATTCTAATCATAAAACTTGTTCTTAATTAGTTTTGGGACATTCAAACACGTCCAAATCATGAAGGTAGTTTTTTGAACCAGAATAAGGAGTTTCATGCCATTTTTCATGAGTTTTATGACTTGGATGGACACTTGTGCTTCCAAACCTTACATGATTCATCCCACTTCCTCTTATCATGTAAAATTAACTAATTTTATCAGATGTACAAGTTTCCTTATGACCCTTGGACTTTTCTCTTCTCCTCTCTCTCTTAAATTCTATAAGAACTAGCTATTTTGGCCATTGTAACTTATGCTCCTCCTGAGTATGGTGAAGCCCTGCTCATTTGCATACCATTTGATCAATAAGCATACTAATTTTTACCTCTTCATGACTATTCATAGTGTGTTTTATTGGATGATGGATCTTTCTTAGCAAAAACTATGGATTCCTTAGCATGTTGTCTCATTATTTTACCCTATTTGCAGTTGGAAAGCTTCTTCTTGTAGGGCATGTGAAGTGTTATAGGAAGTGTCAAGGTTGAGTGAGTTAGTCTATTCACTAGTGCCATTCAAGGCCTATTGTCTAGTCCTCCTAGCCTAAACATTCATCCATAACCTCATAATGTAATATTGATGTGAGAAGATGCAAATTGGAGAAGTGTATGTTTGGTTAGTCTCTTGGTTTCATGTGTAACATGCAACTAGTTGGAAGTCATCAACTTATTTGGTGTATCACCTACCTTAAGATAGTTTGCCTTCATTTTTATCTCTCCTTTTCCCTCACCAAAGTTTAGGTGTAGTTTTGATCCAAAGTGGTACATCAAGGGAGCTAGACCTATCTAGAGATTCGCCTCATCCTTAGGCTACCCACAAGCCTAGAGGTGTTTTAATTGTGCCACTTGGATGAGGAGAGCTGAGACATCTCCTCAAAGGGTGCAAATACAAGTGACAACAACTAGGTAATGTTTAATATAATAAATTACTCTCCTCATATTATTCATGTTGACCACATTCTCATCCTTGGCATTAGGATCTATGGTACTCTCAATGTTATTAGTGTTAGGGGTAGGTTTATTGTTGTTATCTTGATGGTTATGAAGAGGATCTTTATAGAGTGCTAGATGAGCACTGGCTTGATTTAAATCTTCATTTTTAGTTTTGGTTTCATGATCCTTAAGCACTTTTTCATAGGCTTGTTGATGTTTACATATAAATTACTCATGGTCGAAGTTGGGTCCAAGTAGAAAGTCCATAACAAGACTTCTTAATTGATGACAAGTTTCACAAGAATGAACCCAATTTTTATGAAACCATCAAAATTTGTTGGGCTCATGCTAGTGTTTCATAAGATGTGTAGGATTAAGTTATCGTGGTGAAGGTCGTGGAAGGCATTTTTTAATATCTACCAAGGAAAGAGGTTTGTGCGCATTCGTATAATGATGTTGAGGTAATGAGGAACTAGTATGATAATTGTTATTAGGTGTAAGTGAAGGAGCATGATTCATTGTAGTGTTTGGAGCAATAGATTGGATGGTATGTATGGAATCATAGGTGTTTGTAACACCGTCATTTGTTGCATGTTAGTTTTTAGCTTTTACAAACATGCGAGTTCCCGTTGGAGGGTGGGAAGGTTCAAATTGATGTATAAGGAAATCTTGATGTTTAGCTTGGTCAATGGCCTTTTCAAAATATTTTGGGGAAAGAGTCCTAATGTGGTATTGTAACTTAGGATGAAGAGAATTAGTAAATAGATGGAAGAGGTTCTCATCCTCCATATTCTCAGCTTTATTAGACAAGGCTTTCCTTAATTTAATGAAAACTTGTGATGTTTTAGATTTTGATTGTTTACAGTTGATAAAATGGGCTATATTATTTTCAATAAGATCATTTGTTTGGAATTTGTGAGCCAATGCATTGACCAAGTCCTCTAAACTAGTGATGGAGTGGGTTTTAAGTTGATTATATCTATCTCGAGCATCTCTAAAGAGGGTTTTAGCTGAGATTTTGGTTGCACCGAAGGTATTAAGTTTAACCCAATACTTGTATATGTTTCCAAAGGTTTTTAAGTGCAAGGTAGGATATCTAGATCCATTATAAGTGATAGTGGGAATTATACCTCCTATGTCGATGTTTACAATTTGAGGTACAAGAGGTTCATTTTGTAAGTGTTTAATATTTTTATTAGTAAGTGGGGGTTGAGGTATAAGGTGATCATGTGCATCCTTAAGGGGAGGTGGGAGGGGCATTAAGATTTGGAGCTCCCCATTGAGTATGTTGATGTTGATTTTGGAGTTGTAATAAGTGGTTTTGCATCTACATCATTTGATTTGCATTATTGGTTTGAAAATTAACCATTTGGTTGAGAGTTTGTAATAGTAGTTGATTAGTTTGAGCACTATTTTGATTGGTATAATATACTTTGGATGTATTAGTATGTTGTGAGGTGTTAAGAAGATGGGATGCACTAGTAGCATGAGATTCAGTAGTGGCATGCGAAGTAATAGTAGTATGAGAAGCACTAGTAGCACAAGAAATAGTAGTAGCATTAAAAGTATTATTTTTAGTAGATCCATTATGGGTTAAATGAATTTGGGTATTAGTGTGGATGTTTGGGGTAGCCCCACTAGAAAATAGGCCAGCCATGTTAATATAAATACTTGGCATGGAGGTGAAAGAAGACATGGATGATGACATCATAGTGTTAGGAGAGATTATGGAGGGTAAAGGTGTGGAGGAAATCATTAATTGACTTGCCCCAAATCCTAAGGAAAATTAGGTGAAGGTGAATGGGGATCTCCTAAATTAGGTCCTATCATGATGTTCATATATGACTAAAGAATCCTTACCTTTATGTTGAGGATTTTCAATGATGAAAATAATCATTTCATCTGTGTATTCAAGATATTTTCCATCTTCTACCATTTATATAAATAAGGGATTAAGTGACGTAAAATAGGGAAGCGTTCGGTAGTTAGTAGTTCTAGTGGTGACATGGATGTTAGTTTGATCTGGGTTAGTAACCACAAAAGGTGGTTTAGTGTGTTTGTTAGGATTGGTAAAGTTCATCATGTTGGTTTGATTTTGCTCTATGGTGTTATCATACAAATGTTCCATGATAAAATGGGGAAGTTAAACACTTACTAAAAATGATGATAAATAATTATTATACTAGGTCAAGTGGGTCGACTATGTTCTATAAGAAGGTAAACATAACAATGGGTAGGAAACATAATCGAATAGCTCAACTATGTTTTGTGAGAAGGTAAACAAAATAATTGGCAAGAAATAGAGTCGAATAGGTCAACTATGTTATGTGGGAAGACAAACATAATAGCCTATAAGAGACTAAGTCGAATGTGTTCTATAGGAAGACAAATAGGATAGATTATAAGAGATTGAGTCAAACATGTCGAATGTGTTTTGTAGCTAAGAAAAAATTGGAATGTTTTAAATTTAGATGACCGAGTAGCAATTTTGTAGAGAAATAAGCTAAACACATAAGAAACTAAGTTGATTAAGTCGATCTAGTTACAATGCATAACACAAACCTTGTACCAGCATCGGCTAATATAAGTTTTGTAATACAAAATACAATTTTTAAACAATAAGCAATAATACTAAATTGTAAATCCCAGTATAATAAGCGGGCATGCCTGTATGTTTTAAAATGTGATAGGGCATTTGGCTTTGTAAAGGAACTAAAAAGAGGTAAGTTAAAGCTAGTTTTAGGTATGTTAAGGATGAAAGGGATTTGTATTAGTGATGGTACTGGCTTGGTATTGGAGCCTACCCCCTCACTTCATAATCCCATAATGAAAAGTGTGTTGGGTAATTTGCTAGCATATACCATCAACCATGTATTTATACTCTACCAAAAAACTGAGTCAACTTCCCCCTTGGTGATGAAATCCAAGTAAGTAGACCTGGGTAGAATTTTTTAAATGTTTATTTGATCTTTTATGATTTGGTAGAGTGTGAAGGAAGAATGTGACTAATGTGAGTTAATTTATTTTGTTTGAAAATACATAGTATTGGGTCGATTGGATTGACTTGGTATGGAAATAGTACAGAACATAGTCGTCTAGTTGACTTTATTTGTTGCAAGTTAGTTCAAAGAAATGTAGTCGAGCAATTCAACTAGGTTTCCTATGTAAAAAATAGCTACAAAACTAACTTGACCCAGTCAACTTAGTTTAATGTAAGGTTACAATTTTATAGAACTAAAAATATGGGAAAAGCAAAACTAAATTTTGACTGGAAATGCAATAACTAAAGTGGTTAAAATGAACCTGATGATCAAGACAAAGTTGATTTGATTGATATAGCAATGTATTGAAGATGTTAAATGATTGTTTTTAAGATGTGTTATCTAGATAAGGGTTTGAACCTATAAGATAGGATGTTAAAACAAAGTCAAACTAGTTGATTGATTTTACAAAACATTGAATAGTAAAAATAACTAAAAGAACTATGCTGACATAATCGATCTAGTAGTCTAAATAGAAGTTGTTTTAAATTTTGAAAGACAGGATGAAAAACTAAATCATAGGATCGATCTAGTGTGTTAAAAGGGAAAATCTGATCACAAAGAGTTAAACAAGATTAATAGGCTTGTATTAGTTGAAAAACCTATAATATGATGTCCTAATTATGTCGATTGGATCGATAAAGTATAAGATGACTTGGAAAGAATATAAAACTAGGTCGATCGGATCGATCTAGTTGGTTGTAGAATAAAATGACCTACACAGAGAGCTAAACTAAAATGATTGGATCAATTGAGTATTGAGACTTGCACATAAATTTTTATAATGAGTTGATATAGTCGATCTATTAGTCTGAAAATGAAGATTAAAATTCTACAAGGGTTAGTTCATGTTAGGTTCACTATAATGTATGCAGATGAAAATGAAGTTGATATACAAATCAATCATAACTCAGAAAAGATAAATCAACTAATCATACCAGTATCAATACTTAGATAATCAAGGTCATGACCAATATGGATCTGTTAAACCTACCTGAGAGATTTCTTATCATATAATATGGCCAGAGAGGGTTCTAAAGCCTACAATCAAGTAACACCACACATAATGAAATAATAAAGGAAAGTAAATATAATATAGTGTTTACTAAAGCTTGTGGCACAAATGGGGGATAAATATAAATAATATACATGCAAAGTAAAAATCTACTCAAGTCAATGTAGAGGTAATCCTAAGCATGGAGAGACAATACATCCATTGTCCATTATTCATGCAAATCTATCTACCAAAATAGTAGAGTAAGAGTTAGGAATACTTACCTTAAAGATGAACCCGTCGAGCCTCAACCTCTCCTTTGGCTAATGGTGCTTTGTGAGAGGTTGATTTGTATCGTTGAAGAAACTAAAGATGGAAAATGGACTATAGTCTAGCCAAGGACCTCTTAGTGAATCTCAAGCTTTCATAAGAAAAATGTTATCCTCCAAGAAGCATGAAACCTTAAGCAATGACTCCTCGAGCAGAATGGCAGAAATGCAAATAAAGAAGCATAAATGAATAATTATCTCTATTAAAAATGGGGTGAAATATGTGTATATATATACACCCTTCTAGAATTTTAGCCAACGTAGTCGACCTAGATGACCTTGTTAGTTAAAAAATAAATTCGTTAGGTTCTGGACTCAATCAGCTTAGGCTGACTCAATCCTATAACATGCACTATTCCTATAACTAGATCGACCCATTCAAATGCATTCAATAAATGGTAAAAATAGGTTTTGGCCTAGGTAGGGGCTATTTGAGGCGGTGAATTATTTGGAGAAGAGTGTGAGGGAGGTGTCAAAGCTCATGGAAACATATAGGATGGGTTTTATACTAATTTTAAGTGGAGGTATAGGGAACAACAATCTTGCGAAGCATCAAAGGCTTACCCACCCTTTTCTCGGTGCACTCTTTAAGGAATGCACTTAGAGAGATTGAGACTTGATAAGTTCCTACAAGAGAGAAAGCATTAGTAATTGATAAAGTTTTAAAATATTATGTGTATACAAGGGGCATGTTGTTTAACACACAGTATCATCTCTTAGTTTTTGCATTAAATTCTATAAAATGAAAGGAAAATCATGCCATTATTTATGTTGTTTGCACCGGACTCAGTTCATAATTATACTTACATCAATTTTGTGCCAGTTTTGCATCATTTTTACACCATAATGATTCTCATATCCATCTACAACGGTTAATTTTTTTGGCACCAATACATAGTATATTGAGTTGTGTTGGGCTGAGGTTAAACAAAGTTTGACTTCTAGGCACATCTCTGCCCATAAAAATATTGGGGGAAAGCATAGCTTGGTTCCTCATACCACAATTGTTTACTCAAATTTAACACATGGAATCCACATCATGAGTTCATCTTCATAGGGATCACTCGAAGTCTTGTTTAATTCTATGGCCAAGAAGAAAACAAGATTAAAAACCATCCTCTCTCTGTATATGTTGATCACATTGAACCCATGGCATCTTCAATTGTAAGTGAGCATATGTGACATAGGTAAGTGCAAGTATGACTTTCTTCCTTTTACTCTAGTACTTTAATTTTATTGCATTACTAGATAAAATCAAGGGGTAAATGTATACACCCAAGTTTGGTCAAGTAAACACAAGTATTATTTATTTTGTATTCTAAAGCTTCTAATGTTGACTTATAGGGTGGTCACATAGAGGGGGTAATTGCAATTATTTTGTAGTTGTAGGTGGTTGCATACAACTTTAATTTTTTATAACTGCAAAAAATTAAATATTTCCCTAAAAAATAGGAGCAGTGATTACAAATGAAAGAATTTTTCAGAGATGGGTAGATGTTGGGGGCAAGAATTTGCAGCACCCATAGAGAAAATTTAGGCACAAAAAAAGTACATTGTAGCCAATAAAAATTTATGCTATAATATATTTTTTTATATTCAAACCTCTTAAATTTTATGTGCATGGATAATTTTTGCAGTTTTAAAAATTCATGAGACCTTTTTATTGCATAATTTCTCCTAAATAATCTCTACATCACCAAGTAAATATTTTCATAGTTGTAGTAACATGGGACCAGGTCCTTAAGATCCCATTGTCACATGTTGTAGTCCCATGTCTTTTCTAACACTCTTTCACATTGATTTCACTATATTTGTTAAAGTTTTATTCTTCTATGTCATTCTTTATTGGAGTCACAATGATCATATCCTCTTTCTCCTTCATCCTATTATCTTCTTATTTTTAGATAGGACCACCCTATTTGGAATGCCCCTCTTTGTTGAGTTGTCCAAAAGGACTGATCTTATCCAATGCACATTTCAGAACTATTTTCAAAGCACATTTATTTTGGGTTTCTTTTTACGACCATTTTACCCTTATTTGAGTTGGTTGATGCTTCAATATATTTTTAGAAGTTAAAATTGGGGCCTTTTATTTAAATGGTTCCCTAAGACGTTTACATCTATCAGTTATCAATTTGGCACTAGCATGATAAAGAAAGATCATAATACAACAAACTCAACACTCATTTTTTAATCTGAAATTCATACTAGCACATCTAGACTACATGTTTGGACCAAAGGAGGACCTAGGAAAAGAGAATTTAGATCCACACTACATATAATTTAGTCACACACACACACACACATTAGAGGGATAACTACATCAACCCGAGGTTCCTATTTTGGGGCTATATAGGCAACACTCAATTCAACAGGGTTTCGAAGTGAGCTCAACCATTCCCACTTCCCCATTCCCCCTCCCCCTTTTGCATTTGATCTCTGTTGGGTTTATGTGTAGGATTTAACTAAGGTTTTTAAAGAAGAAAAGTGAAACACATGGTAGATTATGTGATATCACACCTATGACAGGCTGAGGTACATCTACAAGTGGATTTGAACATATCACCAATTCACACTTTTATTACAAGGGCAACATGGATAATTGTGTTCCATAAGAACAATGTAGTAGAGCACCATAGTCCAAATCTACCGGTCTTGTCTCAGGTAGTCATGATAGTCACAGTCAAATCCAAAAATATCTTAATAAAACTTATATTAATACACAATCATTTATAGTATGCATTTTATAGGAAAAGATTTGTTCATCACTCTTTGTATTGTCAGGTCAAACCTTAATTGCTCATATACCATTAATTTAAAAGTAAATAAACATTTGAATGCCCATTTCACTATTCATTTATATTACTCAGTTGTTTTTCATATTAGATTAATCTTATTTAATCACAATTTTGATAAAACACCCTCCTCTATAGTAGGTAACATTAAATTCGATGTTCATTCAAATATATTTAATATTTTAAGTCATAAAATATGGTAGAAATATTTCTCATTATAACTCTCTAATTATTAGTTTTTATACAATTTGATGATCTATTTTATAAGTTTACAGAACTTTTACTGTAAGTTACGACACTTTCATATGGGAACATATTTTATTAATATTTTAAATATACGAAAATTTTATTATAATGATCAATGGATACATTTTATAATATTTTAATGCCAATTCAAGTTTGTATATTATTTCAATTTAATATAGTTTATTACATTTAAGTCACATGGTTTTTGTTATTTTTATTTGAATGAATCGAATATTTCTTTTGGGATAGATATAAGTTTTTGAGGAGAACTTTAACCAGTTATGGAGCACAAACCAAGGGTCCAATCCTCATGAAAAATTCCACCAAAAAAAATGAAAGCACCCAAAAATACAAAAAGGGTAAGCCGATTACCAAAAAGAAAGAAAATAATGGACACCAACCACAATAAAAGATAAAGAAACATGCCAGATAATCGAATGACATGAAAACAATGAAGGGCCAATACTAAAACTATTTAGCAAAAAGCTCAGATATTGAACCATTGAGCTCAACCTTTGGCTACCAACAAACGCCTACCCCTGTTGAAGAGCAAAAATTTCATAGTCCATTATGTGCCTCTATTAATGGAGTTCAAAGCATGAAGTTGTAGCTTTTATGCTTCCATTTTTATGCCCCTTTTTCCTTTTGTGTCGTAATTAGGGGTCTTCAAAACACTAGGCTGCTTTGAAATAGACATAACCACTCTGCTGGCTAGCTCTTCTTATGAACCTTCCCCATCCTCTTACCCATCATTAGTAATCTCAATCGATTTTGCCTTTTATTGAGAAGAGTCTACTATGGGAGGGAGATTGGTAACATGCTGTAGCCTAAATTCCTCAAGGACAACAACCCTTTCTCGATAGGGAGAAGAAGGCTGCCCTACCTCTTTGTTGATCTGCGCTGCTAATGTCACCAAAACCTCACCCTTCTAAGTCCTTATCAGATCCTATTGAAAGACTATTGCAGATAGGATCTCAATGGAAAAAAAATTAGAAGGTCAATGCATTCTATGAACGAAATCCTGATTTGGGCAACTAATCTTTCTGACCCATTTTTGCAAGAACATAAAATGAGATCCTTACAAAAAATTATTGGGGCATGAAGCGATTTTGTGATCAACTTGATTACATTTGAAGCATCTGAAAGGGAGACCTTCAAACTTAATAAACTAAATCCACCCACCATGGGAGGAATAAATCTAAATAGAATGGTGTAGAGGTTTAGTTAAATCCACCGACACACACACCCTAACATAGTTCAAATTAGCCCCAATGGAATCATCAGTTTTGACAAAAACTCCTAGATTGCTAACCAGTTTATTGAAAAGATCAACATCCTACAAGACCAAGGGTAGGTTATAAAATCTGACCCAAATAGGGGCTTGGGAGATCGTTGAAATAACTGGGTCGAAAAAGGAGTCCAGGGATAAAAAACACCCCCTACTTGCCAATGAACCATGGCATGTTTGACCAGATAAAGTCCTTATCTTCAGAAGATTGAAACAAAAGCATAAATAAACCATTTGCCAAGACAAATAAAGAAGTTGGTTTTAAGTGTGGGCCAAGTTTTATGAGACCACTCTAAAAGAGAAATCCAAGAGGGTTGCTTCCCCATGCACCTAGCAATCAAAGCTCTTTGACCTTTTTCCACTTCCAACATTGAGAGTTTTGCATTAGAAATTTCAAAAAGTGGAGGAGACTAAAAAAAATTAAAGAAATATCTCCCAAGAAAGCAATTTCCAGGGCTTCATGCTGCGAGGAGTTAGCTTCTGTATTTCCTTTAACTTTCTCCAGAAGCTCTTTAGCCTCTTATACGAGCTTTTCCTTTTGAAACTGGCTTCTAGAAATTAGAATAGGGTATGAGTCAGGATGGTTTCTAAGAATAATTTATTTACAAAAATCACTACGATAATGAAAGGGGTTTGAAGTATTGTTGTAGTTTGAAAACACAAAAGTCTTTGCTGAAACCCTAGTCAGATTAAAAGATTTTCCAGCTACATGCCTCCTTAGAGAAAGATTTTCCTTAAACAAGCTTTTGTCCACCACCAACCTATCTAGCCCCAACAACTCTTCAAAGGGCATGTTAGCTTGAATAAAATGGGATGCAAAAAAACCAAAAAAGTTTTTTACATCTTATGTTTTCTTGCCTCTCCCTAGATCCATTCTTTCCTCAGACCGTTGTTCAGCCAAACTCATCCCAGTGCCAACTTCTAACAAAGATATGATCTTATAGGGGACCTATGCCTCTGCTCTCCTTCTCCCCTAACCCTTTTGGGCCACTGCCACTACTATCATTGTTATATGCATCAACTGGTCACTGGTTGTGGATGGCCTTCTCCAATTGCTTAGTCTCCTCCTAAATCTTTGTCTCATCATGACCTACATAGGCTGAAACAACCTTTCCTACACCAAATGCTACTATCGATTTGTAACCACCTCTCACTAACTCCCTCAGCTCAACATCCTCTACCTTCATTGACTGAAACCCATCACTGGCTTTCACCTTTACTACCTTTGCTTGTATGCCATCTTTGGCCTTCACCTTCGCCATCATCATCTTCACCTGCATGTCTTCGTCGTCACCGTCTACCATCCTCCAAGCCCTCTGGCTATCAATTAACGACAAATTGAACCTTTTTATTATTATACATTGAATTATTTTTTGTGCACCAGGTTTTTAAAGGTTATATTCTTAACATTATAATTTTTTAATTTAAACTAAATTTAATGTGAATATTTTTGTAATTTAACATAACATAAAAATACTAAAGTAATTGTTTTCATTGGTTTCAATAGAAAATAAAAATTATAACGTTTAATGTAAATAAAATATAAATTGTCAACCATTTTAAAAAAATTATCATCTATTGAAGCCATTAATGTCATATAAAATAATTTAAAAATGTTAAAAATAGACATTGTAATAATTTGTTTGAATTTATAGATGCAATTAACATGTGACATAATTTGAACTATTTGCACCAAATTTTTACACTGAATTTTAAATTTTTACTTAAAATAATAGATTTTATATATTATTTTATCAAGTATGTGTTGACAGTGACAAAATTGCAAAACACTACATTGAGCACAAAAAAACCCATCTCTAAAACATATTCTTTTTTATTCTTTTTCTCTTTTTCTTCTTCTTGTGATTTGTCATTTAACTGTAAATTTGGCGTAAGGGGGATCACAGTGTCAGACAAGGGACCATACATACGAGCACTAGATTGCCTCTTGTGAACAGGTATGCCCTTGGACAAACATTATACCTTTCACAAACCATTTCTCTTAGTGCCACTCTACTTTCACGTATTACCCTGCTCTCATGTACACCTCTCTTCCACGTATGATCACACTTCCACGTACTTTCGAGTATATATGAATGTATGACATATAGGAAGGTTTGATATATCGAAAGGCATGGTATATCCAAAACCCAGATGGCTCAAAAATAATGATAAGCCTATTTATGATGAAATTCACTTCTACTTGTTGGAAAAGGTTGGGTATGATATCGAGGTCGTCTCTCAAATTATGAGAGGCTTTAACCTTGGATCTTCAATATATCATGTTGATCCTTTAGTCTACCTCATTGCCATTGACTCCCTCCCCTTTTTTTGTTCCTTTGTAAATGACAATAACATGTAATTTGAAATGCAAATGTAATAAAATTGAATAGTATGAAAAATAATGAAAGAAAACAATTTGGTGATTTTGATGGTATAAACTCATTTAACTTCTTCTCATGCTCTGCATCTAATCTCTATACAATTGAAATAACTGATATGTATCCCTATGCAATTGAAACGCCTTTAAATCTAAAAGAACATTTTCCTCCCTTTTCCACAATTTTTCAGTGGTTTTAAGTTTTTATTCTGTTTTTTCCCAATTAATCACAATTTTTTAAAAATAATTTTTTTTAAAAAATAATTCCCCCGCCCCCCAAACAATTCCCCCCCAAATAATCAATGGAATATGTCGAATATTGAGTCACTTTGCCATATCAATTATATTTTGGTTTGTACTGCCTCTTATTCTCTTTCACACACAGTGTCTTTGCAACTTAAAGAGTCTATATATAGTTCGTCGATAACAGGGTTATTCTATAGCTTTTTATTTTCACGACATGAGAAACAAAAAAAGACATATAAGGTTGGGATTAAGGCATATTAATGTGCTTTTGGAAGGCATTGTGTGTGATGGGCCAAGAATTATTTGGAGGACCTTGTGTGGCGAGCTAAGAATTATTTGGAGCGCTGTGTGTGGAGAGTGAGAGATCATGTCTCTATTAGTTTTAGATTCATATGTTTGTTAACCTCAGTGACTAGAAAAGTGCCTCGCATTATTACCAACTTTAAAATTGGATGTACAGAGGGTGTTCCCTGCACGGATGAACAAAAGGTGTTTCCCTTGGCTTTCTCATGGCAAGAAACAATTGTAAGTTTTATACGGAAATGCAGTCAACAACTTACATGAAAGCAAATTAAGAATTTCTATTTAATCTATGCAATAATTTAAACTTTTTCATGTTAATAACTCGCCAAATGAAACCAAATCGAACGCTTAAGACTCACAAACAAGGAGATTTAGAGACAATGACCAAACATGTAACACACTACCATGCAAAAGATAGATTGGCATTCACTTTTATTGAATGACAAATAATATGATCACCAACATTATATGCCATCCTTGACAAACTGTGTATGAATGCAAAACACAAACTCACCCTTTCCTCATGTTTTTTCTTCTTACATTTTCCTTGTTTGCTCTCTTTCTCATGCTAAAATGCCTTCCTGCTAACGTTGCTCCTGAAGCTCTCTCTCAAATGCCTATATGTAAAATTCTGTCCCATTAACATTGCTTCTCAAGCTCTTTGTGAAATCGTTAATATAAACACCAACAAAAAGCCAACGAAAAAATCTTTTAAGAGCGTTTAAGTTTTGATCATAGCCTTCAACAACTCAACAACTCATACAAGGGATTCATACCCTTGTATGCTGAAAATGCCACCTATCTTTTTCTAGGCTCCAAGTTAGATTTTTCAAGCAAACTATTAATGTTGATAAATATTCAATAACAAACGAAGTAATGAGGAAGCGACAAAACAAACACAAACACAAACAACGAAAAGTACAACAACGTTTCCAATAAACACTGCCACATCATCCAATATGAAATAAATTAATCTATACTTAAATATATTTACTAACAATAAATATATGTTTACACCCAAAAAAAATTAAAAAAAATAAAATAAAAATAAAAATAAAAATAAAAATAAATAAATAAATAAAGAGAGAAACCTCACCTCCGGCATAATTACTTAAACTTAAAAAAATCCTTTAAAACCTCTAATCTGCTTCGTCTATACCTTGTTTTCCAAAATAAGTAAGTAAATAATCATTCCCCCTTGCTTTTAACATCCTTTCTAGGGTTTGGCTCACTTCCCCGGGGTTCTTTTTATTCATCCCTACATGTCCTAGGGTTCAGATTACTTTCGTTTTGGAGCGTCAGAAGGTATTCATTCTGTTAGCTTAGTTCCGAAGCTTGTTTAGTTAAACTGCGTTTGTCTAAGGTATAATTTTCAGCAACACCCATTTCGTTTACTCTCCCGTTCTAGGGTTTTTGACACAGATGAATCATCTAATTGAGTGAAGTGTAATTTTTGTTCGATTTACAGTCGGGTTTGGCATCAATAATCGCCATGGCTGTTAACTTCCCCAGCTTGAGCACAGAAGCAGGCCTCAAGCACCTTGATGACTATCTCCTTTCACGCACTTATATTACTGGGTATATAATTTCAACCCCTTGTTTGGAGGGGCTATAAAACCGATTCTTTTTATTGTCTAGGGTTTGTGTTATATGTGTTTTTGATCTCGTGCAGTTGGATCTTATGACAGTCATCAAGCTACGCAAGATGACATTACAGTGTTTGGTGCCCTGAGCAAAGACCCAGGTTCAAGCTTCCCCAATGTATCTCGCTGGTACAACCACATCAGCGCTCTTTTGGCTTCAAGGTGCACTTTTTTTCCCTTTCACTGGTTATATAATTGATACAATGCTAATTTTTTGTTTGATGTGGTCTGCTTATTTGGGCGAAGTATGAATGACTAGGATTTTGTTCCTGTTTTGATATGTTAAATTGGGTGGTGACCTTCGTAACGAATGGTTTGGGGCAATAACTGAGTTGCATTATTAAAGTGGGTTTTGAATGATGATTAATATTGGGTGAAGTGGGTTACAGTGAGGGTTGGTCTGGTTACCGGATAGAGATGACTTTTGATGTTGTGATTTTTGTCTGATTATTATTGGAGTGGACCTCACTTGACTGGTATCTCTTCCATTAAGTTCACATTGGGCATTCATCTGGAATGACGCCAGCCAGCTGGGCGTGGTAGTTTACCCAATTTCACCACTTTATCATGTCTCCCTTTGATATGAACCCAGGGCTCCATTTACCACCTGTGCTTATCCATTGGATGGATTGGATTGCTTGTACCATCCGTTGGGATATGCCTCAGCCAGTGAGTTGGATATTTTATTTTTCCCAATTTCAACACTTTATCCATTATCACTTTGATTTGAACCGGGGGTTCCATTTGCTTTTGATACGGTAGTTTTGGCTCGTTTACCATTGGATTGGTTGTTTTTGATGCAGTGGTTTTAGTTTGATAACTAGTGGGTTGGAGACTTCAAAGGGCAACCTTTGAAGTTGTGGGTGTTTGATTCTATCTTGATGTAATCCTTATTGGGTTACGTTTGCGTTTTGTAATGGTGGTCACAAGATTTCACCTGGGTAGCTGAACCGCATGACCAAATTCGAGATGTTAGTTTAAATTTTTTAATGTTAGATTGGATCACAAATTCTGGAAGGAATTTACTCAGAAATGACATATCTGGTGTAGATTGTTTGTCTCAGTAGCAATCTAAGATTACCTCTCGTCTGGATTTGTTTAATGGTCATATATTAATGGTAATGTTTATTCTTCTTAGTATTTACCCTCAACAATTAAGGTTATTTCTTCTCATGACAGTTTTCCAGGAAAGAGTGTTGGTGTGAAAATAGAGGGAGGAGCTGCGCCTGCTGTGCCAGCTACTGAAAATTCAATTGAGGTTTGTATCTTGGACAACATCACTCGCTGAATTTTTCTGTTAGCTCACCAGGAAATTATCTTTTTCTTTGGGAATATATGCAATTAATGATATGTGGCAGGATGTCTGGATCTAGTCAACTTCATACCTATTTGTCTAAAAATTTAGTTTTAACGGCTGCAATCTCTGTTTTTTAGGCTCTCTTGTTTTTTGTAATAATTTTTCTTTTTTAGGTATGGTGTATAATGGAATATAAATATTCAAATGCCACAAGTCTTTATTTGTTTAATGTTTGCCTTTTGTTCATCATTGTGTTTGAACTTTGCCTTACGTACTGTGGTGCTTTCATCTTTTATCTTTCATGAAGCTTTCTGCCTTTTGTCTATTATTGTGTAATGAACTTTTGAATTTTGCCTTACGTTTTGTGTTGTGGTGCTTTCATCCTGCACCAAGCTTCCATTGGTTTTCCTTTTAACTTTTCTGTTTGATCATGGATCCTCTCCAAAACTTTTGTTGTGCACATGACTTTGTGGATGCACTTGCCAATTACATTGTGTTATACTCAAATTTTGCTTTATTCTTAGGAAGGAGTAAAACTGAAAGAAAGGGTATGGTAGAAGAACCTGGATTTGATTGGCGTTTCGTGATCCAGACGGTTGTGAGAACTCTTTGGCTTGGGAGGATGCCCTGCACAAGAAAGAGACTGGAAAATGGTTTGTTAGTTAGGTAGGAAGGTGGATTGCCTAGCAAGCTAAATCCAAGAAGTACACGACTCCCTTGAAGGTTGTCAATCCACTTTTTAAGACAAGTTAATGTTCAGAAGAGAAGGTTGCATAATAGATATGAAAGTACTTAATCAACTGAAATAAATATTTTTCCAAAAGAAATATATTTAACAAAATAACATTAAGGTAAATGCTAAACTATCACAAGGTCGGTTCAGGTTAGGGTCAGCTTGCTATTTCTGGTCTGTATAGTGACAAAAATAAAAAAAATAGAGTTTGGTTGAGTTTATTGGGTGGTTAGGTGCTCGTTGGTTGCTTGCTGGTTTTTGGTCTGACAGTGACTGTCGATGGTTGAGTTGATCGTCAGTGGTTAGACAGATCGTCGGCGGTCATAGGGACCGTCGGCAGCTATTGTCGGTCTGGTCTGGGTCAAGCAGCTCAGTTGGGCGAGGTTGATTGATTGGGTGCAAGGTTGGTTTTGGTTGGCTGCTGGTTGCGAGACAAAGGGTGAGTCTCAGAAGGGTCCGGCTCAGAGGCTGAGTGCTCAGATGGTCTAGAGGTCAGGGATTGGGTGCAAGCCATAAAAAAACTAAACAACTTGGAACAATGACAAAATACTTAGCTGATAGCTTGATGAAGAAGTTCGTTGATGGAGATTGCTGGTGATGGTTGTTGATGTTGATGATGGCTGATGCTGATAGATTGACCTGCAGAAGGCTCCTGATAATTGTATATAAAATGGTTCACCTGTCTTTTCACCTTCTGAAGCTCTCTTTTAATAGGAAAGGAGAGGTGGAAGTGTAGGTTCAAGAGGGGTTCAACTCGCGTCTAAATTTAACTTGAACATGCATTGACTCGCACAAGCTAATTATAAAAAAACAAATTGCAGTTTGATGTTGGAGTTAATTGTTTAGGTTGTGGACAGCTGACCGTTGGTGGTCAAGTTGACTGTCGACGGTTAAATTGGTGAAAATGGTGGGTTTGGCCAATTGGAGGTTTGGCGGGCAAAACCTGACTGTCAGCGATTAGATCGCTGATCGTTGGCGGTCAAGGGTGAAGATTAAAGTTGGGTCAAAAGGTGGGTTTAGCCAGTAGGTCAAGCTGACTAGAGTTAGGACTGGTTTGCGGTCGAAATGGTTAGGGTTGGGTCCCTAGCGGGTCCTGAGGTGGTCTAGGGGTGCTTTGACATCTAGAACCATAGTGTACGGTTTTCTAGTGTCTACACATTGCTGCTTCTTTTTTTTTATATTTCTACTGCTACCTTATGGTTCCTTTTTTGTTATTGTGGTACAATTGCTTTTCAATGGTTCCCAAAGATTGATGATTGAAAGTGAACATAATGAAAGTATTTTTGATTTCACTTTAATCAGGAAGATAATCTCAACAACCTTTTGAAAAAGGATAAAAACATTGTATTCACTTTTTCAATTAAACTGTTCGCTGCTAGTTCAAGAGGGCAGTACTTAGCCATTTTAATATTTATAATGAGATGATATTTATGGTTTGATTGAATTCTTAATAACCTTTAAAATGTCATCCAAACAAAATTCTTGAAAGAATTCAATTTGTTACAATCCAAACTGTAAAGTGTCAACCTTGATTGACTCTCTTTTAAATGGAGCTACTTTTTGGATCGGGAACCTAGGGTTTTCAGAGTGATTTGCCCTTATTCACCTCTATCAAAGCACTGGCATCCATGAAGATAGAATCGATCTCTTACAAAGTAGAAAACTTGGCAACAAAAGCCCTTTGAGTAAAACTAAAGACCAAATCTAAATCCGATTCAGGGCCCAACCTACAGTAACGGACCAAGGTATCTGGATTATCTTCTAGTTGGCTATCAAAATGAGATGATGGTTTTGATAGTTTTCCTTGCGTGTCTGGAATTTAGTCCAACCTGAGTTGCAATAGGAAACAAAGGAATGTAATGCATGCAAGAGAGGATGATGGATTCTGCTGCCGTGTATTCTAATCACATTCCAAGAACAGTCCCAGCCTATTGCTAAACTGCGTGCCTCTGAAGACAGTGAACATGCCTTCCTGGTAGAAATATTGAAAAAGGAACGAGAACAAAGATAAAGGCTAAATTCGTGTTTGCCTTATTGAACTAGTGTTTTGAAATTTTGCCATCAGAGAAATTATTAGTGGCCAAATTGAATCTGCATGCGAGAATTATTTTTCATGAAATCCATTCTGAAACATTAAGCTAGGTAGTAGATTTGCCCTCAGTATAAATTATTGGGGGACACCTATGATGAAAGTTCCTTCACCTGTTGAGAAATGCTGTCTCTCTCTGTGATGCCACTTTTACTGCAAGGATTGCTATGAACAAGATTTGACTGGGAATTCAACTGTGCTGAAATTTCTTGTGGAATTTGCAAGACTCTTGGGCTGTTGTGAGACAGGTTGCTAATGCCCTCTATGCTAGAGCTATTGAAGTTATATGTCTCTACCTGCTGCGAGTTATTTGGAATTAAAGTTGCATGGGTTTCTTTTTGAATTTGGTCGTTGTAATTTACATCTTGCTTGTCCATGATTTGATGGTAACTGTAATGCTGTCAGGCTGCTAAAGAGGACGAAGATGAAGATGATCTGGACCTCTTTGGCGAAGAGACCGAGGAAGAAAAAAAGGCAGCAGAACAGCGGGAGGCATCTAAAAAAGCATCAGCTAAAAAGAAAGAAAGTGGGTATTGATTTTTTTTTTGGGTGTATTATTTGTAGTGCTATGGCCTTGAGAGTCAATTACTTTGCTTTTCCACATATTGTGTGTAATATGCTTCTAGTAACTTTTTTGCATGGCATTAACAGGTGGGAAATCTTCCGTTCTATTGGATGTCAAACCTTGGGACGATGAGACAGACATGCAAAAACTTGAGGAGGCGGTGAGGAGTGTGCAAATGCCTGGCCTGTTCTGGGGTGCTTGTATGTGTCTAGTTTTGACAGATAATTTACTGTAATCTGTGAATTATCTCTATTGGTTATGGTGGCCACTAACAAATAGAGCTATGATTTGCAGCAAAGCTTGTGGCTGTAGGATATGGCATTAAGAAACTCCAGATTATGATGACTATTGAAGATGATCTTGTGTCCGTTGACAATCTTATTGAGGATCACCTCACATCTGAACCTGCAAATGAACACATCCAGAGTTGTGATATTGTTGCATTTAACAAAATCTGTGAGTTCGAATCCATAGCCATTTTATTGTGATGGTGTTATAGACAGCAATGTTTTTTCTTACAATTATTATACTAGCTATAGAAATCAGTTTATATGCTCCTGTCTTCTTAAAAGCATTTTCACCTGAAAATTTAATCGTGATGAATATGTTTGTTGTTATATTTGCAGAATGATGCAGTAAGGTTTTTTTTTGGAGGAAGCAAATGCTGCTCTTCCCAAGGAGGAAAGTACTGAATAGATTGAACTTTTCATCCAACTAGGAAAGCTACCTTCAAATCGAGTGTATTAGAAACATTATCCGGCATTCTAGAGTTTTAGGACAGACTGTCCTTTCATCAGAAACTTGTTAATATTTTTTAATATTTAGTAAATATATTTGCTTTTGTCTTTAAATAAGATACTAATTAAAAAATACCTTAATTCTAGAAACAGTGCCTTTACACTTATTTCTCTGAAAGCATGATGGTACTAATCATTTTTACTCGAGGAAACTTTTATAGTTTTAAATCTATTAAAACAAACTTAAAACATATTTAAACTCTAGAAACAGCGCCTTCACACTATTTTCTTTCAAGCATGATATTAAGTTTCTGCTTTATGAGTCGACATCATTGACAAATAATTTACAAAGTATATGCATGGTGTCTACTTTTGGACATATCACCAGGATGGTTAAATTGGTGATAATTTTTCTGCTAACATTGGAAGGACAAACTTTACTGCGATAGCAGTGGAATTGATCATATATTGCTGGGTATCAATCGCAGGAAAGACTTGCAACAAATTGATTGTATTTTAAAACTGTCCTGAATACTGAAATGCTTAGGTACGAAAAATAAAGGCAATGGTTTTTGTTTTTTATTGATGTCTGCATTGGTGGCTAGAATCTTGTATTATTTTTTATTTAAGCCTTTGAGCCCCCAAAACGGTGTGGCTTGAGGTCATGTGGCTGTTATATTAGAGCATAAGTTTCATGACTCGAGAGCATGCTGGCCCTTTTCTTCTGACGGCTTACTGATTTTACTGAACGGAAAAGTTCATGTCTCTAAAATAGTAGTCATCCTTGCTCTTAGCTCATCTTTGTTCTTGGCAGTTTGTGGCTTATCTTATTTTAAAACACGAAATTAATTGTTATACAAAGGCAATTTTTACTTCCATTATATTCCATACTTGAGGGCCTTACATTATCTTTAGGTTAAATCAGGCATATCTGTAGTTGGTTAGGTAACGGACATCCTCAACGATACCGGCTTTTGGGTTTTGTTTTGAACCATTTCTTTGCGATGCGAAATGATATGTTATTGATGTTTGTTTATGGCCCGTATACCTTTTGCAAAGATTTTTTATTGTGATTTTATAGCATATTTTTACATGTAAAATTATATTTTCATTTTTAGATCCTTGCCAACGTCAAAATGGCATCCACGTTGTTCTACCTATAAATTGATGTACTTGCATGAGAAGTACTTAAATTGCCCATAATTTATTAAAAAATATATGGGCCAGAGGGTTGTTCTTTTTTGGAATTTATGCTAGCAGTAGCTTTGAGATAGATGTTATAGCTAATATGGTGAATGCATTTGGAAAATCGCTGTATATGGTACATGGCAGTTTCAGTGGATGTTGGTCTCCCTAAATTGAAAGCAAAATCTTATTGTATTTTTGTTAATCAAATTAAGACAATAATAAATGATACAAAATAACACTATTGAGAACTTACAGAGTGTTTCCACATCCTATGAACTAAAATGATGATTTGTGGTTAGATTCTAATTGTTTTTGGTCAATGTATCAGATCATATTCCATGAACCATCATCAAGATCACAGTACTTCGAAAATTTTGTTAATGACTCAATATTTTATAAAATGTTTTGAGTGCAATTTAAGATTATTATAGTTTATAGATTTGGACATGGTTACATTTTATAGTTAATAGATCTGGACATGATTACAGTTTATAGTTCATAGATTGACGGTTACAGTTTGTATGTTAGATAAGCTTACTGATAATGTACATTGTTTCACCTGTAGGTCAGACCCTTGGCGGCCTTGGCATTTTTTTTTTTTTTATAACGAGGTGTCCTCCAAACTGGTTATCCATTTACAAATCATATTCCATGCACCATCATCAAGATCACAGTACTTTGAAAACTTTGTTAATGACTCAATATTTTATAAAATGTTTTGAGTGCATTTTAAGATTATTATAGTTTATAGATTTGGACATGGTTACATTTTATAGTTATTAGATCTGAACACGGTTACAGTTCATAGTTCATAGATTGATGGTTACAGTTTGTACGCTAGATAAGCTTACTAATAATATACATTGCTCCACCCGTAGTTCATAGTTCATAGATTGACGGTTACAGTTTGTACGCTAGATAAGCTTACTAATGATATACATTGTTCCACCCGTAGGTCAGACCCTTGCCGGCCTTGGTATTTTCTTTTTATTATAACGAGGTGTCCTCCAAACTGGTTATCCATTTAATTAATGTTTTACTGATCATATTTTTTTGTATTGAGACAGATATGACACGGTAATGGTTTAAAAGATGTTAATTGTTTAAGTTCTGGTATATGCTCGCATGGCCCCTCTACGACAATTCTACAATGTGCCTTGCCTTCGCACATAATACAGCTAATTCAGTTTGTATGCTTCTATTTTTTAACTTTTAGAGGCTTGCAACTTTAGACGTGAAGTTCATGGTTGTATATGGAGGTAAAGCAGAGACCTTCACGTCGAAGGCAACGAAGGCATGTGACAAGGGAGGAGATTTGAACATTTTGGGTTTGCATTTTTAACATGTATGGTAATTTGAGGCAGGATTTTATGGCGGTTTAGCTTTTTTCATGAAAGTTATCTATAACATGATAGGGCTTTTAGATTGTATATAGGGGGTCGTGGGTGTAGGTCTGCTAAATGGGTGTATATCTATAACATGTTTGTGCATCTTAAAGAAAACTTTGGTTTCAAAGCTCCCAGCAATTTGTGGGCGAAGCACAATATAATTTTGGAAGATTTCCTTTGTAGATGGGAAGAAACATGCAATGCCATAAGGGCCTTGTTTGACATCTGTGGATAGATAAATGTCATTTTGGGGGATGAGGAAAAGATTGGTACAATTAGGCGTTTAATTCTTTACAAACTTAAAATTAATTGCTTAATTTCTTCAAAATTAGTTTAAAACCTTCAAAATTATTTGCGTAAGTTTTCACGTTCCAAGTATGTTCAATTTTTTTAATTGAAATGAATGAGATAAAAGGCTATGCCTTGAATTTAAATTGAATATTATAAAAAGTCATGCCTTGAATTTAATTTGAATATTGTGAAATGCTATGTTTATTTATATTATGGGGTTCCACTTCTTCAGTGCATGTGCGAGAATTGGAGGTTTTACTTCTAAATTGGGAAGGGTATGCGAGAATTGTAGGTTGTACCTCTAAATTAGGAATGGCAATGCAAAGTATTAGGATGCTTTTATTATGTCAATTGCATTGAAAATTATAATATCAATAATGTTGAATTTAGCTAGGGTATTTTGGAGGCTAAGTTGCAAGTCAATAAAACAAGGGTTGTACATAAGCGAGGGGCAGTCTTTATTTTTGGAGATGAAGAGGGAATGTTATAGCTAAACAAAACACCATATTAGTTTAGTTAAGTAAAATTTAAATGGGAATAAAATATTCTACAAACAAAATCAAGAGTCAATAGGATCCAAAATGCAAAAATAAATAAACATTCAAAACCAACATTTCAATCCTAAAGATGATGCTCTAAATCAAAGGTAAAACATGAAAAAAACTAAGTGATTATGAATTTTTGAATCAACTTAAAAATTTTAGCATGATATTAGTTTAATAAAAAAACTTGGATAACATGGACTCATGGATTTATTGGACTTATTGGACTATAGAGATTTATGAGATTTGTGATTGATTTGTTCATTGGCCTTTGCATGGAGGATGGATTGATTATTTATAAAAAGGAAAGAAGGAAGATCAATGACTAGAATTCAAAGTTGGATGTAAGAAGGTCAATGGTGGAGAATTATTCAGTGAACTAAAAATTTAGTGGATGATTTTAGAGGAGGGAATGTTCCAGAGGTAGAGTATTTGTGGAAGTCTTATACCAATTAGTAGATGATTAGTCATGTGATTAGGGGG
Source organism: Torreya grandis (assembly GCA_037957365.1). NCBI lineage: Eukaryota > Viridiplantae > Streptophyta > Pinopsida > Cupressales > Taxaceae > Torreya > Torreya grandis. Next base: position 1,438,592 of record JARHVA010001814.1, read on the forward strand.
TTCTAGAGAATCTAGGGAAATAGGAGAAATTACTCATAGGGTATGGCAGGGTAGGTGGGAGGAAATTTTAAATTTCTAAATATTAGATAAATGGGGTTAGTGGATAATGGGAAGTTAGGTTAATTAATTAGGTATGGGATATTATAAGGTGAGTGTAGGATGGGGGATATATTAGAAATATTAGATTAGGACTAGAATAATACAATATTAGGACAAAGTAGATGGAAATAGATTAAATTAGTGATGTTAGTGACGAAGTGTTATAACATACAAGAAAAATAATTAAAGAAAAAACAAAGTAGTAATTAAATGATTTTTTTGTTAAAACATCATATACATAGTATATAAGTTTTTTCACTTTGCACTAAATAGATACTTGTTTTATAAATAGTCAACACAATTTTTTTTGTTTCCTTTTACTTTAAGTTGGTTAGAAAGAACTTAGATTAATCACGAGCCTTATAAAAACCTATTTGTAATCATGAAGGTTTGATTAATCATTTATCAGCTGTCCTCTCTATTGGTTGTCTACTTAGACCCTAGATTAGAAGTCATATAACTATGTTTAATGGAACGTGGTATTTATGGTACATGGCAATCTCTTGGAGTGTAGTTGGTTTAGTGATTCCTCTTTATAGCCTAGAAAAACTATATGTGGAAAGGAATAATTGATCATAATTGAGGATTCAATTTGGAGGACAACACACAATGGTGTAAAAATTGGCGTGTTATAATAAAACAAATTATTCCCTTATTTTTAGAATCTTTCTTATTATTTTGCAATAAAACTTTTTTTTTATGATATTTGTGGAAGAGATGTATGCTATATCCATTATGTATTACAATAGGGCAAACTGCTTGTTTTATAGTGAAAGATTAAGAATATGAATCTATATTAAAACTAAACAAAACTAATAATAACTATTTAGTATGTACAAGTATATGGGTAGAAAAAATCTTTAGAATAAACAATCTACAGATATAAGAATTACTAACAACAACTATCTAAAATATGTTAGAATTTAATCATAATCTTTTTTGGGTATGCTTCAATTTTTTTTTTAAGTAGAGTGTAGTAACATATAAGATAAAAATTAAAGAAGGTAATATAATAATTAAATTAAATTGTATAAGAGAAATAACTTAAAAAATTTAATAATGTACATCAAATATTATCCATAATAAATCCCAAGATAAACATGTGCATTTATAATTGACTCTATTTTTTTTTACTGTCTTAAGCATACATTCAATAAAAATTGACAAACGTATATGCATAATTAATTGTCCAAATTTATCTATTGGATTAGAAAATGGAATGGCTTTTCTTGGTTGTATGTGTGGTTCCATTGGGTTTAGCAATAATTATGGTAGAAGTTGCAAAAGTTATATGGTGAAAACCACTGTAAATAGAAAAACACTTTGAAGCTCAAGGCATTCCAACATCTTTATTATATGTTATTATATGGAAATGTCCCTGATATTGTTATAATGACTAGCTAGTAGAACTTTGAAGCATTGCCACTGTCAACACAACATAATTACTCAAGTTCTTTTTTTTCATTAATGGAGCAAAACATATGGTTCATTTATGCTCTCCATCTAAATCTCTTAAACAACACGAGTTCAAAAGTATTAGTTAAGCAACATGTTTTTCAATGAATTTGATATCTATGTATTTTATTATGAGTTTGGGACTGTAACTTGACATGTTTTCGATGAAATGAACTGAAATTGATTCAGTAATTTATCCACTTAATTTGGTAAGATTAATTATTATAAATGATGCAAATGAAATATCGTTATTGCATATTAATATGAAATATATTGTTATATATAATTAACATTACACTGACCTAATTAAGTTAGAGATGAGAAAACATTATAATTAATTCTAAAATAGTAGGGAAGGGTGCAACACGAAAGCGAGGGTGACACATAAAAAGTCGTATATATATATATATATATATATATATATATATATATATATATATATATATATATATATATATATATATATATATATAAGAATTACCCCTAACCAAAAGAACAATCCAATTTTGTCTTTTCACAATATCATCATGGACCAACAACATGAAGAAAGAAAAAAAGATTAAAGTTTCAACTCACCAATTTTCACTGCACATAAAAGCTAGAGCTTGACACCCTTTCAACTACATACCTTTCACCAAAGGCTCAATCTAAAGTGTCAAAATTGTAATGAATCATTATCAAAAATAAAATAACATGGCAAAGCACTCAATGTAGTTGGTTGCCTTCATATTTTTATTACATTGTTTTTTGTTCCAAAAAAGACATCTCAATGTTATTTAAAGAGAGCAACTAGCTAAAAGTTGAGAAAAATGTGAATTTATTATAGGAATTTGGAAAAACTCAATCCATTGTTAGGTATCACACTTGTGTACAAAATTCATCGTGTATATCAAGTTTGAAACTTGCTGTAACAATTGTAGACACTCAATTATCACCACTCTCATGGCAAAATTACAATTAGAACAATTTCTAACAATAAAATATGAATCACTAAAACACCCAAATTCTTCCATCTTTTGAAATGTATTAGTGCATCATTGATTGGGACAATGGATCGTATGCTTTTGTCAGCTTCACTTAATTCATCATGAATCAAATCACGATTGTGCAAGAGACATTTTGAGATTAATTAGGCTGAACGATTCATTGAATTTCAAAAGTTATACCACTTTCTATTAAGTTAATTGATCTATCTTGATTAACCTAATCTTCTTCTAATTAAAAATTCCATAACTTTTGAAATTACCTATTTTCCTTAATTCATTAATTGAATTATTCTTTCAATTGTGGCAAGTGGTCAAATGATGACATTGTTATGAGATCATCATGACATCATTTTGAAAGTTGACAAAACACTTGTCATTAATGGAAAATAAATATCAGGATTAAGGCAAACCATGCCTCATTAAGACTTCTTTCTAAAATACTAAATGCATTTACCTTCAAAATTGAATAGAATCATAGCCAATCATCCTGATATTGATCCAAAGGACATGGTCAATTTGAAAAATTTATAAATGCAAGGGTCATTTACCATTATTTACAAGCCTTAAAACACAATGAAGTGTTGCCCTTTTGGAGAACCACTCTCATTCATCAAGCTTCACCTTTCTTCTCAATTATTCAACAATCACATGTAGTCAAAGGGAGATGTCGCTTATGTGATGCATCGACATTGATAAAGACCTCATGCTCTACAATCTGAGCATAAACATGTATATATGCTGACTTTGAAGGGAACATCTAAATGGAAGGTAAAAATGTCTTGTTTAGCTTTCTAGTTCATTATTTGTTGTTTCAATTCTTGTCCAATTTGAGGACCACACTTAAGATGTTATGTTCTTTTAGTTTCTTCTTGATCTTGATCACTAAGAAATAAACTAAACTCTTTTGTACTCGTGTGTTTACATTTGGCATGCCTGGTTGAAATTTTTAGCATCTCAACTCAATGAAAGATTACAAGATGCATAATGTAGACCCTTTACTATCTAACCAATACCCGTTTTGGATAGTAGCTTTATATGAATTCTGGTGTTGATGTGAAATATGTTACTGCTATCATGATCTTCATTGGCCTTTGATTTTGCTTCCTCCAAACCTCTAAACAAGGTGTATTTGTAACCTCTTTGAAAAGAGTACTACCAGGAAGGGTAAAAAAGGGTAGACATGGGATTAAACATAAAATAAAATTTGATTTGGTGATGAAATATAAAATTTGAATGAATGATAAAATCACAATGGAATGTATAATGGTCAAAGGATAAATGAAGATTGGCATTTTTTAGTCACACACATTATTATTGATTCTAGATTGGACCTGATTTAGGTTGTGGTGGGGCCAATATTGACTTCAATAATGTCTTCATCAAGAAATGAGGAACTAATTCGCTTAGCTATTGGTGCCTCAAAGAGGTTTTCACCAATAAATTTTTCTTGATTGTTCTGATTTGGATTGTCTAATAACGCCTTAAATAAGGTTTCATTAGGAGACGTTGATAATTAAATTTGATTGTCCCTTAGTGCTTTAAGCAAGGTTTCATTAAATGATTCTAATTTTATACTTTGATTGTCCCTTAACACCTCAAACAAGGTTTCACTAGGAGATTTTTCTTTTTCTTGAATGTTGTCTTGGATGCCCATAAATTCTGCCACTATGATGTCGCCATGAAAGGAGTTCAATAATGTGTTATTTTGTCGGTCCCAATCGATGATTGTGGGTGGATGGATGTCAATATAATGGCTAGGTTGGCTAAAGTGAAAGGCATGCATGGTATCAATGGAAGGGTAAAAGGCAACACAATCCTCGTAAAGGCTACTAAGAGAACTTACTTTGATGTCAAAGGAAACTTCCTAAAAAATTGTGGAAGGATCATAAGTGTTTTTAATTGAATCTGCTAGGAGTACATAGCTAATGTCGTAACCTCTACTAAGGTATGTTGATTCTGAAATTGATGCAAACTCAAGTGGATCTAGTAGATGTGTATATCGAATGTCATAATAACCACTAATATATTTTGATTTTGACTCAAGGGGATTTGAATCTGATGTTGAGATTGATGTTGATTCTACTTCTGATGCAAAATCTGATATTGGTTCTAGAATGGAACCCAATTATAATATTGGTTTTGAGAGATAACTTGATCATGATGTTGATGTTGATAACAATGTTGGCTCCAAAGGGGAACCTATTTTTGATGTAAACGTGTCTGAAAAATGGCATGCTGAATTACATTGTCCACAAGTTCGTTGTTCACTTTTCACTTGGAAATGAAGGCTTTGGAATTAAGGAAATTTATAAAATGGAGAATGTTTGGAAATGGATGAATAATGGGTTCTTGCTCAATAATAATTATTACTTCAAATATGGGCTCATCAAAGATGCTCCTTTGTCAAATAGAGGCTCTTCACCAAATACAGGTGGACCATGAATGGTATGGGTTTGGTTAAACAGGGTGATTCGATAAAAATGTTGAGGATTGGTTGATTATATTGATCTTGATTTGGAAGTGGACATATCTGATCGTGTTTGGGAAGGGGATCATGACATATCCCAATCGATTAGTTATCATACTTGGATACACTTGGGTCTTCAATAGATAATGGCACTTGGAGTGGTAATGATTGACTTTGTTGTGGCTTTAAGACCAGATTTAATATTTGATAAGTAGATAGGGAATTTTCAAATAAAGTAGTAGCTAGAGAGGTCGTTAAAGTAATCATGAATTGATTAGTGAAGGTTTGACTATCCTACTATACTTGAAAATTAATGACATGGTTATGTTGGGGTGAGTCTACAAATTATCTATTCAACATTAGTATTTCATATTTTTGAACAAAGGTATGTAATCAATCTACAGAAAAATTAGGTAGAAGTTTGGCTCTCTCTTTTATGAACTGTAAAATAATGACATTATTGTATTGTTTGAATAGAGTTTTATCCAAATCGGTTTCAAATTCCATGGATCAATATGGAAGAAAGGTTGCCCCTAAGCAAGGATACATGTAAGGGGATTGGTCTTGAATGAAATTGGCCCAAAGAGGGAAGAATTGGCTTGGTAGAAATTACCTAAAGAGGGTGGAATTGGTTTGGTATTTGAAATTGGCCCAAAGAGGGTGATATTAGTCTAGAAAAATAGCCCAAAGAGGCTGGTCTTGGTCTTTGATAGAATTGGCCCAAAAAAGGCAGTCTTGATCCATTATAATTGGCTTAGCTTGGCTTGGTCCCAAAAAGGGTAGAATGACCTGATGTGATTCAAATGAAATAAATGATGGATGGCATGACTTCATCATTCCCAATTAATAGGGGTGGGAGACTGAATGGAAAGGCAAGAAGTGGTTTGAATTGGCATGCAATGGACTCATAATAGTTGGACTTGGTCAAAATAGACCTGAGTTGGCATTGTTCTAATTATTTAGATTTAAAGCTAAATTTGGTCAAAGTTGACTTAATTTGATATTAGAATAAGAATTTGATTCAAGATGAACTTTATCAGATTGGAATGGCTTGACATGTCGTTCAAGATGAATTAGATCAGAATTGTAATGTGGTTCAAAATGAACCTGATTAGAATTATAATGGTTTGGCATGTGATTCAAGATGAACCAATTTTGGTTTAGAATTGGCTTGGTACATGATTCAAGATGAACTAGATATGGCATGGAATTGGCTTAGTACGTGGTTCAAGATGAACCTAATTTGGATTTGATTGGATTGATACATGGTTCAAGATGAAGCATATATGACATGAAATTGGCTTGGTATGTGGAATGGGGTCAAAAGTGACCCAAATGTGAAAAATTGATACTAAAATTGATTTAGATCCTAAATGGAATGAATTTGAATGGTTTGCAATTGGATAGTATAATGGTGACACATGAATAGCGTAATAGTGTAATTGGCCAACATAACACTAAGATGAGGTAAAAATAACTCAAAAACTGGGTCGGGTAACACCTCATCTCATAGGTTTGGTATGGACTATGTGTTGGATTTAGTTTTGAATACAAACAAAGTTTTGACATAACAATCAAGCATCAACACACAAGTATCGTGAATCTACTTTAAGAACTGACACATGATTATGGTATAATCATTGATCCTTTGATATAATCACCTTTGAGAGGTTTTTAAAAGTCTAATAATTCATTAAGTAATTAAAAAAAATTATGGTGGTGTTTTAATCCCACCCCTCTCTCAAAGGTCTGTATGAAAAGGCAATCTTTGGGGGTGGATACCTTTACATCCCTGCATCAATGAGAATGTCATGACAAAAGTGGTTTATATTCTAAGTTTTTGTTTGTCTCTCTAGATGGTCCCCAAAAAGCATGAATATGTCAATTGGACATTGAGGTTCAATGAGATATTGGCCAAAGGATCTAGTCCCTTTGTGACCATTTCAGCCATATGGGTCTCATTGAAGTGCTATCAATTAAGCCAAAAGACCTAAAAATTGAAACAAGGCCTACAATCTCCATGAGAGATATAAAGCCACAAAATCCTAAACATTAAAAAAAGGTTTAAAATCTCCATGCGATATATAAAGTTTTAAAATTCAAAAAAATTTGTTTTGTCCTAAATTTAGTCATTACTCTTGATTGATCATTGAGTTAGTCATATTAGCAACCGTTGGGATGTGTCCTTCCCAAATCTACTCTACTAGGGCATATTCATTATTAGTTCCAATCATTTCAGTCACCTTGGATTGTGTCCTTCCCTTGCATGTATATTTGCCTAGAGTACTATTCCTTTATCATTATTAATGAGCTTTCACATGTGGATTTTGACTTGGTTAAATGATAAGATGCTTTCTATTGCTTTTTTTTTTGGTTTATGTTTGCTTGCTTATTTGTTTCCTTTAATTTTTGTTGCCTTGACTTAGTCCATTGTGATAACAAGGTCATCATCATGGTGTTCCTTGTCATTAAATTATACTTGAGTCCATCCATTGACATACATTAACATTATCATCATGGTTTTTATCATTGGTGTGTTGTTGTCATTTATTTATTGGATCAAGAGTCAATCTTTATGCATAATACAACTAGGTCATCATGGTGTTTTACATCATGATGCATATCATCACATGTTACATTAAAAATAAAGTTCTCAAAGTTTATATACAATGGCAAACTACACTAGTGTTTTATCCCCTTGCAAGATCATTCATTATCTAATCAAATCATTTTAGTCATCTTTGACTGCATCACATCATCCTATTTTCCTTGATCAAATCAACAAAATTACACATTCTAGTTATAAATATGTTCATTAGGACGTGCATCTCCAAATGAGCATGTAATAACCAATTTACACACTCTGATCAATTATTGTTCTCATTCAAATCATCTAGTTTATTCTTCATCCCATTTTCTCCCATTTTAGAGAGAACTACATTGGCCTGAGGTGCATTTGGACTATGTAAGTAGCGCTCAGTACCAACTAGTTTTTGAGGTTAGCTCGGCCACCCTTGTTTCATTCTTATTAAGGGTAGATGCAGGATAATGGGGGACAAAAGGAGGGGTATAAAGCGACATTTTTTTTTTTTTGAAAATAACAATAGGTGAACTTGGAGAAAATGTTAGAGACTTTGAAAAGGAATTTGAAAATGATATAAAAATGTGAATTATGGGATTTTGAATTTTCTAAATATATAATTTTTTCTTATACTCAGATGATAAAAGTATGTGAAATAAAAGCATTTATGATAATAGGTCGATCATTTTTATAAAAAGATAAGGAGAGTGCATGTGTACGAACACACTTTTTTTTTGAGTAAATGATTGAATTTGTGTATGAAATTTCATATATAGATAGGTTAAATGTCAAAGATTGTTGATAATATTTTTTTATTATATATGTAATTTTTAAATAATTTTACAAGTCAAGACATTTGGAAAATTGAAACTTCAAGTGTATGAACACAATTTTTTGATCTTAACTTCATGAAAATCAATTTTTTTAAAACATAGTTGACAATGTGTTGATTGTTGAGATATAAGTTTTATAAGCATTTGATTAATATTAAAAAATTTATAAGAGAATTTATGATGATATGTATATAGACTATAACGAGGTATGTTACATAGAAATTAAATAATAATTATAAATAATATTCTAACAATAATTTTTTTTATATATTTGAAATATATGCTTTCCATTCTACAAACCCGTATAATTTTTTTTAAATAATAAAATCTACCTGATCAGATGCGTCGATAAAAAAGAAAAAAACCCCTAAATTTTTATAAATTTCCTTGGTTGGTACATGACAAGTTTGGCTAGGTTTAGGACCCCTCAAGCCTAAAACCTAGGCAAAATTGGAGGGAAAGAGAAAATTTGTTTTTTATAAATATACAAAGGGTGTTCACACTTTTCATAGTGCATACACCCTTTGCCAAGGGTGTACGCCCTTTTCATAACCACTAATGAGCCAATAAATGCATTTTCTTGTTGGTCCGTGAATGCCAAAGAGTGTGCGTGCTTTTTAAAGCATATACATCCTTTGTGATTGACAAATTATTTTTGCATTTGCCATGAAAATGAGTCATTTGTCTTGTTATTTCCAAATTACAAACTGGTTTTTTTGTTGCAACTATGCGAATTTGATGAATTATTCTTTTATTTTGTTTGAATCACTAAGAATTCTTCAAGTTCAAATTTATAATTATTTTATTTTGGCAAAGATAAATAATGGGGTTGAGAAATCATCGCAAAAGACCAATCAAAGAGCTAACAAATGAAAAATTTGAAGAGAAAAGAGAAAAAGAAAGAAAAAGACAAGTAGATAGGAGGGCATCCATAAGAGCTTCTAGGCAAGGTGAAGGTTCTTCTTCTACACTAGGTAATACTTCTAATGAAAATAATATTCCCAATTCTATATAATTTAGTTTACATATGTCTTCAAATGAGATAAGAAAATCGAGTCAATCTTTGTTGCAAGATGAAATTCAAAATGTAGAGCATGTAAGTAATGAATTTGTAATAAATGATGAAACATATAGACAAACACAATATAATGAAACATCTATTCATAATGAAAAATTTGAGTATGATGATAATCAACAACAAATGATGACCCCTAATCATGTGTCTCCTAATGAAGAGGAATTTAATTTGCCTATAACTCCTAATTTATATAGTCAACCCTTTAATGTCCCTACTATGGTTGAAGTGTCAACACCACCCAATTTAATACAAAATATAGCTCTTGCACCCACACCTTCAACGATAATAAGATGAACACCAAAGTATTTGGTTGAAATAAATGAAAAAATAATAGAACCTATGGAAGGTAAAATGTCAAAAAGAATAGTTCAATGTCATGCTCAACATGTATGAAACTATGCATTTAAGAATAAAAGCCATACAGAACGATGTCAACTATTTGTTCAATTTATGAAAATACAAAAAATGCACCTTATGATGCATAATTTGAGGTTAAGAACATAAACATGGAGGGAAAAATAGTACAATAATAAAGAATCTATTTAATGCATTTAAGGCAATAGGCAATAAAAGTCAGAATAAAGATAATAATGTGACAAGACGAGTAATAATGGAATCTATAGTGAGTAAGTCAACATCTAAAGCTCAAATTATTAGTGAAACAAGTAAATCCTTGAATTTAAATATAAAATATTTAATAAATTCCATAAAAAAAAGAATAAGGCTTGATGACCCTTCACTCATGGATTGTTGGGCGTTTAATGGTAGACTCTCACGAAAAGATAAGGTATTGGTTGAAGGAATAAAACAATTGATTGAAATTTTTTGGCACAACAACACAAAGGTCTCATCTAATGTAAAAGATGTTAAAAGAACAAAAGACTCAAACATTTGTGAGCCACATGCAAAACATTTTTTAGACATGATGCAAAATTTTTTTTATAAAAAGTTTATTGAAAAATTTAATGGCCAATTAATAATTAGTCAAAGGTCATTTGAGATGTACAAGCCTTTCTATGTTAAAATAAACCAAGCACACACCACATATTGTTGTAGGGTACATGTTGAATTTGTTATGTATTTTGATGTTTTTCATCATATACATTGTAATTTACATATGGACGAGATTTTGCAAGAATGTATGGTGTCTTCCCCACCTAAAACATCAAGAGAATTAATTCAAGATCTTTTCTATCAAAGACCCAAGGGATAATTTTTTTTACCAAACAATGTTTATATGGAACATGTAATAGTTGTGGTGGTTTTAAAAATTTGACGAGTTGTTTACATGAAGATATTTCACATGAATTTGGAAAGCAACTAGTTAATTATAAGAAGTACAAATCTGTTAAGTATGTGTTAAAAGATGGAAAATAGTCATCAAGATGTGAATTGATTATGACCAAAGTTTCTGTATGTGATTTCATGTTTTAATTCAAAAATAATATTATCTACTAATATGCAAGACACACACAAATCAAAATGGTTAGATAATCAATTCAAAGCATGTAAAGACAATTTCCCAGTTGGCACCATTATTTCGGTTGTGGATTTTGCTGAGAACTACATATTACAACCACATAATGAGCTTCAATCACAATATTATAATTCAATTTAAGTTGAAATTTTTGTTCATATTACATTCAAACATTCACCTGATAACACAAATGATAACAAAAAGATTTTGAGGGAGTACCATTTTTATATGAGAGATGATAGATCACATTCTCAAGAGTTTGTCTAGGGTTATTTTGAGATATTTTATATGAATATGAATGCAAGAGAAGTCATGTTTGATACACACTACATTTGATCAGACAATTGTGCAAGGTAGTTTAATAATTCTTAAATATTTTACTGGTTAAGTAGAATGCATAAGAATAATATCATTCAACATTTTTGGAGCTTCTTTGAGGCTAGGCATGGAAAAGGGGAACATCATGGTCCTGGTGCATGTGTAAAAAGAGCCCTTAAAAGAGAGCAAGCAAATCACAAGGATGGTGCTAATTTTATTGACGTAGCAAGTATTGTGACTTGGTATACTAAAAATATTTGTTATGGATCAGATAAATATTCTCATATATGAAGATTCTTTTGGTTAATAGAGGAACAACATAAGGCAATGTATGAAGATTACATTATAGTATTTGGATTGAGTGTTTTCCACTCCATTCAAAGCTCAAATTCAAGTTCATGTACTATTTATACTAGGGTTATGGCATGTTTTTGTTCCTCATGCATGGAATTTAATTAGGATATATGTGAGTCAAAACAATGGGTTGAATAATGGTGTTGTATACCCATATCACCTATAGAGAGTAGCCATTCGCTCAAACAATTGATAAATCATGAAATGACATCCAATGAACATGATAAAAAGCTATGACTATAATATATATTAAAATAGAGTTTTTTGTTCAAATGACAATAAACATGTAAATGAATAAATATGTAATTTAAAAATTTACAACCTTGTGTGTAATGTACACCCGTGTCAATTGTAGCATCTACAATAGAGTCAAGGTTTGCTGAGGTACCCAAAATATCACCAATCAACTAGATACAAATAACAAATTCAATCAAATAAATTAGTTAATTAAGTAAACACATATACTAAAAAATAAACTTAATATTGTTTTATAAACAAAGACAAATTATAATTAAAATTAAACCTATGTATCAAATACAGAAGGTGAAGTATCCTCTACAACAGGAACCTGACGTATCCTGATAGGAGTTGATGAAACTACTACATCTGTATGAAATGCTAATGTCATGCACTGCTGAAGCATCTACATGTGGCATATGATCTGATATGCTAATGTCTGGCATGCTAGTGTCTCGCATTGCTAAAACATATACCTATGGCGTACGCTCTAGAATGCTAGTCTCCATTAATATATTGTATGTATGTCACATCTAAATAGGAGGTCCTATACACTTCCTTCAACAATGATGCACAAGAATTGTAACATGAGTAGAATAAGGAACACTAGTACCTATACCAAAATCAACACCACCACTACTGCCACTACCACTACCATTAATACCAATACCACCAACACCACTATTACCACTAGCACCACCTGTACGCTGAGTAGAAGTTTTCAAAGTATGCATACCATTATCAATCATAACTTGTGTTAAACTAGTAACCACTTCAAGGGTGTCTATCTGTATGTTACGATGCAAAATTTTAGGAATAGTGTCATGTGATATTGTTTTTGTATTTTTCAGAGGTCGATTATGATGATTTTGGTCTCACCTAGCACCAAGTCTATCAAATGAAGACCCACCTCCCCTACCTTGGGATGCCTTCATGTTGAAATATTTTAAAATTTCTTGCAATAGAAACTCACAATACAATTTTCTCAAAAAATGCAATGAAACCTCATTGTTGCATAGAGGCACGTTAAACACCATCTACCACCTATCCCAAAAGTTATTTTTAATCTCCTCTTGAATGCACCAATCAATACTAATGTGTTTACAATTCGTTGGTGGAGGTTGGTTGGTTCTAATTTTAATAAATAAAACACATAAATCTTATTTTATTATTATTATTTTCTTCACATATTTATATGAAAATTTATTAGAATAAAATTATTTCAGAGCCTTTCTTCGATGCAACATTGTATCTAGTTGTGAATTCACATTTTTCACTTCATTAAAAATAGACTCTAATGTATTCACAAGTACAAAAAATGGACTAACAGCTGAAGAGAGACACAAAAAATTGATAATTATTTATAATTGTTGATGTTTGAAATTATATTATTCATACAATTCAACTTCTTTTTTTGCAAAATCAAACTGTTCGGGGTTTTGTCTAACATTTTTTTTAGAAAAAAATCCATCAAATTTGTGTATCTGAATTTTAAAAAAATATAGGTTTTTTTAGCCAATGTAAAAAATACAATGAAATTTAATTTCAAAATCTTAGTTCAATAAATAAATATATATAGAAATGAAAAAATAAAAATGTAAAAATAACATACCTGATTTGAAGCAATCCAATGTCGAATCCCATTGATGGAATAAAACTCCAAAACACGTGCATCAATATGTAAATTTAGCAAAATAAAATTCTTTTCCCTCTCTTGACAGTGGGTTTTTCTTCTTTAGCCTCTTAAAAATGAAAAAAGAAGAGAGGGCGTATGCCCTTTATTCTTTATAAAGGACGTATGCCCTTTGTATTATAGAGGGTATACACCCTTTGTAAAGGGTGAATATCCTTTAGAAAGGGTGTACGCCCTTGAGGTTCAGGGAAAAGCCTGAGCCTCATATTTTTAAAATAAAGGGCATACATCATTTGTGAAAAAAATTGCAAAGTTGGGGGATTGCCATGTTTTTTGTCCCCCAACTTTGTGCATCAATCTTTAACATCCATATTCTTCAAATCCAATCTCATTAATATTCAATTATTATTGTGTTCTTCCTGTCATCTCTTTCATTACCTTTGAGAATTCTTGTGGGCTTGGATTTTGTGGCTTCTTGATTTTTTGAAAAGTTATTCTACCATTGTACCTATGTTTGTGTCATTCATCTCATCTTTAATTTGTGCAACATGTTATATCCTTGAGCTATGCTTGCTAATCAATCAATCATATCAATTATACTGATCAATGATCAAAACTATCATGCTAGGGAAAATCATTAGTCAACTAGTCTGACTATATTCTGTTGAGGTGTGGAGCTAAAAGCTTCACCAGATGAGCGGATGTTGAAGTTGCTGGATTTACACAGTCACCGACGATGGCAAGGAGTCGACCACTAGCTGCCATCGTCGGTTATATATCGGCCGACGTCGGTCATGTGTAGACAGGCAGGGACCGACGTCAGTTACCTGTGCATCCAAAAAGTCTGTTTTCGTGGATGGAACAGATTATTTGCATGATTAGATTAACTGTTAGTTGTAAGTCCGCGTTTCTATTTTTGGTAGGACTATTTTAAGCCTTTGATTAGGAGATGTATCTAATGGTTGTTAATGCATAGCTCATGATCCCTAATCTTATATAATAGGGATAGATCTTCATAGCTTGTGTGTAAGAAAGAACAATACAAGACATATTGTATATGTGTATCAATCCAGGTTGTTGAAATTGATTGAGAGAACTCTTGAGGGAAAGAGATCTATACATCTGAGAGATGTGAGAAGAAAGTGCGATTTTCTTCATTGTATTTCCTTATGGAAGAGTTTAATACAAGTTTTTAGGGTGGTTTCTTGTATCTCTTATTCTTTGCTATTTCTGATTCTAGTTACTTATTATTCTAGTTTAATTCCATGTTTAGTTGCTTACATAAAAGTAGTCAAGTTTGTTGGTTGATCCCAAACAAGTGGTATCAGAGCTTAGGTTGACTAACAGGGGTTTCAGATCTAGTTAGTGTTTGTTGATTACAGGTCACTCACAGGGGTTTCTATTTGAGTGGGAGAAGCAATGGCAGAAGAAAGTAAACTGAGAATGGAGAAGTTTAATGGCAAGAATTACCAATTATGGAGAATGCAGATAGAAGATTATCTGTATCAGAAAGATCTGTATTTATCATTGGGTGGGGTTGATAGAAAGCCCACAGATATGGAAGATGAAGAATGAGAAGTTCTTGATAGAAAGGCTCTTGGATCTATAAGATTGAGTCTGGCATCTACTGTGATTTCTAACTTGTCACAGGCAAAGACAATAGTAGAGTTAATGACTACTTTAGCAAATTTATATGAAAATCCCTCAGCTTCAAATAAGGTATATCTTATGAAGCAATTGTTTAATTTGAAAATGCAAGAAGGTGGATTTGTATCTAATCATCTTAATGATTTCCATGGAATTGTAAATCAATTAAATTTAGTCAAAATAGTTTTTGATGATGAAATTAAAGCTCTCTTAATTTTATGCTTTTTACCTGAAAGTTGGCATAGTTTGGTAATGGCAGTTAGTAATACTGCATCTGCTACAAATATCTTGAAAGTAGATGATGTTAGTGTAATCCTGAATGAAGAGACTCGTAGGAAAAGCACAAGGGAATCATCAGGTAATGCTTTAAGTATTGAAAGTAGGGGAAGGCAAAGAGAGAAGGGCAAGCAAGGGAGAACAAGGTCTAAGTCAAAGATGAACAATAGATCCAAATCTAGAAATGGAAAAAGAAAGATAACCTACTGGAATTGTGGAAAGAGAGGACATGCAAAGAAAGATTGCTGGTTGAAGGTTAATGAAGAGAATCAACATGAAGGTAATGAAGAAGCAAAATTTGTAGGTATTGTTGCATAAGATGCTCTTTCACTTTCTTTGCATAATAAAATAGAATCTTGGGTTTTAGATTCTGGGGCCTCTTTCTATGCTACCCCAAATAGAGAATTTTTCAATGATTATGTCCAGGGAGATTTTGGAAAAGTTTATTTAGGGGATGATGAGCCTTGTAAAATTGTTGGCAAAGGAAAAGTGCAGCTAAAATTGTAGAATGGAAACACATGGGTGTTGAAGGATGTCATGCATGTTCCAGTCCTGAAGCAGAATCTGATTTCTGTAGGAAAGGTGGGTGTTGAGGGTTGTACAATAACTCTCACAACTGAATCTTGGAAGGTTACCAAGGGTGCACTTGTATTAGTCAGAGGTAAGAGAGTAGGTACTCTCTATTTATATAATTGTATTACTGATTATTCTCCTTCTGTATTATCTACTTCAGATGTGGATGCAAAGTTGTGGCACCAGAGGCTTGGCCACATGAGTGAGAAGGGAATGTCTATTCTTAAGTCAAAAGGCAAGCTTTCAGATTTGAAAAGCATAGATCTAGATTTCTGTGAGCATTGTGTTTTTGGAAAATAGAAGAGAGTAAGTTTTATCAAAACTGGGTCAACAAAGAGGAAGCACAAGTTGGAGCTTGTTCACACAGACGTGTGGAGACCAGCTCAGGTAGCTTCTATTGGAGGATCACAATATTATGTTACTTTCATTGATGATGCTACAAGAAAAGTATGGGTCTATTGTATAAGGAAGAAATCTGATGTTTTTGACACTTTTAAGATTTGGAAAGCTTTAGTTGAGAATGAAACAGGCAGGAGATTGAAGTGCCTTAGATCTGACAATGGTGGTGAGTTCTGCAGCTATAAGTTCAATTGGTATTGTTATATGAATGGAATACGCAGGTAAAGGATGGTTCCAAGGACACCTCAGCAAAATGGAGTTGCTGAAAGGATGAATAGAACAATATTGGAGCGTGCACGGAGTATGAGATTGCATGCTGGTTTGCCCTTACAGTTTTGGGCAGAAGTTGTAGATACTACAGTTTATCTGATTAACAGAGGACCCTCTATTGCTCTGGATGGTGGAATTCCAGAAGAGGTGTGGATAGGTAAAAAGGTAGATCTTTCATTTCTTAGAGTTTTTGGTTCTGAAGCTTTTGTGCACGTTGATAAGGAAAATAGAAAGAAGCTGGATGCTAAGTCTATGAGGTGCACATTTATTGGTTATGGCTCTGGAGATTTTGAATTTTGGTTTTAGAATCTAGAAACTAACAAAATAATTAGGATTCATGATGTTGTTTTCAATGAAAAAGTGATGTATAGTGATCAGCTCAAGAAGCTGAAGAATTCTGAGCAGGGCCATGAAGATTTGGACGAGGTGACGATCCAAAATGAGCTCGTGAGAAAGAATAATCACAGACAGGAAAACATAGAGACCGATGTCGGTCAGGCAGGAACCAACGTCGGCAATACAGGAACTGACGTCGGTTAGACAGTGACTGACGTCGGTCAGGAAGGAACCAACATCGATCATGTGGAACTGATTGTTAGGTTGTGGAGCTAAAAGCTTCAACCTTTGCAAACTGAGGAACTGAAGGTTGCTGAGTTCTACAGGAATCGGTGTCGGCAGTATGACCGACGTCGGCAGAATCCAGTGCAGAAGGCCACCGGCGACGGCAGGAAGTCGGCCGACGTCGGTAGAACCAGACTAGCAGGGACCGACGTCGGTCGCCTGTGTGTTCCTGAAGTGTTCGTTTCACGGACAGTTAGTTAAGTGAACGATGAGTTTGCATGTCAAGACCAGCGAGAGTCTTGGGCTGCGAGGATAATTGTCTAAATTAAGAGTCTTAGTTATTGTTTGAGTTAGGGATCTATTTATAGACCCATTGGCATGTATTGTTTAAGGCATGAGATAGAAAGGAAGAGTTCCTTCTAGTTGTAAGATCTATGAGTTGCAGGTTGTTGCAAGCTCATTGGGGATCTACATGTAAGTTTGGTCTTTGAATTGCAGGTTGCAGGTTCATGAGAGATCAGCTTGAAGTGCTATAGAGTGCTTGGTGTACCGGCAGGGTTATTACTGACTGGTTGGTGAGGTGAACACCAATTCTGTGTGTGAGTTGGTTGTTGGGACCGTTTTTTGTGTAGGAGAGTGTGTGTGAGAAGAATTACTATACACTTGAGGTGTGGCGAATCTCTGTAAGGTGAAAGAGTGTGGCGGCTCTTTGATGTATTCTTTTCTATATAGTGTTAATACAAAATAGTGTATTGTCTCTCATATTCTGTGCTATTGGTGAATTCTAGTTACTTGTGTTTCTGGTTATTTCCGCATATTCAATTGCTTATATTTGGTAATCATACTGTGCTCTTTCTGAGGAGAAAGATCCTAACGAGTGGATCAGAGCATGTTTGTTGTTCTAGATTCCTGACAAGTGGTATCAGAGCTTTTGGTTGGGATACTAACAGATTGGTGTAGATCTGGGTAGTGTGTTTTGATTACAGGTTACTCACAGGGTTTCTGTTTGAGTGGGAGTTGAGCAATGACAGAAAGCAGTCAACTACGAATGGAAAAGTTTAATGGCAAGAACTACCAATTATGGAGGATGCAGATTGAGGACTTTCTGTATCAGAAAGATTTGTACTTACTGTTGGGTGGAGTTGCTAGCAAACCCTTGGATATGAAAGATGAAGAATGGGAGGTTCTTGATCGGAAGGCTCTGGGATCTGTTAGATTGAGTCTTGATTCATCTGTGATTTTTAGCTTATCACAGTGTAAGACAACGGTGGAGTTGATGAAATCTTTGGCAAATTTATATGAAAAACCCTCGGCTTCAAACAAGGTATTTCTTATGAAGCGTTTATTTAATTTGCAAATGTTGGAAGGTGGATCTATTCATAGCCATCTTAGTGATTTCCATGGTTTGGTAAACCAGTTAAGTTCAGTGAATATTGTATTTGATGATGAACTTAGAGCTCTCTTAATCTTGTGTTCATTACCTAAAAGTTGGGAAGGTTTGGTAATGGCAGTTTCTAATACTGTGTCTCCTTCAAAAGTCTTAAAAGTGGATGATGTTGTGAGCGTGATCCTGAATGAAGAGATACGCAGGAAAAGCACAGGTGAATTATCTGGAAATGCTTTGAGTGTTGAAGGAAGAGGAAGGCCAAGAGAGAGGACAGAGCATGGGAGATCAAGGTCAAAGACAGGCAAAAGATCCAAGTCCAGGTATGGCAGAATAACCTGCTGGAAATGTGGAAAGCAAGGGCACTTAAAAAGAGATTGCAGATCGGGTGAAGATCATCATGAAGAACATGGAGAAGAAGCAGATGTTGCAGGCTACGTTGCACAGGATGCTTTGGTATGTTCTTTGGATAAAGTAGAATCTTGGGTATTAGATTCTGGTGCCTCTTTTCATGCATCTCCACATAGAGAATTTTTTCATGAGTATGTCCAGGGAGACTTTGGAGAAATTTGTGTAGGGGATGGTAAGTTTTGTCAAATTGTTGGCAAAGGCAAAGTGAAGCTGAAATTACAGACAGGTGACACATGGGTGTTAAAAGAGGTTATGCATGTCCCAGTTCTGAAGCGGAATCTGATTTCTGTTTGAAGTTTGGGTGAAGAGGGTTGCACAGTAACTCTCACAGCGGACTCTTGGAAGGTTACCAAGGGTACACTTGTTATAGCTAGAGGTAAGAAAGTAGGTACGCTTTATCTATCTACTTGTTTTACTGATTCTCTTTCTGGGTTATCTACTTCAGCTGTAGATTCGGAGATGTGGCTTGATAGGCTTGGTCACATAGATAAGAAGGAGATGCTGGTTCTTGAGTCAAAGAGTATGCTTTCGGATTTGGAAGGCATGGATCATGGTTTCTGTATGCAGAAGAAGAAGGTAAGGTTTCTTGAGGAATCCGATGTTAGTGACAAGAACGGGAAAGCCTTGGTTTTCAAGGAGAAAGTGACGGACAGAGTTCAGCATAAGGTGCAGAGGAATTCTAAGCAGAGCAAGGGTGATTTGGACAAGGTTTTGATCCAAAAAGAGCTCGCGGGAAAAAGTCAGGTCTCACAAGAAAAACACAGAGACTGACGTCGACAGGAAAACCGACGTCGGTGTCCAGACAGGGACCGACGTCGGCTATGTGCAGCTCGACGTCGGTGACTCGGGGCAGACAGAGACCGGCATCGGCCAGGGGAAACCGACGTCGGCAAGGAGGCAGTCGCAGGAACCGACATCGGTCGGCTGTAGACTGAGATGTGACCGGCATCGGTTACTGAGACGAATTTTGGGTGGACAGCTAGTTGTCATGGAGTCTCAAGCGCCCATATGGAGGACTGAAGGTGTAAGTAAGTTCTTAAATTCGTCATTTCCCTTCTTTACACTACTTGTTGCTCACTTATGGCATAGGACCAGGAAGTTATTGAAGAAGCAGAACAGGTAGATCCAGGAAATAGTGGGAGCTTGGCATGGATGAGGATGTGATTCCTTGGAGGAGAACCAAACAGGTGTTTTGGGTAGTGTTGCCAGCTGGAAGTAAGCACTGAGAGACGAATGGATGTTGAGGATGAAGAAGAGCGGAAATGGATACGTGAGATGGAAGATCAGGGTATATGATCTTGTATTAGCTGCAGTGCAATGGAGGTTTGATCATTGTGTTTCTCTTTACCAGGTTGGATAGTATTAGCTACACTATTCTATTTTCTATATGATGTGCTTGTTGCAGGGTTACATATACAGGTATCACTGAACTAAAGGTAAAGCTAGTTCAGGTGTTTGTCATGGAGAATCTGGGAGAAGCAAGATTCTTTGGCATGAGTGTGATCTAGAGACATGGAGGTCTTGTTGACTTTGTTTCAGGATGATTGTGTGAAACCGGTTAGCACGCCGATGGTTAGACAGTTCATAGAACAGGGGTCTTGATTCACATAGTGAGGTTGAGTGCATGGTATGTACTAAACCTGAGTTTTCCCAAGCAGTGGGAGTTGTCACAAGTTTGGAGTCAATCCGGGAAAGTAATACTGAAGGGCAGTTCAGTTGGACCAGCAGCAGGTGCACATGCTATGCAGGGTCAAGTTTTTTTTCTACATGGTTGTAGATGCGGATGTGGCAGTTAATTTGGATGACAGGTTTTTCATCACGGATTTTGTGGTGGTTGGTCTTCAAGAGTGATCTTGAGGGGGGATACAAAGCCAAGGGAACAAACTAGACGGTGTACAGGTATAGGTACAGGTTGCAGCTGTTTATCTCCAAGTGGGAGATTGTTAGGTTGTGGAGCTAAAAGCTTCAACCTTTGCAAACTGAGGAACTGAAGGTTGCTGAGTTCTACAGGAACCGGCGTCGGCAGTATGACCGACGTCGGTAGAATCCAGTGCAGAAGGCCACCGGCGACGGCAGGAAGTCGGCCGACGTCGGTAGAACCAGACTAGCAGGGACCGACGTCGGTCGCCTGTGTGTTCCCGAAGTGTTCGTTTCACGGACAGTTAGTTAAGTGAACGATGAGTTTGCATGTCAAGACCAACGAGAGTCTTGGGCTGCGAGGATAATTGTCTAAATTAAGAGTCTTAGTTATTGTTTGAGTTAGGGATCTATTTATAGACCCATTGGCATGTATTGTTTAAGGCATGAGATAGAAAGGAAGAGTTCCTTCTAGTTGTAAGATCTATGAGTTGCAGGTTGTTGCAAGCTCATTGGGGATCTACATGTAAGTTTGGTCTTTGAATTGCAGGTTGCAGGTTCATGAGAGATCAGCTTGAAGTGCTATAGAGTGCTTGGTGTACCGGCAGGGTTATTACTGATTGGTTGGTGAGGTGAACACCAATTCTGTGTGTGAGTTGGTTGTTGGGACCATTTTTTGTGTAGGAGAGTGTGTGTGAGAAGAATTACTGTACAATTGAGGTGTGGCGAATCTCTGTAAGGTGAAAGAGTGTGGCGGCTCTTTGATGTATTCTTTTCTATATAGTGTTAATATAAAATAGTGTATTGTCTCTCATATTCTGTGCTATTGGTGAATTCTAGTTACTTGTGTTTCTGGTTATTTCCGCATATTCAATTGCTTATATTTGGTAATCATACTGTGCTCTTTTTGAGGAGCAAGATCCTAACGAGTGGATCAGAGCATGTTTGTTGTTCTAGATTCCTGACACTGATGTCGGTCAGTTACAGGCCTGGAGGTGACTAAGGTCGGTCACTGTTAGAGAATTTGGGTGGACAACGTGTTGAGAATGAGTCTTAAACACCCATCAGGAGGTCAAAAAGGGTAAGTAAACCTCCAATTCAATATTCCCCTTCATTATTCTATTTATTGCTCACTGATAGTGGAGAACCAAAGAGTTTTGATGAAGCAATACAGGTGGAATCTAGGAATCAGTGGGAGCTTGGCATGAATGAGGAAAGTGATTCTTTGGAAGAGAACCAAACATGGGATTTGGTTGAGTTTCCAGCAAAAAAGAAGACACTAAAAAACAAATGGGTTTATAGGTTAAAGGAAGGTGAGAATGGACAGATGAGACATAAGGCGAGGTTGGTAGTAAAGGAATTTGCACAAAAACTAGGTATTGATTTTGGTGAAATTTTTTCTCTAGTAGTAAAAATGACTTCTATTCAGACTGTATTGTCTTTAGTTGCTATTGAGGATTTGCATCTTGAGCAGCTTGATGTTAAGACAACGTTTCTTCATGGAGATTTGGATGAATAAATATATATGGATCGGTCAGAAGGATTTGAGGTCAAAGGTAAGGAGAAACTTGTGTGCAGGTTGAAGAAAAGCTTATATGGTCTTAAGCAAGCTCCTAGACAATGGTATTTGAAATTTGACAGGTTTATGACTGAGCATGGCTTCAGTAGATGTCAATCTGACCATTGTGTTTATTTTAAGAGATTGGATAATGGTAGATATATTATCCTATTGCTATATGTAGATGATATGCTTGTTGCAGGTTCACACATGCAGGATATCTCTGAGCTTAAGGTGAAATTAGCTCAAACATTTGCCATGAAGGATTTGGGAGCAGTAAAGAAAATCCTTGGCATGAGTATTAAGAGAGATAGGAAAAATCACAGGTTGATTTTGTCTCAAGAGGATTATGTGAAGAAGGTGTTGGAGAGGTTCAATATGCAGGATGCAAAACCAGTGAGCACACCTATGGCTGGACACTTCAAGTTGAGCAAAGAATAGTGTCCTAATTCACATGATGAGGTAGAGTACATGAGTAGAGTTCCACATGTTTCCACAGTTGAGAGCTTAATGTATGCAATGGTATGTACTAGACCGGATATTGCCCAAGCAGTGGGAGTTGTCAGTAAGTATATGAACAACTCAGAGAAGGAACACTGGAAAGTAGTTCAGTGGATTCTCAGATATCTGAGAGGGACCAGCAGTAGGCATTTATGCTATGGAGGGTCAAACACTTCTCTACATGGATATGTAGATGCGGATATGACAGGTGACTTGGATGGCAGGAGGAGCACCACAGGATATGTGTTCACTATTGGTGGAATGGCGGTTAGCTGGATTTCAAAGTTGTAGAAGGTTGTTGCCTTGTCTACTACAGAGGCATAATACATTGCAATCACAGAGGCTAGCAAAGAGATGATATGGATGACATAGTTCATGGAAGAGCTAGGAAAGGAGCAAGAGAGTTGCAGATTATACAGTGATAGTCAAAGTGCAATTCATTTGGCAAAGAATTCAGCCTTTCACTCAAGAACCAAACATATACAGCTTAGGTACCACTTCATTAGACATGTATTGGAGGATGTTGAGTTGAAGCTGGAGAAGATCCATACAGATAAGAACCCTGCTGATATGTTAACAAAGCCGGTAACAAAGGAGAAGTTGAATCTTCATTCAAATTTTATTGGTCTTCAAGATTGAGTTTGAAGATGGAAAAGCTAGAAGATGTTGTATAGGTACTAGTGCAGCTGTTTATCTCCAAGTGGGAGATTGTTGAGGTGTTGAGCTAAAAGCTTCACCAGATGAGTGGATGCTGAAGTTGCTAGATTTACACAGTCGCCGACGATGGCAAGGAGTCGACCAGTAGCTACCGGCGTCGGTTATATATCAGCCGACGTTGGTCATGTGCAGACAGGCAGGGACTGACGTCGGTTACCTTTGCGTCAAGAAAGTCTATTTTTGTGGATGGAACAGATTGTTTGCATGATTAGATTAACTGTTAGTTGTAAGTCCACATTTTTATTTTTGGCAGGACTGTTTTAAGCCTTTGATTATGAGGTGTATCTAACGGTTGTTAATGCATAGCTCATGATCCCTAATATTATATAATAGGGATAGATCTTCATAGCTTGTGTGTAAGAAAGAATAGTACAAGAAATATTGTATATGTGTATCAATCCAGGTTGTTGGAATTGACTGAGAAAACTCTTGAGGTAAAAAGATCTGTACATCTAAGAGGTGTGAGAAGAAAGTGTGATTTTATTCATTGTATTTCCTTCTGAAAGAGTTTAATACAAGTTTTTAGGGTGGTTTCTTGTATCTCTTATTCTTTGCTATTTCTGATTCTAGTTATTTATTATTTTGGTTTAATTCCATGTTTAGTTGCTTACATAAAAGTAGTCAAGTTTGTTGGTTGATCCCCAACATATTCTAATTCCAAGCTCTACAACTTTTGCCTTCTTTGGGCAAATCAAAGTGTGCAACGTGTTTTAGAATTGATCATCCCTAAGCCTACATATTTCATATTGTTTGGGATATGTCAAAGTGTGATGCTTATTTTGGGATGCATCCTTCCCACTTCCCCCTGCTTTGGGGCCAATTTAATTCTTTTATTATTCATCATTGAAAATCAACATGTGTAAGCATTGGCTCATATGGATTAATCTCATCCATGGGTTAATTTCACTTTTCTTCTTATCTATTTCCTTTTTTTTGAGGGTCTATCCTTCAATCTTATTTTTCATCCACTCTCTTGAGGGGAAATCATGAGCATTCGCAAACATTGTTTAGGGATTCTTTGTTGACTCATTTTTAGTAAATTGAACAAGATTCAATAAAACGTGGACACATCATTATTCAAGTATTATCGAATCATTTTAAACAATTTTTTTATTTATTTGAAAAGTTGTTGCTTCATTTGTGTCTTACAACACCTTCTCAAACATGAAAAAAATATAGACACTCAATTATCACCACTCTCATATCAAAATTATAATTAGAATGATTTCTAGTAATAACACACAAATCATTGAAACACCCAAATTCTTTCACACACTTGGTGTGCAACTTATGAAATGTATTGGTGCATCCTTGATTAGGGCAATGTATCATACGTGACTGTCATCTTCACTTAGTTTATCCTAAGTTAAATTACAACTATGTAAGAAATGATTTGGGATTAATTAGGTTGAATGGTTATTTGAATTTCAAAATTCATACCACTTTCTATTAAGTTAATTAACCTAACCTTCTAATTGAAAATTCTATAGCTTTTAAAATGATCTATTTCCCTCAATTCATTAATTAAATTATTCCTCTAATTTTATTAAGTGGTTAAATGATGAAATCATTATGACATCATCGATAAATATTAAAATGATGACATCATTTTAAAAGTTGACAAGCACTAGACATTAATGAAAATAAATATCAGGGTTAAGGCAAGCCATACCTAATTAATGAAACCTCTATCTAAAATATTAAATATATTTGTCTCCAAAATTGAATGGAATTTTATCCACTCATTTTGATCTTGGTCCAAAGGCAACGACCGATCTATAAAATCTATAAATGCAAGGGCCATTTACCATTATTTATAAGCCTTAAAACACAAGGAAGTGTTACCTTTTTGGAGAACCACTCTCATCCATCAAACTTCACCTTTCTTCTAAACTAACAATCACATGTAGTCAAGGGGAGATGCTAATTATGTGACATATCAACATTGATAAAGAAATTATGATCTACAATCCAGGAATAAACATGTATGCATGATGGATTTAAAGGGAACATCCAAATGTAAAGTAAAATCATCTTGTTTAACTTTCTAGTTCATTGTTTGTTGCTTCAATTCTTGTCCAGTCTGAGACCACACTCGAGATGTTATGTTCTTTTAGTTTATTCTTGATCTTGATCACTAATGAATGAACTAAATTTTTTCATATTTGTGTGTTTAAAATAACTAGCATACATATAGGCATATAAAGAAATAATTAATATTAATACAAAATTGAACTACGAGTTGTTTTTATTTATCATTGTTATGTAGTTTATTTAATAATTAATTTTTAAGATAATATGAATGATGTACAACTCAGATTTTTTCGGTTAGCAAGTTTTTAAACTTTAAAAAAATTAAATAATAAATATAAATTTGAGTTGTCGCTAATGGTGATAATAAACTTTAGTGCAATTTAAAAAGCACAATTTTTTAAATTATATACAAAAATTCCATCCAATCATTAATAAACAAATGAAATATTTAATAATAATACCCTAAGGAATATTCCAACATATTTGAATGAAAAACTTTAATATTTCTATAATAATATGTTAATTCTAATATTTTGATTAGTTAAAAGGAAAAAATTATTTGCTTTCAGTGAAAACTATAGTACCTACCTTCGTATAAACTAATAAAAAAAAGATATGGGTCTTATTGTTGGAGATTTGTCAATGATGTCATGGTGGTGTCATGGAGGTGTTTTGATGAGTGGATGAAGATATTTGATAGCCTAAGAAACAATGACAAAGTATGCAATGTGCTTGTCCTAATGTGCTTAAAGTTGGCTTGGTTGATCTTTAGTTTTCATATGGTTAAAGTTGTTTAGGGGTGAGTCCGAAGTATTGAGAATGTGAAAGGGTTCCTATCAGTGTTCAAGGATGATTGGAGAGATTGTTTTCATGAGTAGAATTCACCTAGTTCATCATTGTTCTTATCTAGACATTTTGGCTCCAATGGCAGAAAACTTGAGCAGGTAGTTTGCTGATGTCACCATTGCCATGTGTAGATGAGTCAAGGGGAGTTGGTAATATGGTTGTGATCAAATTAATCCTTATTTTCTATGTGATAAGTCTTAGGTCATGCACCTAAGTGTATTCAAAGATATGTGGGTGCAAAGTTGGGCTCCCAAGCATTTTGATAGTGTTTTCCCATACTTAGCCAAATTTGTAATGTGGCAAGAAGGGCCTAGTAAGCATTTTGATGATGGAATACATCACATGTATGGAAATTTAAAGAGAAGGTGATAATATGGGTTTATTCAATTTTATTCTTAGTTAATTTGTGCTAACTTTTAGGTCAAGTGCTAAAGCACGATAAAAGATATGCAAGTGCAAAGTTGGCTTCCTAGGTAGTTTGTAATATTTTCTAGATCATCACAAACCATCATGCAGACATGGATGAACCAGTAAGTTTGTGTATTTATTTTAGGTATGAAAAATATAAATAATGGTAAAATAATATCATGGATATTTTTTATATAATGTCAAGAATCTACCCTAAAAATTTGGGGTCTTGAAGTGTTGTCCAGCTCGAGATATAAATCTTCAAAGTTGCACTTACAGACAGTGATGGGTCAGAGACCATCAAGTTTATTCACATTGAAGCATGAGGTAAAAGGCTACATGCATATGTTACATGTGTCATAATCTCTAGTTTGGTATAATATCAATGGTGAGTGGTGGTTCATACTGATAAAGATCAATAGTGTGAGACAAGTCAAGATTCAACATTGTATGAGAAGCTGCCAAGTGGCAAAGCACATAGAATGATAGTAAAAGAATTAGAGGGAATGAAAGGGTGCCATTATTTTAGGAGTTATAAGATATATTTAATGGTGATAATTTATAGTTAAATACTTAGTTGATCTGTAGAGATCGATGGTGTGTATTTAGTCAATATTTCAAATGTACATGAGATGAGGTCAAAGTGACTAAAGTTTAATGTTTGGACAATAAAGTACTATAGTTTAAAGACTGAGATATTTAGAAGGAGATAAATAGAGATATTTTTTTTCCAAACTATCAGGAAGTAAAAATATAAGGACAAGTGTGCAATGTTTAACAGTGACTGTTTGAATTTGAATATTTGAATTTTGTAAAGGAAAAGACCAATGTCTAGTTTTTATGCCATATCTTTTGATCTATGTAGAATTTGATCTTAGTGTAAAAATAGAATTTGTAGAGGATTCAAATACACATATGGGAATATTAATTTAAAGGTCTAATTATGTTTAGTCAAAGATATTAAGGTTCATATTTGACTATGTTTTTGTGTTTGTCCTGCAAGTAACTCGGGAAGGATGTTCGAGTTTGTATTGGTGTTGTTTTGATGTTTAATGATGAATTAGATATTGGATAATATTTTAGACTACATAAGGATGATATTTGTGCATTATGAAGGTTTTAAAAACCATATGAAGTATAAAAAAAGGTTTACAACTTGACTGTGTATTAATTCATGGTAACTGTGTGCACATAATATTATTTAAGTGATTTGTGCTTAAGTAGAAGGGTAATGTGATGGATGTGTTAGTTAATGAGGAAATATAGATCATGTGGCATGGGTTAATGAGTTGTAAAAGTGTTATTGTTTTCTTATTTTTCTCTAAGAAGTGTCAAAGAGCTGAATGGGTCTCCATAGGATCTAAAAGTGACTTAGGCCTATTTAAAAGTGGATTGTGCTTAAGTGTGACCTATGTAATATGCCTTAAGGGTGAAGGCATGTTTTGTGGTTGAGAAATATGTTGATAATTAATGATAGATATATATATAGTGAAATCAAAGATGATGATTCCTAGACTTATATGTGGAAGACTTGTGAGAGAGACTTGTGCAAGGTGGATGTGAGAGTTGTGGAGCGAAGGAGAGGTAGAGTGCCCAGTTGGATGAATTGATAAGTAGAGTAGATTGATGACTATGTGTATGACCTGTAGGTCATATTTATAATTTCAAAAAATTTTTCTTCTAGTTTGAATATATGTGAAGAGGTCTGAGTGTGCATACGAAGACAATTTGAGTGAAGAAGGAGAGAGAGATTGAGGCATGCATATGTGAGAGGCCTGTATGATATAGAAAGAGTTTGTGCAGGGGTTAGATAAATAAAGATCCATCATCAGGTTTTAAAGACATCAGTAATAAGGTTGAAGTGTTTAAAGGAGGGTCTAAAGGATTTGATCTTCTTTAGGGGTAGTTGTTCCTTATGAAATAGGTGTTTCACTAAAGTCCTTTGGTCAGAAATATATGATCAAGGCTTATTGGTATAAAGGAGTTGATCAATCTCTTGTTTGTAATTTATTATAGGACAAGTAGTCCATGTGTTGTAATCTCGAGAGTGGGTTTTATTCCCCATGAGGGTTTCCCATATGAACCATGTGTTGTGAGTTTGATCTTGTGTATGCATTGAATGAATGAACTCTTTGGTTAATGTTGCTTGATCAAGTTGATATATGTTGATTGTTTAATAGTTTGAAAAGATTAAAATTGTAATTGAAATATGTAGGCTCATTGATTCACCCCCTCTCAATGATTGTGCCTTTAACAATTGGTATTAGATTAGGTCCTTTGATAAAGGCTTGAAAACTTGAAGGTGATCCAAGGTACAATATAGGTAGTATTCAAGGAGGTTTCTCTACTAAGAAAGCACCGATGTTCAATGGATCTAATTATGATTTTTGGAGTGCAAAGATGAGGACATACATTATGTCCCTTGGGTTTGATGTATGGAAATCTATTGTGGATGGTTATGTTATTCCTAATACTCCTCGATCTAGTGCTACAAACAAGAATATGTTTGAGAATAATTCTAAGGTAATGAATGCCATCCCCTGTGGTCTTACATAAACTAAATTTACCAAGGTAATCCATTACAAATCTGATAAAAATATATGGGACAAAATGTAGATCATTTATGAAGGATATTCAAAGGTCAAGCTTTCTAAGGTGCAGACTCATAGAAGCCAATTCAAAAGTCTCAAGATGAATGAAGAATATTCTGTGGCATCCTTTCTGCAAAGAGTTGATGAGATTGTGAACATCATCAAAGGTCTTGAAAAGAACCTTGAAGAGGCTACTGGTGTTAAAAAGGTATTAAGGTCTCTATCCCCTAAGTTTGATTTGAAAGTATTTGCTATAGAAGAAACTCATGATCTTACTCTATTGAAGATGGATCAATTGCATGACACCCTTACTACCTATGAGATGAGGGAGAATGATGATATAACACCAAAAAAGAAAGCAACTTTCAATATTGAAATTAACCCAAAGAAGAAATTACAAGGTAATAAACCCAAAGAGAATGACATTTATGATATAGATGAGGATAAACTAATTTATTTGATTTCAAGGAAATTGAGAACAGGTTTAGGCAAGTATAAAGGTAAACTACCCCTCAAATGCTTCAATTGTGGCGAGATAGGGTATTTTGCTAACAAGTTACCTTATAAGTATAATAAGGATGATGATGAAGAGAATGATCAAGGTCATGATGATAACAAGAGATCTATCAAGTCTGATAAAATCAAGAAGGGATTCAGAAGGTTTGACAACAAGAAGAAATACTTCAAAGACAAGAAGATTCTCTACACCAAAGAAGATTGTAGCTCATCAGATGATAGTGAAGTCAGTGACTCAGAGTATGATCATGAATATGAAAATATTATCAAAGATAAATATTTGTTCATGGCTAAGGAACATAGTTGCTCACATCAAAAGGAGTCTACCTGGTGTGATTCAGATGATGATGAAGATGAGGTGGACTATGAGATTGCATTGACAAAAGCTCATGAAGAACTGAATATTGAGAATAAGATCAATAAGAAGATAAAATATAGACTCAAGGAATTTGAAGAGTAATTTAGTGTGTTTGAGTCAAGAATGGATAAAGATGCCAAGGAACATAAGATATTGTCAAGCATATTAGTTGTCAATTGGAAATTCTATCTACAAGCCTAAAAGCTAAAGAAGATGAATGTGTAAGGTATGTAATTGAAAATGAGTTATTGAGATCTAAGTTAGAGAAATCTATAAGCAAGGTGAAATCATTTGTAAAGCTTGATAAAAGTTTTAATGATCTCTTAAAGAGTCAAAAGTCAGCTAGTGATTGATTTGGATTGGGTTTTAATGAAGAGCCTAAAGTTACTTCTCAAGTTGACATGAATGTCAATGAGAGCAAGGTGTATCAACCTTTGAAGACAAATCATTAGACAAGGAATGAAGGTGTTGGTATAATGAATCCAAATAGATCAGACAACCAAATGCCATGAGGTATTCAAATTTACATGGTTACTACTATACTTGTAATCAATTTAGGCATAGAGCTAGAGAATGTAGAAGACCTGTTAAAAATGAATTTACATGGAAATATGATAGGGGTCATCATTCAAAAGGCATGAGAAAGGTTGAGTGTTTCAACTTTCATGATGTGGGACACTTTGCAAAACATTGTCCATTTAAGGTAAGGCAAGTTGAGTTTCCTTCAAGAGATATTGAGTGCTAAAATTGTTATGAAATATGACACATTGTAAGATTTTGTCCAAATTTGATAAGACAAGATGAAATTCTTACAAAATTTATGATGTGCTTCAACTATCAAAAGAGAGGTCACATTGCTAGATTCTGTAAGCAGAGGCCTACAAATCAGAATAGGTTCAATCAAGCTCCTAGAATGCAAAGAAGAAGGCAAGTCAACTCATGGAAGCTAAAGGTGGTAAGTATGAGTCATGATGAGACTACAGGTCCAAGTAATCTATTTGCTATGGTGGAGAATACCGCATAAGGTAAAGAGTGCCAAGGACTCTCATTATCTGCTCATGTTGAGAATGAAGAGACCAAGCTCAAAGAGAAGACCAAAATGTTGGTTGACGCAAGTTATGAGATGTGTATGGATCTAAGTGAACATCCTGCTATTGTTAATCATGTATCATGCAAAAAACATCAATTTTTTATACCTAATGATGAGGTTCTAAGCTACAAGGTTGATTCTTCAAAAGAAAATGTATTCCAAGATTCCATAGTTGCTCCATGTGTTGTCAATTCTATCTTAGAAGAGAAGGAGAGTGATATAGAAAAGGAACCAATGGTTCAGACTAAAGAGAAGAATAACAAGAGTAAGAAGTCTTATAGCTATAATAAGATTCCAGTGGTAATTGAGGAGATGTGGGCCACTCTAGACTTCACTTTATTTTAGAGCATTATGGTGCAAAGTATGTCTTTGTTTATGCTTCTTAAAGAAACTCCTTTTAGTGGAAAAGCAAATGTTGCTATGGTGTTCTTCAGATGGTCTTAGAAGGATAGAGATGAGTGAGGAGTAGGTATGTGTAGATGGAAGATATGCTGTGGTGATGTCAGAATGATGTCTTCACTATATATGGTTAGTCTGTAGGGTCAAATTAAAGGTTTTAAAGTGTCAAAATAGGATTTATGATTTTTCAATATGATATTTTTGCATAGAAAGGTTTGTTTACCTTATTCTAGCATGTTCCAGGTGGTTTTGTGGTTTGAAGGTATGTTGAAGTCAAATTAGAGATTTTTGTTTACTCTCAGGTTTCCCAGTTTGTGCTTAAGAGTATGTAGGTGCTAAATTGGGTTATAGGAAGTCTATGTTCCCAAAGGTATGGATGCTCAAATTTTGGTCCAGAAGTGTGTAATGGGTATCTCCAGGTGTGCAAGAAGTTTTTGAGGTGTATGTTGACTAGAAGGAGATTTATTGACCTTATTATTTTTGAGATTCTAGGGTTTTGGGCTATGCTATAAAAGTGGTTTACCTTATGATTTGAGGTCTGAGGCTTCTTGATAGACTAAATGGGTCGTCAAATCAAGCTTCACAAAGATCTGAAGGTTTATGTTTTTCAAATTATTCATGTTTTTTTCAATATGGAGGCCTAATTAGCAAGTTGATTTGTAAAGGAAGTATGTTGTAGAAATTAATATAGGTGTTGAAAATTGGTGTGATTAAGGGGGAATATGAGAGTGATATTTATATGAAAATTTAGGTCTTGGTGGTGTGTCTATTGAAAGTTATGGACTTTAAAAGTTCTAGGTAGGCCTACAAGGAGTCTAAACAAGCCTAGTATGAAGATGTGATGTTTTTGATCAGTATTTACAAAATGAAAAGGTATGAGTATCTCAAGGAGAGTTCACAAGTTATATTAGTGAATGTTTCCTATTTGGTGAGTGGCATGAAGTTTTATTGATGGTCCTTGATGGTTTGAAAGAGAAGGCTAGTAATCCTGTATGGTGGTTCCTCATAGTGTATGGATATTTAAAGATGCTCAAGTGGTGAAATGGCTCATAAATATTAGGGGGAGTCCCTCTAATATATTTCTTGGTAAGTTCCATTATATTTTAGTTATTTTGTGTGTTCTTTCTTCATTGGTTGCAGTGCTTGGTTGAAGAAGACTATTGGCTTGGAGCAAGAGGAAGGTGTTAAAGCAAGAAGAGGTAATATCAAGGTAAGGGGGAATTTGTATCATATTTTTAAGATGGTCTTTTCTTATTTTTAGTATTTTTAAGTCCTCAATATTAGTTGGTGCCCACTTTGTCATTGTGTCAAAGGGGGAGAAAGTTCTTATTATGAGATTGCTTGAAGAGAGAGAAGGTGAGCTGAATGATGTTTGTTGACATCAATGATAAAGGAGGAGATTGTTGGAGAGTTGTTAATAATGTCATGGTGATGACATGTAGGTGTCTTGGTGAGTGGATGAATATTTTTGATAGCCTAAGTAACAATGACAAAGTGTATAATGTGCTTGTCCTAGTATGCTTGAAGTTGGCTTGGTTGATCTTCAATTTTGATATGGTTAGATTTGTTTATGGATGAGTATGAAGTATTGAGCATGTGAAAGGGGTAATATAAATGGTCAAGGATGATTGGATAGCTTGTGTTTATGAATTAAATTCACTTGATTCATCATTGTTCTCATCTAGACATTTTGGGTTGAATGGCAGAAAACCTGAGTAGGTAGTTTGTTGATGTCACCATTGCCATGTGTGGATGGGTCAGGGGGAGTTGGTAATATGGTTGTGATCACATTAGTCCTTAGCTAATATGTGATAAGTCTTAGGTCATGCACATAAGTTTAATCAAATATATGTGGGTGGAAAGTTGGACTCCTAGGCATTTTGATAGTGTTTTCCCATACTTAACCAAATTTGTAATGTGGCAAGAAGAGATAAGTAAGCATTTTGATGATGGCATATATCACACATGTGGAAATTTAAAGAGAAGGTGATCATATGGGTTTTTTTATTTTTATGCCTAGTTGATTTGTGCTAAATTTCAGGTCAAGCACTAAAGCGCGATAAAAGATATGCAAGTGCAAAGTTGGCTTCCAAAGCAGTTTGCAATGTTTTCTACACTGTAACAAACCATCATGCAGACATGGATGAACCAGTAAGTTTATGAATTAATTTTAGGTATGAAAAAGATAAATATTGGTTAAAGGATATCATGGAGATTTTTTATATAATGTCAAAAATCTACCCTAAAAATTTGGGGTCTTGAAGTGTTGTCCAGCTTGAGACATAAATATTCAAAGTTACACTTATAGATAATGATAGGTTGGAGACCGTCAAGTTTATTCACATTAAAGCATGAGGTCAAAGGTTAAACATGTAGGTGATAAGTTTAAAAATATCACTAGTTTGATAGAAGATCAATGGTGAGTGGTGGTTCGTACTGACAAAGATCAACGGTGTGAGACAAGTCAAGAGGCAACATTGCATGAGAGGTTGCCAAGTGGCACAAGTACATAAAATGATAATAACATACTCATAAGGAATGTGAGGGTGATAAGTGTCATTATATTGAGATTTATTATCTATATCTAATGGTGAGAATTACTATTTAAAGACCTGGTTGATCCATAGAGATCGACGGTGTGTATTTAGTCAATATTGTAAGGGTGCATGAGATGAGGTCAAAGTCACTGAAGTTTAACATTTGGATAGTAAAGTAATATAGGATAAATATTGATATATTTAAAAGGAGATACATGGAGTGATTTTTTCACAAACTATCAATAAGCAACAAGATAAGGATAAGTGTTTAATGTTTAACTGTGATCATTTGAATTTGAATATTTGAATTTTACAAAGGAAAAGACCAGTGTTTGGTTTTTATGCCATATATTTCGATCTATGTAGAATTTTCTCTTCATGTTAAAAGTGAAGTTGTAGAGGATTATAAGGTGAATATATAAATATTAATTTTAAGGTCTATTTTTATGTTTATTAAAAGATATTTAGGTTCAAATTTGACTATGTTTTCATGTATGTTCTGTAAGTAACCCGGGAAGGATGTTTGAGCTTGTATTGGTGTTGCTTTGCTATTTAACAATGAAGTAGCTATTGGAGCATGATTTATAATCTAAGGATGTTATGTGTACATTATTAAGGTTTGAAAAATTATATACAATATGAATAAATGTTTATAAGTTGACTGTGTATTCATTCATGGTGACTGTGTGCATAAAATATTATTTAAGCGATTTGTGCTTATGTAGAAGGGTATTGTGATAGATATGGACTCTTAAGGAGGAAAAATAGATCATGCATAATGGATTTATGAGTTTTAAAAGTGTTCCTATGTTCTTATTTTTCTCAAATAAGTTTCAAAGAGATGAATGGGTCTTCATAGGACCTAAAAGTGACTTAGGCCTATTTAAAAGTGGATTGTGCTTAAGTGTGACGTATGTAAGATGCATTAATGTTGAAGGTATGTTTTTTGGACAACCAAGATGTTGATAATTCATGATATATATACTGAAATCAAAGATGATGATTTATAGACTTGTATGTGGAAGACTTGTGCAAGGTAGATGTGAGAGTTGTGGAGTGAAGGAGAGATATAGTGCCCAGTTGGATGAGTTGATAAGTAGAGAAGATTGATGAATATATATATGACCTATAGGTCATATTTGTAATTTCAAAAAAGTGCTCTTACATGTTGAATATATGAGAAGAGGTCTGAATGTACATATGAGGACAATTTGAGTGAAGGAGAGAGGGATTGAGACATGCCTATGTGACAGACTTGTATGAGATAGAGATAGAGTTTGTACAGGGTTTAGATGAATAGAGATCCATCATTAGGTGTTGAAGACATTAGTAATAAGGTGGAAGTGTTCAAGGGAGGGTCTAAAAGACTTGCTCTTCCTTAGGGGTAGTTTATCCTTGTGAAATAGGTGTTTCACTAAAGGCCTTTGGTCGGGAGGATATGCTCAAGGCTTGCTGGTCTAAAGGAGTTGATTAGTCTCTTGTTTTTAAATTCTTATAGGACAAGTATTTGTAATCTTAAGAGTGGGTTTTATTCCCCATGAAGGTTTCCCATAGGAACTATGTGTTGTGAGTTTGATCTTATGTATGCATTGAATGAATGAGCTCTCTGGTTAATGTTGCTTGATCAAGTTGATATATGCTTATTGTTTAATAGTTTGAAAGGATTGAAATTGTAATTAAAATATATAGGCTCACTGATTCACCCCTCCTTGTCAGTGATTATACCTCTAACACTTATAAAATTAAATTAAAAAGTGCTAAGCCTTCAAATATCTAAAATGAAATAAAAGGCATAACTTGCCATTTTTTTAAATCAAAATATTTTGACAAATATATTTCAGAGGAATGCCTTATTTTTTGGATGGGATTTTCATGGAGGTATATTTTTTTGATTGGGACAAGAAAGAATTTAGAGGACTATTTTTTGAGGGTAAGTAAACACTACATCTCATATGGTATGCATTGGAGTAAACAAACAACACATTAGTCATTTTATATTCATTACCCCTCTTGGTTCATTCTAGTACGATGTAACATTGACAACAATGCTTCCTAACCAAGCTAGTGTCTACTAACTATGACAAAGTTACTAATTGGTACAAACTGCATGAGATTGAGTCACATCTATATTTCATACCTTTAAATAATACCATTTTGTAAATTTTTATAGTAATAATATTTTTTACTAGTGTTTGACACTTTTTAATTGCTGCTTCCATCTTTCTTACCTATTGTTGTAAATGTTTCTAGTAATATTATTCTTCCCTAGTCTTTGACACACTATAATTCCCTGACATAACAATATTTATATGAAAAATTATTTGTTCATCTATTAAAAATTATTTTATATTAAAATGTCTTGTCTGTGTCAATATTTATTAAAAAAATGTTCGTTCATCTATTCAAAATATTTTTATATTATAAGGTTGGCTTTGAACACGTGGTTCAATAGAGTTATTTGAAAGTAACTTCCAAAATGTTAGTAATTCAAATGTTTGTTAAAGTAGTAAAGTATGTCATTGCTTCAAAAATAGTTTGAAATGTACAATTGATCTCTCTTTTATTAAGATGCAAGGAATACAAATAGAAGGCGAAGAAATAAATTATTCTCTCAACATAAGTGTTTTTGTAGTGGAGGGCTAATCAATTGAATTGTAATTGAGTATGACATTTAATTTAATTCTTTTGATGGTGAAGCTTCAATAAATTTGTGACTTTTAAAACAATCATTTTTTATGGTGAAGCTTTAATAAGTTTGTGATAATGGTAAGGTGTTTACCATATGTTAGTGTTTTCAAATTTCAAATTTCATCTTCAATATTATTTAAATTTATTATATAAGTTAGTAAATAAATGATTATTATAATGAATTATTTATTTATTATTTATAGTTATTTTAAAATTTATGAATAAAATATTAAATTTAGATGGTCTACATTTTCATTGACAAAGTTAAAATTTATGATTGCTAGCTTTCTATATTTTATATATTATGTAATACAAATATTATGTTTTTAATATAATTTATTAAATGTTTGGAATTTGAATGCTTAAATTATAAAAGTCAAGTTTTTTAACCAATTTAATGTTGCCTCCCAATTAAAATTATATTTTTTAAATCTTCATTTATTCACATCTTTTTTATAATTCATTTCAAAGCATTATGATTAATAGGACTTTATTGATCATATAATGTCACTAACCACACACTTAAGTAGGTTCTTGCATACAAATTAACTTGTAAGATGTTAAAATAAATTATTATTATTATTATTATTATTATTTAATTCAAATTTCATCATTTCTATTGAGAGTAGATTATATTTAAATTGTTTTATCATTTTAGTTTGATAATTTAATGTACCAACCTAATTTAAAATTATATATTGTGAATTTACTTTCCATTCACACTTTTTTTAAATTTTTAAACACTCAATAATAATTTCTATAATTTTGAAAATTTTAAAATTAATTTTCATGGATTCTAAATGTTTAAAATTGTCATAAATTCTATTTTAGTGCTTAATAATTAAAACATAGAAATAATTATAGAATAAATTTGGTTAATTTAATATTTTATATTTATAAATATATATAAACTTTGATCTATAATTATTATTTTATTTTAACTATTTAGAGCATAATGGTAATTACAATATACACATTATGCTAAAACTAAGACAAATAAATATATAAGATAATTCAATTAATAACAACATTCATATATGATCTGGTGTCTAAAATAATGATTGAAATAACAAGAAATGATTGAACAAGTAATAACAATGAACAAAAGAAGAAATAGAGTGAAAGAAGATTAAAACAAACACATATGATGAATGCAATTGAATTTTGAAACTAGAAGATGGGTTGAGTCTGATAGAATGAAAATCTTGAAATTTGATAGTATTCTAGAAAAAATAAAAGAATTGATAGACTGTCGATTTTGACCTAGCACAAAATTAGTCACTAATTTTGACCTAGTGTTATCAATTTTGTCTTCTACAGATTTTTTTTTTGTAATTTCCTGGATGGATTTGACAACAACATACAAACATGTTCTTGACTTTGCTTTTCAAAATTGATGAGAAAAATTATTTGATCTATTTCTCTATTGTATTTGACCTAAATGCCCACAATGTCTCAATATGAATAAAAATATGCAAGTTGGTTGGCTTGGGAAACCTCTTGAGGAGTTGTGGCTACATATCTTGCATGCATGGAATTAGGGTTTAATATATTTATGTATCTTGTGAGGAAATCCCATCCCAAGATGAGAGATATGACTTCATCTTCTCTCCCTAGAAAATAAAGTGAAACTACATGAACTTCTCTTAGGCCTTATTTTAGCACAAATATACAAATAAAATTTCTTTGAATCATTTGAAGTCTTCAAGAGTAGATTAAAATCTTGACAGTGTAACTAAGACTTGTAGAATACCTTAATACTTGTTTGTTATTACAAATGTACCTAAGAGGACACACACACACACACACACACACACACACACACACACACACACACACACACACACACACACACACACACACACACACACACACACACACACACACACACACACACACACACACACACACACACACACATCAAATTTTAGATAAGAACCTATTGGCTTGTAAGTTGACACAAGAATAAAGGGAAAACCAACAATCATAGGTTCACTCATCGATAAAAGGAAAAAGAGGAACAAAAGGGACTAAAAGAGAAAAGGGTCAAAATTGGTACACTATTGATTTGATATAGATGCATAAATGCCAAAATAAAAGTATGTGGAGGCCTCTAGGCATAGATAAAATATCAAAGAGAAAACAAAATAATAAGAATAACATAAGACCACATAAAAAATAAATAAATTGTCGAAACACACAACAAAAGATGCCACACAAAATTAGGATAAAGACATTATAATAATAAGCCTTATACCAAATTTAGGTGTCCACACTTTCGTATAATGTCACACTGACTAAATTTTTCCTATAATTAAAAATTTGGTACCTAAGTTTGGAATTGGTATCCTAAGATTTCCCCATAGTCTCTATTTAATGTTAAGTTATGTATGCTTTACACATTTTTCTATTTATAACCAATTTGGTTCAAACTAAGTAATATTGATGATCTAGTCAAATTTTAAAACTTAAAACTCCCTTCATGCATCACCAGATTAGCCTTTGCTTGATATTTTTGCACCTTTAACCCCCTATCTAGACTGTACTCGACAATCGTGGTAGTTGTGTTCCTCGCCCCCTTTAGCCAAATGGGTGTTTGTGATGTAGGAGAATATTGGGTGAATGATGCATGCTTGCATGATGTAATGTTTTGGAAGGAATTATAGAAAGAGTCCACTAACATGAAGGATTGATGGTCAAGTTGTGCATGAGGTTTGAGAATAAAGGGATACAAGTTTTTGAACACAAAGACAATACATGCACATGGGCAATGGTGAATGAAACCAAAGAATGGTGTGTAATAATGTGCAAAGGCAGATCTTTAGGAGTTGCAAGTATAGATTTATTAAAGACATAATGCATAAATTAACTGCTCAAAATTGCATGGTCAAGGTGTAAGGAAGAAAATTAATGTACACAATGGCATGCAGAATGAGACAAATCATGAGAGCACTAAAGACTTGGGAGCACATAAGTTTTATGTAGAGAAAAATACTTAGGAGATAATTAGATGATCAGTTAGTTGTAAATATCCACACCAGGCCCTTTACAAGTGGAAACACTGTAGCTAACATAATGGCAAAAAACAACAAGATCCATCAACCAAGATATGATGTGACCACTGTTAGACAAATAATGCTCGAGGCTGATAAAATTAAAAACTAACCCTAAGGTAGGCTTGCAAGTTTGTGCTAAGCCCTATCAATTACAACTATCCATTTATTGGCAAACATGACATCGAATGAATATACAAGGGGGGGTCAAGATGAAG
The DNA here is from genome assembly GCA_037957365.1 of Torreya grandis. NCBI lineage: Eukaryota > Viridiplantae > Streptophyta > Pinopsida > Cupressales > Taxaceae > Torreya > Torreya grandis. The sequence goes on from JARHVA010001814.1 coordinate 1,479,002, forward strand.
TTTGGAATAACTTGAATGGTTGAATACCTTTAAAAAACTAAGACCAAAGGGGGAAACTTTGTTAAAATATAGAGTTAGAGAAGATAGAGCCAAGGGTTTGAAGGCTTGTAGCCTTAGTGTAATTGGAGCTATGAGGACTCCATAGTTGAAAAGGGGTTGAAAAGGGGATGAGTCTTCCATTGTAGAAGTTGTGAAGCTAAAATATCTTTTAATTTATATCATTTAATGAAATTGAATTAGTAATATAGTGTGTGAATTTCATGGATACATGGTTGAAGGCCTCCTTTCATTAGGAACTATGACTGTGATTGTATCAATTTTACCCATTTCTAGTAGTTGGAGGTCATCATGCATGCCAATATTTACAAATTTTGAATATAAAGTCACTAATAAATATGTAAATGATTTAGTTCATTTGATAATTAATTAAATATCTAGAATGGAGCATATTTTTGGTACATAAAATGCATATTATGTTATTTGAAGGTCCCCACTCTTAACGATTTTATTATTCTATTAAATAGGGTTTGACTGTTAGAAGACTAATTAGTGGAATTTATCCACCCAAACCCCAATGCAAACCCTAATCTATTTTATTTTAAAATTTAGGTCAAAGATTTAAATATTACAAATTCACATGAGTCATAGTGTAAAAAATGAGGCTAGTGAAGCAGAAAGTAAGACCAGGGGAACAAACCCAAAAAGTTAGATTTTGACTACAAATATTTTATTAACATTTAAACTTTATTCTCCAGACACCTATTTGGATTGAAGTGTATGGCCCTAACAATCTTATTCAAACAAATCCAAATTTATAGAGACATTTTTCATAGCTTCAATTACACTTTTTCATATTGAGATTACTACTACAGGGCTTCTATAATTTTCTACATCAAGACATTCTATTTATATTCCTTTGTATTTATTGTATTGTTTTTCCATTTTTTAAATTTTTGATTGGTAAAAAAGAAGGTTGGGTGGTCCGTCACCCTTTTATTATTTTCAAAATTTATTAATACATATAGTTCATTAATCACAACCAATAAGATATCATAATAAGAGCTTCTTGAAAGCTTAAAAAAGAGAAATAACATCATCTTTGATAACCAAAAATCCCAAAGGCTAAAGTCCCACATACTATCAAAAAAATCTAACAATACTACTTTGATTTTTCAGTAAGACTCACAAGCACAAGCTTTAATCCATGATAACAAAAAAGCCTTAGATAAGCGATATTGTTAGCATGGTTAAGGGGTAATGATATTTAGTCTAATTTGAAATTAATTGTAATAAAATAGAAAATAGATACATGAGGTGTCAAGGAGTCAAAGAGTATTTAGAAAGGAAGAGTCAAAAGGGAATTTGAAGAGTCATTTGAAAAGCCTTAATAGGCAAGTGTATGAGAAGAAGTAATTCAAACCATTTGTTTGAACAAAGTTTATCATTTGGGTGGCATTGAGTTTATTGTATATTCTTTCCTTTACTTGTTTGTAGTTTCTTATCATTGATTGCTTTTTTGCAAATATGTTAGTCATTATATTCTTGCACTAAACTACAACTAACAATGGTGTGGCTACTATTCAAAAGCTTTGGTATCCAAATGCTCTTGCTCCCATTGGATTGTTTTTGTTCTCCATGGGACATGCAAAATATCAGTGGTTTTTTAAAAATATTTTTGCATGAATGGGTTATTCAACTATGTATAATTTTATTTGGTAAGGGTTTATAGTTTCAATTGGAGTTGGTTTTTTTAGGGTATTCATAGGTAAAGAAAGAAGGTTTCACAAAGGAGGGTTGATTGAAATGGAAATGACACAACAAGAGTTCAAGATTTACTCAAATGTAGTTGTAATAGAGAAAAATTGTAAAAACTTGATTTTTTAAAGGTTTTTATGTGTTTCAAGTTGAGGCATCTATTTGGTTTGGGTGAGTGTTAGCGTGGGTAAGGGGAAATGATATTCAATCTAATTTGACATTAATTGTAATAAAAGAGAAAATAGATACACCATGTGTTAAGGAGTCAAAGAGTCTTTAGAAAGAAGAGTCAAAAAAGAATTTGAAGAGTCATTTGAAAAGCCTTTATAGGAAAGTGTATGGGAAGAAGCAATCCAGAACGTTTATTTGAATAAATTTTATTATTTGGGTCTCATTGAGTTTCTTGTGTATTATTTCCTTCATTTGTTTGTAGTTTCTCATCATTTATTGCTTTATTTACAAATATGCTGGTTATTATATTCTTGCACTAAACTATAACTAACAAATATTCCATAACTAACAACCAGATCTAATACACCCTCTTAAAATAAACAACACAACACATCTAGATTTTACAATAACAACAAATTTGATAACCATAACCAAATAAATACAACCATAAAATACAAACATTTTTTATAGTAGATCAAACATATCCATTTTACTAATGAAATTTAAGAATCATGTTCCCAGATGCCATATGTCACATTTTGATTTCACCCTATAATTAATAAACCTTTAATTCATTGATTAGTATGGTCATTATCTTATTACCATTGCTTCGATTTGAGCATTTTAACATATTGGTATGGATTGTTGATTAGTAGACATTGCGTGATAGTTATATTTTGACTACTTTGTAGATTGAGGATGTATAATCGTTAGTTTTGCATCACTAGTCTATGATGACTCAGACTAACTACCTATTTTTTGTGAGATAGATACAAGATAGATCCTACCCTTAGAGCTTGATGAGGTAGAGCATCATCGGAGAGGGTCGATTAGATGAAGCGATTAGGGAAAATACCAGTGGAATATGTTAGTGACCCCCACCCCCCCCACACACAGTAGATTTTAAATCATATTTGCATAAAAATATTTTGCATATTGCTTGTTATTATATTGTGCATGTAGAATTAGTTTTATTATGCATTTAATTTCTTTAGCCTAATTGATTTGGTTTTTGATTTAAAATTTAGAAAAAAATTATTTATTTGTAATAGAAGTATTATTGTCTTAAATATGATTATCTAGCAAATGAAAATCAATTAATGGCATAATTATCTAGTAAAGATTATTTTATTAAAAATAAGAATTATGCATGAAAGTTATTTGAAAATTTAGAAACCAGATTTTATTATTATTAAATTTAGCATGTTAGTTGATAAGCTTGAGAGAAAGAAATTAACTAAGGTTAATAAATTTAGAACTAGAGATAAATGTATCTTTATTAGCATGAAAAAATTCACTTAAAATTAGAAAATAAATATTTAATTAATTATTGAATAAACAAAACATGGTCTAATAATTTGAAGGCTTGATTAAAGATAAACTTATAAAACTTGAGAGTTGCATGTAAAGGGGAAACATAGAAAATAGGATAAAGTTTGTTATAAATAAAGGGGTAATCTAGGGAATTAAAAACACATGAAGATACAGGGAGAAATGGAGAAGAAGAAGGCATGAGGAGTAAGAAAGAATCAGGGAAAGCCAGAAAAGAGGCAAGCTCAAAAAGGTTAGTTTTGTAATAAATTTTTCTATGTGTGTTGTTTGAAAAGAATGTTTGAACCAGATAGAAAATGAAACATTTAATATATGAATTATAAGTAATTTTCATTGATAAAAAAATTATTACCATAAAGTAATATGTAGTTTGCATCTTATCCCCAAAGTATAGTTTTTGGACAACATCTAAGATAACTAGTAACATTTTAATGTGTTTTATCAAAAAATTATATGATTATGTATTTGGATTGCATCGTAATTATAATATGATTTTGTCTTACTTAGATCTATCCATTTGATCAACATTTAAATATTGGTTAATTTTAGCATATCAACACCAGTGCCTCAATAGCTACATTTGACCCCTTTTGGACTACACCCCTTTATACTTTGACAACGTCCTAGCTTTATGTCCCATGGAAATATGTTTGGTTTGCAACAAGTTATTTGTTTGAATCATGGAAGAATTATTTTAAACACTAAACTTGTGGCTCAATTAATACCTTCTTATGCTTTGCTAATTCATAAATACTGATTTTACAACATGGAAGATCATCTGCCTTTCATGGCCATCGAAGGGGTTAGTAGTAACAATAATACTAATAATAATCATCTTACCATTATGTTCAGAGGTCTTGAGGAGGACTACAGGGTTTGGGGATTAATGTTGAATTATATATATCCCTATGGTGATAATCCCTTATAAGCATCCATTAAGAGGTGAAATCCCTCATTTATGATGGTTATCGAAACAACAACAACATGGTCGATGAAACTCCTAACTATTGGCTAACGTAAATGGCATCATGTACTACCAAACTGAAACTATTCCATAACCATGTTGTTTAAATTGGAATATGTCATTTTATCTCTTTGTGAGATGAATCTATAGGACCTTGGCCACTGTGTAAGCCTCTGACATAAAAAAGTATTATATATATATATATATATATAAAATTTTATTTTTGAGTCTGCTAGAGTCTATTTTTACATGTGTTTGGCTCCCAAGTGGCTACAATGACTAGCCTTTCACTATCTAAATTTTTGGTTTGACCCCTAGACCTACATGTAAAATGTTTGAGATGAGCTGCATCCTAATTCTTTCACCTCTATTGGTCTTTAGGCAATGTTGGAATTTTATCCCTTAGTCCATGTATTTTTTTGACCAGCACGTAACATGCCTTGTGGCTCGAGCTCAATTTATTTTATAATAGTGCAACATCTTGATGAAAGTATATTTTAAAAAATATATATATATGGTCCAAACCCTTATATATCTCCAAAAGATAAAAATGTAAACTCAGTGTTTCTTTTGACAAACATTGAGGGTTAAAAATAGAAATGTGCAAACGTATTTTCAAATGGTCCATCGAGTTAGAAAATAAGGAACCATGTTTTTCATTATATTAATAAGTTTATTTTTTGGATGAATAAAGGAAATAAAACCTTTGGTTGTAATTTAATGGATAGTTAACTTTCTATTTAGAAGCATTGTGTGAAAACACATCCGATTGGCATGACCTCTCCTTAGTCATGTTTTTATTACATTTATTTTATATGCCATAATAGTATGTTGGAAATCACTATACCAATGTGTGGTTTTGAATATCCCATCTTTAGTATAGGAGGCATTTGGAATAGATCTTCTTAAGTTTTATTTTATGACATCTATGTTGTTATAGTTCCGTATTGATGCGTGTATAGTATATATTTCTATAATTAATTGCTAATATTATTTTAGAAATATTTGAATGAAATTTTTATAGTGTGATAAATGAACTAGTAGGTTATATTACCTATATGTAATGTAAGATTTTATATAAACATACCTGATTGGTATGAGGTTCATGACTATGTTTTGTTTGTAGACAATATTATTATATTTTAGATTGTGAAGAATTTTTATCAAAAGTGTTATTTTTGAGCCTTGGTAAAACATTAAAATATTAAATAATAAATGTTGAATGTTATTAACAGAATGTTGAGTTTGTAGTTAGCATGCTTTTGAATATATTCATTATTATTTGATTATTCAATCTATGAAAAAGTGCCAAGTCAATAATGGTTGATGAAATCATGATAAGACTTTGGTTAGAATTCAATTAATAGATGAAATTCTACTTTTATATTTAGTATGTACCTTTGAGAACAACTAAGAGTATAAGGTTATTCTTATAACCATATCTTTCTTAGGTGCATTAGATACTATGGCTTTATCTAAACTATAGTTTGGTGGTGAGTTATAATGAAGTGGGAAACTTCAACCATTGAATACTGCCCTTTAGTGCATACATGGTGTAAACTTGGATTACCATTTAACTGAGGATATGATAACTATTAGTGATGCATTATGCTTGCTAGTGGAAATAAATAGCTTACCCATAGTATAATAGCATTATGAAAATATGTCAACTAGGTCAAATTCCATAGCACCATGAAACGATGAAAACTTGTGTGCATTGTATTTTTATGAGAGTATTTTATATACAATGATTTGACACTCTTATAATTAAATATAAAATCATGACATGTGCCTTGAGCTTGTGTTTTCATTTAATTATTATTGTGTAATTCAATTTAGGATATACCTGAGTGGTATAATCCTGATTTGTTAGTTTGAATGATTTCAGTATTAGATTAGTTATATCTAGACCCACACTTACATATTTTATATGTGTATTGGTTATTACTTTGATAAGGATATCACAATTATCTAGATATAAACTTATGAGTGCAAATGAATGTTGAGATAGAGTTATAAATATTGTATGACTTGCTTGTTATAAGTTATGCTTGATTGAATATGAGTGTATGTTATTATGTATCTATGACTGCTTTGTATGACTATTATGGATAAACTAGTAGTCATGTCTAAGAACACCAGACTAAGATATTTTTGGTTGTCTTGAGGTGTAGTTACTTGGATATGTTAGAATAATGTGTGTGTAAGCTTACCTAGGTAGTATATTTTACCTATGGTAAGTTATTTATTACCTAGGGTATATATTAGTTACCTAGGTAATTGAGTTTATTTTTACTATTGAGATTTCTCAACAATATATATTTATACGTAATAATTGAAAACTAATTATAAACAATTTTCTCTTTTTACATATCTACGACAAATAGTTTGTTTTCATTTAACAAACTATTTGATTTATATATTATAGCAATATGATAGATTGCTTAATGAGAAATACAGAGAAAATTTAGGACAATCATCTATTATTTTGTTATGAATGAGTAAACACATTTATTTATTATTTGAAAAAATTCTTGTAGGTTCTTATTGTGGGATCTTTCACCTAGATTGATCTTGTGGGTCCTATGTATTTCCTACTCATTTCTTCATGGTTTCAGAGCTTGGATTTTCAATTGAAGATCCTCATACTTGCATTTTTTTTTATCAATTCCAATTTTAACATAGGCCACAATATTAGTTTATGATATGTTCTAATTTTTTGTTTCTCTCTCACAATTTGGCTTCTTTGAAATTGTGTCCTTTTTTGATTATTTTAGGACATTAAAATTTCCAAATTTTAAAAAAAACCTCATTGGCAAGGGAAATTTCATGAGGAATCCAACAAAGTTTGAATTTTTTGATTCTGTCCTAGCTGTATAGCCCATTTGGGCAAAAAATGCTAGACTATCTCTGTGTAGTAGAACAAGTATCTGTATGATTTTCATACAGTTTTTGCCCTTCGGTTCATTTTTTGGAAAATATGGAACCTATTCTAGAAAGATGACTTAGCTATATTTCATGTGGATATAGGAGGTACACCCAAAAAAGAGGCTATACAGTGTTTTTAGCCCATTCAATGGGGAAAATATAATCTGCCATATAGCCATACGGTTTTCTTCAATTGGGAGGCCATACACTACTCATTTTTGAAATCCAAAACCTTGAGGCATTAGCAGACATTCAAAAATTTCCTATGCAGTAGAAAAATTCAAAACTGTAGTAGGTCATACAGTGTTTTGGGAAGATTGTACAAAGCCCATCTTGAAGGCATTTTGCAAGAAAATCTTTGCAATTTTTTTGTCAAATATTCATGAAATTCTTCTCAAAATTCCCCACACCACCATACCTTACTGCAAATATTTCTAAGCAAGACTATTTTTAAGATCCTCCCTCACATGTGTGGGCCAATTTGTGGTTTTTTTCATTAATTTTTGCTTTGGAAGAGGTTTAAAAGCAAGTTTTTGGTTAAATATTCACAAAGTAGATTTTGCCTTAGTGGCTAAGTTAATTTTGTTAAGAAATTGGTAGGGTAGAGGTCCAGGGGTCAAATCCCTCTATTTTTTTCTTTCAAAAAACCATTTTTTAAAAAACAAAATAATACCTTTGAAAAATTTTAAGGGTATAAATTTCATCGAAGGACGTTAAATTGTAACGGGAGGGGTTTGATTTTTTAAAAAGAAAAGTGTATAAGCAATGTCTACGTCCTTTTTATCAATGTCATCTTCATCTTCAAGAATGGATTCTTAATTATTTTAACCTCTTAACTTCATAAATTATCATTTTTGGAAGCCAAAAATGCAAAAAGTTCTTTAGTTAAAAGGCTTATGGAGGATTTTTCATGACAACACACATGCGACATTCACCACTGAAAAGGACAAGTATGCATATGGTTACAAGTAGGATGAGGCACTTGGATTGATTGGCCTCAAAATTTTAGATAGTCTTTAATTCCACATTGTAGATGCCAAAACACCTAAAGATGTATTGGATAAGTTTACAAAACTGTTTGACAAAGTAAATGAATTTAAAATGTTACAATTAGATGCGGAATTGAGTGCTTTATCTCCTTCAGATTTCCCTTTTGTAGATGAATTTTTGGAAAAATTCAAGTTTATTAGATCATGATGTTTTCAAAATTGAAAGGTCCATATAGTGTATTTTATTTTGCTTTTTATATCATGATGGATACATTAGGTGATGAATTCAAATTGCCTTCCTTTGAAGTTTTTTGTGAAAGACTAACTAGAGAGCTAACAAAATTTTTGGCCGTAGATGCTCTACCTAATCCTAGTCATGCCTTAGTAGCTAATACCTCAAAAAGAAAGCCCTCACCTAAATCAAAGTAGAAGCCACTATATTTCAATAAATCTGTAGACACCACTACATAGTCTTCTACGAACAAAAAGTTATTTAAGCAAAAGAACAAAAATTTTGTTCCTTGTAATTTTTGTGGTGGTCCTAATCATGATGAAAGTAGATGTTTTAAGAAGATGAGAACATTAGAGGCAACATTGAAACAACACAAGATTTATGTACCTTTTGCATCTTCTACTCCTTCCATGGGAAAGGGAAAACACTCTCAGCTAGGGCTATATCTTCATCAAATGATCAATGGATTTTTGACTCAGGTGCCTCTCATCATCTCACACATTCTTAGGATCTCTTGTCTTCTATCATAAATTGTAGTACATCACATATTATCATGGGTAACTCTTCACAGATTGACATTTTAGGATCAAGGATTGTTAGAAAACAAGATGGTTGTTTTAATGATGTATTACTTGTACCTCAAATCTCTTCTAATCTTCTCATTGTGTATCAAATATGTCATTTTGATACTGGTAAAACTATGGAGTTCACTCCACATGATGTTGTAACAAGAGAATGCAATGATCCTAGTGAGATAGTTGCTACAGGTATAACAGATCATTCTGCAAGACTTTACACTTTTGATAAGTTTGAGTCTTCTTCTAGGACTTCTAGTTCTTCACTTATAACACATGAGGATAGTCTTAGCAAATTGTGGCATGAAAGGTTAGGGCATCTAAGTTTTGGTTATATGAAGAAAATGAGTACAAAAAATCTTGTAAATGGCCTTTTTAAGGTCTCATGTATTGATGGAATATGTCTTGGATGTCTAGTTGGTAAACAACACCAGGAACCATTTCCAGTTGGTAAGGCCACATGTACTCATACACCCTTAGAGTTGGTTCATAGTGATTTGATGTCTTTTCCAACTCATTCTTTTTCAGGGGAAAAATATGTACTCACATTCATTGATGACTTCACTTGTAAAAATTGGGTAGATTTTCTCAAGTTGAAAAGTGAAGTATTTGAGACCTTCAAGACTTTCAAAGCATTTGTTGAAAAACAATCATCTCTTCCTTTATGAGTATTATTTCTATGATAATATACTATGACATATATATTGAATATACTATTTACAATGAAATATGCCATTTTATCTCTTTATGAGTATACTATGAGTATATATTATGTTGTTTACAATGAAATATACTCATAGCAATACTATATATGTATGAGTCTTTGAGTTATATACTATGACATATATATTGATGATACCAATAGGTAATGAGATGGGTTTCACTAGCCTAGGTAGTACCACCAATAGATAATCTGATCAAGTGGTATGTTTTGAAATTTATCAATCTAAATGATTGTATATTATTTGAAAACTTGGGCCTAGGTAATGTTATATACATTGTCATTCATATGTTTGATTTTCATGCTGTGAAATATCATTTTAGAATAGATTTATTTATGGTACACTATATGTTTTAGAAATCTTACAACACATGAGTACTAGCACATCTCACTAGATTCTCACACCGTTATATCTACCTATCCATGAAGGGAGGGCCATTTCTTGATTTGAGATTGTGTAGGGGATCATTGGTCTGTGGTTGGTGTGGTGAAGCACTCAAATGATGCTCTCCCTCCTCCACTACAATACTACTTGGAGATGACACTTGTGATTATTAACGATACATGAGTTGGTTCAACTCAAGATTTAGAGATCTTGGTATCTATCATTGTATTAGGATGTATGACTAAAGTAATGTAATTGTATTATGTACTTATATATTTTATGAACAAATGTATTTTTAGACTAGTTGTAATTGTGTCCTATTATATTTGGCTTCCTATTGATTTGTATAAGATTTATATTATATGTAGTATTTGAATTTAAAGTACAATTATTCTTAGTTATGGTTTAGTTATGTTGTATTATTTTATTCTATAGATTGACTATTATTTGTTTAATAGTAAGTAAAAAAAAATTACTACATTTCTAAAGTACAACTTATGGGGTCGTTACGTTTTGTATCTAAGCTGTGGCTCAAGCTCTAGGACTTAATGAGTCCATTAGCATTTTTATAGCCTCCTGCTTATCAAAAAAGAGAATTGAGAGTGTATGTATTGTACATTGAGTAAGTACCTTAGAGCATTCGTACCCCCTTAGAGTTGTTTAAGGGTTGGGGTACTGAGTGTCTCGTTGGTGATGGTTGCGTTAGGTGTTGGTTAGGTAAAAACATAGCTTAGTTCTTGAGTTATGAACAAGATTTTCCTACCATGTTTTCAATTTTTATATTGAACACTTCGAGAATGATTTTGTCTTTCTTGAATTACCTTCACCCTTTGTGTTTTGTGTTTTGAGTGTTTTAAAAGTATGGAGTGATTCTCACTAAAGTAATTATGCTTAGTTGTGTCTTAGATACATAGATATTAGGAATGATAATCCTATAAGACCAATTATAGTTTGGCATCACTTAGTGTGGTGGAAGCTTTCTTATAATTGAGTGTAGATGTCTTGTTTGATATTCCTTTGTGTTAGGAGTTTGTTATGTGGATTAGCATCCTTTTACTTATATATACTTGAGAAGAAGTGTTATATTTCTTAGTTATCTTAGAGGTGAATTATTATGTTTACACCCTCCTCTTACATCATTTTTTTAAGCTACTAAGAAGATTCATATTTTCAAGATGTTGATATAGAGTTTCCTTTGGCAAAAAAACTTGTTTCTAAATTATTCCTTGATCTTATTCCCTTGAATTTGTGGGATAGTGTTTTTTACTTCTTGTTGATGCATCCTTGTGGTTCATATTTTATTTTTCATTGTGGAAGTATGTGATCATACTATACTTACAATTTTGGTAAGTGAATAGTGATTGGCAACTTGGGTTGCGATGCTACCCTTTATCATGTGAAGGTATGTAGGAAGTTTTGGTTTATGAGATGCTAGTTCTCTACTTTCTAATTATGGATTTTTAGAGTCATAATTTTATCTAACTTATATACTTGATCAGGAGGAGTGACTAACAATGAATTTATACTACAGTTGATTATAACTATTACGTTATTAAATACCTTTGTTAGATTGCTATTATTCTAAAGAGTACTATGTGTACCTTTTTACTGGGAGCAATTAAGATATAAGATATGCAAAACATATTGATAAGTCTAAGGGTTGATATAAATTTTTTAATTATTATATAATTAAAGAGAAATTGCCTCACTTTAAGATTATAAGGATGGTATTATCCTTGGATTATGTATATTATATTAGTTATGATATTTTTTCTTTTTACTATGAATATAACACTATAGGATAAGTTGTAGAATATGATACTAGTTTTGATTAATTAGTAGCAACTTAATTCAATATTAGGATGATTGTATGATTTATCTTATGTATATGCTAGTGCATATGGAATATTTTAACACATAACATTGCTTTATATGACCTATTAGAATATATTTTTGAACCTTGTGCACTTTTTGAAGTTCATTCGATCATAAAGACTTGAAGGATGATTGGTGTTCTAGCAACATGAGTTATAAGTGATAGGATGGTATTCTACTTAGTATCACATCAACTTGGTTGATATTGCATTGGATCTGATAGATTAACTTATTGAATCTAGGACTTGACAGGTAAAACTTGCCAAATTCAGTTGTATGATCATTTGTGATAAACTCATATGTTGTTGAGTTAGAAATGAAAGTATTACTAAGTTATTTCTTATCCTTTTATTATGGTTCTAGACTTTAGGGGGGTCATGATAGAACCAATTAGCATAAAGTGACTTTCGTGCAAACTTGGTTGTAAATTAGGAAATGTCACAAAGTAGGGTCATATGGGACCAATGAATAGTTCTAATTAGGAGATCTAGTGGAAGTTCTTCAATTAAATTTTGCATTTAATTGCATGATGTGGTAATTGATAGTATGTTTTTATATTGTTAGACTCTATTTGTTAATCATAACATTGCTTAAGTAAGAATCATCGGGGTGATGACCAGATTTAGGGGAGAGGATGTCACATCCCAATTTCACCGTATAATTAATAAACTGTTAATTTGTTGATTAGTATCCATTTCTTTGATTTGAGCATTTTGATATACTGGTATGGATTGTTGATTAGTACACATTACGTGATAATTATATTTTAACTATTTTTGTACATTGAGGATGTATAATTGTTAGTTTTACATCACTTGTTTATGATGAATTAGACTAACTACCTATTTATTGTGAGGTAGATGCATGATAGATCCTACCCTCAGAGCTTGACAAGGGAGAGAATCATTAGAGAGGGTTGGCTAGATGGAACAATTAGAAGAAATACCAGTGGAAAATGGTAGTGATCCCCCCACACACAATAAATTTTAAATGATATTTGCGTAAAGATGATTTGAATATAGTTTGTGATTATATTATGCATGTAGAAATTAGTTTTAGTATAAATTTAATTTCTTTAGCCTAATTGATTTGGTTTTTGGTTTAAAATCCAAAAAATTATTATTTATTTGCAATAGAAGTATTATTATCTTAAATATGATTATCTAGAAAATGAAAATCAATTAATAACATAATTATCTGGTAAAGGTTATTTAAAAAAAAATAAGAATTTTGCATGAAAGTTATTTGAAAATTTAAAATTGGATTTTATTATTATTAAATTTAGCATGTTAATTGATAAGCTTGAGAGAAAGAAATTAACTAAGATTAATAAATTTAAAATTGGAGTTGAATGTGATCTTGATTAGCATGCAAGAATTCAATTAAAATTAGAAAATAAATATTTAATTAATTATTGAATAAACAAAGCATAGCGTAGTAATTTGAAGGCTTGATTTAAAGATAAACTTAGAAAACTTGAGAGTTGCATGTAAAGGAGAAGCGTGGAAAATAGGAAAAAGTTATGTTATAAATAATGAGGTAATCTGGGGAATTAAAAACACATGAAGATACAAGGTCAAATGGATAAGAAGAAGGTAGGAGTAAGAAAGAATCAGGGAAAGCCAGAATGGAGGCAAACTCAAAAAGTTTAGTTTTATAATAAATTATTCTGTGTGTTTTTTGAAAAGAATGCTTTGAACCGGCTAGAACATGAAATGTTTTGTATATGAATTATAGGTCATTTTTGTTAATAAATAAATTATTATCAAAAAATAATATGTAGTTTGCGTCTTATCCCCAAAGTATAGTTTTTGGGTAGCATCTAAGATAACTGGTAGTGTTTTAATGTGTTTTATCAAAAAATTATATGGTTGTGTATTTGGATAGAATCTTAATTATAATATGATTTTTTCTTACTTAAATATATTTATTTGATCAATGTTTAAATATTGGGTAATTTTAGCATATCAATGCCAATGCCTCAATAGCTACATTTGACTCCTTTTGGACTATGCCCCTTTCTACTTTGACAACATCCTAGCTTTATGTCCTAGGGAAATATGTTTGTTTTAAAGCAGGTCACTTATTTGAATCATGAAAGAAGCATTTTAAACACCAAAAATATGGCTCAATTAATGCCTTCTTATGTTTTTCTACTTTAGAAATACCAATTTTGCAACATGGAGGATCATCTACCTTTCATGGCTGCTAAAACGGTTAGTAGTAATAGTAATACTAATAATAATCATCTTTCCATTATGTTTGGAGGTCTTGAGGAGGATGACAGGTTTAGGGGCTTAACGTTACATTATATTTATCCCTATGGTGGTAGTCCCTTGCAAAACATCTATTAAGAGGTAAAATCCTTCATTTATGATGGGCAATTTGATGAAACAACAACATTGTCAATGAAACTCCTAACTGCTAGCTAATGTAAATGGTGTCATACACTACCAAACCACCACTATTCCAAAACCATGCTATTTATAATGTAATATGCCATTTTGTCTCTTTATGAGATGAATTGGCAGGACCCTGGCCACTATGTAAGCCTCTGGTTTAAAAAGGCTATATATATAATTTAATTTTTTAGTCTAATTGAGTTTATTTTTGCCTATGTTTGGCTCCCAAGTGGCTGCAATGACTAGCATTTTACTATCTAAATTTTTGGTTTAACCCTTAGACCTACGTGTAAACTATTTGGGATGATCTGCATCTTAATTCTTTCACCTATGTTGATCTTTAGGCAGCGTTAGAATTTTATCTGCCAGTTCATGTATTTTATTTAACCAATGCATAACATGCTTTATGGTTTGAGCTCAATTTGTTTTATAATAGTGGAGCATATTGATAAAATTATCTTTAATATATATATATATATGTATGTATGTATATATATATATATATATATATATATATATGTATATATATGTGTGTATGTATATGTATATATATATATGTATATATATATATATATATGTATGTATATATATATATATATATATATATATATATATATATATATATATATATATATATATATATATATATATATATATATATATATATGTATGTATGTATATATATATGTATGTATATATATAGCCCAAACCCTTAGATATCTCCAAAAGATAAAAATGTAAACTTGGTGTTTCTTTTGACAAACATTGAGGGTCAAAAATAGAAATGCAAAAATGTATTTTCAAATGGTCCTTCAAGTTAGCAAATAAGGAACCATGTACTGCATTATATTAATAAGTTTATTTTCTAGTTGAATAGAGGAAATAAAACCTTTGTTTTTAATTAAATGGATAGTTAACTTTCTATTTATAAGCATTGTGTGAAAACACATGTGGTTGGTGTGACCTCTCCTTGGTCATATTTTTATTGCATTTTGTTTATATGGCATAATAGTATGTTGAAAATCACTATACCAATGTGTGGTTTTGAATATTCCATCTATAGTATAGGAGGCATTTGGAATAGATCTTCTTAAGTTTTATTTTATGATATCTATGTTGTTATAGTTTTCATATTGATGCATGTATAGTATATATTTTTATAATTAGTTGCTAATATTTTTTTAGGAATGTTTGAATGAAATTTTTATAGTGTGATAAATGAACCAATAGGTTATGTTACCTGTATGTAATGTAAGATTTTATATAAACATATCCAGTTGGTATGAGGTTCATGACTATGTTTTGTTTGCAGACAATATTATTATATTTTAGATTGTGAAGCATTTTTTTCAAAAGTGTTATTTTTGTGCCTTAGTAAAACATTTAAATATTAAATAAAAAATGCTAAATGTTATTAACAATAATGTTGAGTTTTTAGTTAGCATGATTTTGAAGATATTCATTATTATCTGATTATTCAATCCATGAAAAATTACTAAGTCAATAATGATTGATGAAATCATGATAAGACTTTGGTTGGAATTCAATTAACAGATGAACTTTGTTACTTATTTTTATATTTAGTATGTACCTTTGAGAACAACTAAGGGTATAAGGGTATTCCTATAACCATATCTTTCTTAGGTGCATTAGATACTATGCCTTTATCTAAACTATATTTTGGTGGTGAGTTATAATGAAGTGGGAAATTTTAACCATCAAATACTGCCCTTTAGTTCATATAGGGTGTAAACTTGGATTACCATTTAACTGAGGCTATGATAATTATTAGCGATGCATTATATTTGATAGAGGAAACAAATAGTTTACCTGTAGTACAGTAGCATTATGAAAACATGTCAGCCAAGTCAAATTCTATAGCACCTTGAAACAATGAAAACTTGTGTGCATTGTATTTTTGTGAGAGTATTTTATATGCAATGATTTGACATTCATAAAATTAAATAGTGCATCATGATGTGTGATTTAATCTTGTATTTTCATTTGATTATTATTATGTAATTTAATCTAGGGTATACCTGGGTGGTATAATCCTGATTTATTGGTTTGAATGATTTCAATGTTAGGTTGGTTATATCTAGACCCACACTTCTATATTTTATATGCATGTTGGTTATTACTTTGATAAGTATGTTTAATAACAATTATAAATATATCAAAATTATGTTATTACAAACTTATGAGTGCAAATGAATGTTGAGATAGAGTTATATGCATTGTATGACTTGCTTGTTATAAGTTATGCTTGACTGAATATGAGTGTATGCTGTTATGTATCTATAACTGCTTTGTATGACTGTTATAGATAAACTAGTAGTCATGTCTAAGAACATCAGACTAAGATATTTTGGGTTGTTTTAAGGTGTAGTTACTTGGATATTATTGAAATAGTCTATAGTTTATTGTGTGTTTTACCTGGGTGGTATAAACGGTGGTCATTGTTTCTAGTTTGAGATTGATATTAAGGTAAGTCTCATTCGTGCATAAATGATTATGTGTATATCTTGATTTCTCTTTTTTTATCTTGTGATATGATATTATTTCTAGGAGAATATATGTATGAGTCTTTGTGTTATATACTATGACATATATATTGATGATAATAATACGTAGTGAGACCGGTTCTACTAGCCTAAGTAGCACCACCAATAGATGATCCGATCAGGGGGTGTGTTATGAAATTGACTGATCTAAATGATCATATATTATTTGAAATCTTAGGCCTAAGTAATTTTATATAAATTTTCATTCATATGTTTGATTTTCATGTTGTGCAATATCATGTTAATGTGGATTTATTTATGGTACACTCCATGTTTTTGAAATCTTACTACACACAGGGTACTAGCATGTCTCACTAAATTTTCACACTGTTCTATATACCTATTTGAAAAGGGAGGTCCATTTATTGATAGGATATTATGTAGGGGATCATTGGTTTGTGGCTGGTGTGGTAAAGTACTCAAAGGATGCTCTCCCTCATCTAATGCAGTACTACTTGGAGATGACACTTGTGATTATCAGTGATACACAAGTTGGTTCCACTCAAGCTCTGAAGAGCTTCGTATCTATCATTGTAGTAAGACATATGCCAAAATTAATGTAATTTTATTATGTACGTGTATATTTGATTAGCATATGTTGTATTGTCAGACCAACCGTAGCTATGTCCTATTGTATTTGGCTTTCTGTGGGGTTGTATAAGATTTATATTAGATGTAATATTTGAATATGAAGTACTATTGTTATTAGTTATGGTTTAGTTATGTTGTATTATTTTATTCTATAGATTAACTATTATTTGTTTAATAGTAAGTAAAAAAAAAATATTGCATTTCTAAAGTACAACTTATGGGGTTGTTACACCATATTGTTTTTAGGCATATTATTTATTTTTTACCAGTTTCCATCCTTCAGAGTCTCCAAATTAGAAGACCTAATAAAAATACCCACCTCATAAGAAGAGTTTCTAATTAAATAAAAAATATACTTAACCATACCAAGGGTTATTTCCAACTTCAAAAATATTATAGGATTTTCAAAAAAAGAATATTTTAAGTTAGGCACAACATAATATTTAGGTGGAGGCACTGTTGGGTCTAGTGATCCAAGGTTTATTTGATCTATATTTAATAGTTATGTACGGGGCATGCATCTTTTAGTGAGATGCCCCCTTTAATTTGTTGAATGTTTATTAATTTCTATTAGTATAGAGTTATGTAGGTAGTTACGTGTGGTTGAGTTATGACTACAAACAAGATTTTGTTGTGTAAATGCTCTTATCAAGTATTTTATAAACAAAATATGTAGCTCATTTTGTAATGAATAATATTATATGGTACAAACCATTTTTGTATCTTATGAAATTATTCATTTCTTAACAATGGTATCATAACTTCCATGAATATTAGCTGTGAGAAAGATGAAGAAACTTATGGAAGGAACATGTGAAGCACAAGGATGTAGAAGCATGTGAGAGCTTGGAAAAAATAACTTTTATCTAGCTTGCTTGGCTGTGAACAATTTTATTTGATTTTTTAGAAGATGAGAGAGAAACAAAATAATAGCATGATTTTAATGCCTACAAGGGTTGAAACTACTATTTATTTGAAAAAGAAGTGATACAATCTTATCTTAGAGTATTCATTTGGAATAATGTAATACTTTTATTTGATCAATAAAATTATGTGGCATTGAGAATTTGTGAATAATGGTAGATGAAGAGAAACAAAATTTTTATTAGCTATTGGGTTTGCCTTAGAGAGGTTTTAAAGAAGTTTTTTAATTATTTCTACTTGGGGAGTAGTAAAAATTTACCATGGAGAGTTGGAAATCATTTTGGGGCTTTGAATTCTCTAAATAATTTCCTGGAGTGTGAAGAGCATGGAAGAAACACTAGATAATTATTAAAGGCCATTGGAAGATTGGAAGCTTGTTAGAGGGTATAAGGAAGGTGAGGAAAACTCTAGGAAATCTATTTTTTGTTGAAATTTGCACTAGAACCTATAATTTATTCTGATAAACTCATTGAAATCTACCTGAGGACTATAATGTGTTTAAAGATGCAAATTTTACAAAGCATGAGCTGAAAAGCATTAATTACATTGAAAAAATCATTGATCATATGCATATAAAGCATTGAAATTTTATTGGAAAGGTTTCCATTAGATAAATGATGTATATTTTGATAAAAAATATTTATTAGTAGGGACTAAATGTAAGGCCCCATTTTTCATAGTGTTTATCTTTGACAAAGATGACTATGAAATTATGACTAATATGTTTTGATTATTGAATTATGTTGTTAAGTCATGCCTAACTGAGGCATGCAAGGATTTATGAAGGCTTTTCATGTGTTGGGAATCATGAGAAAGACGTATTATCAATCATGTTTTGGATTACTTACTTATGAAAGTTTGATGCTTATGTTTCCTTTATATATATATTGCTTTATGAATTATGATTATGTCTATGAGTTATATTGAATTAAATAATTAATTTAAAGCTTATGAAATGGAAACTACTTATATATTGAATCATATGAAATTATCTATGTGTATGTTGATATTCCATGAATGATTAACTATGTTTAATTGATTGAAATTGCCTTGTTTGATTAAATTTTCTAGTTTCGACTATTAGGATAGAAGAATTTGATGTGTGCATTGAGTGTGTAGGGAAAATAAAATGGCCAATAAAAGAAGAATACTATGCCAAGCATGGTTTTATCACAAAATAGATTTACCCTTAAGCCCTTCCTAAACCCATGCTAAGTATCAAATGCCTACTTTTCTACCTTTGCTGACTTAACATATGTTTTAGGTGGTTGGCCTTTAAGCCTAGTTAGTGAAACTTAATATTTCATGTCTTTTAGATCTTGTAGCTATCGTCTAAATTGTCTAATGGCTGACTAATAGATCTTTCATTAATTACCTTAAACCTAAATCATGTGAGAAAATAGGTAAGTGAATCTATGAAGCAACCACAAAAGCCTGCAAGAGCTGTCATGTGCCTTAATTAAACATGTAAAAGAACATCTGTTAATGAGGCATGGGTTGACAAGTGACTGATGGTTAGCTGATTTTGAAATGAATATATGTAGGAGTCAAACTCCCTTATTTGAGGATTTTTTTACCAATTTGGAGAGATGTTAGACTTATCATAAGAGAAGGAGAATCAATAGATAGGAACAATGGGTTAGGAGATCCAAGTCTAGATAACTAGAGGATAACACCTAGGTGGTTTGGAGGTTGATAGGTGGGCTTCTTAATAACTTATATTTTCTACTGTTCATTTGGAACAAAATGATTTTTTTCTTTGTTTGATCTTCCCACTTTCAGGAGAATGAGACCACTTAGTTTATTCTACCTATTTTATTGTTTTCCCATGGTTGTGCATTGGTTACCATTTAGTGCTTGCATGTTTGAGGGCCTTGGATAGGTATTTTATCCTTATATAAATGATATGTGTATCTATTTATTGCATAAATATGATGTTGTTATTGTGGCTCTGTGGATTGTCTATGAGCAACATATTCATGGTGGAAGAATGTCAAGCCCTCCTGTGATGGGCATGGTGGTAGAATGCTTGAAACTTCTGTGAATGTCACAATGGAAGTTGTTAAGCCATCTCATGATGAGACATGGTATTATACTACTTAACCCTCCCATGACTATTGGATGGAAGTAATAAAGTGTGTTATCCTCTTGCTACTCCAATAAATTGGTAGGCCTTGTTATGTTGTGAAAGCTTGCTTGATAGTTTAATAATTTTGAATGCTTAGCTTTACTTAAATGATCATTTGAATGCTTGTTGGTTTGTATTTAGGATCGGTAGTCTATTTGGGTAAGAATCAAGAATAGGATTGTAGGTGCTGCATGGTCTCTCCATTATGTCAAAACACCCTTGCTGAGATATATACCATTGCCTTTACCAAGTGATATAAATATGCTTAGAATTGGAAGTCTCAAGCTTGGGGGTGTCTAGAATAGTAGCTTGATGATGACAAAAGGTTAGGCAATGAGCATTCCTTCTTATGGACAATAGATGCTTGGGACTAGACAAGGAACATTGTTGAAAATTGATTGGTCCTCCATTAGTTAATCAAGCCTAGAGATGTGCCTCTTACAATGTAAATAATTGGATGAAATCTTATGTATTATTAATGTTATTAAACATCAAGCCTACTTGGATTATTGTATGAAATATAAATGCTGTATAATGACCCAATTATGGGTAGAGACTTATATTATAGTTCTATTGAGTCTTCAATGTTAAACTGAGTTGTAATACTTGGTTTAAAAGACCTTGGGAAGGATCCTACATGTATAAAAGATTATTTAGCATTTTTGGGCTCTTTTAATTAAATTTACAAATTAATTTTATTGCTTAAATATTTATCTTAAGTGGTGTGTTTATAAGTATTATGTCTCCCTTTGTAATTAAAAGGTGTTGTGAATCAATGGATTGAGATTGTGCAAATATGAGTGGAATTCAAATAAATAGTTGTGAGTTTATTATTGGGAATAACAATATAACTAGGCTATTTAAATCTATATGATGATATTATTTAGGGTAAAAGGATTCATTTTGAAAAGTCCCCTTGGTGTTAACAGTTGAGTAAACTACCTACTATAAATCTTCCCTATAATGAGACCATCTAATAAATAAAGAAGAGTTTTAATAAAGCTTAATTATTCTATAACGACTATAACAAAGCTTCAACCTTAGGTTTGATTAGTGTTTAACACCTTAATAAATGCATTGTTTGATTCTTAGCTTTAGTGAAATGGATGGGCCTAAGGGCCATTACCCAATCGAAGGAATATTTTGAATAAGTTAGTCAGTCCCTTGGTATGTGAAATACCCTTATAATCTTAAAGAACCTTTGCTTCAATCAAAACATGCTTGAGTTTTTGGTTATTGACTAAACCAATGAGAATATTAGTTTAGTGTCAAGAATATCATTTTTACAATGCAAACTTAGCTTAGTAGGATTTATTCTAAAGAAGAAATATTATATTTATATTAAACAATCGATATTAACCTGCACACATTTCTATTGCCTTAGTCAAGTCCTAACTCTCTCCAAGTCATCTATGAGTTTTATTCTAGTTTTGAGCCTTAGTCAATTTAAGATTTTGACTACACCTGGTTTTGCCTTCATCTTGGTCATTGCCATTTAGCATGTTACATTGTACAACATTTTGCTTGAGCCACTCAATGAGTTTTCTCATGTAGTTTATTTACTTAATGTTATGACTCAGCCTAGCATCACTCTTTGAAAAAGGTGAAAACCCTATCTAGACTCTATAGTTGACAACAATTAATGCAGGTAATTAGTTAATTACCTTAGCCTCTAACCTTTAGTCAAGTTAACTTGTGTAGTGCTTTACCTTAGCTAATTTTTCTTAGGATTATCTTCGCATTTTTAGCCTTAGTTATTTAATTACTTTGGTTTTATTTTAGAAAAATTTCCCTAGTTGATTTGAAAACCTTTTTGTGAAGTGGTTTAGAGGAAGCCACATATCATCATCTCATTAACCTAGGAGTGGTGTTAGCTTGGTCTACTATATGATCGATGCCTGGCCAATGAGCTAGTAGGATGTTTCCATGTGACATCATCCTAGTGACTCACAATATTATAGATGACTTTACAAAAATCTTGCCTCTGGGCTAGAGGGCTAATAGGTTATTACCACATGGCAACATTTTGATGACCTGTAATCTTAAAGATGACTGTATAAGGAACTTGCCTCTATGTCAATGGGCTAGTAGGATGTTTCAAAGTTGCATCATCCCAATGGTATATAATACTAGAGAAGTATGTATAAAGGGGAAAACCTCCAGGCTAGCAAGATAATAAGATGTTACCACATGTATCATCTTGATACTTTTCAGTCCTGGGGATACATGTGCAAATGTGAAAGTTTATCAAATTAGTAGGTAAGTGATAAACCACATGGAAAAAAAAGTCCCTAGGATACAAAGAGAAGCTAATATGGCTTTGGATCCCACCAAATCTACCATGTGGAGTTGATTGTGTTAGCTATGACCTAGGTTTAAATTGACAACCATCTCAACATCATAAGCATAATTATAATTTGGCATGAGCTCATGAAGTAATTTTTAAGTGCTGGGCTGAATGAATCAAGGATTGTGGGCTTTGTAATTAGTGTCTTATGCCTATTTAAGTCTTAATGGTAGTTATAATATTTGTATTTTCATGTGTAATTGAATGGATTTTGATATCTATCCATGTTCCTTGGTGTTTTGTTCATTGAAGTTGTGTGTCGTGCTTATTTTTTAGAGTAAAAAAATGGGTATGAATTTTGATATTAGAGCCCAAATCACAACACTAGGAGCTTTGAGATTTTAAGTTGCTTTAAGCCTTCTTATTTCCTACCTTGTTTATGATGTCTTACCTATTGGTATGCATAATGAGAGGAAACCATATAACACATCATGATGATAATTCCATTGGTGAACATGAGCCTCCTAACTAGTCAAGACTAAATGAAATTAGACCCCAACTCCTCTTAGCCATGTAACAGCTGAAGGATGTTCTGCATTAGAGATTGCCTATAGTATGACATGAGGCAAAGAGGTACTCTACACTGCATTCCTAATATGATCAAAGATTAGTTGAAAGAGAGGTCGAGGAGTCCTACCCATCACCATTTTGAGGGTGACAAAGGTGAATTTCATCATCATGATGATCCATTTGAGAGGTGAGACTTAGACCACCCTCTTAGGCTTGTGCTTGGATACTTAGTAAAACACTTCATCAGACTACATACTCATATATCTGATGGTACTCAAGAAGGAATAAAAATAGAAGCATGGTTAGATAACATGAGAGGATGTTTCTTTTTTTATGATTGTGACTTCAATGGGAAGGTTTATTTGGGCACCCAGATTCTCAGGGATGTAACTAAGATGCAGTGGGAAGGAGAGGAGTAGAAGTTTCACCTGAGACTAAATTCCCTCACTTGGAACTTATTTGAGGAGAGTTACAAAACATTCTACCTATCCACTCATTATGTGTAGAAGAAAGTGGATGAGTTTCATGACCTTTAACAAGGGAGTGGCACTGTGTCTCAATACAAGTGCCATTTTTTGGGTTTAATCAAATGTGTAGGGTTACATGATGAAACTATCCAAGTGAATAGGTTCATTATAGGATTGAATTTAGAGTTGGGTGGTGTAATGCACATTTTAGCTTCTTTAACCTTGTTAATAGTAGTTGAAAAGGCCTATTTGGCTGAGGAGTCTTATAAAAAGACCCAAGATGTTTGAGAGAAATTTTAGGATAAATTATAATCTCACCATGACTCAAGATTATAAGGTGCACAAGTTGTACCTAAGAGAGGTTGGAGAGCAACACAATCCAACTCTAGACCCCCATAAAAGTAGTAGGATAGTAGTCATTTGTTTGCCATAGTCAAAATGAGAACTAGCTATAAAATGACCATCGAAGATGAAGTAAGGCTGGGCCTCAAAACTGTCAGTAAACTGGGAGCAACCAAAACAAGCGAGACCTTCAGGGTCAATAACATCCTTGGAACTAAGACTAATTGGAACTTCCTTTGGGCAAGACAAATGGAGGGGTATGTGCTTTATTTATAGATCACTTGAACATTATGCATGTGGTTATTCCCTGGAACCATTGGTTGCTAATAGGCAGAAGGCTCTAACATTAGAGTAGATAGTGGGTGATCTGGGATGAGGTCATAAAATTTATACAGCAATGGATGACTACCAAGCTAAGCATCAGGTGATGGTCATTGAGACCACATGTCAAGATAGAAAAGGTTATGACTTTGGAGCCCATCAAGATTTTAGCACGTATAATGCTAGCTCTTCAAGGCAAAGACCTAAATCAGGTCAAGGTTCAGTGGGATAAATATAATGAACAAAAAACAAATTGGGAAGATGCTACACCTTTTAGGGTTTAGTATCCTCACCTCTTTCAGTGAATTTTAGGGAAAAGTCTGCTTAAGGGGAGGGGGATGTAAGGCCCCATTTTGCATAGTGCTTATCTTTGATAAATATGACTATACAATTATTACTTATATGTACTTATTATTGAATTATGTTGTTAAGTAACATCTAGATGAGGTGTGCAAGGATTTATGAAGGCTTTTCATGTGTAGGAAACTATGAGAAAGACCTATTGTCAATCAGGTTTTGGATTGATTACTTATGAAAGTGTGATGCTTATGTTTCCTTTATATACATGTTGCTTTATGAACTATGATTATGTTTATGAGATATATTGACTTAAATCATGTTTAATCATTGCTTCAAATATTATGTAATGATAAATAATTATGTATTGAATCATATCAAAATTATCTACGTGTATGTTGATATTCCATGAATGATTAGCTATGAGTAATTGATTGAAATTGCCTTGTTTGATAAAATTATGTAGCTTTGGTAATTAGGTTAAAGGAATTTGATGTGTGCATCGAGTGTGCAGGAATAAGAAAAGGAACAATGAAGGAAATAGACTATGCAAAGCATGGTTTTATCATAAAATAGATTTACCCTTAAACCCTTACTAAACCCATGCTAAGTATCAAATGCCTTGTCTGCTACCTTTGCTAAAATAATATTTTAGGCAAATAGCCTTTAAGAATGGTTGGTGAAACTTATTATCACTTGGTCTTTAGATCTTATAACTAACATCTAAATTATCTAGTGGTCGATTGATATATATTCCATTGATTGCCTTAGACTTGAATCAAGTGGGAAAATAGGTAAGTGAATCTATGAAGCAACCATAGAAGATTGAAAGAGATTCTATGCACCTTAATTTAACATGGAAAAGAACATCACTTGATGAAGCATGGGTTGACAAGTTGGTAGTTGTTGGCTAATTTTAGAATGACTCTATGTAGGAGTCAAACTCCCTTAGTTAAGGACTTTTTTGATGGTTCAGAGGAAAATTTAGACTTAAAATAAGAGAAGGAAAAACAATAGATAGGAAGAATGGGTTAGGAGAACTGATTCTAAACAATCAAAGGATAACACCTAGGTGGTTTAGAGGTCGATAGGTGGGCTTCCTAATAACTTATATTTTCTATTTTTCATTTGGAATGAAATGATTTTATCCTCTATTTGATATTATTGATTTTAGGAGAATAAGACCACTTGGTTTATTCTACCTATTTTATTATTTGCCCATGGTTGTGCATTGGCTGCCATGTAGTGCTTGCCTATTTGAGGGCCTTGGAGAGGTATGTTGTATTTGTATAAATTAAGTGTGTCTTTATTTATTATGTAAATACAAAGATGTTACTGTGGCTCTGTGAATTGCTTGTGAGTAGCATCTTCATAGTGGAAGAATGTCAAGCCCTCATATGCTGGGCATGGTGGTAGAATGTTTGACCCTACTATGAATGTCATGGTGGAAGTTGTTAATCCCTCTCATGATGAGACATGTTAGTAGACTGATTAACCCTCCCATGACTATTAGATAGAAGAAATAGAGTGAGTTATCCTCTTTCTACTTTAATCAATTGATGGGACTTGTTATGATGTGAAATCTTGCCTGCTAGTTTTATATTTTTCAATGCTTAGCTTCACTAAATGATCATTTGAATGTTTGTTTGTGGTGTACTTGGGTATAGGATTCTCATTGGGTAAGAACTAGGAATAGGACTATAGGTGGTGCATGATATCTTATTTCAAAAAACCTTGCTTAGATATCCACCCTTTTCTTTACCACGTGATATAAACATGCTCAAAGTTGGGAGTCTCAAGCTTGGGGGTATCTATAGCAACATCTTGATGATGACAAACGGTTGGGTGGTGAGCCTTCCTTCTTATGGCTAGTAGATGTTTGGGAGCAGATGAGGAGTACCAATTAAGAATGGTTAGTCCTCCATTGTTTAATCAAATATATAAACATGCCTCTTGTTATGAAAATAATTGAATGAAATATTATGTATTATTCATGTTATTAAGCACAAGCCTGCTTGGATTATTGTATGAAAGATATATGTTGTATAATGACCCAGTTGTGGGTAAAGACTTTTTATTATAGTTATTTTGAATCTTCAGTGTTAAACTGAGTTGTATCTATTATGAATACTTGGTGTAGATGACCATGGGAAGGATCTTATATGTATAAAACATTTTTTTGCCTTTTTGGGATCTTTTAATTAAATTGATAGATTAATTTCCTTTCTTAAATATTTGTTTTGAGTTGCTTGTTTATAAGCACTGTGTCTCCTTTTGTGATCAAAAGGTGTTATGAATCAATGGATTGAGTTTGTGTAAATATGAGTGGAAATCAAATAAATAGTTGTGAGTTTGTTATTGGGAATAAAAATATATCTAGTTTGTTTAAATATATATGGTGATGTTATTTGGGGTAAAAAGGATGCCTTGTGAAAAGTCCCTTTGGTCTTAATAATTGAGTAAACTACCTACTATAAACCTTGCCTATAATGAGACCATCTAATAAATGAATAAGAGTTTTAATAAAACTTAGTTATTATGTAATAGCTATACTAAGGCTTCAAAATTATATTTGATTAGTGTTTTACACCTTAATAAATGCATTGTTTTATTCTCAACTTTAATGAAATGGATGGGCCTGAGGGGCATTAACTGATCTAAGGAATAGTTTGAATAAGTCAGTCAATCCCTTGGTATGTGTATTACCCTTATAATCTTAGAGAACCTTTGATTGAAGCAAAATATGCTTGAGTTTTTTGTTATTAACTAAACTAATGAGAATAATGGTTTAGTGTCAAACCTATCATTTTTGTGATGTAGACTTAGCTTAGTAGAATATATTCTGAGGAAGGAAGACTCTATCTAGATTAAGAAATCAATAGTAACTTGTGTAGGCATTTATATTACCTTAGTTCAGTCCTAACTCCCTCTAGAGTTAGCTCTGAATTTTATTCTAGTTCAAGCCTTAATTGATTTAAAATTTTGACTACACCTAGTTTTGTATTTATCTTGGCCATTGCCATTTGGCATGTTTCCTTGCACAACATTTTACTTGAACCGCTTGATGAGTTTCCTCACGTAGTGTCCTTGCAAAACATTTTGACTAAGCCTAGTAGCACTCTTTTAAAAAAGGTCAAGACCCCATCCATACCCTGTAGTCAATATTAATTAACACAAATAATTAGTTAATTGCCTTAGCTTTTAGCCTTTAGTCTAGTTACCTAGCATAGTGCTTTGCCTTAGCTAAATTTTACTTGGTCTTCTCTTCATGAATTTAGGCCTTAACCATTTAATTACTTTGCTTTTGTTTTGGAAATTATGCCTTAGTCAAATTTTCAACCTATTTGTGAAGTGGTTTAGAGGAAGCCACATGTCATCATCTCGCTAACCTGAGAGTGATGTCAACTTGGTCTTCTATACGATCAGTGTAAGGATAATAAGTTAATGGGATGTTGCCATGTGGTATCATCCCAATGACCAATGATCCTAGACATGACCATACAAGAAAATTTTCTCCATGATAGCATACTAGTGGGATGTTTCCACATGGCATCATCTTGATGATCTATGATCCCGGAGATGAATGTACAATGAGCTTGACTCTGGGCTAATGGTCTAGTAGGATATTGCCATATTGCATCATCTTAATGGTCTATAGTCTTAGAGAAGTCTATACAAAGGGAAAATCCTCTGGGATAGTGATATAGTAGGTTGTTTCTACATGGCATCATCTTGATGGTCTACAGTCCTAGGGTTACATTTGCAAACACAAAAGTTTATCAGATTAATCGGTAAGTGAGAGGACACCACATGGAAAGAAAGGTCCCCGAGAGTTGAAGAGAAGCTAGTATGGCTTTGGATCCCACCAAAGCTACCACGTGGAGTCTGTTGCATCATCTATGACATATGTTTAAATTGATGGTCATCTCAATGTTATAATCACAATTATTATTTGGCATGAGCTCATCAAGGAATTTTTGAGTGTTGGGCCAAATGAATCGGGGCTTGTGGGATTTTTAATTAGTAGTTTACACTTATTTGAATCTGAATGGTAGTTTTAGGATCCATATTTTCATGTGTGATTGAATGGATTCTAGTATCTATCCATGTTCGTTGGTGTTTTCTTCATTGAATTTGTGTGTTGTGACTATTTTTAGAGGAAAAAAATGGGCATGACACTAAATTTGATAGTTGACCCTACTTGTCATGAATTTTTTTGATGATGGTTATTTGTTCAACATTTCCCTTAAAATATTAGTATAGTTCATAGTATAAGGATTTTTTTAAAGATGATCTATATATTTATTATAATACTTTAGAGTTTTTGATGGTATGTCCAAAATTTCATCTTACATCTGATATGATTTACCAAAAAAATTCATTGTATTTTACAGCTAAAAAATGCAAATACAGTGATACATACATTAAATTTAGTCACTGTTTATGAGTGATACAATATATGAAATTTGTGCAAGTCTTAATATTACGTCATTATTGAAGTACCCAAAAAACTTTGATTTCTAGGTAAAAATAAATACAATGCCACATATTTTAATTGATGGGTGCGATTTTTATTATTGAAGGTTGAATACACAATTGGTTAAATAATGATTGATTATATGATTTAAATATAACTATAGTTGAATTAGCAAAATATTATTATGAATCCATTGGAAACAAACAAGTCTAGAGTTGAATTCTCACTTTTCTTTTAGTTGTCTATTTTTGCATGAAGTGCAAACATGAGCATGCATGTAAATCGAATTTATATGGAAGTTTGAGATATTATATGCCAAGTGATTATCTATAGGAGTTGAAATATAATTTTTAATGACACTCTTAGTGTGTAGGATATTGTGAGGTATATTATCATAAAGTTCAATTTTTTTTTTCAAAATCCCATCATTTTAAGTGATTTAGCCTATGCCTCGAGGTCTGTTCTCATAAACTGCAAAGTTGTTTTTCTAAACCCTATAATTTTAGATTATTTAGCATATGCCTATGATAATTTTCCATTTTCCATTTTTATGTAGGTAGGTACGTTTCCACTTGATTTAGAGGTTTTTACCCATTTTGAGTCAATCATAAAGTTAGAATTTTGGTGTGGTGTTTCCCTTTCTATTTTTCTTGAACAATATGTTAAAAAAGAGAAGCAAGGATTGTAAAATTTTTAAGGGGTGAATTTTTGATCATATTCAACACCCTAATATTGATGTGAAATTGAAAATCAGATTTATTTATGAGGAAATGGTGAATGCAACACTGTGCTTTCCTACCAGTAATGCTATCAGATGAACAAGTTACATTTTAAGGTGTATAGGTTGCTTGGGATCGACTTAGATGAAAAATACAAAAACCCACCCATATTGAGTCTAATGCTAAATCAAAGATAGGGAAATTGATGTAGTGGAGAATTTGCTTTTGATAGTTTTTTAAAGTTTTCTACTTATTATTAGTTTTCTCAATTCTTTTTGAGCTTTTACAATGAGGAGTAGACCAATAATCTAGTGGTTTATTATTGCATGAAATTGTCACCTCTTATCTAATGGGATGAAGACATTATTTTAGTTTTGATCAATATTCAGGTGATTATATAGTTGAAATGGGTTGTAAGCACTAGATATTATTTGCATAGTGGTTAAAATTATTAGGCATTAGGTAAGATGTGCCATAAATAAGTTATAAATTTATCATCGAGACATAGATCAATGTGGTTGAGTATTCCCATGGCGATGATCATACTTTGATATAGATAGAAATGATTAGAGGGATGAGTAATCCTAAGATGATGCCCATATTCATGTCAAGTAGTGTCACAAGGCATAGGGCACATGAGGTTAGGCTACAGATGTAGAAGATGTGTCAACACAAGTTGATCAATGTCTGATGTACAAGTGGCCAGTTAGAAGATTATGATATATATTGTTGTATAAATTTATAGTTATTTATTTAAATCATATTTTGGTCCCCTTTGGATCAAATGGGGGTTTGTTGGGTCTAGTGATCTAGGGTTTATTATATATATTTATTATTTATGTATGGGGCATGCATCACATAGTGAGTGTTTTTACTTAATTTAGATTGTAAAACCCTAATTAAGATAAAAAATTGAATGTAATTTTGACTATAGAATGTGATAGTTAATCATGAATCTGAATGTAAAATATTGAAGCTGATTAGACAAGTGGGATGTACTAAATATAAAAAATACTTAGTTTTCTTGATTCATTGATTAACTATGAATGACTTTTGATAGTGGGAAAGGGCCATAATCAGGGCTTTGAGTCTTCTAGATTCAGCATTGACTATCTTTTATAACCTTAAATCTAGATAACGGGGGATTATTTAGGGTTAAGGGGTATTATATTATATTTTACATAAGGATGGTGGACTAATGTAATGAATACACCAATTAATATAAACATAGATACATAATATTATGAATTTATATAACTAAGATTGATAAAAATAGTAAAGTATAACTATTGATAGGTATTACAATAAATAGGGAACAATGATACTTAGTTATTTACTGTGCTCATGTAAGGATGAATTTGAATAGAATGGAAGTGGGATAAAAGATTATCGTAGAACAATCTTCAGATTCTATAAATATTCTTTCTATGGCCTCAAACTCTTATGTCAGATCTAGATGGCTGTGTTGACATAGGTGTTTAACTTTGATGCAAGTGTCATGTATGGAATACTAACTAGATATATATGTGACCAAATAGAGCCTTATAGGTTTTGTGTCACCTTTCCTCTGATGTATTCATATCATGCACATAAGCTAACACTCCTTATCAGATGATCAAACCCTTGCTTCCTCAACCTTGGAGTGTGTAGTCATATAAAATGTAAAAATTAGTAGTTTGAGTGTGGCTTGTGACACCCTATCCATAAGTCCTTTTTGCATGATATTTTGACACTTATAGACACCTTTTCTCTCATTACCGATCATTTGAAACATTTTAAATAGTCATTCCACCTTAGCCAAGCTGCTTTTCCTAGGCCAATCCTGACCCCCAAATTCCTGAAACTGTAGGACAAGAATACCATACTTGGACTATAGTGCTAGACCCTAGGGTGTCTCATCTTTGGTATTCTTTTCCATTTTAATTTTGTTCCTAAATGGTCATTTTCATCTGATTCCTATCCTTCATTATGTTGGCCTAGCATGAATACATCTAACCCATGACCAATGGTTCCCTATAAAAGCCTATCTAAAGCTCATTTACAAGGGAGGTGATAAATCTTACAAAGAAAGAAAGAATACAAACAAAACACTAAGGTAAAATTATGTATTCTCTACATATAGTCACCTAACATAGCTACAAACATACTCAAACCCTCATACCAGTCCTTAGCCACCTCAAACACTCTCAATTTGGCATTTTTGCATCCATATTACACTATTACAAAGAACATTAGGTGGGAGACCTACATATAGATTGAACCCTCTTCATAGTATTGGTATGTAGGAAACATTCCCACACAAGGGGTGTGGATTACACATTTAGTGCATTTTACACAATAACCCCCTAACCTCAAGTGGTTCAAACATTATCTCATCAAGCATGGAGGGTTAGGGTTTGAAGATTAAATCAACTGTACAATGAGTTCTGTCATGAATCAACACTCAATATTTTATAGGTAGGGTCACATAAGAACAACATAAAAACCCAAGAAGTTTTAGGTCTTTGTGACTAGTTTAGACAATAATGACAGGAGTGGACTATAGTGCTGGACCCTAAAGTGTCTTATTTTTGGCACTCTTATCCTTTCATTGAATGAAATCCAGATTCAAATTCATGATACTATTCTAGTCTTTTAGAACTAGTTCCAACCTATGTATCATATGTCTCAGTCCATTTGCAAGCTAATTTTTATTTATCTTTATTTATTGATATTTTTAAAAAGGTAAAAAAGAGAGATAAATTATACAAATTAAGATTGTATTCATTGCAATATTCTTTACTAATTTATTAATCCAAACCCTTAACTAAAATAAGAATAAAACTCCATTATTCCCTATAAAGTTAAATCATTTGGTGAACTTGACTTTGTTTACGTACAAAATCCCTAGAAACCCTAAGAAAAATTCTTTACCGATTTAGCATTATTTTTCTAATTTTTTTCCTACATATATAAATTAGAATTTCACATGTAATTTTTAAAATTTACCATATTAATCTTAAAACTTATTTCTTTCAAACCCTAATTATCTATACTAGGTCCCAGTATTTTCAAACCCTAGCCTAGGGTTTCAAAATTAAAATTATGATTTTTGCACATTGGGCTGAATATTCTAATTTTATTAACCATGATTTACTTATGCAAAATTTTCTATTTTTTCTTGCATGCTTGTTTCCTTTCATTTAGCATGAATTTAAATATAACAGAAATACATATGTACATGCTATTTTAAGACCAATTCAAATATATGTCATATTACATTACTTCTTTAACATGCTATCTCTTTATTATGTGTAATTCAATTAAGAATAAAATCTTTACATACTTAGAGGATCCATTACATAAGCTAACAACCACCTGTCAAGTTTCAATGTCATATCTTATGCATAAGAAAGAATTTCCTTCTCTTCCTCTTCCCTAAGAGGGTGATAACTAATTTCCCTCGAACCAGGTCCATGCTATCACCTCTCCAAAAGGTGAGGTAGCCTATAATATTGTTTTTAATGTATACATTCAGCCTATAGCTTCTTCAAACCCTCTTAAACATATGTGCTTACATGTTCAATCAGAAGGAACTAGGGTTTGCACTTGTGAGACTCTAAGGGATCAAATCACTAGTATGAGCAAGTTAATTTCAGATTTACAAATGTATAATCAACTATTACATGAAAAGATAAAAATATTAGAAAATCAGATTATAATAAAAAAACCTCAAAGGCACCCTAGTGTCAATTGTATATACACCTTCACCTAGTCAATTTGTTGCAAGCAATCTTACATATCAAAATAAGAAATCACAACAGAGTAACTCTAAACTAGTGATTCAAAAATCATTCAAAGATCAAATAAGAGTTCAAGTGAGGTACTAAGGGAAATGATTAAATCTAAGTTGATCAAACTACCTCCTCTACATCAAGTGAGAAGATCCAAATATTATTATGCATATCATATAATGCATGGGCATCACACATATTCATGTTTGTCATTGAAAAAACATATACAACAAATAATTGCTAATGAGGAACCTATACAAGGTAAATCCATAAAATAATACATAATGACATAGGAACACATTCACAAAGGATAAAATTCAAAAATGGTATAAAAGTGGTTACCAAAGCATAACTCAAAATAACAAAAGGATCAAAAAGCAAAATTAGAGCAAGAAACATTAACACAAGCATAGGTAAAGCATGAAAAATATGCAAATATACCTCTCCAAAATGAGGCTCAACTTTCAAAGCATTATGGGTTTGGTCAAAAATATCTACAATAGTTTAATTATCAAGATCAAGGGTTGGGTAAGCATGCTCAAGGCATCACTACTATTGTAGCAGTTGATAATGTTTATCACAAAGATTTAAGATTTATTGAACATCTTAAGGCAAATCATTCATAGACATAACTTATCAAAGGAAAAGATCCAAATACAATAAAAGTCAACACTAGCATTCCATTGGTTCAAAATCAAGATGATAATAATGAGTGAAACAATACAGGTTATTATGATTTTTAAGATACCAATAATGAATCTAAATATTGAGAATCATATTCGTAGCCATTCCCTCATGCTTCATAATTATGCATGATTATTTTGTTTGATACATGACACCATGATAGGGAGTCTCTTTTGAGACTCATCAATTAATATCATTTCTTCTCAGTCTTTCTTGTACATAGTTTCTTCTTGCTTTCTTATACATAGTTTCTCAGCTTACTTCTACATAGTGTCTTTTTGATTACTTGTACAATGTATTTTTGCTTACTTGTACATATAAATATTTCAAAAGACCAAAAACAATACAATATTTCAAAATACCAAAAATAATATAACATGTCAAAATACAAAAACATTCAAATAACTCAAAACACAAAAAACATTTCAAATATATACATTATCCATGATTTACATTTCTACTACCATGCTAAACTTACATTTTGATGTTCTATGCTATTGTTTGTTGATTTATCTACATTACCATGCTTCAATTGATATTTTTTGAGTGTGTGCAATGACACGTAGATCCTTGATTGCTTCACTCTACCCATTGAGGTGGCATCCTAGTTTTACATTCGAGATATACATCAACCTATCTATCCACTGGGGGAATCTTCTACATGAATACACCATCCAGGTTATGTCATTCCTCTACCACACACTCTAGTTATCATGTTGATGTACATTACTTACTATATTACATAGATTATTCTATCAACACCCACTAGTATATAACACTCGTGTATTTCTTAGCATCTACCTAGTCTTGTACACCATGTTTTGTATACTTTCACTTCTTAATTTGATTAGTTAGAAGTGATAATATTTCCATCATTTATATGCTTTCCTTTCTGTCTTTGAGTAGATAGATGTGATTTCATTTCTCAGTTCCTATTTTATTACTTGTGTGTGCCTTAAGACATTTACCAATGTCCTTTGTTTGTACTCTTCTATGTGCCTATGGCCCTTGTGCCAACCTTGATTATTTTTAATTATATGTGTATGTGGCATTTTAACATGCCTTATATGATTGATGTCCTAGATTTGGTGACACATGCCCGTGTCCCTTATTTGTTTGGACCCTTAGCCACTTTTGT
This sequence comes from Torreya grandis, assembly GCA_037957365.1. NCBI lineage: Eukaryota > Viridiplantae > Streptophyta > Pinopsida > Cupressales > Taxaceae > Torreya > Torreya grandis. Next base: position 1,514,613 of record JARHVA010001814.1, read on the forward strand.
GTGCTTCTTGATTCTTGCCTTGTGTTCTTGTTTGCTTCTCAATTCTTTGCAATGTAATGATCCACATCAAAAATTATCTTGCCTTCTTGGATGCCATGATGGACATCATGATCCATCTATTTTTGATAACTAAAACCTTACAACTAACCAAATTTCTAATTTTAGTTCAATATAATACACATGCTATTATATTTTCACATTTATCTAGGCATACCCCTATTGATCTAACAATCTCCAATACAAACTATGCTATATCCTGAGACATATTTTAAATTATCAGTAATATATCATGTATTTAATAGCATAACACACTTGTAGGGCTCTTTCTTCTAAGGACCATCATTGTAGGGTCTTCATTCCTACCCTTAGAAGAGGGGGCAATGAATAGGGGTTTTGTCACAGAGATCAAAGCCTTATATCAATCAAAAATCAATTTTTAGAACACTAAGGACAACATTCAAAATTCAAACCAAGCAAATCAGACCAAAAAGATAGTGATGAATACAAAATAGTGATAAAAAATAGTAAAGGACAAGAGTGCCATATGTTGGTCTAACTTATTACCTAGTTAATATCAGATTCTTAAATTTGCTTAACATTGATTGTCAACCTAGGGTACGTAGGCTTTTCAAAGATGTCAACACTATATATTCATTATTGATTCATAGGCTAACTTAATTACTAGTTGTAGTATAATGAACTTACAATAATTTCACCATATAGATATACAAGGAAATTATTATAATAGAATGCAGAAATTCTTCATACTTATGAGTGAAACATGCATCACACTTTATATAATCAACTTAGTAATGAAATAAATTCACACAACACACTTTAATATAAGAAGGGTTAGTATCTTCATTGCAACTCCTTTTATGGGGGCCCTCCTCATTCAAAACTAAGTTCTAATCCTTCTCCAAGAGACTTATAAAAGCTTTTTATAGAATCAACATTTTCGTTACTCAGATCTATAGAAATTAAAGATCACTATAGTAGATTACAATATTCTAGAAATAAGAATGTAATTACTTTCTATAATTTTTTTATCCCTAATCTAATCTAGGTTTTAGCATTAAATACATAAGGCAGTTTATTAGCTCCAATCAAAAACACTAAAATAGGAAAGGTACAAATTCTTTGTAACTAACTCAGTTAACCTTTATGTGGTTAGTAACTTAAAGTTACTTGTTTTTAGGTCTGACTAGGTAAATGATAATATATGCTACATTTCTATTTTACTTCTTTTTCTCCTTTTCATTGTCCTTGTCGTATTCATCATTTGGAAACACATCCAAGTGTCAATTCATGTGAGGGATCCATATAGATATTATGGAAGATCCTCTTTATTCATTTACTTTATTTCTAAGATAGCTGGATGTGTCTTTAAAGCTAAATACTTATTATCATAGTAATGGTTTATTCTGTGTAGTGGCTGTGGGCTTATATAGATGTAAGCCTATAGTTGCTATGGGAAACCTATCGGTGAAAGCCTAAAGTTGCTATAGAAAACCTATAGGTGAAAATACTATAGTTTGTAGTTGCTATGGGTAACCTATAGGTGGAAATATTGCAGCTTGGTAGTTGCTACAGGCTGAAAGCCCTTTTTGCTGCAAGCTTCTTTATAAGTGCTGTGACCAAGAAAAATTCATGTAGTCTTATTATACCCTTTAAATGTATATTAAATAAGGTTTCACAAGTATAATATAATCAAATATAAATCATCATTAATACATAACACATGTATATATTAATGCACACATATAATCATTAATTCATTTATATAAGTCATGGATAGTTCTAGGGATTCATATAGGTAAATGATATATAACTGGGTATGGATGAGGATATAAATAGAACAATTAGTGGCCTCATCACACCCCCCTACTTAACCTCTTTCTTGTCCTCGAGTAAGCTTTCTCTATATTTTAAGTCCATAGTATTTCCTAAAATCTAAGGGTTCAATACAATCCATCCTATTGAAGGTATAAAAGCCTTTAGCATTATCTATGCTTTTCCACTTTTTCTTTTCTTTTTCTCTATCAGCTGGCACTTTTCTCTCCCAATCAGGGATCAGGAACCAAAACATGGGTGGATGAAACATCAACCCTAACCAACTTATCCTTATTTTTTTGACAAGCTTAATATACATATATACTCTGTGTAATGCCTCTTTAAGGTTATGAGGGGAATACAGCTCTTTTATTTTCAAGGCATCTAAAATCTCTACCCATCTATGAAAACAAGAAACAAGAACTTATTTTTCATCTCCCTCCATGATGCTCAAGTAGTGGTTTTGGACCTCTACTTATTTATTTATTACCCATGCTTGTGGAGTATTTGTATTCATGAAAGTGATCCATTCATTTATTATAGCTTTTGAATAAGTAGATTCACCCCTAATCATTAGGGTAGCCTCTTTTTCTTTCTCTTGATAGTCCTCCACCTTTTTTTCTTCTTGTTTCATTGAGGACATATGAGGTAAAGGAATTCAATTGGACATCCCATAGGTATATATTGAGAGTCCAATTTGGATCATGTGGCACAACATACTAATGCATGTAAAACTCACTCAATTATGCTTTAAAATTAGGGTCAACATGACTATAGACCTCAAAAAAAGGCTTAGGATTGTATACCATGTAGGACTGATCACTGTATATCTTATCATATCTAAATCTGAGCCACCTTTCCTCCAAGTATACAACATATACCCTAGAGGGTGATCTGTATTCCATTAACATCTCAGTGGTCTCATACCTTTTAGTGATCTTCTCTTTTAAATAAGTGATCTTAGTCTCAACCTTTTATAGGCTCTCCTTTAAATCTTTTTGCTACTCCCTTACTTCAACATATAATTTAAACCTTTGTATCAACTACTTATGATAATTTTCATCATCACTAAACTTTTCCTCAAGAAAATTCAAAAGGTCATCAGTTTTACTCGCTAGCCTAGCGGTTGTTCTATCTACATCAATCACTTCTTCTGTTGTAGGTACTTTTACAGTGGTCTCTGTAGGATAAAACCTATTGTGGAAGGGTACCAAAGCTAGAGCATTATCTAATATAAGTTGCTCTAGGGGTAAATTAATGCCATTTATAGGTAAGGTGGATGAAGCTATTGCAGGTACTTCTACAAGGGAGTTACTGCAGGGTCCTCCAATATCATTTCCTTGCTTGAATCTTCTTCCATAGATGGCTCTAGAAATTCTACTATCCCCAAAAGTGTTTTCAGGACTCTCTTGCCTTTTAACTCTATTATCCTATTTCTTAACCTATATATCTCTTCCATGGCTTATTCCAATGTTTGGAACTCCTTATCATGAGGAACTGTGTCTTGCTCTGATGCTTCTTCTATTGTCCTTTATTCAAGTAATTTTTCTTCTTTTACAAGTTGATATGACATTATCAACTCTTCTTCTATATATCCTATTTGTTTGAGTAGATCCATGTCTTCCTCTATAAATCTGGGTTGCTTAGGTGACTGCATTTTCTCTTCTTTTGTAGATTCTTTTTTAGCAGACGACTCTGATATCTCAAACCCATTAGAGGTCTTATGAATTTTGGGCTCCTTCTTCCCTTTATCCTCACTAATATTTATAGGTGGGGATTTTTAGGGTTGTCTTTTATCTTTTATATGAGTCCTCCTAAGAAGATGTCTCTTTATCTTTGATGTAGAGGGCTTCTTCCTTTTAGTCTTCTTTTTCTTTTTAGGAGGGTGAGATATTGAAACCTATTATTCTTGTGCAACTGGTGATAGAAGAACTTCTTCTCCTTTGAAGGAGCCATAGTGGAAGAATCTACTTTTTTTGATGAAATAATTTGAATAATAAGAGAAGGAATATTTTACCCAGTTTGTTTTGGTGGACTTTCCTCCTCTATGTCCTCAAGAGGTAGCATTAATTTTCTTCATCATCTCTTTCCCATAACAACTACTGGTGAAACTTTAGTGGCTATGGGTTGACTAGTTGTACTAGTACCCATAGTATCCTCTTCTATTTGTTGGACCTATACCTTAGGAGTTTCCCCCTTATTATTTTCCTCTTCTTACTGAGTTTTACCAATCTTTAGTGTTAGAAACTATTCCCAGATAAGGTCAGGTCTAATATTTATTATTCCTTGTTTAACCAACAACCAAATTAGACAATGATGAGACAAGGCTTTCTCTACCCACCTTTGGTATTCTTTAGACATTTTATTTAGAATATTCCACAAGTGGATTGGGACATTAATAGTCCTACCATGCCTTAAATGATTCAAAAATTTAAATTGAAGAGTATAGATCAAAGAGTACCTTCCTTCACATGTTAGATATTTGATGATATATGAGGTCACTTCTCTTCAGGCTAGAGGTAGACTCAGTCTATCTACACTTTCTTGCTTTAACACTAGCCTTTCATTATTTTGATAGAATTGTTATCTAGGTAGTTGACCATTAGGTTTCTCTTTCTAGTTTTCTTTGATTCTTGGTAACCCAGTAATATAGCTTACTAGTTCTTTTATAACTAAAAATTTGGTGATAAATATTGTCACCTATTCTATGTAAAAGTCCTTACAAATTCTTTAGTGAGAGGTTATAAAAAATGCTATAGTTTCTCAAAATAGGTAGCCCATCCAACCCTATTGAAGATGACCCAGCTATCTAGGTCTCCTTGAAACTACTTATGGTATGAGGGTTCCCTTCTCACTACTGAACCTCCCATTATGGATAGTTTATCTTCTTGTTGAATGTTTCAAAAAATATCTCTTCAAAACACCCAATTTTACCTTCACATTTTTACCTATAACAAAGCAAGTTTCTTCACTAATGGTAGTTTTAGTTTCAGGGTGCAACAATATCTTGCTTAGGTATTTTTTTGTTAAATGAGCTATGATCTCAAAGTGGGAAACAATAAAATTGATTATTTCCCCTATTGAATGTTGATGCAGTTACGGTGTAATTATTATCTTTCAATCCACAGATATGGATTATTCTAGAGTGATTATGATTGATTACTCACAACATACTTCCCCCCCATGTGAAGTATCACTTATCCTTAATTAAAGTGGTATGTTTAATATGTAAAGATATATGATGGGGTCATTATGAGAGTGTGAGTGGCATAGCTCATGACAAGACTCAATGAATGATTTTTTATTGATTAGAAATGTTTTTTTAATATAATGTATGCTATATTAAAAAAATAAAGTGCTTTTCTATGACTAAAAGATACACTATACCTTTTTAACCATTTGTTCCTAAGGTTGCAGCATAAGAAATATACATGTGAGTGTTTACTAAAATGGAAACTTAGCTTATTGTGTCCTCATACAATTATTACCCTAGTATTCATGATTTTACTATATTTTTACCCTTGGGTAATTATGTGATCATAATATCTTATCCTTCAATTATGCCCTCAATAACTTGCATGCAATCATGATGACCTACAAAAGATTGAAGTACTTGTCTTGTAGTGGTATGAGAGACTATTTCCATCCTTCCACAAGGTGGTTACTATAGATCCTTATTTGTTATCCAAGTTAGATCCTTTATGAACATAGAGGAGGGAGGGTGATGACAGTTTTTACTCTTGATCTCTTTTGCATGAGCTTGTTGATGGATTTTTTGTTTTCTATCTTACTCTTAGTGAATAATGATGTTTGCTGATGATATCTTTATTTAGTGAAATTTTAATTTGATAATCAACTAGTTTATCAAACTTGGGACCTGTGCTCCAAAAAAGGTCCTAGATCTCTTTTATTTACATAGTGAAATTATTTTCCATGAATTGATCAGAAGCTTAAAATGGTTCTTTTGTGTCCTTAGAGCAAAAAATTATGGTTTACAACACTCTAAATGGAGATTATAAGTATATGCCTTTGTTGTAACACTTAGTTTGTTATTTAGGGCTACGATCATTCCTTAACAATGTTTAAAGTTTATTCTCTAATCTTCCTACACTCATACTCTAGCTTGTCTGGTGTGTTTCATAAATTTCTCAATAGCCAATAGCCAAGGCCATAGCTCATATTTTATGAGAAATTAAGCTACATCTACTAGAGAGGTATAAAACATTAGGATATACCTACAACTATAGGTTGAGCTCATAACCACTGTAAAGTTGTGCCCAGTGGTGATGAGGGTGCCTGTAGTAACTAAAAAATAGTCTATAGCAACTAAAAGAATTCCTTCATTTGACAAAGGTGCTTATAGCAATGGTGAGGGTGCCTATAGTAGTTATGAATATGCCCTTAGCAACTCTAGAGGTACCTATAACCCCCTTTTTCTAGAGTTGTTTCTTGCCCATAACAACTAAAAGTTGAACCCATAGCTATTGAAGATTGAGGTTGGAAGCAACTAGAAGGAAATATGTGTTATAAGAAGATGAGTAATTTTGCTCAAAATGATTCCATGTTATCCATTTTTAGTTTTTACCCTTAAATAACTAACAAATTGGTTTTCTATTTAGCTCTTTATTCACAATTTTGGGTAGCCAACAAACTGGTTTTCTCCCCAATTTTTACCAACAATACCCAAAAGGGTTTTCATTATTGGATTTTTTTTGATTCTAACTGCTGCCTATAGTAGAATGTTTATTCTAGGTCCTTACCATGTCATCTATGGGTTTGAATAGTCAAGGACTATGCAAAGATGTTAATCTTCATGTTAGAGGAGAGTGAGAATGTCCTCCTCTCCTTCTTCATCTACTTGTTGGCTGGTTCTCCTTATGGTTGATAAGACATCATGCTAATCCAATACATCATTGAATCCAATTTGCAATTGCTTGCATACCTACTTGGTAAATTCCCCCTGAGTGAGTGGCTTTTTGTACAATTTTAGCCTATGACCATTGACTAGTAGACATAATCTTACTAGATCAATGGTTCAGAGTTGAACTGCTTCATTTTCATGAACATGCTCAATCTCAAATGGACCAACCCATCTAGTCTAGAGTTCTCCCTTGTGATCTTTGTATTTTGAATAAAAAAGACCCAATCTCCTACATTGAATTGCCTGGTCTTAATATACTTGTCATGCCATTTAATCTACTATTGTTGTACAATTTTTATGTTCCATAACACTTAATGTGTATATTCATCTAAGGAATTAAGTTGCACAAGCCTTTCTTTCTATGTTTTAGATATATCCATACCGAGTTCTAGTGCTATCTGTAAGGTCTTATGCTCAAATTCAATTGACAACACAAGTTTCTTCCCATAAAACAAATCATATGGGGTGAAGTCTATAGTGGTCTTTCACATGATTATGTATGCCCAAATAGATTAAAAAAGTCTACCCTCCAAATCCTTATGGGACATACTAACAGTCTTCGTCAAAATATTTTCTAACTCCCTATTGGTGACTTCCACCTGTCCATTAGATTGTAGATGATATGAAGTTGATTTCTTATGCCTAATCTTATATTGGTGGACCAAGGTGGTAATTAAAATAGTATTAAATTGTGGTCCTTGATCAGTGACTATCTCTTGTGTCACATGATATCTTGTGAATATTTATTCATAAAGGAAAGCTATCATCTTTTCATCCCTGACATGTGTAAGAGCTTTTACTTCCACCCATTTAGTGACATAATCAGTACATACAAGGATGCACTCTTTATTTTTTGATTTTGGATCAAAAGGTCCTACAAAATTTAGGTCCCATTTTTCAAATAGTTCAAGCACCATTTGAGGCTGTATGGGCATTTTATCTAAATGTGTGGTTCTCCCCATACATTGATATCTATCACAATGAGCTGTATAACCTATTGCATCTTTATAGAGTGAGATCAAGTAATACCCTGTATTCAAGATTTTTATAGCTATATGCTTGGTTGTAAAGTGCCCTCCACAAGGTTCATCATGGCAAGCTTTGAGGATGTTTGAAACTTCATCTTCTCTAAGACATCCTCTAAGGATGGAGTCAGGGCTAGTATAGAAAATAAATATAGATAGCAAGGAATACTTGCCACTTTTTTGAATCAAAGCTCTTTTTTGTTTAGGGAGGAAGTGCTATGGAAGTAACCTTGTTACAAGATAGTTAGCAATATCAACATACCAAGTGTGGTAAGGGTGAGGAAGAACATGTGCTCATCTGGAAAAGAGTCATCCACTATGGTATACTCTTGAGGGGATTATAGTGGTGATAGGAAGTTAACCATGACATTATCCTTATCAGGCTTATCTACAATAATTAGATCAAATTTTTGTAATAAATGCAGTTATTTTATCACTTTGTCTAGGACAATTGGTTTGTTCATAAAGTACCTAATGGTTACATGGTTTATATGAACAAATACTTAGTACCCTATTATGTAGTGATAAAATTTATTGATAGCATAGACTACTACCAATAATTTTTTTAGTGACCATGTAATTTAATTCTCCTACCTATAGGTTCTTACTTATGAAATATATGGCATAGTTGAGTGCTTCCTATTTTTGGCCTAGCATAACTCCCAAGGTATTATCTAAAGCGTTTGTGTGAATATGGAAGGGAAGCTTACAATTAGGACTACATAGAACTGGGGTGGTGGTCAATAATTCCTTCAATTTTTTGAAGGCTACATCACAAGTAGGAGTCCATATAAATTCAACATCTTTAGTTAGGAGAGTAAACAATGGTGCTGTTAGTTTGCTAAAATTATTGATAAATATTTTGTAGTAACTAGTATGTCCTAGAAAACTCTTGACATCATTTTGTTTTTGGGGTATAGGCAGATTTTTTATTATGCTGATTTTTTCAGGGTCAACATTGATTCCTTCAACAGATACATGGTGGCCTAGGATAATGCTTTCTATCATTAACATGCAGCATTTATTGTGGCTTAAGGACAAATGGTTCTCCTAGAAATGTTGTAGTACTTTATTCAAGTTCATTAGGCACTCATCAAATGTTTTTTCATAAATAGTGAAGTCATCCATGTAGATTTATAGACATTTGTTGGTCAAATCTAAAAACATGCTCAGGACAAGCCTTTGGAATGTTGCAAGAGTGTTGCACAACCCAAAAGGTAATACAACATAAGCATAAGTAACTTAGGGATAAGTGAAAGTGGTCTTATCCTAGGCCTCAAGATCAATTTTAATCTAGTTGTAACCACTAAAGCCATCCAAAAAGGAAAAATATTTTTTCCCTACTAGTGTGTCCAACACCTGATCAATGAATGGTAGAGAAAAATGATCCTTTCTAGTTGCTGTATTAAATTACTTAAAATATATGAAAACATTCCACTCTTCATTTTTATTTGGTGCAATTACCAATGGTGAAACCCATTCACTATTTGATATGGGATATAGAAATATAGTAGTCATGAGTTTTTGCAGTTCTACTTTGACTATTTCTCTAAGAGCTAGATTCATCCTATGTTGTGGCTGTTTGATTGGTTGGCACTCCTCTTTTATATAGATGTGATATGTGATTATTTATGAGCTAATTCTTCGCATATACTCATAATCCAATGTAAAAGTGTGTTGGTTTACATACAACATGTTGACTAGGTGTTTTTCCTCATTTGACTCCAACTTGCCATTAATAAGCAATATTTTTTTTGGAGAGATTTCAATTTGCTTTGAGAGTGTTTTTATCATTTATAAATTGCTAATGGATCTGGTTTGGTTGCAACTATGAAGTAGAAGCTGATAGAATATTTATTTTATAGATGCATCCGATTTGTCTTCTTTTTAGAGGTTAGAAAATGGGCACTTTATGCATTACAGGTTGTTGGCATCTTGAGGATTAGTTTGGTAATTATTCTAAAGAAAATTTGAGAGAATTGTATCTTCCTCTTGATCAAAAAAGGTGCATGCATGGTCTATAGTGAATATAGGAATCAAGTGAGGCTAGTCTACCTCATCTTCTTTAACCCATAATGTATCTTTTGTTTCTAAATATGACTATGTTGGAGGATAAAGGACCAAATTCTTAATGTGGTTACCATTGGATATAAACATGATACCTGATCTGTATCTAATGAAAGCATCTAGTATGGAAATCTAAGGTCATCCTAATATGAGAGGGTATCCACCCAAATTAGACTTTGGTTATAGCATAATGAAATATTTAGGATACTCCCAATAATATACAATAATGATAAGATCTTTAATGACTTTTTTTGGTCTGATTGGAGACTTGTCAGCCATTTACAACATTGTAGATGTGGGATGAATATTATTCAGCTATAATTTTTGTATGGTTTCAATTGTCATTACATTTATTAGAGCCCCTAAGTCTATCAATGTATTAGACAACTGCTAGTCATGGATCTGGATTGTTACTACTAGACATCCTGGATCTGAATATTTCTTTGGCAAGGTGTTTCTCAACATAATGTCTACCAACTGGTCAATCACATGCACTGTATTGGGATACATCTTCTTCCTTCCAGGTTTACGTAGACACAGGTCTTTTATAGATTTGAAATATATGGGCACATCTTTGATATTTTTGAAGAGAGGAATTTAAACACAAATATTCTTGAGTTACCTTATAAAGTCAAATTCAAGCTCAGTTATGTGGCACTGAAGGTTAAGACATTCTAGAAATGGTGGGGCTACTTCATCAATGGTTTTATTTAGTAGTTCAAAAAGTTCTTGTGGTGGTGAAGGTGGGTTAACATGATCATCTAGATTTTCCTAAATTGACTCCATTATTATGGGTGGGGATGGAGGTGGTAAAAATATTCCTGAATGTAGGTGAACTTCATTGATGTTCATCATATAAGCTAGTTCATATATTCATTGAAGTGCTGAGTCTTTGAGGGTGGCAAGAAAAAGTTTCAATTTTTGTGTATATTGCTTATAGTCATATATTCTATATAGGATATAAAATAAAAATAAAAATGTGTCCAAGTCTTCTAATAATGTATCTCTAAAATTGGACAAGGATGAGGGTAGGATATTTTTCATTTGTGTTACACCCCTTGCATTTGGAATAGGAAATTCAAAAGTAACCATGTCTGGAGCCTTGTTGTCTTCTACAAATTCTTATTCTTTGTTCATGATGGATTTTCTTATGATATGAATATCAAAGGTACTCAAGATCACATCCTAAAATTTTGTATTAGTCCTTTGGTCAGAATGATAGTAAACATTTATCTACTGATCCATAGTCTTTTTACCAAATGAAAAGTTTGAAGACTCTCTTGAGCTTTATTAGTTTTGTTAAAGAAAGCCTTGTTAGAATGCTATTTTGATATTAATTTCTAGAGTGTTTGGTTTGTGTAGTTTTTCTCTTTCATTTCTTCTTACTAAGTCAGTTAGTGGTTCCTTTGCTTCTATTTCTTTTTTTAAAGTCAGTAGTACTTCTTCTATAAGTTGCCTTCTTTAGTTTGTAGTGTTCTCTTCTTCAAGATACCTTCGGCTTATGGTATATATTTCAATAGGATTCTTATTTAGTGTTTTGTACTTTTGGTTCTTTTTTGGTAGAAAATTATGGCTTGTTTGGTAGGAATCTCCCTCGATAATCTCTCTCTGTATAAACGTTGAGACACTCCTTCAGCTATCCTATCCCTTCCTGCACAGGGTTAGTTTTTTTCTTTTTTTTATATTTTAGGGGTTATTTCAAAATGAGAAAAAATAAAATAAAAATGAAGGGATGTGAAAATCAAAACAACATGAATTGAAATTTTATGTCTAGAAAGTCGTAAAATTATCTAATGAAAGTAGAAAAGTTACTCTAGAAAGTAGTAAAGTTATCTAATGAAAATAGGAAATAAAAGAAGGAAAGTTACTCTAGAAAGTAGTAAAATTAATCTAGGAAGCAAGAAATGAAAGTAGTAAAATTAATCTAGGAATCAATAAATGAGAGTATTAAAATTAATTTATAAACCAATAATTGACAACCTCTTTGACAACAATGCCAAAATGTTGGTCAGAATTATTACCTAGTTAATGCTAGATTTTTAAATTTGCTTAACATTAATTATCAACCTAGGGTATGTAGGCTTTTCAAGGATGTCGGCACTATATATGCATTATTAATTCATAGGCTAAATTAATTTTTGATTATAGTACAATGAACTTATACTAATTTCACCTTATAGATATACAAGAAAATTATTATAATAGAATACAAAAATTCTTCACACTTATCAATCACACATGCATCACACTTTATATAATCAAACTAGTAATGAAATCAATTCACACAACATAATTTAATCTAAGAAGGGTCAGGATCTTCACTGCAACTCCTTTAGAGGGGGCCCTCATCATTTAGAATTGAGTTCCAATCCTTGTTTGAGAGACTTATAAAAGATTCTTACAGAATCAACCTTTTCATTACTCAGATCTATAGCAATTAAAGATCACTACATTAGATTACAATATTTCATAAATTAGAATGCAATTGCTTTCTACAATTTTTCATCCTTAATCTAATCTAGATTTTGCCATTAAATACATAAGGTAGTTTATTAGCTCCAACCAAAAACATGAAACTAGGAAAGGTACAAATTATTTGCAACTAACCCAGTCAATCTTTTGGTGGTTAGTAACTTAAAGTTACTTATTTTTAGGCCTAACTTAGTAAAAGAAAATATATACTACTTTGTTATTTTGCTTCTTTTTCTCCTTTCCATTGTCCTTGTCTTATTCATCCTTTGGCAACACATCCAAGTTTCACTTCAAGTGAGGGGTTCGTATAGTTGTTATGGAAGATCTTATTTAATCATTTACTTTATTTCTAAGATATATGGATGTGTCCTTAAAATATAATTACTTATAATCACAATAATGGTTTGTTCTATGTAGTGACTGTGGGTTTCTATAAGTGTAAGCCTATGGTTGCTATGGGTAACCTATAGGTGAAAGACTATAATTGCTATGGGAAAATTGTAGGTGGAAAGCCTATAGATTGGTAGTTGATATAATAAAATTATAGGTGGAAAGCTTCCATATTGGTAGTGAATACAAGCTGAAAGCCCCTTTTTATATGGCCTTATCTATAAGTGCTGTGACTAAGAAAGATTTTTGCAGTCTTATTCTACCCTTCAAATATCTATTAAATAAGGTTTTACAAGTATAATATAATCATAGAAAAAGCATAATTAATTCATAACACAATATATATATATATATATATATATATATATATATATATATATATATATATATATATATATAGATTAATGCACACATATAATTATTAATTCATTCATTCATTTACATAAGTCATGGATAGTTATAAGGATTTATATAGGCAAAAGATATATAACTGGGTTTAGATGAGGCTATAAATAGAATAATTAGTGGCCTCATCACCATAATTGGACTATAACACTCGACAATAAAGTGTTCTATTTTAAATTCTCCTATCCAAATAATAGAAAACTTGGATTTTTATAAAAATAGATAGAAAAGTAAGATCAGTTACAATTTTGTCAGCTATAGTATAGTTTAGATTGAGTAGTTTCAATACAATTTTACTCAGAGCATATAGATATATGGGGCATCATGTGCTGTACGATGGATCTCACTTCCAATTTTAGATTGGGTATTTGGTACAACTTCTAGATCAGAATATATGTTATAAACACCAGTGATTGGGGGCAATGTGCATGGCACATTTGCCTTCTTTTCTTTCCACTTCAATGTATTACCTAAGTATTTTTAGTAGTTATGTGCCTTAGTTCATATATAGGTGGTTGGCATCATTTCGAAGTGGCTTTAATATAAGCCTAGTTCTTAGTTTAGGAATGGATTTCATACAAGCCTAATCTCCACCTTTTAGAGTGGCTAAGATTGGCCTAGTTCTCAGTATGCATTCAACTATCCATGTCACATTGTCAAGATTATAGAAAATTCATGGGATTCAAGAGATATCTCATATAACACACATTCATACTAGTATCAATTAATATTTTACTACATAGTGGCTAACAATAGAGTCAAAAAACTAGTTAGCCTTCGTATTCTTGATCCACCTACTCATAGAGATTGGACACACAATCCAAACATTGATTAGCACACACATGATCACATAGATTTATTTAGTGGGTGATGATGGAGCCAAAGGGCCAAACTTTATAATTTTGAGCCACTCTCAGTGAGTTGAGCACTTAGCTTTTTTCATGATATTACTTTTAGTATAATACATACCCAACATTACTCAACATTACTCAACATCACTTAGCATTACTCAACATCACACATATTTATGGGATTTACCCTTGCAGGTAAGTTAAGGTACACTTCCTAATTTTGTTTTATTCTAGTATTTTGCTTTGTTACATCACTAGAATAAAGGGAGGGAAAATGTAGTCATATAAAATTTCTAAATTGGTAGTTTGAGTGTGGATTGTGACACCCTATCCATGGGTCCTTTTTACATGCTCTTGTGATTTTTCTAGACACATTTTTGCTCATTACCGATAATCCAAAACCTTCTAAATGGTAATTCCACCTTAGCCAACATGCTTTTCCTAGGCTAATATTGATCCCCTAGGTCTTGAGCCTATAGGATAAGAGTGCCATACTTGGACTATAGTACCAGAACCTAGGGTGTCCCATTTTTAACATACCTATCCATTTACATTTTGAGCCCAAATGATCATTTTCATTTGATTCATATCCTTCATTATGTCATCTTAATGTGAACACAACTAACCCATGACCAATGGTTCCTTATAAAATCCTATCCAAAGCTCATTTACAAGGGAGGTGATAAATCTTACAAATCAAGCAAGAATACAAATAAAACACTAAGACAAACTATTCTAATCTCTGCATACAGTCACCTAACACAACTGCAAACATACTTAAACCCTAATACCAATCCCTAGCCACCTCAAGCACTCTCGATTTAGAATTTTTACATCTACATTACACTATTTCACAAAGCACATTAGGTGAGAGAAATACATATGCATTGATCCCTCTTCGAAGTATTGGTATGTAGGTAACATGGCTACACAAGAGGTGTGGATTATACATTTAGTTCATTTTACACACTAGCCCCCATTTTTTCAAGTGGTTCAAACATTTTTTCATTAAGCATGATTGAGGGTTAGGGTTAAAAGATTAAATTATCTCTATAATGAGTTCTATCATGAATCAACACTTATGATTTCATAGGCAGGCTCACACATGAACAATACAAAAATACAAAAAGTTTTAGGTCTCTATGACTAGTTTGGATAAAAGCGGCAAGAGTGGACTACAGTGTTAGACCCTAAAGTGCCTTGTTTTTGGTGCTCCTATCCTTTCATTGAATGAAACCCAAATTCAAATTCATGACACTGTCCTAGTCCTACATAACTAGTTCCTACCTCTGTATCATTTGTCTCAGTCTAGTTTTAAGATAGGTTATATTTATTCTTATTTATTACTATTTTTAGAAAGGTAAAAAATATAGATAAATTATACAAATTAGGACTCTATTTATTGCAATATTCTTTACTGATTTATTAATCCAGACCCTTAACTAAAATAGGAATAAGACTCCATTATACTCAATAAAGTTAAATCATAGTGACTATGAGAGAAATGGGTTAGTGGGATGATGGTGTTAAGCTGACCTAAAGACCCCTTTGTTAATAGGCATTGCCTAAATAGATAATACTCTGAACAAGGCCTCAGATTTATGTAGTTATCCCCTATATTTTGGCTTGTGTGTGCATAAAGATGCAATGTGTGATAAGCATAGACATGTAATGACTTAGCTTGTAATTTAAAAAATATGGCTCATGGGCTACCCCTTGAATGCTTCAAATTTGTGGAAATGCTTCTCCTATGATTTATATGGAAATAGAGATGAATTGGGTAGGTATTAATCATTTAAATGCTTGATTGAGTGATTTTATATATATTTTGTTGTGAGTTGTATGTGATTTATAGGTGAGGAATGAATGAGGGTTTATCTTATCTATATACCAATCTATTTTGAAAATATTTCACACCAATTCACTTCGGTTGAACTTTAAGATACATTTCAATTCTAAATTGGATGAATTTTGGGCACTGGACACTTTGTAGAAAAAGTGAACACTTGTATTGGTGTAGGTTTCTATCTAGGATGCAAATGTCCAAGAAGCTAGAAAATAGGTATAAATCCAAAACTAAAAGTGAAGGATAATAACAAGGTTTAGATATTTTTGACAGTGTATAAGGCCTGGTCATTAGAATAAAAATGGTTAGACAAAGAGATAATCAATTTAAGCATAAATATATAGTGAACATGAACCTTTCGATAATGGGAATGTTTATAACTAAAATGTAAAACCATGATAGATATTTTTCAAGTATACACAATTAGAGTTCTACATAAATCATATTTCAATATCTATTTTTTCCCCACATTTAATCTAGTAAAGAAATTACTAGTTTAAAGGAAAGAAATGCATACCTAGGTGTGTATAACACACTTTGTCTTTGTGTGAGTCCAACTTGAGTGCTTTGGTAGTGACTGATCTACAACCTAGATGTTGTTACAATAAATAATTAGTGTATGAAATCTGAAATTGAAAGAATTTAAAATGATTGAAAGTAGAAAGAGCAAGGTTAGGAGTACACATGTGTGTTGATGTAACTATCTTATCTTTTGGGAATTTGATTTGAAAGGATGCCTCATTATGAAGAATTAAGTATGAGATTAGGAAAATATGAAACTAAAAAGTGCACATATATATAGATATTGAAGGACATATACCCTCAACCTTGGTGTAAAGGTGAGTTTCAAGATGTCCATTAAGCTTGTTTCATCTTAATCATGCAACCCAAATATGTGCATGATTTGGTAAGTATGAGAAATTTAATCAACTCAAAATATATATTTGGTGATGATGGATGATTTAATCAAATATAACATATAATTCTGGTAAATGTAGATGATTTAATCAAGTCTAACTTATAATCTTGGTAAGATTGAGTGATTTAATCAAATCAACCTTGCAAAGGTGAACCAACTAATGTAGTTTATTGGCTCAATAAAAATCCATAAAAGTCCAATCTGGGTATAATAACACTCCTTAAAAGTATTTTAAATTTGGAAAATGATTTGATTTTTCAATTTTAGGTGCCCTTTGCATGGCATATGCACCTCATATATGTCTCAAATTGAAATCTAGGTATAGTAATAGTATCAATGTATAGAATGCTACCAAAAATATGCATTTCAATCATATGCTATGAAATATGGTGAATTTAAAATTGGTACAAATGTGAATAACATGTTTCCATAACATACCCCCATTATAATCTAGAGAATGAAAGAACTAGTGTAAATTTGGAGAACATGTTTACATAAGATTCCCCCATTGTAATATAGAGAATCTGAGAACTAATGTAAATATGGAGAACATGTTTACATAACATGCCCCCATTGTAATTTAGATAATCTAAGAACTGGTGTAAATGTGGAGAACATATTTACATAACATACCCCCACTATAATCTAGAGAATATGAGAACTGGTGTAAATGTGGAGAACATGTTTACATAACATGCCCCCATTATAATCTAGGGATATTGAGTACTGAATAAGTGTTGAGGTCATGCATTTTTGACATGCCCCCATTGAAATCTAAAATTTTGAAAGTGTGAAAGCCATGCCTTTATGACATACCCCCATTGAGTTAAGGGAAAGTAGAATCTAGTGGTTACCTTACCTCAAAATGATAAGATAATTATATAAGCTACATATGGATCATGTAACATATAGGGGTAACATGTCTAGGTAGATATATCAATGAGGTACATAGTAACATCAAATCCTATGAAGCATGATATAGATCATGGCAATGTCTAAGGAGTAACAATACAATCTCAACAAAAAATCAAACACACACAAGCACTCAAAACCAAAGTAATAGGAAGTGGTCCAAGGTGACCTCATACAAGGGGCATGTTAAAAATCCACATAATCTAAGGGACATGACTTAGTCAAATTTACATAAATCATAGAATGACATTCAAATTTATACATATAACTAATAATGACATATTCAAATGTCAAAATAGGCAAGCGTAGGCATGAAGTCCATAATCGATGGAGCATATTCAAATGATTAAACAAACAATACAATTCAAGTCAATAGTAAGGAAGGAACACATTCAAGGAAGTGGTAAAATGGAAATGTAGGACAAATATAAGTAACCAACATGAACCTAATTTACTAGTTCCTAAACATATGTGTTTTTAAGCAATGCTAAGTACATAACATATCAATTACATTAGAAATATATAAGCATGGATAGATGTATGTGTAAGTATATATAGCCTGAAACATGATAATTGAAAGTGATCATAGAATAATATAACATGGGTGTATTGTAATTAAAGAAGTAGAATCCCCTAATATACTTAGGACATGAGTGGAGGGAAATCCCAACACCTATTTGTGGATATATTATGTATCTGGGTATGCCTTTATCACACTAAAATGATGTGTGAAATGTATGTATACATAGGAAAAAATGATATGCCATCTACTAACATGAAGAAAACAACATATACATAATAAATAATACAACTAGGAATAAGTTAATTTTTTTTTAGTTTTTTTTGAATGTTTTTGGTATTTTTTAGACTATTTGGTTTTTTTGAATTTTGGAAGAAGGCAAAGTCTAGATAATTATCCCATATAAGGTATGATTATATTTAAGTATTTAAACTCTAAATATAGTGAATAAAATTGGCGATGTTTCCAAAGAACACACACACACACACACACACACACACACACACACACACACACACACACACACACACACACACACACACACACACATCATATCTAAAACCAAATAAGTGGTAACACTATGTGTATCCCTCATAGCAGTATGAGGCCATGGAGTATAAGTAGTAGATGTATGGGTTCATGGAACCCATTTTTGAGTGATGTTAGGTTTATTTGTAGTAGCAGTAGTAATAACATGTTTAGTTGCTCTGGAGTATTTGAAGATGCAAAATCTATCCAATCATCTCAAGATAAGGGTGAGAATATATGAGGATTAGAATATAAAAACCTCAAATGAGATTTGTCATATGTGTGCACATTAGAATAATAAAATGTGTCATCCTTTTTTGGTAAGTTTTTACTTGTATTTTCTTGAGACATATTTTCCTTCATCGCTTGTAACCATGGTTTTCTGAGTTTGGTAATATATTTGGTTAAAAATGGACTAATATGTAGTACAATAGAGAATGATTTTGATCCAAGTGTGACATTACATTGGATATATCCAACACACAAATTAGATGCATTAAATTTATTCATGTGTTCCATTCTATATCTAAGATATGTAAAGAATTCCCAAGTACATGTATTGAATTCACAAGTTGGGTCAACTATGATATTTTGACCTTATTTGACATCTTTGAAAGGTTCATTGATTTGATGCTTTGAGGAATGATTTTTAATTGCTTCATATAAAGGCACATGTTTAACATTATTATTTTGATGCATTTATTACTCTTTCTATAATTTTTCCTTTTGTACTTGTTTTCATTTGAAGGTTCTTGCTATTTTTCATTAACAAAATGGATATGCATCTTTGATTGATTTGCATTAATTTTCTAATATATCCCAATTCTTGTTGATAATTTCAATCAGCGATGGAGATATGATGAATGATGTCTTGGGAATGTTCTCCTAATCCTTGACTATGATAACTAAAGGGTTGTAGATATTATTGTCCAAACCATATTGTTTTGAAAGCTAAGCATCATTATAGAGAGGTATATTTGTATCTTTTCTTGGTCTGATTTTTCATTTTTAATCTTTTATTGCTCTTGGTTTGGAATTTGCAACTATTTTTACTTTGAATTATTTTTTGGTACCCATATTTGCTCTTTTTGCACTCATATTTTAGGATAGGTACTCATAATATGGGTGGTTTTCTTGGTTGATGTATCAATGATATGATCACCACTACCTTTGTGACTTTATATTTTGTTCTTTAATGCAACACAACAATATATATGATGCCCATGTATTCTATGATATGTATAATAGTATTTGGATCTCCTTATATGTTGTAGATGAGGTAGTTGAATCACTTTATTTCTAAGCATCTCCCTTAGGATTTAACTTGGAATCTTTATATCCTTTTGGTCACTTTTTAATTGCCTATTTTAGATGTATTCTATTATAGCTTTTCATTTGGCTATGAAACCTTGTTAGATGAAGTTATAAACACATGATTAACACTAGCATATTTTGGATTTTGTAGTTGTGTAATCTAATTTTTTAATGATGTCACATCTAAACTAAAATACTAATTTTTCTTTTATAACTCTTCTATTAACTTTCTCATAAGGATGACTTGAAAATTTAAGGCTTCATAAGCACAATCCCTACGTGCTTTGGATTGAACATGCATACATGTACCATATAGGGATTTAGTAAGGGTTTATTGGCTATCCTCTTTTGGCATTATAATATGGACCACCTTAACCCTTGAAGAAGTGATAACATGAAATTGGTGAGAGGGATGGTAGGTATCACCCTCCTTAGGGTTAGGAAAATGAAGAAGCTTTTTTAGCCATTTTAAATGTTCCAAAGATTAATATGATAATAGGAAAGAATATATATACAAATTTTAGGGAACAATCAATCATGAAAATGAAATTTAGAGATTAATAATTATAGTAATCAGAATACCCTAGGGCAAGCTAAGGTTTTGAGAAGTTAGGGTCTTGATACCAAAGGATAGGGTCACCATAATCTACCAAATGACGAGAAAACAATATAGAGTAATTGGCTAATAATTTTTGGAATTCAAAACCATTTTTTTAGCTAAAATTGGAAATGAGATCAACCCAAAAAAGTAGGGAAACAAAAGTATAGTGTACGGACTATAAGTATGTATTTACTCAAAATAGTAAAATGCTAAATTTACAAAATCCATAGAATGGTTTGGAAAAAAAGAGGTTTTTGTTTATATCAAATGGATTATGAAAAAAATCTAAGGAGTTTGAAAATTGATCTTTTATGAATCAAAAATAGGCCAAATAATGTGGAATGTTTCACAAGCAAAATGCTATAAATTTTCCAATGAAGAATCAATAATTGCAAAAAAAATAAAAATTTATTTCAAAGATATGAGAGGTATTTTTGACAAAACCTAGAAATTAATTAAAAAAAAAGTATACCATTCACTTTGTATGCTAATATTTATTAAAAATAGTAAATTTTAAAAATAAAAAAATTCATACAGAATTTGGGTGAGAAAAGAGGATTTTGAATATACCAACTCGAGTATAAAATACCTCTAAGGAATTTTAAAATGGAGCTATTTGAAGGATGAAATGTGCCAATCAAGGAAGAAGAAACTTACATGCATATAGACATGAATCTTGGAAATAAAAAGAGGGTGAAACCCTAAGATAAAGTTTCAAATCAAAAAACCCATCACAACAAGATAAAGCCCTAGATTGAGATAGGTTTGTAAAGGAAGACTCAGAGGTTAGGTTCACCGAATGATTTAACTCTAAATTTAAGTCAAAGGAGATTTTATATATTTAATGGATATTAGATTATATTTTACACAATGAAGGTTAACTAATCTAATGAGTAGACCAATTAATATGAACTCAAATAAATAATATTTTTGAAGTTGTATAACTGAGATTGTTAAAAACATTAAAGTAAAACTATTGATACATATTGCAAATAGGGAATAATGATACTTAGACGGTCTACTATGCTCATGCATGTCTAACTTGAAATAGGCTATAATTGGACTAAAAGATGATTTTGGAATAATCATCATATTATAAGAATATTATTTTTGTGGCCTTAGAATCTTGCATCATATTTGGCTAGATGCATCAATGTAAGTGTCTAACTTTGACACATGTTTCATGTATAAAATAAAAACTAGATCTAGATGTGACCAACTAAAGACTTATAGCTTTTATTTTTCCTTTATTATGATGTCTTTAGATCATGGACATAGGTTTTCATTCTTTATCAAATGATTAAACCCTAACTTCCTCACCCTTGGGTTGACATTATCAATTTTCCCTAAGAAACCCTCTATCAATGCACACTACTTACATATCCAATACTATAAATAAGGCCTCATAGTTATGTAGTTATCCCCTATGTGTTATATTATGTGTGCACAAGGATGTGATGTGTGATAAGCATAGACATGCAATGACCTAACCTTTAACTTAAGAACTATGGCTCATGGAATACTCTTTGAATGCTTCAAACCTATGTAAATGCTACTCATATGATTGATATGAAAATAGGGATGAATAGGGTACATTTTACTCACTTGAATGTTTGATTGAGTGCTTCTTGGTATATTTCATTGCGATTTTTATGTGATTTCTAGGTGTGGAATGAATGAGGGTTGATTTTGTATATATACCAATCATCTTTTAAAATATCTCACACTAAAACACTTAGGCTGACCTTTAAGATAAGTTTCATTTGTAAATTAAATGAATTTTGGGCACTAGACACTTTGTATGAAAAGTGGACACTTGCATCAATGCAGGTGTCTATTTAGGACACACATGTTCAAGAAGCTAGAAAATAGGTATATGTTTTAAACTGATAGTGAAAGATAATAATCAAGTTTAGAGATTTTTTAATAGTGTATAACAACTGCTCATCATAATAATAGTGGTCAGACTAAAAGATAAGCAATTTAGGCACAAAGACATAGTGAACATGAACTTTTCAACAATGGGTAGGTCTATAATTAAAAGGTACATCCATGATAGATATTTTTGAAGTGTAAAATATTAGAGTACTACATAAATCATATTTTAATATCTACACTATCTATGCATGTAGGGTTACTAATGTCAGGCTAGGTAAAAATGTTGATGCTAATGACTAAGGTTGACATTAATGTCTTGGGAAGATTTGGTTTTTTGTGACTGTATAATCAACTGCACCTATTTATAATACCTCTATGCATGAAATATTGATGCCTGATTGTGTGTATAGTTAAAAAAATTAGACTCCTCATTGAAACCCTAGGTTTTCTTATGAAGGATACAAACATGTAAAAAAATTGGGAGGTGTAATGGGTTGATTTGATCCCAATCACCCCTGTTAATGATTGACCACTACCTACACATCCCATACTCTAAAGATGGAAGTTGAATCAAATGAAATTTTTATGCTTAATATGAATGTATGATTATGCTCCCTTACTATATGAATGCACCTATAATCTATATTTTTATTCTTGATAGTATTCTCTCAACTTTGCTTGATGTGATTTCTAATGGCTACTCATAATGACTAATTTTTAATTAGGTAAGAATAGGGTAGATTTAATCAATGTGTAATAGTGTATATATGACTAATAGACAAGTGAAAAGTGAGTAATAAGCATGGATGAGTGAAATTTGACTAGATGAGCATGGATGAGTGAACTTTAAAATAAATCAAAATCTTATTTGGGTTAGATGGGTGATAGTCTAGGATAAGGTGGGTAGATCTCAAAAGAAACTCAAAAGGAGGGAAATTAGAGTAGAAAAGAAAATTTTATCGTTAAGAGAGGAATTAATTCTAGGTTAGTATCATACATGGAAAAGTGTCTTTGAAACTAATGTTTATAGCTAGCAGCTATTGCTTATGTGCATAAAAACACAATGAGGGAGTCTTAGGGTAAAGTATATAGTAAACTTTAAGATCTCAACCAAAGGTTGCTCCTGTTTAGAGTAGTGGTTGCACACTCTTATAATATAGGATTATGACTCAGTTTAAGGAGTTATCTAAAGCATCTATTTCTCACTTTAGAATTCTATATCATGAAAGACACTTTTAAACACTTAAATAAATGAATCAATCAACCTTACTTCTTATAATTACTGATATTAGTCAATCCTCAAATAGTTGTTACACATCTTATATTAACACATATCAATAATAATAATAAATAATTGTAAGTAGTGTTTTTACACCTTGAATTACTAAATCAACAATAGGGAAGCAATCACAATCAATTACACAAATTTAGATAAGAAACTCATTAGCATAATTGTATGAAAATATAAATATTTATTCTTGAATTGATTAAAATTCCAACTCCCCTTGAAATGAGAGAATTACAAATATATATAGATTCGGGGAGGGGTTGCCTCATCTTCCAAATCCATCCAAAATGGGAATTACATGTAAATAATTAGAACAATAGTTCTATTTCAATGCAAACTCTATATGTATAATTGGAAATGGCTAAAACTGCATCCCTAAAATAAGACACAAACTACAAAATCATGCAATGTGTGCATGTTACAAGATTACACAACTAATACATACATGTATCATAAGTAGAATATAAATAGAATCAAGCTTCATTTACATGCATTAATTCTCTTGCAAGAAATACATATAATATTAATCAAGGAAACTAAGGCTTACTTGATGCTGGAGATTGTATGGGTGAGGGAGTAATACTTAAAGTGGTTTATGGACAAGGAGAGGTATGCAAAGTTGAATTGAAAGTAATTGTTATATTTTGTTTCTTTGCCTTCAAGTCTAGATAACATTTTTATGCCTAATCATACTAAGCTTTTATTATGTCCAAGTTGAGAAGGGACAGTCTGTGTACCCTAGAGATTTATATAAGTAAGAATACATGCTCTTAATTCAAAATTCTAAGATCCACTTTAATGATTTGAACCTTCATCACCTTATTCCTTGTAAAACCAATATCTTGCTCAATCTCCTCCCTTGTGCATCATTGTAGACTTTGTTTGAAATTTATAGTAGCCATCTGGAGTAACTTATCAAAATTGGCTATGTAAATCAATTTCCTTGAAGTGTCCCTTTCTTGAGACAATTTCAATTCTTACAAAATTTATATAGCTTGCCTCTAGTGCTCAACCAATTTTGGAATTAAGGCATGTACACCAATTACCCATTCACAAAACTCATATATTATAATAACTACCAAATTATGGGCATTGGCTACGTCAAGAGGAGTCATCAGATCTAAATGGATAAAAGACCTTATTTTTAGTACAAGTTATGAGAAAGTTTAAAATTTATTTTCATCTTCCTTAAAATAATTAAATAATTTAATAGTCTCATCCAAATGGGGAGACATCAATATTTATTATATTAATAGTGTCAGGAATGTTATATAGCATGAGGACTACATTTTACACATCATATTATATTTCCTTAAGGATATATATAATCTACTATTAATATAACACTTGATTTAATTCTTGCTAAAGCTCTTACCTAACTTGATCAGTGCCTCTATGGAGTTCCATTAAGGCCACTGTGTGTGTCTCTAAATATCTCATAAAATATTCATTCTATGGAGATTCCCCAATTATTTAATTTTTCATTTTGGACAAGTAAACAACATCTTGTCTCTCTTCAAGGATTAGGCCTTGTTCAGACCATCTTGAATCTTTCTCTTCCTGAACCTCTGAAGTGTCCCTATAAATTTTTCAGAAATGGAACTAACTATGAGAAGCTCAAAAATCACTAGATTTGGACTTTGAGTAGCCTAGACCCTTAAGTCCTCTACCCAATGTGGAATAATTAATTCCCCTATGCCAGCTGACTGAGTGGCTTGGTTGGTCACCATTGAGATAATATCATCTAAAGAAAGCATTAAATCACTTAATTCGAGTGGGTATGATAGAGATGGGAAGATAATAGTTTGCCAATACAAGTTGTTAGTTTGGGGAATAGGGTACACAATGTAGGTTGTCTACCTATTAGCTCCTATAGATGTCATAATAGAAGTTGGATGAGTTGGGATAGATTGGAGCATAAAGAAACCTAGCTGGGTGGATTGGATAGATGGTTGTGCACCTTGATAAAAAATGGGGACTCTTATATTTTTATTGGAATGGACTTTCTTAGGCCTAGTAGCTCTTGTCAAAAATTGAGAAGTACCAATAATGGGACTTTTCATGGTTACTCTAGTGGTTTGTGGATACAATGCTAAAATACTATCTAGATATTTTTGAAAATAATCAAAATAAGGGGTAACATGCACTGTAAAAGGTAAAATATAAGTAATAATAGGACCAAGGATACCTTCTAGTTTTTTTATTTCCATTTATGCCTTACCTTAAAGTCTTTGGAGGATCATGACCTTTGCCTTTAGAATCTCTTTCTCCTCACCCTCTTATGGTCCTTCTCCTTCACCTATAAGTTTTTCTCATGACACCATCTCAATAGTTGAACTCACGTGTGTCTCAACTAGTCAAGGAAGGTTCTTAAGAGCTCTCTGCCTCTTGTAAACCTTGATTATTGTCCTATAAATTGAAAGAGTGGCTTAGGGAGTAGTATAAAATGAAATATCTACCTCAAAATTTTTATAAACTATACTTAGAATAGGAGGGTTAGAGTGTGAGGAGTTAGAGGAATCAATATTAATTATCTCCTTTGCTCCTCCAAGAGAACTTGTTGTCATGGGGGCCTCCTCCACCTCCTATCCTTGCTTCATTATCAACATAACATCTTTGGATATAGGTTGGGAAGGTTACCATTCTATTTGAACTATATGAGAGGGTTGTGAGGATAAATAATTAGTTGAATCCCATCCACCTAGAGGTGGGACTTGAGTTTGAGCCTAAAAAATTGTGAGTGATGGGTCTTTTTGGATTTCCCTAAGAATATCCTATATATACCCAAATATATTTATCCTAGTTAAAAACTCAACATAATCCTTAGAATTTAGTAAGATGAAGTCATGTTCAAAAGGCACTTGCTTGTATAGGATGCCCAGGATAACAACATGCTTATAAATTCTACCTCTTGGGTCCCAATCCCATTGTTGTAGAGATGCCAATGAATAAAACTCCCTCATGCCTCTAATAACACCAAAGTTCTTCCTATTTGTGAAATTAATCTAGCTTAAAATCAAATAATATCCATGGAAAATACCTTTGTGCTTCTTCTACATATCTTCATTTGTGCTCCACCAGAGCTGGTATGCCATTTCCTATTCCACAAGCTTGTCTAGAATATACTTGGGAAAGCAAAAGGGTCCCACCTTGGTTCAATCGATCATTATCACTATATAGTTAGGATAAATCTGGTAGTTTCCCCTTGGCCATAGTGTATTATTGATAAGATTTAAGACTCAGGCTAGTGGTTCCTCATGGATGGCCCTCTAGATTTGGGTATATATGTTTTCATCAACTCGAACAATAATTTGCATGTAAGAGTAAATGTATAAGAAGGTATACAAATCACATACTCTATTCTTTATGAAATCTAGGTCTGAGATCTAGAGTGATTCATTTTGCACATATACCATAGCCATGACAACATCCAACAAGCAGGACATCATGAATAAGTGACTATTGATTAGCCTCTTATCCTTTTTAAAAATTTGATCCTAAGTTTTGATACTGATAATTTTACCTAGGGTAAAGGTTAATTCTGATGTTAGCAGTAAGTCAAGTAGTGGCACCCATACAATCAAAGATAATAGATGCTGGCACATCTATACAACCTATTTAACAAAGATATCCCAATGTAAATTCCCATTTTGAATTTAGTTTTTGGTACTAGAGAAGCATATTTAAAAGATTACCTTCTCTCCTAATATTATCCATCTTCTCAATGAATCCTCAACTATGTTTCTCTTCCTCCATAATGTTATCCTCATCTTTTCATATGTGTCATCTATGATTGGAAGGTATAGGTACATTTGGAAAGTATCCCTTGAAATCCTAACCATGACCATCCTCTTATTTTCATGATGTAATAATCCATCATATACCTTTCCTATGAAGAATAAATCTTGAAGTAGGTTGATGCAAGGTGTCACATTGGGCTTTGTTGTTGTAAAATGAAATTATTGATGTTTCAAGGGCATCAAATCTGCTACTAGTTATTTTTATTTAGTTGTTAAGTTTTCCTCACACGAGTGGGCATCAACATTCTCCACAATGTCCCATATAGTTGTGTAATTGACATAGTTATTGTCAAACATAGCTGAGTTAAATATTATATTAGTAAACTCAGTTGAATATTTAATGGATAAGTTTGATGGTAACAAAAGTCTTATGTATACCTTGGATTATGAATATGTTTCTTTTTTTTGGATTACTTATAATTCATGTGATAATTCAACTGATATCTTGATGGAAGAAATTCATAGGCAAACACAAAAAATTATGACATTTAGCTCTTTGTAAAATCCAAATTCACTTAGGATCTTTGATAATAAATAAGTGAGAAGTCTCTTTAGAATTTGATTATATAGCTTCAATAATGTCTAGTTTAATTCTAGTTTGTGCGTCATTAATGTTTGACAACTCCAGGCTTATTTTACTCATTTATTTTGAATTTGGAAACTCACTTTGGTAGGTATGCCACATAGAGTTCTCATACATTTATAAAATTCCATGTTGTCATCCCTAGAGAAGTGTTTCTTAGTAGTTAGTTTTGGTGTTGATGTCATTGTGCCATGAGGCATGATCTCAGAAGTTGAGTGTCAAAAATTTTACCAATTTTTATTTATCCAAATCATGTGACACCTTGGATGTGCAAAACATGAAGACTCACATCTTTTGTATGCCAATTTTTTTTCCAAAATACTCCTTTGTTATTTTTCATGAACAAATGAAGACAAAACATGTGAAGGCCAAATGTATTAATGGCCAAAACATGTGATGATTAAAATACATGAAGGCCAAAATAGTTATAACCTAAAAGTTAAGAAGTATGAAAGTTGTGAAATGCCAAAATCTATGATGTTAAAAAGTTAAAATGACCAAAAGTTTTGAAGACTCAAATTTATGAAAATAAAAATTTGTAAAGACTAAAAGTCATGAAGTGCTAAAAGTTTCAAAGACCAAAACACATGAAGTTTATAACATGCAAATACCAAATTCTGTGAGGACCAAAACATTTAGTATTTTCAGACTGTAATCATCTTATAAATTTAAACAAAACCTACATACATGTAACTAATATAAAATATATTAATAGGTTAGTTCGTATAAATCACATAAAATGGAAAAAATCATGATATGGGGAAAATACAAATCACATTGACATAGAGTAGTACACTTAATAAGAACCATCAACCTAGGAATTAATAACTTTGAAACCTATTATCTTTCTAAGTACCCACATTACTACCAATGAAAATGATTTTCAATTAAAAAACTAGGCTTTGAAACAATAATGGGATCATATTCAAAAAAATTAAGAGGGGGGTAAGTTGAGTACAACAAATGATGACTTACAAGGGGAGTACTCCTGAGTATTCGATAACCCATAATCTATGGTTTCAGAACTATAAATTAAACATGAATCATACTATAAAAGAATAATTAAACCAAAAACATGAAAGAGGTTCTTAAAACTCCATGCAATATATTAGATTTTCTCATATCTTGGATTTGTGTGTGATGAAGTGATGTTATTTTACCCTTGTTTTGAATATTTTAGCAAAAATTTGGAATAAACTATAGGTTTAATTTTGGTTTCTTTAAATCATATTAAAAACAAGATAAAATCATACATTGCTCTTCTACCAGTTAGATGTTCATAGCTTAGATAGAGATACCTTTGATTCCCCCTTTCTCTTACTTTCATAAGTTTTCATGATGCATGATACATTGATCTTATTTCATCATGTGAGTCTTTGATCATCTTTAGATTTTTATTTGGATTTATTGATCACTCTTTATGATACATTGGTCCTCTTCTTCTCTCTCTCTTTTTAGAATACAAATGAAATAAGGGGGATGGGAACCACTATGAGATGGTGTGTTTATGATTAAAACTCAATTTACTAGAATGTCCTTGCCATCTACATCAGCATCAATGGTTATTACCTCAAACAAGTATTAATGTGAAAAGTGGGTTTGATCCAAGAAAATGTAAAGGCTTTTTAAATTTATATGAAGTTATGAGAGAAAATTTTACATACCTGATAAAATTATTCAATTGTGATATAGCCCTAGATTGGTTCTTATTACATACCTAAATTCTAAAAATCTCAAACACAAAGGTGTAAAACCTACAAAAAAACAAGTTGAGTGTTTCATCTATGCTCTATGCACACTTATTCTCCCTTTTAGACCCATCTTCATAGACCTAGTATAGAATCTTAAACATGCATGAGAAGCATAATGAATTGGATATTAGCTTGGTTATACTAGGAAAATTTGATCAGATTATCATGAAATAAAATACATATACTCTAAAAAATAGGGAACTATTCTAAGGAAATGAAATGTTGAAAGCAGGAAAAAAACTAATCTAGAAAGCATGAAATCTACCCTAATGAAAGCAAATGATGGAAAAAAAAAAACCTAACTAGGAAAGTAGTAAACCTAATCGAATCCTACCTCTATTAAAACATTTTTTATCACTTAAGGACATCTCTAGATGGTATAACCATGAAACAGTGCTTCAAAAACTACTCATTTACTAGATATGTTAATTCCTTACCCTAGAGGTCATTTGAATAAAAAACATTACTTAAGATATTTGATATCTTATAAGGCCCAATCCATAAGGGGGTGAAATTGTCATGCTATTGTTTCTTCTCATAGGACTAGATCATTTATTTTGAATGCTTTAAGTTTTGATCTTTTGTCAAACCATCTTTTGACTAGGTCTTTATGTTCATTGAAATTATGTAAAGCTTCTATCCTTGAATCTTCCATCTCTATTATGTCCAAAAATCAAGAGTACACTTTATCATTGGGTTCCATATATTTTTGCATGAAATGATATATTTGAATTTTGAGTATAATTGGGAATACTAGTTGGCATCCATATACTAGCAAGTATGGTAAAGCCTTAAGGGATTTATTGTATCTAGTTTGATCTACCCATAATGTATACTTTAGTAGATGATGCCATTTTCTTAGTTTATTTATAGCTGACTTCTTGATAGGATCAATCAAGTACTTATTGGTAGATTCATCCAATCCATTTCTATACGAGTAATGATTGTATGATGATCTAATGGTAATTTGGTTATCATGGACCCATTAAGTAAACTCACCTGATTGGAATTGTAGCCCATTATCATAAACTACATATATGGGAGTACCAAACTTATTATGAAGAACATTCAAGAAAAAATATTACATACTTTGCTCTAAAATTCCTCATTACCACCATTTTAGTCCACCTGGTGCATTAGTATATAGCTATAAGCATAAACTTGTGGCCGATTGAGGAATTCAAATTAATGACACTGATGATATCCAAGCCCCACTAAGCAAATGGTCTCCTTCAATTAATTTTTTCAATGGAATTACTATACATACATCTATTTTTGAAAAGACTTGGCATTCGTGACATGTTCTCACATGGCAATGTACATCCTTGAAGACCGTTGACAAATAATAGCCCATTATGAGAATCTTATGTGCTATGGTATTTACATATGGACGAATACTACCTATATTTTGATGCATATTCTCTATGATTTATTGAGCTTCTTCTTGTGATATTCATCTCAAATAAATACCTTCATAATTTATTTTATATAGAATCCCCTTTCTAATCATGTAATGAGTATCTTTAAGCCTTAAGGATATTTTTTATTCTATATTTATCTTAGGAGGATAAGTAAATGTCAGTATTGGATGATATTAACATACTAATCTCCTATTAATACCTGTATCTCAAGGACTTCCTTAGTTTTGATGTGTAGATCAAACTCAGTCATAAGTTGAATGATGCCTTATCCTCTAATAATTTAAGTAGGCTTGATTTATATGTCAAAAACCTATGACTTAGCCATCCATTTGACTTTGTGTTCTCCTAATTCTTTTTGTCCCAAAGTGAGCTTAAAAAATAGATTTGACATGATATAAATAGTTTTATTCCTTAAAATGTAATGCCAAAACTTATTTACTACTTTGACAAGAGCATAAATATGCTTTTATATCATAAAGCATTTGAGTTCTACTCCCTTCAGATTTGTGCTCATAAATGAAATAGAGTGCTTGATTTCATCCCTTTCATGGATAAGCACAACAATTGTTGTGTGCTCTAAAGCAAATGAATATAAAAATAAATATTTTTTGAAGTCTGAACTGATCAACATTGGGGCCTGGGTAATGGCATCCTTGATGTCTTTTAAATATTTTAAAGCTTCTAGTGTGCATTCTACCTTGGCATCTTATTTGAGCATTGTGTTTAGAGTCCTAATAATTTATAAAAAACTAGAGATAAACTTCCTCACAAAATTGATCTTATCAACGGACTTTAACTCTTTCTTACTGCTTGTGAATGATAATATTGAGATTCCTTAAATTATATCTAGATCAATGGTGATGCCATCCTTGGTGATGATGTGTCCCAATTATTTTCCTTTAGTGACATTGCATATGCTCTTATTAAGGCTGAGAAAAATGACAAACCTTCTACATCTTTAAAATATTGACTATAAATGGATTTCATTTAGTTCCGTTCTTTGAGAAAATAATGAGATCATCTATGTAAATGATTATGAATTTACATATTAGTCCTTGAAATATATTATCCACATATCATTTAAAGGTATCTCCTATGTTAATCAAGAAAAAAGGCATCTTTTTGTATGTATAAGTACCCTACTTTATAGTAAATGCAATATTCATTATATACTCAGATTCCACTAGTACCTAATTATAACTTGAGCACCCATCCAGGAAGGACATCATTTTAGAACCACTTACTACCTAGATTACCTCATCTAGCGAAGGTAGAGGGTAGTTATCTTTCTAAGAAGTTTTTTTCACATTTCTAAAGTCAAGACACAATCTGATTTCCCCATTCTTCTTCTTGACTAGTACCAAATTAGCAACCTAGGTTGAACACTTGATGGGGAACACTATCCTGACACTTAACAATTTTTTTAGTTCCTTATGGATAAGGGGTTCCAAGATTGGATTGAATAGCCTTTGTCTTTGTTTGAATAGATTATGGTCTTACTTTAGTGGGATTGTATGTGTGATAATATTAGGTTAAAAGCCTTTAAGTCTTCACAAGTCCATGTAATCACATCCTTATATTGAATGAGAAAATATCTTACCCTTTGTTTTTATTCTTGATTCTAGTTGAGACTAATGTTGACATAGTGTGGATCCCTCTCATCCCCTTAGTTTTCTATGTTGAACTTAGACTTGTTAACTTTGGGTTGCCTTTGATCTTGGGATTGAGGATCCATATAAATATGTTATTTATAAATAAACCATTCCCAAAGGTATTTGATTTTTCTTAAGTTTAATAAATTATTCTTTTCCCAATTCATCTCAACCTAAATACCTAAAATATTTATCATCAATGATTTGAGATTCAAACTATCCTGAACTAGTGAAGAACTAGACAATCTGTTATTGTAATTCAAACACTTGGAAATTCTCCACATTATTAGGAATTAATGGGAAAGGCATGAGTTATATATAAAATATTGGCACCTTGGATTCTTGTAATGATGCAAAATTGGTAGGTGAAGCAAATAATGAATTAGATGCTTGGTTCTATTCTCTAGGAATAACCCTTATATTAAATACTTGAAATCATTCAATCAGACGCTAGGACTTGTATTTGTACATTTTTAGATATGATACATTTTATTGGTATTTATTCTTGACTTGATTAATCACCAACTATGAATCTCCACTTATCAATAGCTACTTGACATTGTTCTTGAGGGTGAAATGTAGTTCCAAAATGAGTGCTTCATACTCTAATCTATTATTTGTGTAAGGTAATTATAATCTATATGATGTTAGGTAATTATTACCCCATGGGTCAATCTGTTCAACACTAACACTTTATACTTATTTATATCTCACACCATCAAAATGAAGAGTTCATAATGTGAAGGTTCATGGAATTCTTGCTCTTACACTTCATATTTCATGGTAAAGGAGTAAATCCCAAGATTAGGAGATTTATAAATAACCTCTTCATTATTGGTTTTGTATTCCATGATGGGATGATTCATCCTAAGTTCTATATGGATATGTATTTGATTCATAATTCCTCTCCATGTCATTCATATGTGAGACAAGTTTGTTGTCTCATATTTATTTAGTGTTTTTGACCAATCCCTACTTAGTGGTAATCCATATCCTTCTAGGATATACACCAAGAATATATCTATATTAATTTATACACATGGCTCACATGCCACTTGAATATGCATGTTGTTCAATTCTACAACTACGGGCACTATTATCTTGTCTAATTAGGAAACCATCCTTGTGGACTTGTTTGGAGTTAATCCAAGCTTTTGATAGATAGACACTAGTATTACAATAGTTTAAGCTCCATAATCAAATAATCAGTTGTGTATATTCCTACCAAAATCTCAATTGGTGAATAAGAAGGGAGGAAATTTTTGCTTTTATTTTTATATGACATTTGATGAGTGACTTTTGACTTGTCTGCAATAAGTTTCCCTATAATATATCTCCATAGGATCTCCTTCTATTTTGTAATCTGGGCTAACTCATAAAGATTTATGTTCACTTTTATCTTTTTCATGTCCTCAATGATGTTGTATCCTCCTTTACTCTACACTTCTCTATCCAAGGGATGATCATTCCCTTTTAGGGGAGGTGGATTATTATCAACCTTAAAATTTAGAGGGACAATCATGTTATTTGGAGGAGTAGACATGGTGAAGGACTGCTAGTTCCTCAAGTTGTATTTACTTCTATAGAATTACTAGAAAGCATGGAACTAATCTAAATTATCTTTTGGTTCAATCTCATCTTCACTTGGGAATGGAAATTTGCAATTTTTGAAGACCATAACTGTGCTTGAGGAACCAAGATCATGGGGTGGTTTTGACAAATTATTCATTATTTCTTATCTCTCCATTTCTGTTTGAAATATTTCAAATGTTGCACAATACTCAACATAATTAAGGTCACTATGGTGTGTTGTTTTGTGAACTCTACACCAATTGGGTAAGGATATCTCTATCATGCTGATCTTAGGTAATTTATTTGATTGTTATTATATAGTATTTATAGTCTTGTTGTAACCCATATTGGGTGAACCGAGTTAAATTTATGTCTCTCTTGTATTATGTTTTCTTATTTTTATTTCTATATTTATTTTATTAATATTTCTCTATGTTCTATATTCCTAACAACTAGTGTCAGAGTCAAAGGTTTATTTGGCAGATAAACTCACAAAAAAGAGGGTTCCTAGTTTGAGTGGGAGCAATGGTAGAACAAGGTAAGTTTAAGGTCAAGAAGTTTAATGGCCAAAACTACTAGCTATGAAAGTTATAAATAAAGGACTATCTATATTAGAAAAATATTTTCCTACCATTGTGAATAATAACAAAGAATCTAGTGACTATAAAGGATGAATATGGGAGGTTCTTGATAAAAAGGCACTAGGAACAATATGACTATGCCTGGTAGCATTGATGGCCTTCAATATTTCAAAAAAATAGACAATAGAGGATTTGATAATGGCATTAAATAGAGTGTATGAAAAACCCTTAGTCTCTAATAATGTATTTATTATAAAGCATTTATTTAATATGGATATGTCAAAAGGTGGGTTTTTTATTGATAATTTAAATGATTTAACACACTCACAAATCATTTAAGCTCTGTAGGAGTAAACTTTGATGATTAGGTTATGGATTTTTTGATTCTATGCTCATTGCCAGAAAGCTAGAATGGCTTGGTCATGGCTGTGAGTAATTCTATCTCTAGTTTGAACACTTTAAAGTTTTATGATATTTATATTTGGATTCAATTGTGTAGTTTATCAATTCAAAATCATTGACCCATGTTTCATGAGTAGTGGTTCAAATGAACCCATCTCTCATGATAATGAATGGTCCACTTAACACTCATTGCATCTAGGTGATGCTCATAGGGGTGAAATATTGGGCCTTCTCGAGAGGTCACACATCCTAGTATTACTCCAACTCAAGTGCACTTAACCAAGGAGTTTATTCTAAGTTTAAGCCCACTTTAAAGTTTGATGATGTTATTGGTGTTATGCTTAGTGAGAAAATATGATGGAAAAACACTAGTGAGACATCAAGTAATGTTTTGACTATGGAGGATAGGGGAAGACAAAAGGACAAAGGAAAGGTCCTAAGGAATTATAAGAAGTCTAAGAAGTGTAGATCCAAATCTAGAGGAATGTTGGTGTACTAGTATTATAGAAAGCAATGACACCTGAGAAAAGATTATTGGTCTCAAAATGGAAAATAAGGAGATGGACAACAAGATAACAATCAGGGAGTAAATATAATAGGTGATGTGTTTCAAGATACCTTAATCCTTTCATTAGATAATATTAATTATTCTTGGGTGCTTAATTCATAGGCTTCATTTCATGCTACACCCCATATGAAATATTTTCAAGACTATGTTCAACATGATTTTGGACAGGTTTATTTGGGTGATGGTGAACCTTGTAAATTTTTTGGAAAGGGTAAGATATAAATAAAATTATAGAATGGAAATAAATGGCTAATAAAATAGGTGAGTCATATTCCTGAGTTGAGAATAAATCTAATTTTATAAGGGTAGTTGGGAAGTGAGGGTTGCATAGTTACATTTTCAAAAAATTCATGGAAGGTCACTAAAGGTTCACTCGTAATAACAAAAGGAGAGAAGGTAGGTACATGATATTTATCTATTGTTAATGTTGTCTCTTCTATTTTTTAGCTTCTACATAAGAGGATATAAAATTATGGCACCCCAGACTTGGGCACATGAGTGAGAAGGGGATATAACTTCTCCACTCAAAGAATTTGTTGCTAGATTTGAAGAAGGTGGATTTGGATTTCTGTGATCACTGTATGTATGGAAAACATAACAGAGTTAGATTTATCATAGTTGGGAAGACAAAAAAGGATGAAAAGTTAGAGCTTGTGCATACGGATGTATGGGGACCAGATTAGGTATCATCCCCTCATGGATCTTCTTATAATGTTAATTTTATTAATGATGCAACTAAAAAAACTTGGGTTTATTGCATACAAAAAAAATATTATATTTTTGATATTTATAATAAATGGAAAAATTTAGTTGAGAGTGAGACAAGTTAAGTTTAAGTGTGTCAAATTAGATAATGGAAGTGAATATTTCAACAAGTAATTTGATAATTACTCTTCATCCCATGGGATTCAAAGAGAGAAGACAGTTCCAAGAACACCATAACAAAATGGTGTGTTAGAAAGGATGAACAAGACAATCATGGAGCATACAAGGAACATGAGATTGTATGTAGGGTTGCCCTTACAATTTTGGGTAGATTATATGGATACTTCTATTTAATTTATAACTAGAAAGCATTCAAGTCCTTTAGATGGTGGCATTCTATAGGAACCATGGATAGGTAAAAAGGTAGACTATTCATTTTTAAAGACTTTCGATTGTGAAGAATTTGTCCATATTACTAAATAAAATAAAACCAAGCTTGAAGTAAAATCCAAGAAATGTACTTTTATTAGATATGGAGTTAATGATTTTGGTTAACATTTATGGGATTTGAAAATCACAAAATCATTAGAAGTAGATATGTGATCTTTAATGAGAAGTTTGTGTACAAAGATCAATTACAAGGAAAGAAACAAGAAAATCCAAATAAAAAATATGTAGTACTTGATGAAATCATTGGAAATGAAATTCCAAAAGTGCTAGAAAATCATAATGTACAAAAACTACAACAACAACAATTACCTCAAACTCTTGAAAGTGTAGTTAGAAGATCTACTAGAGTAAGTAGACTCCCTAAATGATACTCTCCTTCACTTTATTATTTATTATTGACTGATGGTGGTGAGCCAAAAAGCTATGAAGAAGCAATGTAGGTAGAAACCAAAAAGAAGTGGGAGTAAGGCATAAAATAGGAGATGGACTCCTTGGTATATAACCAAACTTAAGATTTGGTTTAGTTGCCTATAGGTAAAAGATCATTGTAAAATAAATGGGTTTATAGGTTGAAGGAAGAAGATGGAGGCAAAAATAGGTACAAGGTTAGAATTGTTTTAAAGGGGTTTTCACAAAAGAAAGGTATATATTTTGATGAAATATTTTCTTCAGTTGTTAAAATGACTTACATAAGAACTATTTTAAGTTGGGTAGAAGTAGAAGATTTTCACCTTGAATAGTTAGATGTGAAGACTGCTTTCCTTCATGATGACTTGGAGGAGGAAATATATATGGAGTAGCCATAGGGATATAAAGTCAAAGGTAAGGAGAAAATGGTGTACAGGTTGAAGAAGAGTTTGTATGGCCTAAATCAAGCTCCAAAGCAGTGGTATTTGAAATTTGACATGTTTATGATAGAACAAGGCTATAGTATATGTAATTATGACCACTGTGTTTATTTTAAGAGATTAGATAATGAAAAATATATTATCTTGTTATTGTATGTAGATGACATGCTTATTATAGGGTCTAACATGTGGGATATAAATGAGCTCAAAACAAAACTAGAAAATTCATTTGCAATGAAGGATTTGGGTGTTACAAAGTAAATACTTGGTATGAGAATAACAAGAGATAGGGAAAATAGAAAATTGACATTATCTCAAGAAGTGTGCATCAATAAGGTGTTAGTAAAGTTCAATATACAAGATGCAAAACCAATGAGTACACCTTTGGGAGGGCACTTCAAATTAAACAAGGAAATATGTCTTAAAATATAAGAAGAAATAAATTACATGTCTAAAGTGACCTATGCTTCAACATTTGGTATTTTAATGTATGTTATGGTGTGCACAAGACTAGACATTGCTTATGTAGTGGGAGTTGTCAATAGGTTTATGAATAATCTAAGAAAGGAACACTAAGATGCAGTCAAGTGAATTATTAGGTACTTGAGAGAGACCACTAATAGATAGTTGTGTTATGAAGTATCAGATGTTAGCTTATAGGGATATGTTGATATAGACATGGCTAGATATTTTTATGGCAAGAAGAGTACCATAGGTTATGTATTCACTATTGGTGACATAACGGTTAGTTGAATTTTAAAATTACAAAAGATAGTTACTTTGTCAACTACAAAGGTAGAGTATGTTATAGATACAAAAGAAATCAAGGAGATTATATGGATGTAATGGTTCATGAAAGAGTTGAGGTATAAGTAAGAATATTTCAGGTTATATAGTGATATACAGAGTGAAGTTCATTTAGCAAAGAACTCAACATTCCACTCAAGAACCAAACATATAAAACTTAGGTATCACTTCATTCTTTTAGTTTTGAAAGATGGTCAACTAATGTTGGAAAAGATCCATATCAGTGAGAATCTTTTAGATATGCTAACAAAGGTAGTCATAAAGGAGAAATTGGAGAGTTGTTCAACTTCAATAGGTCTTCAGGGATAACAAGGAAGATGAGAAACATGTCAAGGTCAAAGTTTAAACAAAATTCAAAGGAAGAGTTGTAATGATGGAGTTGTAGCAATCAGTCTCCAAGTGGGAGATTGTTGGATGGTGGAGTTTGGTCTCATTATAATGCCTAATTTTAGACTATGGGGTGTGTGGGGGGATTTACCCCCTACTATGGTATCCATGGAGGTCTAGGTGGGGTGGCAACCTACATGGAGCCTATATATACATAATATTTTCAAAATTTATCAATTATTGATACTTTCTATCTTGTAGGAACCCATCAAGTCTCAATCTCTCTAAGTACATGCCCTAATGAGTGCACTAATAAAGGGGTGTGTAGACCATTAGTGATTCATAGGATTGTTGTCCCTTATTTCCACTTATTATAAATTACCCATCTCATAAAAATATTCTCTTAATATTTACCTCCTATTTTTCATACTTCTCTAGTCATTTTCCACCTTAATTATCCCTTTCCCTAACCTAAACCTCTTTTTTGATAGTTTACATGACTATGTTGACCACATCAACCTTGTATCCTTATTGACAAAACTTATTAGGTACTAGGTCAGCCCTTAGCTAACCTAGTTTGTGATCTAGTTAGTTTTTGTCAATTACAATAATAGGTAGACTGGGTTGACCTTGTCAGCCAAAACTTTTGAAAGGGTTTAGGGTTAGACCCACCTATATAAACATAATCATTTCATCATTTCTAAGATAAGAGAAGATGAAGTAAGATATATTGCACATCTGCTTATCCACCATTCTACTTGAAGAACAAGTTTAAGGTTTCATACTTTCTTTGGAGATACGAATCTTATCTTATGGAGAAGTATTTTGGATGCATTGATAGGATGTGTAGCCTAGAGATAATTTATTCTTTTCATCCTTACATACTAAAACCACCTCTTGTGAATCACCTTGACCAAGGGAGAGATTGAGGCTTAGTGAGTTCATCTTCAAAGGTAAGTATTCCTAACTTTGTTCCTCCATTGTAAGAGTACTTAAATATACATTTGCATTTATCTTCCATGCACTAGGATTACATATACATTGACATAAGTATATGTTTTCTATCCATGTTTAATTTTAGTGTTTATTACCCTCACTTTGTGTCACAAGATTTGGTAAGCACTAGATTAGATTTTTTTCTTTACTTATTATTTTTTTAGTGAATATGAAAACATAGGACCTAATTAGGATTATTTCATAGTTTTATTTGATTAGAGGCTTTAAAACCCTCCCTAGTGATATTATTATGGTAAGAGATCCCTTAATTAAGTCTAGCAGATCCATATTAGTCATGACCCTAATTATATAATGTATTCCCAATCAAAAGTGTAAGTAGGATCTATCTTCTCTGAGATAGGATTGATTTTTAGATATATTTCATTTTTCATTGCATACATTTTGGTGAATCTGACATGAATCTAACACTTACTGGTTTACTTTCATGTTTTTCATTTTTATCATTTTATTATTTTTTCTATATTTGTGATACTAGGTCAACTAGGCCAATATAGTTCTAACTTCTATG
Organism: Torreya grandis; assembly: GCA_037957365.1. NCBI lineage: Eukaryota > Viridiplantae > Streptophyta > Pinopsida > Cupressales > Taxaceae > Torreya > Torreya grandis. The sequence goes on from JARHVA010001814.1 coordinate 1,555,375, forward strand.
CATAGGTTTAACACACAGTCACATCAAAATGACTCTATTCTCTATATGCAAGTCCTCATCAGATATAGGTTATTGGACTGATCAAGTTGACACAATACTCTTATTCAGTTCTAAATAATAAACTAAGTCAACCAGGTCAACCTAATCTTTTGGTCAACATCCAAAACAATAAACTAAGTCATGTAGGTTGACTTAGTCTTCCATCCAACAACCATATAACAAAATAAGTTGAACAAGTTGACTTAGTCACCTTAAATAAGATTCAATAAATAAGGTTTTATAGAACTATGTCAACCCAGTCAACTTAGTTGGAAGAATTTGCATGCAACATTCAAGGCACTTCAACAAAAAATTTGCAATCCTCAACATCTTCCAACGCACCAAGGTTTCAAATCAATACTTTATTATAGTTATATTTTATGCAAGTTTGTAATCTTTAAAAATACAATCTTATAATAAACTAAGTTGACCTAGTCAACTTAGTTTTGTAGACTATTTTCTATCTGAAAGACTAAGTTAATTTGGTCAACTTAGTTCTTAAGGACTCTTAATTATATAGAAAAATATTCACCCAATCAAATATCTTTTGTAATATTTTCATATAGTGTCATATAACTAGCTTTGTACCATTTTTAATTTGGGAGAAAAAACTATATGCTAGTAATTAATTCACACTTTCATTTTCAACTGTTTGCATGCTTAGAGTAGCTCCCATAGTATGATTATGTGGTTTTTCAAAATATCATTTAGTTTCAATATTTTTCTCTTTTTTCACATACTAAAAAATCACATAAATTTCAAAATGCATTTAACATTTGTCTTTCCAAGGCCTACCTACTTGGATTTCATCACCAAGGGGGAAGCTGACTTGGTTTTCTAGCCATGTATAAACATGTGGTTAATGGTATATATTATCAAATCACCTGATACCCTTATCACTATGGGATTGTGAAGTGAGTGGGTAGGCCCCAACACCAAGCCAATACAATTTCCAACACAAATCCCTTTTAGTTTAAACATCCTAAAACCATCTATAAACTACTTTTTAGTTATCTATTTTTAGCTAGCTTCCCTATCACACTTAAAATAACACTTTATAATAATCTAATAGCACTCAAGATGACCACTTAGTTAGTATTTACTTTTTATTTGATTGCTTTCTCTATGATCATTGTGTTTTGTATTGTAAAAACTTGTATAGGCCAATGTTGGTGCAAGGTTTTGTGCTGTGTATCATAATCTGATCATTCTCATTAATCCAATTATTGGTGTGTTTAATTTAATTTCTTTATTCAATTACATTGAAAAATATTTCCCTATTTTTAGCACACCATCGTTCTATTCAACATAGTCTTTTATACACTAACTTTCCTTAGTTGCAGTACTAAGTCGACCTGATTAACCCAGTAATCCTTTCTACCAATCAGGTTACAGTATGAAGTTGACTTGGTCAACTCTATATCCTTATCAAACCATATTTTTCCCTATTTAATAGTACTAAATTGACCTGGTTGACTCTATACTTTTCTACCTTCTATCTAATAGTAGTAAGTCAACTTGGTCAACTCTCTATTCTTATTTCTACCTTTGCCTTGCTATCTGGCTAGCTATGTTCTCATATCTAGATGACTTAGTTCTATAATTATCTTATCATTTTATTCAAAACATCATGAAGTCCCCTATTAAAATATTCTTGGACAACTTAAATATTTTAAAACACTATATGGAGTATTTATTTCTCCCTTTCTTTACCTCCCAGGAGAACCCTCACTCTTAGAGCACCTCTTCCTCTCCTTCATCTATGGATTTTAAGATGGTTCAAATCACACCCCAAGATGAAGTAGGTGGTTCCGATCCTTTTTGTACCTATAAAGACAATTCTCATCTTTAAGCTTTTCAACATAATGTGAGAGCCATTGATACAATTCTATCCAACAATCCCACTAGTAATCCACATTTTAATAACCCCCCCTAATACAAATTTAGAGAGTTCTCCTACAAACACCAACCTACTAATTGATATGACTCAACTTCTCACACAAGTCATACAATAGATTAACATAATGAAAACTTCTTACACCTCTTAAATGATACAATTATAATGTCATTTGATCAATATGGCTAATTAGCTTCCAGTTCTCAATCCTCAAGTCAATACCAATTTTATTCCTCCACCTCTTAGAGATGCATCAGAAAATATTATTACTCAACCCATCATGAATAACAAAATACTTCAAAACATCCAAAATGAGCCTTTAGATCCTTTCATTATGTCCATTGATATTGGTAATATATATCCAAATATCAAGTATGATGGGACTAAAGACCCTACATCCTTTTTCAAAGCATTTGATAATCTTTATAAAGATTGGATCTAAATGAGTACTTTCACCATAAATAAACTTCTAGTTAAAGCCCTCACTAACAATGTATTTTAATGGTACAGCCAACTTACCCAACATTCCATTTGGAAACTTGAGGATTTAGTCAATCCTTTAGTCAAATAGTTTCAACATAATGACCTTCCCAAAAATTGCCTTAGCCATTTCATGAATGTTAAGCAATCTCCCACCAAATCATCTCATGATTTTATCAAATGATGGAAATCTCTATCCCATAAGGCCAACCATAACATGACTAATGACAATTTATTCAAACTCTTTATAATTTCTTTAACTCCTTCACTTCAATATAAGGTTCAAACTTTTGATCCTCAAATGCTTAACTAAGCTCTTGACCAAGCCAAACATCAAGACTTACTCATGAAGTAATTCAAACCTAATACCAAATTTATTAAATGATATTTTCAAAATTATACCAATGCCATCACCAAAAATACTTCTTAAAAAAAATAACGAGTTTCCGAAGCTGACACTACCCCATATTCTCACATACCACTAACTATGCAACAAATGAAACAATTATTACCACCCTCTATACCCTTTACTTATCCTAATAATCCTCCTAAATGGTATGATATCAATCAATTTTTTTAGTTCCATGCTATCATTGGGAATTCCCATGAAACTTGTTGAGGGCTTACTAAATTTTCTATCTCTTACATGCTTGGTGATTCCTTCAACCATAAAGCCATGATCCAACTCTGTAATCAAGAGTATAACATCGCTTCTAAAAAATGACAAGCTTCCAAAGCTTCTTATTATAATAACAAAAAATATTTTTCCACATATAATCCTCAACAAAATACCAAGGATGTTTGTGATATTGATGCTAACTATGACCAATATTATAATAATTCTCAATATGTTAACACAACTAAGGTCAACTATCATTGAAAACCAGCTCCAAAAGATCCTATCACTAAACCTAAGAAACCATATTTGGAGGAATGGATTATCAAAGATACTATAACCTCTCATTTATCTTTGGAAGACCATAAGGAACCACCTCCTTCTTTCGAATCCCCAATAACTTCCATTCCTTCAAAATCTACCTTACCTTCCAAATTTCGTACTAGTTCCTCTTCTAAATCCCATTGGAACTTTCTTGAAGAACTTAACTCCATGCCTTTCAAGATTCATCATATGTATTTAGTTCATACTTCCTATTATCATCACAATTTCCTCATGCAACAATTATAAGAAATTAAAGATCCATCTTTTATAGATGAAGAACCATCTTATATTGAGCCTCAACCTATCGACATGCATACCATTGAATCGATTTGTCCTTATTTTAAGATGTCTATTGGATTTCTTGAAGAGGAAATGATTAATGATGAGATGCTTTTTCATGTCAATGATCCACCACTATTCATTAAAATAGCCATTAATACTACCCTTATTTGTAAAGTGTTAGTTGATAAAGGGTCTAGTATTAATGTGACATCTTCGTGGCTCATCTAATAACTTGGATATAATAAGGATCATCTTAAGAAAACCCATGTTACTTATCATGGATTTGATAAAACTAATCAAAAGCCACTTGGTTATATCTGGATTCATCTAATAATCGGACCCAAGACCATTCAAACTAAACTTATGGTCTTTGATTTGCCCCTATCTTATAACATAATCCTCAGTTTCCCTTGGAATCATAGAATAAGGACCATCACCTCCTCTAGTAGCTAATGCATCAAATTATTACATAACAACAAATAATATAAACATGAGGATGATCCCAACCCTTGGAGTATTTTACTTCCCAATCCAAAATCTCAATATCACATTCCTACCATCCCTACCATTAATAGTGCTCCCTTTCTTAAATTCATCAACATTAATCCATATTTATAGGTCACTCTCATTGATTTAGATGATGATGAACCTAATGAATTGAAACATACTTGTAACACTAATAAACCACCTCTTTACATATTAGAGTGGCTTCCTCTTTCTTTATTACCTCATGATCGTACCATTCCTCTCATTGATGAGATCACTAATTTCCCCCTCCATGTAATGTTTAGGAACCTTCTTACTTAGAAGATGCATTCACATGAAATGACTATGGAGTGGCCAAATTATTTAAAAATCCCCTAATTATGTCTCCATGTAATTTCACCTCAAAATTTCACCTTCTAAAATTCCCTTTGAATCTCAAACATGTACCATTTCTCCAATGTATGATGATAACTACATCACGACCCAAGCTCACTCTCAAGACTTGGATGTTCAAAATTATTAGAAAACCTTAGCTCAAATATATGCTTTAAATTGGGATGTTCACACCATTTTTATAGGTTTTGAATTAGCTCCTGAAGGTCATGTACCTCATATTAATTCTCCACTTCATGATACTCAGGTGGTAGAACAAATCCTACCTTCCGAACCTCTAGAGATTCTTGCATCTTCTCTACCACCTATATATCCCATCATTACATCTGATTATTCACCCATAAAATAAACTAATGACACACCAAAGTCATCTGATTAATCTACTCCTCTAACTCCTGAGATTACATTAGATGCAAAGGCCATAAATTTCCATGAGATACATTTTTAATATGATAGCCATGATAATTAAATTCTTGATCTCAAAGTAGAAATTGAGTATTATGGTTCTCTTCCCACTTTGCCTGGTGATGAAGTTATTCTTTAATTACTTCATGTCTAAGAACCTCAACTTCCTCAACAACATCACAAAATTAGAAATTAAAAAAACAAAGCCCCTTTTTTCAATAACTTCATCTCTAGCATCAACCCTAAAACTAATCCAAGTTTTTCTTTACCAAATGCACCATATCATTTCTAAGATGTCAATGCTATGTTTATCGAAGAAATTACTCACATTGAATATGGTACTCCATCATGGCCTTGACCAATTATAGTTTCTCATGAACTCACACTTGATGAACATGATAAATTTAGCATATTTTTTGATAAACATCATGAGATATTCACTTGGTCCTATGAGGACATGCCTAATATTGAACCTAGTATTGTGGTGCACAATATCATCATTTATCCCAGTGCCAAACTTGTGTGCCAAAATAAAGGGAAATTTCCACTCAAAGTTTCCACATTATTCCATAATGAAATCATCAAAATTCTTGATGCTAAGTTTATCAAACTAGTGGACTATTATGAATGAGTTTATAACATAGTTGCTATTAAGAAAAAGGTCACTATGGTCATTCACATTTGCATTAGTTTCTATAATCTTAATCTTGTTTATCCCAAGGATAATTTCCCTCTACCTTAAATAGATGAGATTATCGATTTCACATTTAGTTATGAAATATTATTTCTTATGGATGGTTTCTCAAGATATAACCAAATTCACATTCTCCCAAAGACCAACATAAGACAACTTTCACCATGAAATGGGGCACCTATTACTATGTTAAAATGCCCTTCAGACTCAAAAATGTTAGAGCTACTTATCACCGAGCAATGACCCATATCTTTCATGATCTTATTCATAATATTTTAGAAACCTATGTGGATGACCTCACCTCTAAGTGTAAATGTCATAAAACTCATCTTTTTGATCTTGCCATCATCTTCAACTGCCTTTTTAAATACAAAATTAGATTCAATACTTACAAATGTGTCTTTGGTATCACATTTGGAAAACTATTAGGATTTTTAGTTTCTCTCTGCAACATCGATGTTGACCCTGCTAAGATTAACACTATCATCAACATGCCCATACATTTATCTATTATAGACATTCAAACTTATCTCAATAAACTTAGGGCAATTAGATGATTCATCCCTAAGATGACTTATCACACCCATTCCATCAATTCTATTCTTAAGAAAGGTAATGATCTAGATGGATGGATAATATGAAATAATCATTTCTTCACCCACCTAATCTTTGTCCCCCTTTAAATGATCAACCTTTAATCCTATATACCTCTTCTAAATCTATATCAGTTGGGGAAATGCTTGTACAACAAGATGATACTAGAAAATAATATGCCATTTACTATATCAGCTGAGGCCTCATTAATTATGAAAAACATTACACAAAAGTTGAATGTGATTGGCTCAACATATATTTTATAGCTAAAAAACTTTGACATTATATTATTTATTAGAACACTTATTTTATCATCCATTCTGATCCTATTCATAACTTCTTCTCTAAATCCTTTCTTCCCAGAGACATACTTGGCAAGTAGATGGTCCTTCTCATAGAATTTGATCTCTAAATTATTACTCAAAAAGTTGTTAAAAGACAAATCATCACTGATCAACTTAGCATAGTTCCCATGCCTACTACCAACCACCTTCAAGATAGTCTTCCCAATGATAATATTATCTATATTGGATGTCTCAACCAAGCCATATCCATTAAATATTACTTCCATAACTTCACTGCTGATGTTGAATCAAGTAATCTTGATGAATACATTATCCTCCCCAATACTACTAAACCAAAATTAGTTATTGAATAACTTCCTGACATTAATGTCAATTTACATGAGGATATTTAGACCCTTCACTTTGATGGTGCTAAATGATTTCAAGGAGCTGGGGCACATTGTATTCTTATGATACCTCTTGGAAAAATCATCCATTTAGATTTTTGCTTAACATTTAACATCACTAACAACATGGTTGAGTATGAAGCTTTAATATTAGGCATGAGAATTGACCTTGATTTAGATATCTAATACCTACATGCTTTAGGTGATTCCCAACGCATTTTACATGAAGTCAATGGTGATTACCAATGCAAACATGAGAATCTCATTTCTTATCATCAAATTACAACTACTCTCTCTAAATATTTCATTTATTTCATCATCGAACCTATCCCTTGAAATTAAAATTCTATTACTCATTCCCTTGCTTATTCAACATCTATTTTTCATCTGCACCAAGTTATTATCGATCCTAATTTTCTTATACAAATAAGAAAATATCAATTTTCTACTCAACCACATGATTTGCTTATCTGCCACATTGAGGCCACCACCATTCGACAAAGACCATGATACTAAGACATCATTCAATTTATGGAATACCAAACCTATCCTCCTAACTTAGATTCCCATGAAAGACTCACCTTTACAAACAAGATTTTATAACATCCTATATTATCATAATGCTAAAGGTACCTTGCTCCACTGTGTTATGAAAGATGAGGTTCCTCCTCTTCTTGAACAAGCATATGGGGAATTTGAGGTGGCCATTATAGAGAACATGCTAAAAACCATAAATGCTTATGTATGGGATAATTTTGGCCCACTCTTGAAAAGGATGCCATCAAATTTGCTAAAAAATGTACTCCTTTTTAGATTCATGACAATTTAATTCATTCACCTCTAATTGAGCTTCAAACTATAAAATATCCCTAGCCATTCTCCATGTGGAGATTAGATATCATAGGCAAATTACCTCAATCTCAAGATGGGCATGTCTTTGTAATCACATCCACAAAATATTTTACCAAATGGGTTGAGGCTATGCCTCTAGTTAATGTCATCAGTACCACCATCTCTAAATTTATCCTTAATCAAATCGTTTTCCACTTTGTTGTCCCTCATACTATAATTTCAAATAATGGTGGTAATTTCAAAAATAAATATGTCAAACATGTTTATGGTAAATTTAAAATCAATCAAAAATTCTCCATACCTTATCATCCATAATTTAATGGCCAATCCAAGGCCACCAACAAAATTATTAATAAAATTATCCAAAAGATAATTCATGAAACTCATACAAATTGGCACCTTCATCTTTATCCTGCATTTTTGGCCTATCACACTAGCATACACACTGCCATTGGGGTAACACCATTATCTGTAGTCTATGGTTTTGAATCAATCCTTCTATTAAAAGTTGAGATTTCCTCTCTCCACATATCTCTTCATGGTATCATATTTGATGAATAATTATGTGAAGCTTACCTTCATACTCTCAATCTCATTAATGAACACCATATTTATGCTTTACAACACAATCACCAATACAAGGCCTGTATTTCCAAACAACATAACAAATGAGTCAAAATTTGCACATTTAATATTGGTGATTTATCCTTAAATTAGACTACACTCATGATAAAGAAGGTAAATATGCCAGAAAATGGTGGAATCTTTAGTCAAAAATATTCTTGGTCCAAGTACCTATCACCTTTAAACTAATGAAGGTCATATTTTCAAAAAACCCACCAATACACAATTCCTCAAGAAGTATTTTGCCTAATACTTCCCTTCTTTTCATGATTTTTATATGTTATCCATCTAATACTTTTTGTAGGATACTTACATAGGTCTCACCCTTATAACAACTCTCATATTTCACAAACCTTAGTCCTTCCTTTTGGTATTTTGGTTTCTCTTTTTCTCATGAGTTACATTGTAAAACTATGGATAACACCTGATCTTTCTCATGATGTACTTTTATCCTCTTTGTTTTCTCATTTTCCAACACTTGTTGACACCCTTTAGGTTTCTCTTTGTGGGTTTTAGTGTAAGACCATGGATATGACCTATCCTTCCTCATAAATACCATCTTTTTATTATCCTATTTATTTTTCCAATACTTTTTGTCACCCTCATGGGTTTTTCTTTAATGAGTTGTAGTGTAAGCCCATGGATAGTACTTGGCCTTCCTCATAAAATCATGATCTTGACATTCCTTTTTATAGAAAGTGTTTTTCAATGGTTACAAGTTTTTGATCCTTTATTATTAGCTTTAGTCTTTATTTCTTTTGATCTGCAAAATTTTCACAAAAATATATGTTATCCATTTCCCTCATTCTGATGATAAAGAATCACACTTTCCTATTATTGCATTCCTTTTTTTCCCTTTATCACATTTTTTATGATTTAAACTAATTCAATTTTTTTTCATGTTTCCCTTTTCTTGATTTCCTTTTCTATCACTCCACATTGGATAAAACACGGTCGAATTCAAGATAACACTTTTATTTCACTTCACTTTATGAGACTCTTAGACACCATGTTATCTAAGTTCTCTTTTAGAAACCAAGTCCCAAGTATTTAAATGAAAGTCATATTTATCACCCATGTTTGGTTTGGTTTTTCCAAATCCATATGGAGGAGGAATAGAAAAAGCTATCAATAAAGTTAAAATCCAAATCATTTGAAACAAAAGGAAATGATATACAAAAGGAAACATACAATTTCAAAAGTCAAAATAACACCAAAAGACATGATTACAAGCATGTATCCTATAACCAATCAAAGCTCAAACTCCACAGTTAGCCTCAAAATAGAGTTGAGGTCTATTAGGGTGTTGCATACTAGTAGATTGGAATAGAAGAATTCAAAAAACTCTATAGTGCTACCTACTTTTTCACACAAGTACCCAATCCTCATAGTAGACTGATGACTCTATAATGGGTCTTAAGGAATGGGAAACACATTGTGGGAAGGTAGGTCCATTTTAATTTTCATGTATATAACTTTCATGGGATGATCTACATACTTCATTTGTTAACCTAAGACTTGTATGGCTAAGATAAGTTCTTCAAATTCCTTAAGGTCAAAAGTCCTCTTGTTTTGACAAACCTAATTTGAGTCTCTTGACTTTGATAAAGAGTTCCTCTACCTTGGTTTTTCCTCTTCTATACTTCCTTCTTATTCACATCTTAAAAACATGATAACACTAATTTGTTTCAATTTTATCTATCTTTAGAATAAAATAATATATGTAACTATGGATTACTTTCTTTACACTATGGATCGACCTTGATTTCTTTTACCATTTTTCATTATTGTGATACCTTTTTTACAAACACCTGAGTCTGTTTCAACTTTCATGTAATTTTTCCATTCTTGAGTGAGTTTGGCTTGTTATTTCTCACTCACCAATGTGGTTTTTCCCTTTATGCACCTTTTTTCATTGATGATTGAGTAAGGATTGTTACTGCTCCCTCATCAATTTTATTTTACCATTTTTTCTTGACCATCTTTGTTTAAGCAAGGATTGTTACTGCTTTCACATTGATGTTTGATTACCATCCTTTTTGACGTGTATCCTTGGTTTGACTTGGTGAGTTTTCATTTATTACTCAAGGTTTACTTGTTTGAGTTTTTTTAATCTTTAGTAGCCTTGGATTTTTAGTTACCCAATTTATTGTAAATTTAACTTGGTCATTTGGTGCAGCATAACACTTGTCACCCCAACTTTCCAAATTTCTAAGTATGTCCCATCCACACCACCATTTCTCTTAGCTTTCCTACATTTTTTTGTTTTTTCTCTTTAGTTTTATATTCTTGGGTTTGTCAAAAGTAGTCTATGCATGATCCACAATAAAAACTACAAATACAATAGACAACCATTCAACCATCAAGGTAAGTCAAGGTATGCATACATTTACTTTTTTATTATTTTCTTTTCTATCATTTAATTTCATTTATTTTTGCTTTAAAATAATACAACTTTTTTTATCCTCAACATTGTGTGTTACTATGTTCTTTCTTGAAGCACCATCTCGTATTACACCTATATGACACATGATTAGATTTGAGTGGGGCATATGTATACACATAATATTTTTAAAATTTATAAATTACTAATGAATTTTATCTTGTGAGAACCCATCGAGTATCAATCTCTCTGAGTGCACGCCCTACGGGATACACCAAGAAAGGGGTGGGTAGAATATTGGTGATTTATAGGATTATTGTCCCTTATTTTCATTTGTTATCAATCCAACTAGATCATAAAAAACATTCCCCTAATCTTTTCATCCTATTTTTCACACTCCTCTAGTCATTTGCCACTTTAATTATCCCTTTACCTAATGTAAATACCCTTTTTAGTAGTTTTACATGACTATGTTAGCCACATCAATCTTGTATCCTTATTGACAAAACTTATTAGGGACTAGGTCAGCCCCTGATCGACCCAGTTAGTTTTTGTCCATTATAGTACTAGGTTGACTGGGTCAACCTTGTTGGCCAAAACATTTGGAAGGGTTTAGGGTTAGATATTCCTATATAAACACAATCATTTTTCCATTTCTAAGAGAAGAGAAGAATAAGTAATACATATTATGCATCTACTTATCCACCATTCTAATTGAGGAGCAAGCTTAGGGTTTCATACTTTCTTTGGAGATACAGATCTTATCTTGTGGAAAAGTCTTTCAGATGCATTGATAGGTTGTGTATCCTAGATATTATTTATCCTTGTCATCCTTACATAACATAATAACCTCTTATGAGTCACCTTGGCCTAGGGAGATATCGAGCCTCGATGGGTTCATCTTCAAAGGTAAGTATTCCTAACTTTTTTCCTCCTTTGTAAGAGTAGATATGCATTTGTACTTCTCTTCCATTCATTATGATTCTATAGACATTGATGTGAGTAAATATATTCTATGCATGTTTAATTTTAGTTTTTATTACCCTCACTTTGTGCCATAATATTTGGTGAGCACTAGAATAGATTCTTTGTTTTACTTGTTATTAGTTTAGTGAATATGAAAACATAGAACCTAGTTAGGATTATTGCATAGTTTTACTTGACTGGAGGCTTTGGAACCCTCTCTAGTGATATTATTATGGTAAGATATCCATTAATTAGGTATAGAAAATACTTATTGGTCATGACCCCAATTATCTAATATATCCCCAATTAGAAGTGTAATTAGGATCTATATTCTCTAAGCTAAGATTGATTTGTAGATATATTATGTTTTTGATTGCATACAGATCCCCCCATGGTAGGGGTTTGGGGGAAACACCCCTAAAGTAAATTTTTTTGTGAAAAATGCATTGTAAAATGTTGTAATTTTGTAATAAATCTAGACCATTCACTATTAGGTCATAGATCTGATGGTAGAAATTATGTTGGTGTATTTTTGCCCTAATATATAACCCTCCTTTAATATAAGGGCACTATAATCATGGTGATGCACTGTGTGTGAGTGAAGAGGAAATTATAGTGGATGTATTTTAGGTTTATCCATTCATTTTTTGGACTAAATAAGAGAAGAACTGGGTATTTTTGTATGGATATAAACCATATTGGGTGAATCATGTTAAATATGTGTCTCTCTTGTATTATGTTTTCTACTTTTTATTTTCATCTTTATTTCATTAATATTACTCTACATTCTATATTCCTAACATGATTATGATTGTACTTATGAAAATTATGATTCACATGAGGCACTACATTTAAATCTAGAAAACTATCATTAAGGCTAGGAATTCATGGTATCCGAGGATTGAGTTGTATCTTGATGTTGATTGATTCTTTATAAGCCAAAGCTAGGGTAGAAGTAGTAGTAACTCTTTGTATAAATAATACAATGATCAAATCCATGACATTCTTCTACATTTCTAATTCTAAATATTCTATTAGATTATATAAAACATTCACATCTTCTAAAACCTCATGTTGAAATAATGGATTGGCTTATTGGGCTCTCTCTTCATACTAGTGAAGTTCTGGTATACAAGACTTGGGATAGTAACCTACCTAAATTGAGGAAGAAAGGTGCCTTGACATGACTTCCATGAAGTAATTGAATTCTTTGGAAAGTTTTGAAACCAATCGTAAGTATCATTATGTAGTGTGAATGGAAAAATTCTACATGTAATATATTAATTTGTAACATTCATTAATCTTAAGTTAGCCTTGAAAGACTTGATATGCTATTCAACTATTCTTCCATCAAAGGGCAAAAATAAGGTAGGTACTTCTAAATATTCCTTGAAAAATTATGCACATCTCCTAAAATAATAATAGTGGACTCGGTTAACCAAGGATGAGCCATAGGTTGATTACTTGGTTAAATGCTTATTAATGGAGGTGTTTTGACTCAAGGTATTATGGGAACACTCGATATTGATCTAGGACTTCTATGGGTTGAAAAGGATGAAACTAAAAGACTAGCTTAGGCCCTATACCTAGTTATTCTTCTGGGTGTCTCTAGTGTAACTCAAATTTAGGGGATAGCCTCTTTTAGGGATGAACATACAGAGTGTGGTCCCTCATTATAAAATCATAATAGAATGTTGATGCAGTTTTTATGCACACAAAATCATGAATAAGGTAGCCTCTGATGTTTCAAAATATCTATGGAGGTAAAATACACTCTAGGGCACAAATTTCATGTATGGGTTAAACTAACTAAGTGGTGATATAGTCAGTTGAGCATAAAGGTTGTTAAATAGGTGAGCATGGGTGAGTGAACTCTAAAATAAATCAAAATATTATTTGAGTTGTATGGGTGATAGTCTAAGATAAGGTGGGAAGATCTCAAAAAAAACTCAAAAGGAGAGAAAGTAGAGCAGAAAAGAAAATTCTATGGTCAAGAGAGGGATTAATTTTAGGTTGGTCTCATACATGGACAAGTGTCTTTGAAACTAATGCTTGCAGCTAGAAACTATTAATTACATACACACAAACATAGTGAGGGAGTCTAAAGGTAAAGGGTATAGTAAACTTCAAGATCTCAAAAAAAGGTTGCTCCTGTCTAGAGTAGTTGTTGCATGCCCTTTTAATAGAGGATTATGAATTAGATCAAAGAGGTATCTAAAGCAACTTTTACTCACTTTAGAAGGTTATATCATGAAATACACTTATACACACTTTTAAATAAATGAATCAATCAACCTTATTATTTATAATTACTGATATTAGCCAATCCTCAAATAGTTGTTGCACATCTTATATTTGCACATATCAATAATAAGAATAAAGAATTATAAGTAGCATTTATACATCTTGAATTATTGAATCAATAATAGGGAATCAATCACAATAAATTACAATAATTTGGAGAAGAAAATCATTAACATAGTTCTATGACAATCCAAAGATTTCTTCCTGTATTGATTAAATTCCAACTCCCTTTGAAATGGGAGAGTTATAAATATATATAGATTTGGGGAGGGGTCGTCTCATCCTCAAAATCCATATAAAATGGAAATTACATGTAAATTATTATAACAATAATTATATTTCAATGCAAACTCTACATGTACAATTTGAAATGGCCAAAATTTCATCCCTACAATAAGATGCATACTACAAAATCATGCAATGTGTGCATGCTAAAATATTTCATATCTAATATTTACATGTATCATGAGTAGATTATAAATAGAATCAAGTTTTAGTTACATGAATTAATTCTCATGAAAGAAAGAAATATAATATTAACCAAGGAAATTAAGACTTTACTCAATGCTGAAGCTTGTATGGCCAAGGGAGTATCACTTGAAGTGGCTAATGGAGCAAAAGTGGTAGGTGGAGTTGAACTAGAAGTTCTTATTATAACTTGTTTATTTGCCTTCAAGTTTAGATAATAGTTATACACCTAATCCTAATGAGCTTTGATTATGTCCATGTTGATAAGGGATGGTCTCTACACCTTGGATATTTATACATGTAGGTATCCATACTCCTGCTTCAAATTTATGAACTCTAATTTAATGATTTGAACCTCTGTCACCTTCTTCCTTGAAAAACTAATCTCCTGCTCAATCTCCTCCCTTGTGCATCCCTATTAAATTTATTTGAAATTTACAACAAATTTTTGGAGTAACTTATCAAAATTGGATCTATCAATCAATTTCCCTGAAGTGTCATTTGCTTGAGTTAATTTCAATTCTTGTAAATTTTGTATAGCTTACCTCTCATGTTCAACCAATTTTGGAATTAAGGCATGTGCATTAGTTACCCATTCATGAGTATCCTACATTATAATAACTACCAAATTGAGGGAATTAGCTACTTTAAGAGGAGCCATTAGATATAAATAGCCAAAGGCCTTATTTGTAATCTAAGTTATGATAAAGTTTGATTTATTTTAATCTTCATTTAAAGAATTAAATAATTTAATAGTCTTATCTGAATGGGGAGACATTTAAATATTTATTGTATTAATAGTTACAAGAGTGTTATATAGTATAAGGGATGAATTATGCACATCATCTTCTATTTACATGGGGATATACATAATATACTAGTGCTCTAGTACTTGATTTAATTTTTTTGGAAGCTCTTACCTAGCCTGATCAGTGTGTCTATGGATTTCCATTAAGTCCTCTAGGTTTGTCTATAAATAGGTCACAAAATCTTCATTGTATATAGATTCCTCAACTCTCTAAATCTTCCTTTTGGACAAGGAAAAGGCATCTTGTGTCTCTTTAAGGATTAGGCCTTGACAAGACTCCTCTTGAATCTTTATCTTCTTGACCCTCTAAACTATACCTGTAGATTTTTAAAAAATATAACTAAGTATAAGAAGCTCATAAATCACCAGATTTAACCTTTGAGTGGCTTGGGACCTTAAGTCCTCTACCCATTATGGAATTATTAATTCCCCTATGTTAGCTGGCTAAGTGGCCTGGGTAGTCACCCTTGACATAATATCCTTTGAAGAAAGCATCAAGGCACTTAATTGGAGTGGGTTTGGTAGAGATGGGAATATAATATTTTGCCAATCCAAGTTTTTAGTTTGGGGAATAGGGTGCATAATGTATGTTGTCTACCTATTATCTCGTGTATATGTTACAATATAAGTTGGTTGAGCTATGTTAGATTGGGGTATAGACAAACCTAGTTGGGTGGATTGGATAGATGGTTGTACACCTTGATAAAAAATGGGGACTTGTATAGTTTTCTGGGAATGGACTTTCTTAGTCCTAGTATCTCTTGTCAAAATTTGAGAAGGAGAAGCAATGGGACTTGAAATGATTTATCCAGTGGTTTTTGGATATAATGTTTTATTAATATCTAGATATTTTTGAAAAGAATCAAAAGAAGGGGCAATATACATTATAAAAGGTAAACTAGAAGTATCAAGACTGGTGACACCTTCTAATTTTTCCATTTTTATTGATGCCTTACCTTTTAGTCCTTAGAAGCTCATGACCTTTGCCTTTGCAAGCTCTTCCTCCTCATCCTCTTCTAGTACTTATCTTTCACCCACATGCCTCTATTGTGACATCACCTAAATAATCAAACTCACAGGTGTCCTAACTAGTTGAGGAAGGTTATTAGGAGCTCTTTACCTCTTGTAGAACTTGATTATTGTCTTATTAATTTAAGGAGTGGCATGGGGAGTAACAGTAAATGAAATATCTACATCTGAAGTTGTATACACTAAACTTATAGTAGGATTCCTAGAGTGTGATAAGTTTAAGGAATCAATATTAATTGACTCCTCTACTTCTCCAAGAAAACTTATTGTAGTAGGGGCCTCCTCCAAATCCTATTTTTTCTTCACAGTCACCATGGCATTTTGGGATGTAGGTTGGGAAGGTTCCCCTTATAGTTTAACTATTTTAGAGGGCTTTAAGGACCAATAAATAGTTGAAGCCCATCCACCTAGAGGTGGGACTTGAGTTTGAGCCTTGATAATTGTGAGTGATGGGTTATTTTAGATTGCCTTGAGAAGATCCTATGTATACCTAGGCATATGCATCCTAGTCAAAACCTCAACATCATCCTTGGCATTCAATAAGATGAAGTCATATTCATAGGGTACATGATTGTTTGGGATGCCTAGGTTAATGACATGCTTATGAATTTTTCCTCTTGGGTCCAAATCCTAATGTGGCAAAGATGCAAATTAATATGACTCCATTATACCTCCAAAAACATGAAAGTGCTTCCTATTGGTGTAATTCATTCTACCTAGAATCAAAGAAGATCTATGGAAAAGGCCTTTGTGATTCTTAAACATATCTTCATCTATACTCCATCAGAACTGATATGCCATTTCTTATTCTTTAAGATTATTTGGAATGTACTTAGGTAAGCACAAGGATCCCACCTTAGTTCCCTCAATCATTATCATTATATAGTCAAGATAAAGCCATTAGTCTCTCCTTGGCCACAATGTATTATTTATAAGATCTAAGACTTAGGCCAGTGATTCCTCATGGATGGCCCTCTAAATTTGGGGATAGACATTCTCAACAACTTGAATAATATTTAACATGCAAGAGTAAATGTGCAATAAGGAATAAAAATCACATACCTTATTATTTATGCAATATGAGGTTGGGCTCCATAGTGATCCATTATGTACATATACTATAGCCATGAAAACATCCAACAAGTAAGACATCATGAAGAAATGACCATCAACTAGCCTCTTATCCTTTTTAAATATTTTCTCCTAAAGTTTGATACTAATGATCTCACCCAATACAAAGGTTAATTTTGATGTTAGTAGTGGCATGCACACATTCCAATTGAAGATAATGGATGTTGGTACATCCATATAAACTATTTAACAAATCCATCCTAATGTGAATTACCATTTTGATTTTGGTGATTGGTATTGGAGCAGTGAATTTAAGGCTTACCTTTTCTCCTAATATTATCCATCTTCTAAACACATCCTTAACTATGTTGCTCTTCCTCCATAATGTGATCCTCATACCATCATATGTGGTATCTATGAGGGGAATCCATAGGTACCTTTGGAAAGTATCCCTTAAAATATAGGCCATGACTATCCTCTTGTTTTCATGATGTAAGAATCCATCATATACCTTACCTATAAAGAATAAGTCCTGAAGTAGGTTGATACAAGACATCACTTTTGGATTTACTACTGTAAAATGTAATTATTAACGTTATAAGGTTATCAAATCTATCATTAGTTATTTTTATTTAGATGTTAATTTTTCCTTGCATGAGTGGGTATCAACATTCTCTATAACATAACATAGAGCTATGTAATTTATATAGTTATCATCAAACACAACCAAGTCAAAGATTGTATCAATAAACTCAATTGAATCTTTAATGGATAATTTTAATTATGACAGACCTCCTCTTTATGCCTTGGATGATGCAAACATTTATTATTTATGGATTATTTGCTTAATTAATTTGATAATTCAATTGATAGATTGATGTAAGTAATTCATAAACAAACATAAAAAATTATGGTCTTTAGCTCTTCGTAGAATACAAATTTGCTTAGGCTCTTTGATAATAAATAAGGGATATGTATCTTTAGAATTTGATTATATGGATTCAATGATATATATTTTTAATTTAAATTCATGTGCCATTAATATCCAATGGCTCTAGGCTTGTTTTAATCATTTAATTCAAATTTGGAAACTTAATTTTATGGGTATGCCACATAGACTTCTCATGTGTTTAAAAAATGCCATGTTGTCATCCCTAAACAAGTGTCTTTTAGTCGTTAGTTTTGGTGTTGATGCAGTTATGCCACGAGGCATAATATTAGAAATTGGGGGTCATAAATTTTATCAATTTAAATTTAGCCAAATCATGTGACCACTTGGATGTGTGAAATGTGAAGACTCATTGCTTTTGTATGTTGGAACTTTTTTCATGATACTCCTTTGCTATTTTGTGTTAACACACAAAGATAAAACACACAAAGGCCAAAGTTAGCAATGACAAAAACATGTGATGAAAAAATATGTGAATGCCAAAATAGAGATAAACTAAAAGTCATGAAGTATGAAATTTATGAAATACAAAAATCTACAATGTGAAAAATTTGTGATGACCAAAAGTCATGAAGACCTGAATCTACAAAAGACAAAAGTCACGAAGACTAAAAGTCATGAAGTGCCAAAAGTATTAAAGAACAAAACACATGAAGTTTAGAACATGCAAAGACCAAAGCTTGCAAGGATTAAAACACTTAGGATTTTTATACTGTAAATATTTCAAATTCAAGTAAAACCTACATGCATGTAACAACTCTAAAAGCTATTAATAGGTTAGTTTGAATAAATCACATAAAGAAGAAAAATACTGATATGGGGAAGATATAAATCATATTGACATAGAGTAGTAAAGTTAAAAATAACCATCAACATGGGAATTAAAAACTTTGAAATCTATCATCTTGCTAAGTACCCACATGACTGCCACTGAAAAGGATTTTTAAATAAAAAACTAGGCCTTGAAACAATAATGCACCCCTATTCAATTTTTTTTGAATGGAGGTGTGTTGATTACAATAGCAAGAGTAATATATTTAGCTGGCTTGACATGATATATTAATTTAGGTTATTGAAAACAAAAATGGAGGGTCAAACTCATAATAAACATGCATATATGATAAAATGGAGAATAAGAGGATATATATGCACACAAGTCTAGGATGGTGAAGGTAGGTAAAAGTTGACATTGTCAAGTGCCTAACAGAATATTTTAGTATCTAAAAATTCCTTCCTTTTATTGTAATATTAAAATTAAATAAAAATACTATAGTAAAAGGATATAATATACTTGAGTGTGTACAACACAATTTTCTTTGGGAGATGGCTCCAAATGTATAATTTTTCTCCAAGAAAACCTATAAATAATATGTATTAGTAAATGTCCATATGTGAAATATAAAATTATATAAAATTGAAATGTTTTTAAGAGAAAGGCCATTAGGAATCTAGTAAAACCTAGATCAAGGCACCTATGAGAAAGATACTCCAATGGCTTTGGGATTGAGGCATCATTAGCTAGAGAAGAGCCTGACTAACCCACATGGCTTGCTTGATGGACATTGATGATGAAGACATCATCGATTAGTTCATGGGTATCATAATAAGTCCCCCATCCTAGTATACATGTAAGTGGGTGAATCCATGTTGCATTGTACCTTGTTGGATATGATGCTTCCTTGTTAAAGCATTGGATAATTATGTTACCCTGTTAAAGCACATAGAGAGTTGGGGTGATTATACCCCAAATATGTGTAACTTAGAAAAACCTTGGGTAGGAAAGATGAATTCCCCAACCTCATAAATGTGTAGTAGGGATAAGACCATTGAATGTTATTGAACCTCAATGACACTAACTCAAACAATTAATCTAGCCCTTATGTTGAACCTCAAGATGGTAAGGTGAGAACCACATAATGAGTTAAGTATGGGTTATTCCATGGCCATCGATCATCACTAAAACTCAAATTAAATTAACTCAAAAACCATGAATCAATTATTGTAGATGGACTTATAGATACAAGTTTGCTCATTACTCGATGCTATTAAATTGTGTTTATAAATAAACAACTATAATAATGATTATTGAAAAAAAGTGTAAATGTGCATGAACAAGTATCATGCCTCACTAAATATGTGCCAAATATAAAATATCATAGTGTGTTTGTGCATGAAAAATTATCATGCCTCATGAATATGTGCCAAGTAATATATAATTTTATGCATCTATATACTAAATATGAAAACATATATCTCAAATGTATCTGCATGTGAAAACTTGTAATTTTTGTTCCTATAAAATCACATGCACCTACATGTAATATGAACTCAAGTACATATGAATATATAATTTGATTCTCATGTATCTATAAAGTGTATGCATTTTCATCACATATGCCCCAAAATCCATACCAACGTGTAAATATCCATCACATATCTAAACAAATATAATATCTAAACCACTCTTAATATCTAACATCTATACTCTGTACCCAAAATATGTTTTTTATGTTCATATAGGTTTGAGTATCTATGATAATACCATTAATATGTTTTCATTTTTAAGTGAGGAATGTATCCTTTAAGTCACTCATCTCAAAATAAAAATTAATTATATCATGTCATGTATAAAGATATAATAATGTATAATTATGTCAACATGTAGAGAATATGTAATCATTATAATATATATGCCATCAAGGAATTTATGTAACATATGTAATGTAGGGTATATAAGTGTCATGTCAATATACATTGATGTAGGAGCATCAAGCGTACAAACATCAATTTTGTGTTGTTGAAACTTATATGCTAGTTAGGGGTCATAAGTGATCTATTTTTGGGTATAGGGATGTGTGTGGGATCCTTTAGGATCCATTTATTGTCTTAGGATTCATAATGAGTCATCAATGGTGTGTTTGTGAGTATGTGGAGTTTTCCCTCCAAATTGTAATTTAAATTTCAAATTATGAGACCCAAGCATAAAGGGATCATATGAGTTCAATTATGAGAAAGGAGGTTAGGTGAGTGTTTAGATGGTCATGAAATGTCATAATAGATGACACTATATGTCCAAGTCATTAAAGTGGTGAAATAAAGAGTTATGTTAACTAACATAATTGCCACTCATACATTGAGTTGGCCAATGTAAAAAGAGTCTTAGTCGTAACTACCCAAACCAATATAGAGGTTGGATGGGAATGGAGTTTTAAGGTATTTTTAGGATATGAGGAGAGTAGGAGGAAGGTAGAGAGAGATCTGAGAGGGAGAGAGAGGGAGAAAATAAAAACAAGATGGTATACCTTTCAAGAAGATGGAATAATCCACCCATGGACTGCATATGTAATGTTTGATGATTCTTATGAATAAAGAAAAGTTGTTTTTGTTGTGTTTCATTCTATATTTATAAGAATATGGATTTTTTTAGATCATATATTTTATTTTAAAGGAACTTGAGTCCATGATCATGTCATGTCAACATTTGTGTAGTTGTAGGTTTGAAGTAATGGACTGTAGGTTATAGGCATAAAAGAAAAGGATTAAAGAAGTTGATAAGGGTTAGAAAAAGAAAGAAATTTCTTGGTACATTAACCTAAATGTGTTTGGAATCATACATACCTCATGGTGATTGAAGCTGGTGTGTAATAGTGTTATAAACTCAATAAAAGGACATCTTTGTCCATGTACCTTGTTTACCCCTGTGACAATCAAACAAGAAGATGTGTCTTGTTATTTCTTAACATCTTGGTATCAAAAAGATCATAGTGTTACTTGAGATGGTATATAGATAATAATAGGCTTGGTGTAATGGTATAGTATCTGATTGAATGTAAGTATAATGGTAAATATGTAATACATAGTCTACAGGAATAAAGAAACTCTGTTACACAATAAATACCCTATTTTGCATAGATAAATATCAAGAAAGAACCATACATACTTGGGAAGGTGAATTGGTATCATGTGGGTTGAGTATTATTATGATTTAAAAGCAAAAAAAGTATTGATAATAATCCATGTGGAGATAAATAACCTTTTGAAGTGTAAACAAACCAATAAACCCCTTACTCGGTCAACTTCAAGTATGTAAAGCTATGGGTTTTGATCATCATAAGCCATAAAAAGATCAAACAAGGTTTCATAATTACTTGGAGAGATGGAAATTATAAATATATAAATTAGTTTTAGGTATTGAAGTGAAGTATATCTCATTTTATCCCATTTTATCCTCTATCAGCTTGTACAGGCCTACACCTTTACACTAACTAGGGTTTCTAATAAAACCCTTATATCTTGAGTTTTAACTAGTCAAACATGACCAAACTTTGTAATATTATGTATTTTGGAATATAGAAAATAACTCAAGTGGTTTTGTTTAGGTACAATATATATTGGTATGATTTTGATGTTTGAGCAAGTATATGGAGGGATAGGAGTCCTAATCGGCAAGGTGCTTATAAAGGAAGGGTATCTATAGAGAGATTTAAGTGATGAAACTTCATGGGAGGATGTAAGGAGATAGATGTTGCCAAAATATGGTTTTATTTAGTTTATGTGGCTTACAAAATGTTCATACCAAGGGAATTTATAGAAAAAAGGCTATAAGGAGATAGGGCCATTATTGAGCTTGAAGAGTACAAGGGGATGATGGAGAGTGATTGAAATATTTAAAGGAGTTAATACATGTGTAATGTGATTAGGGAAAGTGATTCATGAAGGTAGGTTGTATTCATGAGACCCTAAACAAGATTTGGTGTGTTAAGTCATGAAGAAGAGTGACTAGTGTGAGGAAAGTGAGTGAGTGAATGTAAGGATATGAAAAAGTGAATAAAATGAGTGGAGATTATGAATTAGAGGTTTATAAAAGGTCTAATGACATCTATATAATGAATTTAAGTTTTTTAAAAGCATGTTGAACAAAAAAGATGATGATATCAAGTTAGAAATAAGGCCAAAATTATTAAGCATTGAAGCTTATACCCAAAGAAAAGCATTTGAAGTTAAAATCAAAGATTGAAGGTCATATCTAGGATTTGGTGAGTTTAAATATTTTCCCATGTACCTATACATCATTTGGTATCAGAACAAGGTAAGATCTTGGTTTCATTCTATTTTGAGTAAGTCATTAAAGATTATTTCATGTGAGGTTGTCAAGAATGCTATGAAAAGTACATGAGATGAAATTATAGGGTATTTTGTGAAAATAAGGTGTTGTAGGTATAACCTATTGAGGTTAGTATAGGTAAATTAAATATTGATAAGGATAGAAAATAAAGCCCATAAGTCCAGTGTAAGGACTTGAAACTGGGCAAAAGAAATAGCGAAGGTAGAGTGAAGAGAACATTACAACGCAATAGAGAGAAGAGGTAGACTCCAAAAGAGAGTCAAGGGATATGATAAGTCCTAGAAAAAGGAATAAATGAATAAAAGAAGACACAAGAGTGGTCTAAGAGGCAAGGAGGCAAGCTTGCTACGTGATAATTCTAGGTAGGCCTAGAAAGCAAAGAAAAAAAGAGAAAATGGATGTAGAAGAGGAAGTGAAATAGATAAGAAGAGAATTGGGGAAGAGTTTTGAAAATATAGAGCTCATGGTGAAGCTCATGAAAGATAAAGGAAGCCAATGTCTTGGCTCTAACATGAGGAATATAGTGAAGTTGCCAATAGAGTTACTTGGGAGAGAGAAAAGGCACAAGATGAGTGTCTTAGGGAAAGAGAAGAACAAAAAGAGTATAACCCATTGAGGCATGAAGGTTGAGGAGTTTCCAAGAGAGAAACATGATAGAGAAGTAGAGAAAATATTTCTCATTGAAGAGGACATGGAGAGATAAGTGCCAAGAAAAACACTTGAGAAAGAAAGTAATGGGAAGAGAAGAGTGTCTATGAAAGAGCCATTCATGGAAACTATGTGGTCTCTTATTTTATATTCTAATGTTTCTTTTAAGTGTGTGTATGTATGTATGGAGAATTTTTTTGTGAAGGTCAAAAGTGTGACCTTAAGTCTTGTGAAGAATGGGTCTAGTACATCACCCAAAAATATGAATGAAGAAGATAAAGAAAGAGGACTAGTTGTAGAAGTCAACATGATGAATAATAAAGAATATAAACATGCTAAAGATTAGATATAAGAGGAATTTCATGATGCTTTAACAAGTATTGTAGCTGAAGCAAGAGAAGATGCACACAAGGAAGAAAAGATAGTAAACCATGGAGACATGAAGGAAAAACATGGATACATGAGAGAGAAGATGAGCTTGCAACAGTCCTATATGGAGGTAAATGAATGATTAAGCATTGATTATGATTTCATATTTAAAAGGAAGAAGTTAATCTATAGATTGGCCAAGTAAAGAACAAGGTAGAGCCCTCAAAGATGATACAAGGGAATGGTTATGCTGGGCCTAAGTGGTTTAAATATCCCATAAATGAGAAGGAGTATAACCTCAAGTAAGAGGTCATGTAACGTAAAAATATAGGTGGAAAACAAGAGCAAACATGGAGGTAAAGAATAAAGGGTAGAATATATTCAAGTTAAAAAGATATGATATCAAGCCAAGAAATATAAATAATATGAGGTAAGAAAAAAACTTAAGTCTAAACATGGGAAAGGAAGAAATTGGGTTGTGAAGAGCATGGAAAAAGTATAAAAATATAGTCTTGTAGGTATATTTCAATAAATAATGAAGATAAGCAAATATTGCAAGCCTAAGAAGCAAATAGACAACACGATGAAAGTAAACCAAGACAAAGAGCTGATGTTGCAATTGAGTAAACAAGAGAATGAGTGTGAAGAGGCTAAGTGTTCTCAAGGTTTGATTTTTAATGTTATTTTTGATGATGTATATGAATATGATTCAAATAGTGAAAATAGTTTTGTATATAGAAATAATAGCATTGATGGATGGGCTTGTGAAAAGGCAAGATGAAGATGAAGCACCTCTAGAGTGATTAAAACACTTGATGCATAGCAGAAGGAGGATATTAATTTGAAACTCTTAAAAGAGGAAGTTCAATCACATGTTATGGATCAAGATACCTAAGAATATGAAGAACAATGTGGTACAAAATTTGATGAAGATTATGGAGAGATATATAATCTCATATTGAAAGAGGAAATAGAGATGCTAGAAAAGATTTTCAATCCATTGAAATGGCTGCAAGCATGTGAAGATCAATAGGATAATATCATGAATGAGTTCAAATAATAATCAAGTATGGAGCAACATAGGAAAGCACAAATATTTATGCAAGCAAAGACATAAACAAGTACACTAACAAGCAAACAAGTAAAGTGTGAATAAGTCAAAAAGATAATTTATTCAATTGTGAAGTTATAACTAAGTTGTTAGTTGATTTTCATGATGGTGTCAATATAATAGGATGCCAAGCCATATTGTACCATGATGAAGGAGAATTGAACAAGAAGTTATCTTTGTGATATGAGCAAGGTTGTTTGAAGATAAATAAAGAGGTAGAAAAGAGTAATGAAGAGGTAGAAAAATAGAGCCATCTTAAAAAGTGAGAAAGTTTGAGATGCCTATGAGATCATTAGAGTATAAGAAATAAGGAACCATAATTACCAAGGAGCAGAGACATCTAAAGAAGAAATCACCAAGTGAGAACAATGAAGATGGAAGTCATCTAGCAAAAACAAGAATGAAGGATAAGAACCATTGGTTAGAAACAAGGTACGTAGAAGGAAAAAGTTAGTTAGAAAAGGTATAACATATAGAAAACAAAGAGTTTCAGCAGATGGTACTTCTTATATTGGTAGAGGAGGAGTTGATAAGGAGAATAGACAAGGCAAAGAAGTAGAAATATAAGAGTCTAATGAGGAAAAAGGAGGAAGAAAGGAGGAGCAACAGTAAGGTGAGCATGGAAGATCCTAAAATATTGAATTATAAAGTAATAAAAATATGTTAGATTTCAATTTTATCCCTTTTGGAGAGTGTGATGTAGGGGAATCAAGCACACAAACATCATTTTTGTGTTGTTGAAACTTAGATGATAGTTAGGGTCACAAGTGATATATTTTTGGGTGTAGGTATGTGTGTGTGATCCTTTAGGATCCATTTTTTGTCTTAGGAGTCATAATGAATCATCAATGGCATGTTTTTATGTGTATTTTTCTCTCCAAATTATAATTTAAATTTCAAATTATGAGACCCAAGCATAAAGGGGTCATTTGAGTTAAATGATGAGAGAAGAGGCTAGGTGAGTGTTTATATGGTCATTAAATGCCATAATATATGAAAATATATGTATAAGTCATTAAAGTGGTGAAAATAAAGAGTTATGTTAACTAATATAACTACCACTCATACGTTGAGTTGGCCAATGCAAAAAAATCTTAGTATTAACTACCGAAACCAATGTAGAGGTTGGATGGGAAGGGAGTTGTAAGGTAGTTTTAGGATGTGAGGAGAGTAGGAGGAAGGTAGAGAGATATTTGAGAAGGAGAGAGAGGGAGAAAATAAAAATAAGATGGTATACCTTTCAAGAAGGTGGTAGAATCTACCCATGGACTGAATATGTAATGTTTGATGATTCATGTGAATAAAGAAAAGTTGTTTTTGTTGTGTTTCACTCTCTCTTTATAAGCATATGGATTGTTATAGATCATATATTTTATTTTAAAGGCCCTTGCAGCCATGATCATGTCAATATTTGTGTAGTTGTAGGTTTGAAGTAATGGACTGTAGGTTAAGTTCATGAAAGAAAAGGATTAAAGAGAAAGAAATAAGTTTCTTAGTACATTAACCTGAAGGTGTATTGAATCATACAAACCTTATGGTGATTTAATATGGTGTGTAAGAGTGTTATAAACTTAGTAAAAGGAAATATTTGTCTATGTACCCTATTTACGCATGTGACAATCAAACAAGAAGGTGTGTCTTGTTGTTTCTTGATATATTGGTATCAAGAAGATCACAATGTTATTTGAGATGGTCTGTAGATCATAATAGGATTGGTGGAATTGTATTGTAGTTTATTGAATGTAATTCTGATGTTAAATATGTAATACATAGTCCACAAGAATAAAGAAATTTTGTTACATAGTAAATACCCTATTTTGAACAGATAAATATCAAGAAAGAACCATATATAATTTAGAAGGTGAATTGATATTGTGTGGGTTGAGTATTATTATTATTGAAATGGAAAATAAGTCTTGATAATAGCCCATGTGGAGATAGAGACCCTTTTGAACTATAAACAGACCATTAAACCCCTTATTCAACTACAAGTATACAAAGTTATGTGTTTTGATCTTTATAAGCCATAAAAGGATTAAATGAGGTTTCATGACTACTTAGAGAGATGTAAATTGTTAGTACATAAATTTTAGATTTTTTTGAAGTATTGAATTGGTCAGGTATAGTATGGACTGGTATGGTTTTGAGGTTTAAGCAAGTATATCGAGGACTAGGAGGCCTAATTGACAAGGTGATTATGAAGGAAAGGGTATCTATAGAGAGATTTAAGTGATTAAACTTCATGGGAGGCTATAAGGAGATAAAGGGTGACAAAATATGGGCATAGTTATTTTAAGTGACTTGCAAAATGTTCATACCAAGGAAATTTGTAGAAGAAAGGCTACAAGGAGATAGGGTCATTATTGATATTAAAGAGTTCAAGGGGGTGATGGAGAGTGATTAAGAGATTAAAAAGGGTTAAGACAAGTGTAATATGATTAGGGAAAATCATTAATTAAGGTAGGTTGTGTTCATGAGACCCTAAACAAGATTTGGTGTGTTAAGCCATGAAGAAGAGTGACTAGTGTGATGAAAGTGAGTGAGTGAATGTAAGGATATGAAACAATGAATAGACAGAGTGGAGATGATGAATGAAATTTTTAAAAAAGGTCTAATAACATATAAAAAAATGACTCCAAGTTTCATAAAAACATGATGAATAAAGGATAAGATGCTATCAAGTTAGAAATAAGACCAAATTTGTCAAGGATTGAAGCTTATGCCCAAAGTAGATCATTTGAAGTTTAAATCAAAGATTGAAGGATAAAGCTAGGAATTGGTGAGTTTGAATTTTTTACCATATACCTCTACATCATAGATGTATAAATTAGACACACAGTAGTAACCATAATCGATATAAGAACTAAATAATCCTACATAGTTAAAAGCTACATGATGTAAACCATATAATCACACACAAATGGGAGGTGCATGATATGTATCATTACACCCAAAAAAAAAAAAATCTCAATAATCTCAAAAAAAAAAAAAATCAATATAAAATCCTAGATAAATCCACTCATAGGCATGCAATGTCACACATAATGTCAAGTGACACAAATAAGGGACATAAGGATGTTACAGAAAATAAAGTCAAAGGGCCACAGACAAGGGACATAAAGATGTTGCACATAAATAAGGACAAAACACTACAATCAAGGGACATAAATATGTGCAATAAATTATTCCAAGGGCGACACATAAATGTCAAACAATGATTAACCCATCATGCAAGATTAACAACATCAATGCAATATAAAATTAGTGAAAACTAGTTTACATTATTTATGTATATTATGTCACATCATAGTAAAGTAGCATACCTATATATAAATGTGTAAGATATGAGTAAATAGAAAGAAATGTTTAAGTAATATAGATATATCAAATGGTTAAAATTAATATAATTATATAGACTATGATTATGTGACATGTGGAAAATTATTCCCCCAACATTGGCATGGCCACTAGGTGTAGGAGAATCCAATACCTATGTGTCCATGTGTGATTTGTATGTCCTACATTATACTCATATATTGTGAAATGCATGTGTGTATGAAAAAAAATATGCCATCTATGAAATATATGATAAATAACATATGGAAATATTGTACTCTAATAATCATGTCATTCTTAGGTCCAATTTTTTACCTTTTTGAAATATTTGAATGTTTTTAAATTATTTATATTTTTGAATTATCCTAAAATTATAATATACATTGATACCAACAAGCAAGATCAAGTATCAAGGATTAAAAAATAGAATAATGGGAGGGATACAAATAAGCTACAACATGCGTGAAGATGGAAACACTCAAATTTAATCATTAACTACTTGATATTATTTAATCTTGACATCCTTACCTTTCTTGGCATATTCACCATTCCATTAATTCACAAATACTATAAGATTCCTCACTAATTTACTTACTACATTAAAAATAATGTAAAAATATTTCAGGCATCCTTATGTTTCTTATAGATTACTATTATCCAGATTACAATAGTCTCTGTCCTTCTGGGACAAGACTGTATTAGGCAGACAGGGCCATAATGTGACCTTGTCCACTCATGTGGACTTGTCCCCCAAACTCCAAAAATAAATTTTCAAATTTGAGATGTTTCATATAATTCCTAATGCAATTTTATAAAGGTAAGTTAATGAAAATATTTCAAATGTTTAATTATATAAGCACATCAAGATATCTCAAAGCATCATCTATCAATCACTTAGAAATTCTATTGCACATTAAATAAAAGAGCACTATTATTTATAATTCTAATTATGATTCATTATAATAGTCATAGGCCAAGTCTAAAGTCATTTTATTTAAGGTAAAGGGCACTAATTTTCAAGCATTCAAGATAATTTATCTAGCTACATACATACAAAAAATATCAATATTTACACCACTCTTGTCGAGAGAACTATGTCAGCCTAAGGCCATTTTGGTTATGTAGTCAACACTCAGATTACACAGGGTTTTCTTGGGATATCTTAGATATTCTTATTATTTTATTCCCTATTTATATTTGATATCCATTTGGTTTTTTATGTAGGATTTAGGGTTTTAATTTTATAGGTCTTCTACGCATCAAATCTACACTCACAAGTTATCAACAAATCCTCTCAAGTAGCCATAAGTGCTTACACATAGCTCTGCTATGTGAGTTATAATGTGAATATTCACTACATAAGATGATATTTATTAGATGCAATACATGAGATGATATTAAGAGATTTAAATACAAAAGATAAGGTGCATTATTCAATATGACACATTGAGTGAGATGAGTTGGGATTTGTGAACTATGCCAATTTAGGTTATGTTAAGTGATGGGTACAACCCAAGTCAAGATGCATCATGAAAGTTACCCTAAGTGGGGTACACTATGTAATTTAAAATTTATGATATGATTTGCATCATGTGAGATGAGTTCCATTATGTGAGATAAGTTTCACTGCATGATAAAATTGGTATAGGAAACCCCACCCAACATATGCAAGTGTCATAAACTAAAAAATAAAAAGTGACATGAAATTATAGCAATAAACAAATAGCTAGAGGTTGTAGATAAATCTTGGGACATATATGATCATAAATAGTGGGAATCAGAGCTTGAGGAGATCTTAGAGTATATGTTGGTGGTGTCATAGAAAAAATATAGTAGGAACCATAGTTAATGGTGGTGAGATAGATGTAGGTATCACATGAGGTTGAATGATTCACTCCTTACAAAGTGCACTAGATGTTTGTATGTATGATATGTGAGGTTAGATAGGCAGATCATGAGTTTTGCCATGATTGGTGTAGTGTATAAGGTATCAATCTCATATAATTAAGAAATGAACATCCAAGTAATGAACTATATAATCATGTATATAAATTATGTAAAATCAAGCTAGAAGGTTCCAGGAATAAACTATAACTAGTATTGTGATACCATTAAGTGGTGTGAGTGAAGGTATAAAATAACTACATAGTATCATAGTTGTATTAAGTAAATATTGCTTAGTATATCCTTTAATATAAAAAATGACATAGTAATAATTTTTTAACAAGAACCATTATTAATCATTATACCATATGTGCTTGAATAATGATGGGGAAAAAAACCCTTGATGTATAAAGGACCATTGTCTGATTCTATCTTGATTTGGAAATGGATAAATGTTTTAAAGCATTGATTAGGTATTTCCATAGTTTTTTTAATGTAGAATAATGGATTTAAATTTGAATAGTGTTGTTATTATTGAGATATTGAATCTTATGTGATAATTTAAAGCATCAATTTTTTGAATGTATAGAAGCTCAACAATAATCATAATATAGATTTTCATTATACCCTTTAGGAAATGCTTGAGTAGTATTTAATTAATATGGATTAAGTAAAGTAGTAACATTGTATTCAAGTAAGCATTTAGGCACTCTATGAAGTAGGAAATATAATCCTATTTTTGTTTGAGAATATGTTAATGGTTTTGGTCTCATTCTTATTTTGAAAATTAAGTGCATCATTAGTCCTAGGTTTATATGTTATCTTTCCTTGATTTTGGAGGTAGTGGATGTAAAGGTGATATATGTATAAATTAACATATTAGAATTCTATAGTTAATAAAATATTGTATTAATTACTTGAAAATGATAATCTTGACACACATTTACACACATTACTTGAGAACACAAATAAGGTCCAAATCTACCATTATCTCACACTTAAATTCTATTTCATGCGTTCGATCCTTCCATTCTATTGTTACACACCTATAATAACCTCACTATTTATTTTAAACTTATTAAATATCTTGCATAGACATATCTAGACCCTCAATTAAATCCACATTTACATAGGTTAGTTCCATAGTTTAGGTCAGTATCATAAGTAGATACTAACTTGATCTAGTCAGAATCGAACATGTCCAAACAATGATTAATTTTCAAAATCAAAACTTTCCTTAGGGTCGGCTCATTTTTATAGGATACCAATGCCATGAGAAATTACCCAATTGGATTCATATAAAAATAAATGAAACTCTCATTTAAAATTGACATAGAACTATCTAGTACACATCTTTACACTAATTTCACATTGAGAATATCTACCCTATTATTCTCAAATTGTGAATCTAACACAAGAAGCAATTACAAGCCAATCATGAAAAACATCAAATCTAACTCAAAGTAAAAAATTTTAAGCATCAAATCTAAATAATTAGTTTCACACATATAGTGATGAATAATAATTATAAAATCCCAATATATAGGAGAACTACGTATGGCTTGATTTCCATCCTTAATGTATCTAATACATGGAAATTGGTCAATCATCAAACATGGGTGATTGGGGTCAAGTCAACCCATTATAATTTCCTAGTTTTTGTAGGTTTCTATACCTCATAATCACATCTTGGGTTCAAGGTAAAGGATCCTAATTTTTGGAGTGCACACATCATTAGGGTATGTGATTGTACATACAAAGCATAAAGAGACAAGATAAGCTAACTGTATGGTCATAATCCCTCATTTTTATATAGGTGAGTATCAACTAGCATAGGTTAATATTGACTGATGATACTGAACCAAATCAACAAGATTAACCTTGTATAGATAGAAATATAATTCTTGAACCAGATGAATCACGTACTTAAATTAATTTAATTTCCACTTCCATAATACATTCAGAGTCAGACAATCAACTAAAAAAGTAAAATACTCATGCATTTATTATAATTACTATATTTAGCATATGCCACTTGTCAAATCATTATAATCAATTTGAGTATTTTACATTTATATTTATTTTGAATGTCATTTCATAATATCTAAAACAAATTTCTAGTTTATATCTTTTTAGGGTTGAAAAAATTTAATTAGGGTAAAAATATATCAGTAAACCTGTACAAATATCTAACCATGTCAAACCCTAGGTCTCTATTAGTGTTTCATTTTTCTAGGTTTTCATATTTTAGCCTTAAGTTTCTATTTTCAAACCTAATTTATGATTTATCTTTCCCCTTTATGTAAATAGTTTTTTTATCATTTACCCTAGGGTTTCACACTCATTATTATATTAGGGATTCCTAAATTAGGAGTTTTCCTTGATTGGTTGATAATTAGATCAAAATGACTATTTTTTCCTAGTCATATTTATTGGATAATAAACTATTTTTTCATTGAAATAATGTATAAATTTTATAGAATTGGTAGTTTAATATTTTTAGTAAATTCCATCTAAAAGATGAATGGTGTACTAATTTTAAAATTTATTTCTAGTTTCAATTTATCTATTAATATTTATCAAAAGCTTATTTTGTTTTAGAAATATTCTCATGATTTTATTTTATGGCCAGTTCTTTATTTGCCCCTTGTCAAGTTAGTCTTTTTACCCTCTTTACATTTTTAGGATTTTATTTCTTTTTAAGGGTTCCAAATTTTATTTATGGCTCAGATATGATTTTAGCATCCCTCTATTTCAATCTCAAGGGTGTGATAACTACCATACCTTTATTATAGAGTTCCATTCTATAACTAGCCCAAGAGGTAGGGTACATCCTCTTAATGAACATTGTATGCACATTGAATCTTCCCAACATATGAGCCATAAGATATATAAAAAGGTTATTTTAGATCAAATATTCATTATGATAGAATCCATAGATATTATTCAAATTGAAATTACATCACATAATAATAAAATTATACATACCCACAATCCCAAACATGCTACTGGTGATTTTGCATTATAAACATCCATTTAAAGACCACCATATTCATATATACATTCCATAAGTAAACAACCTAATAATTAAATGATACATATTCAAAGGAATAAATGGAACAAGAGAAAGTACAAAAGGAACAATTGCAACAAAAAAAGCTAGAAAAATAATAAATGGAACTAAAAAGGATACAAAAATTATAATTACCAAAAGAGTAAGAAAATATACAAAAGAAACAATTGGATTAAGAAAAGTTAAAAGATGAACAATTGGAATAAGAAACTCTACATAAAAAACAATTGGAAAAGGTAAAATAAGAATAATTACAAAGGAAAAGTTAACAAATAAAGCACATGTGAAGCACAAGAGTGTACTTATGAATAAAGAAACCAAGGAATCATATTTGTCTAAGAAAGAAGATAAAAATCAATATGTGCCTAAGAATATTAATGGGTATAACCCTAAAAATAAAGATTGGGGTTATATAGGGTTAAATGGGATAGAGATAGACTAAGGTACAAGGGTGATAACTATCTCTATAGCAAGCCAATTAGATGCTAAACTCAAATATAACATATGATAAATTCATTAAACTAAGATAAGCTAAAACTAGTAATTATAACTATACTGGATATGGGAATAACCATAGTTTTGGATATGGAATATATAGGAAATAGACAAGAAGAGGGTTATATAATAATCACCAAATTATGGATTAAGTGCCTCTAGAGATGTGGACACTAACATTATCCTTTGATGGTTGTGTCGATGCTACTTTCTAAACTTAAAAAAGGTATCCTATATGAAATAATAGTTAGAAAAGGATGCGACCACATGGATGATTTTGGATTTATATTTGCCTTTGTTATTGTGTATTTACATATGGGTCATGGACTGTGACTCCTCATGAAATTATAAAACCCTAGTTCTTCATCTTCATAGTGACCTTGGGTAAAATGGGTTAGTAGACACATAGTGTCGACCTGACCCATGATATCTCTCTATCAATAAGTGCTTCTTACATAGCCAATACTTATAAGAGGGCCTTAGACTAATGTAGTTCTCCCCTATATGTTGGCTTGTGTGTGAATCATGCAATATGTGGAAAGAAAGTACAATAGTGACCTAGCTTATAACTTGTAAAATATAGCTCTTTTGTTTCTCCTTCAGTACTATAGACCTATGTATATACTATCCGTATGATTGATATGGAAATAGGAGAAAATAGAGAAGCTTTTCTCATTTGAGTGCTTGATTAAATGCCTTTTGTAAGTTGCCTGGTGAGTAGGTAAGAAATTTCTAGGTGAGGAATGAATGAGGGTTGATATTGTATTTATATCAATCCATTTAGAGAAATAATTCATATTAATTCATTTAAGCTAACATTATGATATGTTATATTTGTAAATTAGATGACTTTAGGGCACTGAACACTTGTGTCAGAGTAGGACACTTACATCGACATAGGTGTCCATCTGGATTACTAGTGTATAGGGAACATGAAAGTAGGTTAGACTCAAAACTTATAGAGGTGGAGGATAAGTAGATTTTAAACATTCTAGGCAAGATAGAAAGTCTGGATCATAAATATAAGAATGGTCAGACCGAAATATAGGCCAAAGGGCACAAGATAGAGAAAATGTGAGACTTTTGAAAGCATGAAAGTTATACAAGTGAGAGGAACAAGAAAGGTATGACTTTTTCAAGTTTACAATACCAAGATGTTATATAATCCATAAATATCATGTACATTTACCCCCTTTTATCTAGTAATGAAATTACTAGCTTAATAGAGAAAAATGCATACTTGATGTGTATAACACACCTTACCTTTGCTTGAGTCCAACTTGAGTGATTTTCTATTTACTTACCTATAACCAAGAGCATATTACAATATATAATTAGTTCATATAATATGAAATTAAAAACATTTAAAATTGATTGAAATTGAAAAATCAAGGTTTAGGAGTACACTTGTGTATTGATATAACCACCTTACCTATTGAAAAGTTTATTTGAAATATGTATCATTGTAAGGATTTAAAAATAAGATTAGGACAAATATATATATAAATATGGAAATTAGATATATCTAAGGAGATAGATAGAAAGAGATATTAGATGACACATACACCTAACCTTGGAAAAAATGTGAGTTCCCACCCGATATTTGAGATTAGTTCAATCGTGCAACCCAATCATACTTATAACTTGGTGAGTGTGAGTGAACCAAGTCAAATCACACTACCAAACTAGTGAGGCTAGATGATACAATTATGTCCAACCTAAAAACTAGGCAAGATTGAGTGATTCAATCACTTCAACCATAATAAAATCAAACCAACTACTATAATAGATTGGCTCAATAAGGTGATGATGTTACCTAAGAGTGTTTTGAAATTTGAAACTGATTTGGATTTTGTAAAATTATGTGCACATTGCATAGAATATGCACCTTAGATATGTCTTATGTTGAATTTGTGTATAACAATAGTACCAATGTATAGAATTCTACCACGACTATTAATCTAAATTATATTATTATGTGCTTTGGTCAATTTTAAAAATAGGTAAGTGTGGAGAACATGCTTCCAAGGAATGTTACCACTATATATAGAGAAATTTTAAAACTAAAATAAGTTCTAATATGGAGGGCATGTTTCCAAAATGTGCCCCCATTGAATTTGGGCATGTCAAATACTGAATAAGAGTGGAGAACATGCTTTCAAATCATACCCCCACTATATCTAAAACTATGAATGTGTGGAAGCCATGGCTATATGACATTCCCCCAATAATATGCCCCCTTTTTAGGTGAGTGAAAAATAGAAACTGATAGAAACCTTAGTTCAAAAGGATAAGACAACTAAATAATCTATGAATGTAACCATGTAACATATAAAAGAACATGTCTAAGTAAATGTAGCATTGGGACACATAAAACAATGTGCTCACATGAATGTCTAAGATGCATGATAAGTATCATGCATATATTTAGATAGGAACAATAAAATATCAAAAAGAAAATCAAGTGCATAAATAAGAGCACTCAAAAGCACATCAACATATAATGGTCCTAGGAGACTGAAAACAAGGGGCATGTTTAAATGTCACATAATCTAAGGAACATGACTTTCTCAATTATCCACAAAAGAAAGAATGACATATTCAAATGTTGATGAAAATAAACACTGTTAGTTTTTGTGTTGATACAGTTGTGCCACAAGGCACAATTTTAGAATTTGGGTGTCATAACTTTTATCAATTTAAATTTAGCCAAATAATGTGACACCTTGGATGTGTGAAATGTAAAGACTCATGTAATTTATATGTTGGAATTTTTTTCAAAATACTCACTTTCTATTTTGTGTGAACACGTAAAGATAAAATATGTGAAGGCCAAAGGTAGCGATGACCATGACACATAATGAAAAAATATGCAAATGCCAAAATAGAGAGAACCTAAAAGTCATGAAGTATGAAAGTTAAAAAATGAAAAAATCCATGATGTGCAAAAGTTGTGATGAACAAAAATCCTAAATAATTGAATCTATAAAAACCAAAAGTCATGAATACTAAAAGTCATGTAGTGCCAAAAGTTCTGAAGACCAAAACACGTGAAGTTCAGAACATGAAAAGACCAAAGTACACAAGGAATAAAACACTTACTATTTTTATACTATAAATATTTCAAATTCAAGGAAAACCTACATGCATGCAAAAAATTTAAAATATATTAATAGGTTAATCTGAATAAATCACATAAAGAGGAAAAATATTGATATGGGAAAAATGTTAAGTATATTGACATAGAGTAGTAAATTTAAAAATAACCATCAACATGGTAATTAAGATATTTTAAATCTATCATCTTGTTAAGTACCCACACAACTTCCAATGAAAAAGATTTTCAAATTATAAACTAGGTTTTGAAACAATAATGTGCCCCTATTCAAATTTTTTTGAGATGGGGGTGTGTTAAGTACAATAGTGTGAGTAATATATTTAGATGGTTTGACATGAGATATTAAGTTAGGTGATTTAAAACAAAATGGGAGGGTCAAACTCGTAACAAACATGTGGATGTGATAGAATGGTGAATAAGTGGCATATATATGTGCACAAGTCTAGGATGGTGAAGGTAGGTCAAAAGTGACATTGTCAAGTGCCTAATAAAATATTTTAGTATCTAAAAATGCCCTCATTTTATTCTAGTATTGAAATTCAATATAAATGTTATAGTAAAAAGATATAATATACTTTATTGTGTACAACACACTTTATCTTTAGGATATGGATCCAAAAGTACAACTTTTATAATAAAAAACCTGGAAGGAATATGTAGTAGTCAATGTCCATATGTGAAATATAAA
Organism: Torreya grandis; assembly: GCA_037957365.1. NCBI lineage: Eukaryota > Viridiplantae > Streptophyta > Pinopsida > Cupressales > Taxaceae > Torreya > Torreya grandis. Next base: position 1,593,577 of record JARHVA010001814.1, read on the forward strand.
ATTATTAAAAATTAAAATGGTTTTAATTGATATGGAGTATACTTTGAAGTGGGTGAAGCCATGTTGCCTTGTATCTTATTGGATATGATGCTTCCTTGCTGAAGCATTGGATAATTGTGTTACCTTGTTAAAGCATATGGAAATTTAGGGTGACTATGCCCCAAATATGTGTAACTTAGAAAAATATTGGGTTGGGAAGATGAATTCCCAACCTCATAAATTTGGAGTAGTGCTAATACCATTGAATGTTGTTAAACCTCAATTACACTAACTCAAATAATTAATCTAGCCCTTATCTTGGACCTCAAGATGGTAAGGTTGGAACCACATAATGGGTTAAGTATGGGTTATGCCATGGCCATTAAGCATCATTTAAACTTAACTTACATTAAATCAAAAACCATGAATCAATTATTTTAGATGGACTTATAGATACATGTTTACTCACTACTCAATGCCAATAAATCATGTTTGCAAATAAACAACTAGAATAATGATTATTGAAAAAAAAAAGTGTAAATGTACATGAAAAAGTATTGTTCCTCACTAAATCTATGCCAAAATAAACTATCATATTGTGTATGTGCATGAACCATTATCATGTCTCATGAATTAGTGACAATCGATATGTAATTTTATGCATCTATATGCTAAATATGAAAACATGTATCTTAAATGTATCTGCATGTGAAAACTTATAATATTTATTTATATAAAATCATGTGCACCTATATGGAATATCCACTCAAGTACATATGAATATATAATATAATTCTCATGTATCTATAAAGTGTATGCATTTTCATCACATATACCCCCAAAATTTATACCAATGTGTCAACACATATCTAAACAAATATAATATCTAAACCACTCCTAATATCTGACATTTATACTTTGTACCCAAAATATGATTTTTATGTTCATAGAGGTTTGAGTCTATATGATAATCCCACTAATATGCTTCCATTTTTAAGTGAGGGATGCATCTTATAAGTCACTCATCTCAAAAAAAGAGTTAAATATATCATGTCATATATAAATATGTAATCATGTATAATTATGTTAACATGTGGAGAATGTGTCATCATATTTAATATATATGTCATCAAGAAATGTATGTAACATATGTAATTTAAGGTATATAAGTGTCATGTCAAGATATATGTATCAATTAGACATGCAACAATAACCATCACATATATAAGAGCTAAATAAGCTTATGCAGTTAAAAGGTGTATGATGTAAATCATAGAATCACACACAAATGGGAGGTGCATGATATGTATCATTACACCCACAAACTCAACAATCTCATTAATATAAAAAATAATAACAAAATCAATAGACAATCCTAGATAAATCCACTCATAGGCATGCAACGTCACACATAAAGCCAAGTGATGCAAAGAAGGGACATAAAGATGTTACAAAAGATAAAGTCAAAGGGCCAAATATAAGGAACATAAATATGTTACAAAAAAATAAGGCCAAAGGGCTGAAATCAAGGGACATAAAGATGATACAATAAATAAGGCCAAGGGCCATACATAAAATACAAATAATGAGTATCCCATCATGCAAAATTAACAACATCAATGAAACATAAAACAAGTGAAAAATAGTTACACTATTTATGTATATTAATGTCACATCATAGTAAAGTAGCATACCCATGTATCAATGTGTAAGATATGAGTAACTAGAAAGAATTGTGTAAAAATTATTGATATCTCAAATGGTTAAAATTCATATAATTATATAGACTATGTTTATGTGACATGTGGAAAATTATTCCCCCAACATTGGCATGGACACTAGGTATAGGAGAATCCAATACCTATGTGTCCACGTGTGATTTGTATGTCTTTAATTATACTCATATATTGTGAAATGCATTTGTGTATGAAAAATAATATGCCATCTATGAAACATGTGATAAATAACATATGTAAATATTATAATCTAATAATCATGTCATTCTTAGGTCCAAATTTTTACCTTTTTTGAAATATTTGAATGTTCTTGAATTATTTATATTTTTGAATTATCCTAAAATTATAATATACATTGATACCAACAAGCAAGATCAAGTAGAAAGGCTTCAAAAATAGAATAATGGAAGGGATCCAAACAAGCTACAACATAAGTGAAGGTGTAAACACTCAAATTTAATGATTAACTACTTGATACTATTTAATATTGACATCCTTACCTTACTTGGCATATTCACCATTCTGTTTATTCATAAATACTATTTTAATTACTACCTTAAAATAATGTAAACATATTTCAGGCATCTCTATTTTCTTATATACTACTATCATCTAGATTAAAGTAGTCTCTATCCTTTTGGGACAAGACTGGATTAGGCAGATAGGGCCATAATGAGAACTTATCCACTCATGTGGACTTGTCCCACATGCTCCAAAAATAAATTTTCAAATTTGAGATGTTTTGTATTAGTCCTAATGTAATTTTATAAAGGTGAGTTAATGGAAATATTCCAACTATTTAATTGTATAATCACATCAAGATATTTCAAAGCATCATCTAACTATCACTTAGAAATTCTATTATAGATTGAATAAAAGAGCACTATTAATTATAATTATAATTATGATTCATTTTAATAGTCATAGGGCAACTCTGAAGTCATTTTATTGTAGGTAAAGGGAACTCATTTTCAATCATTCAAGATAATTTATCTAGTTGCATCCATATAAAAAATATCAAGATTTGCACATTCACTCTATTCAAGAGAACTACATCGGCCTAAGGCTTTTGGGTTATGTAGGCAACACTTAGATTACATAGGGTTTTCTTAGGATAGATTGGATATTCCTCTTACCTAATTCCCCTTTTTATATTTTATATCCATTAGGTTTTTTATGTAGGATATAGGGTTTTAATTTTATATGTCTTATATGCATTGAATCTGCACTCACAAGCTATCAATAAATCCTCTCAGGTAGCCAAAAGTGCTCATAAATAGCTATGCTATGTGAGTTACAATGTGGAGATGCACTGTATGAGATGAGATTTATTAGATGTGATGCATGAGATGATCTTCATGATATTTTAATACATAAGATAAAGTGAATTATGTAAGATGACTTACATTGTGTGAGATGAGTTAGTCTTTATGAACTATGCCAGGTCAGGTTGCGTTAAGTGATGGGCACAACCTAGGTCAAGATGCATTATCCAAGTTTACCTAAGTGGGGTACATTATGTAATTTAAATTTTATGACATAATTTACATTATGTGAGATGAGTTCCATTATGTGACATAAATTACATTGTATGATAACCTTGGTATAGGAAACCCCACCCAACATATTCAAGAGTCATAAAACCAAAAAATAAAAATTAACCTAAATTTACACCAATAGATCCATAGCTAGAGGTTGTAGATAAATCTTGGGACATATATGATCACAATTAGTGGGAATCATATCTTGAGGATCTTTTGGAGTATATGTTGGTGGTACTATAAAAAATTTTTAGTAGGAACCATAATTTATGGTGGTGAGATATATGTAAGTATCACATGAGGTTGAATGATTCACTCCTTATAAAGTGTACTAGATGTTTATATGTATGATATGTGAGGTTAGATAGGTAGCTCATGAGTTGTGCCATGATTAGTGTAGTGTATAAAGTATCACTCTCATCTAATTAATAAATGAACATCCAAGTAATGAACTATACAATCATGTATCTAAACTATGTAAAATCAAGCTAGAAGGCTCTAAGGATAGATTATAACTAGTATTGTGATACCATTAAGTGGTGTGAGTGAAATTCCATAATAAATACATAGTATCATAGTTGTATTAAGTAAATATTGCTTAGTGTAGCCTTTAATAGAAAAAATGACATAGTAATAATATTTTAACAAGAACCATTGTTAATCATTATACAATGCTTGATCAAATAATGACGGGGAAAAAAACCTTAATGTATAAAGGACCATTATCTGATTCTATCTTGATTTGGAAATGGATAAATGTTTTAAAGCATTGATTAGGTGATTCCATAATTTTTTTCAATGTAGAATAATGGATTTCAATTTGAATAGTGTTGTTATTAATGAGATATTGAAACTTATGTGATAATTTGAAGCATCAATGTTTTGAATGTCCAGAAGCTCAACAACAATCAAAACATAGATTTACATTATACCCTTTAGGAAATGCTTAAGTAGTATTTAATTAATATGAATTAATTAAAGTAGTAACATTGTATTCAAGTAAGCGTTTAGGCACTTTGTGAAGTAGGAAAGATAATCCTATTTTTGGTTTTTGAAACTATTTTTATGGTTTTGGTCTCATTCTTATTTTTAAAATTAAATGCATCATTAGTCCTAGGTTTATATGTTGTCTTTACTTGATATTTGGAAGTAGTGGATGTAAAGGTGATATATGTATAAATTAACCTATTAGCATTATATAGATACTAAAATATTATATTATGTACTTGAAAATGATAATCATGACACACATTTACACACATTATTTGAGCATACAAACATAGTCCAAATCTACCATTATCTCACACTTACATTCTATTTCATGTGTTTGATCCTTACATTCTATTATTACACACCTATAAGAACCTCACTATTTGTTTCAAACTTAAGAACCTCACTATTTGTTTCAAACTTACTAAATATATTGTAAATACATATCTAGACCCTTAGTTAAATCCACATTTACATAGGTTAGCTCTATTAGTTTAGGCCGGAATCATAAGTAGATACTAACTTGATCTAGTCAAAATTGAACATGTCCTAACAATGATTAATTTTCAAAATCAAACCTTTCCTTAGGGTCAGTATATTTTGATAAGATGTCAATGCCATGATAAATTACCCAATTAGATTCATATAAAAAGAAATCAAAGTCTCATTTAAAATTAACTTGGCATTATCTAGTAGACATCTATACACTATTGCACATTGAGAAAATCCACACTATTATTCTTAAATTGTGAATCTAACACAAGGAGCAATCATAATCCAATTATGAAAAAAATCAAAGACAACTCAAAGTAAAATTTTTTAAGTATAAAATCCAATTAATTAGATAGACACATATAGCAATGAATAAAAATTATATAATCACACTATATAAGAGAACTATGCAAGGCTTGATTTCCATCCTTAGTGTATCTAATACATATGAAATGGTCAATCATGATACATGGGTCATTGGGGTCAACTCAACCCATTATACTTTCCTAGTTTTTGTGAGTTTTTATTCCTCACAAGCACAACTTGGGTTTAAGGTGAAGGTGTGTAATTGTTAGAGTGTACACAACATTAGGGTTTGTGATCATACATACAAAACATAGAGAGACAACAGAAGCTAATTGTATGGTCACAATCCATCATTTATATATAGGTCAGTACCAACTAACATAGGTTAATATTAATCAATGATACTAAACCAGATTGACAAGATTGACCTTGCATAGATATAAATATAGTTATTGAACCAGATGAATCACATACTTGAATTAGTTTAATTTCCACTTCTAGAATAAATTCACATTCAGAAATTCAACTAGAAATGCTAAATACTCATCCATTTATTGTACTTACTATATTTAGCATATGCCACTTATCAAATCAATACAATCAATTTTAGTATTTTACATTTAGATGTATTTTTGAATGTCATATCATTATTTCTAAATCAAATTTCATGTTTATATCTTATTAGGGTTGAAAAAATTAAATTATGGTAATAATATATCGGTGAACCTATACAAATATCTAACCATGCCAAACCGTAGGTATCCATTAGTGTTTCATATTTCTAGGTTTCATATTTTAGCCTTAGGTTTTGATTTTTAGACCTAATTTATGATTTATCTTTCCCCTTTGTGAAAATTAGAAAATTTTATCTTTACCCTAGGGTTTCATTCTCACTATTCTATTAAGGTTTCCTATACTAGGAGTTTTCCTTGATTGGTTGATATTTAGATCAAAATGACTATATTTTTTTGCTAGTCATATTTATTAGATAAAAACTATTTTTGTTCACCAAAATAATGTATAAATTTGATAGAATTGGCAATTTACTATTTTTAGTAAATTCCATATAAAAATGAATGGTGTACTTATTTTAAAATTTATTTCTAGGTTAAATTTATCTATGAATATTTATCAAAATATTATTTTGTATTAAATTTTTTCTCATGATTTTATTTTTATGGTGAGTTCTCTATTTACCATGTATCAAGTTAGTCTTTTTACCCTCTTTACATTTCTAGGATTCTATTCCTATCTAAGGGTTATAAATTTTATTTGTGGCTTAGATATGATTTTATCCTCCTTCTATTTCAACCTTAAGGATGTGATAACTACTGTATCTCTATTATGTAACTCCATGCTATAATGATCCCAAGAGGTAGGGTGCATCCTCTTAATGAACATTGTATGCACATTGAATCTTCCAAAAATATGAGCCATAATTTATCTAATGAGGTTATTTTAGATCAAATATTCATTATGATGAATCCATAGAGATTATTCAAAATAAAATTTCATCACCTACATATAATATTATACATACCCATAATCCCAAGCATACTACTGGTGATTTTGCATTTTAAACACCCATTCAAACACCATCGTATTCAGATATACATTCCATAAGTAAACAACCTAATAATTAAATGATACATATTAAAAGGAAGAAATGGAACACAAGAAAGTAAAAAAGGAACAATTGCAATAAAAAAAGTTAGAAAAATAATAAATGGAACTAAAAAGGATACAAAAAGCACAATTATCAAAGGAGTAAGAAAAGGTACAAAAGGAACAATTGGAACAAGAGAAGTTACAAAATAAACAATTGGAATAAGAAAATATACATAAAGAATAATTTGTAAAGGTAAAATAAGAATAATTACAAAGGAAAAGTTACCAAATAAAGCACATGTGGAACACAAAAGTGTACTTATGAATAAAGAAACCAAGGAATCATATTTGTCTAAGAAAAAAGATAAAAATTGATATGTGCCTAATAATATTAAAAGGTATAATCCTAAAAATATAGATTGGTGTTATCTAGGGTTAAAGGGGATAGAGATAGCCTCAGATATAAGGGTTATAAACTATTGTTTGAAATATTGTCATTGATGTCAAAGGTCTAACATTATTGGTGATAAAGGCCCCATTTCATTTCATGGTGTTTTTAATATTCATTTCTTGGCTAATGTGTGTTAATATTTATTTAATATTAATGAATATATTTTTGGTTGCATATGAGTTAAAAGAGGGCCCATGGAGAAGTCAAAGAGTCACGGGGTAAAATATGAAAGAGGAATGGGATGCATTTTCTCATGAAGAGTCACCTTGAGGAATTCCAAGAGTCACCATGTAAAGACAAAAGAGGTATGACACATTTTTCCATGAAGGGACAATTTGAGGAATATGAAAAGTCACCAAGATAAGACAAAAGAGTAAAGGATGATTTTGCTTATGAAGGGTCACCATATGACTTTTCAAATGTAAGGATATGAAGGGTCATACAAGTTTGGCACCATTTTCCATGAGGATTGAAGGGTCACAAAGGGTGAATGACAAAGATCATTTGGAAAGCTATAAATAAAGGCTTAAGAAGCCATTTAGAATATACAAGAGAGTGCATGGTTTGTATTTGTTTTTGAATAGATAAAATTAGGAGATATTGTAGAGTTATATCATTTATTGAGTAAGTAACATTGAGATATAGTTGTGTTTTATACACAAGAGGGGTTGGTGCTCCTGCAAGTTGGTGCTTGTGAACTTTGTATTTTGAGTTGGTGCTCATTCATATACTTGAGATTGTTCTTTGTGGTTTATTACACTTTGGGTTTCCATGTAAAAATATGGTATATCTCTCTCTCTCTCTCTTGTATGGTGAAAATTATTATTTTAGTTTTAATACATATCTTGAATGTATGATTGAGTGGTTAAAGAAAAGAAATCAGATTAAGTAAAAGATATATAATATACTGATTCACCCCCCCTCTCAGTATATTTCATGCTTAAAAATTGGTATCAGAGTAGGTTCGTTTTGAAAAAATTTTACAGCTTGAAAGAAGATCAAGAAAGCATGATGGCTGGATCACATGAAGGATTTTATATAAATAAGGTACCTTTATTTGATGGGATGAATTATGTTTTTTGGAGAATAAGGATGAAGACTTATTTGATGGCCTTTAGATTTGACATATGGCAAGTAGTGGTGGAGGACTATGAAAAGCCACAGACACTTGTAACTACATTGGTAGAAAAGAAGGCAAGTGAAAATAATTCTAAAGCTTTAAATACTATTGTATGTGGTTTATGTGAATATGAATTTGTTAAATTTATGCAATGTAAATCTACTCATGAAACTTGGGTAAAACTTGAGAATATTTACAAAGGTAATGGAAAGGGTCAACAAGCTAAGCTTCAAACTTTTAGAAGATAGTTTGAGAGTTTGAAGATGGAAGAAGAGGAAAATATAGCAAGTTATCTCTTGTAGGTTGATCAAATAGTCAATCAGATTCAAGGTCTTAGAGAAAATTTAGAAGAATCGACTATGGTTCAAAAGGTTTTGAGATCTCTACCATTGAGATATGATGCAAAAGTTTTAGCAATTGAAGAGATGAAGAATTTAGCCAAGCTAATGATGGATGAGCTTTATGGTATTCTTACGACATATGAGATATGGACTGAATAAGATAAACCTTAAAAAAGAGAAGCATCTTTCAAGACATGAAATAAAGAGAAGGCTAAAATTCAAGAATCAAGTGGTAATTTTAGTGATGATGAAGATGACAATGGATATCTATTCATTCACAAGTCAAAAAAGAGCACAGGTAAATATCAAGAAAAATTACCTTTTAAATGTTTTAATTATGGAAAGATTGAACATTTTGTATCTAAATGCCCAAATAAGGGTAATGATGAAAATGAAGAAGGTAAGTCTACAAATAAGAATAATTTCAAAGGCAAATTCAAGAAGGGATTCAAGAAGAAGAGTTTGTATTCTAAAGAACCTCGCTCAGCTAAAGATAGTGGAGTCAGTTACTCAGAAGAAGAAGAGATTCGATTCATGGCCAAACATAAAGATGCCTCCTCAAATAAAAGTATAGATGATCAAGAAGAAGAAAAAGATGAAGTTGAAGTGAATCTAGAAGGATAACTTATTTGTGCGTTAGAAGAGTTAAAATCTCTTGAAAAGAAGAATCAAAGATTAAAGCCCCAGATCGAGAAAAATAAAAAGGAGTCAAAGGAAATAATTAAAGATATACAAGCACACTCTGAAGAAGCCAAGAATAATGAAGAATATCTAATGACACAGTTGAAAATAATAAGTAAATAATGTGAAAGGTATGTTATTGAAATTACTTCTTTAAAATCAGATCTTGAGAAAACAAATAAAGAAATCAATGATAGAGTAGCCAATGATTCAAAATTTGAGAATAACACTAATATGTTGAATAAGATATTAGAAAATCAAAGATAAATGTTAGATAAGATAGGTATTAGATTTGAAAAAGAGAAAGAGGAGGTCACTACTTTTACAGACAAGGAAAAAGGTAAGAGCTATGCTGAAGCTCTTACAAAAGAAGAAATAAAAAAGGAAGATGTTAAGAATATAAAGGACATCTCAAACAAAGAAGGTTGGAGGGAACAAAAACACAAAAGGAAATCAGGTTAGAGATACATAAATAGGTCCTATTTTTATTGTAATGGATATGGTCATAAGAAATTAGAATGTCAAAAAAATGCTAACAATTTTAGAAATAAGGAGAAAGAAAGTCATGTAGAGTCAAGTAAAAGCCATAACTCTTTTGTTCCTCTATCAGGATTTAATGAAGAAGCCATAATATGTTACAAGTGCAACAACTTTGGACACATAGCCTAGTAATATAGAAGTGTGTTTGAGTTAGTGAAGAAAGATCAGAGTTTCAAGGCTCCATTCATCAAGAGGAAAGTTTAGATAGGTTCATGGCAAAATAAACAACCTAAAAAATCTATGTTGGTGTAGATTGCTTTGTATGCAATAAATGAAGAAAATCCATGGTTCATTGATAGTGGATATTCAAGGCATATGATAAGAGACAAGAACAAGTTCATAACCTTGAAGAAGATCAATGGTGGCACAGTGAAATTTAGAGAAAATACTACTACCAGAATTGCTGGAAAAGGTACACTAAGTTTGGATAATGGTAGAACTAAAACTAAAAATGTTTTGTATGTAGAAGGTCTTAAGCATAATCTTTTGAGTGTAAGTCAAATGTGTGATTAGGGGCACATACTAAAGTTTTATGTATAAGGTTATGAAATTAGAATAAAATATTTAGATATATTGGTTGCAGATGCTCAGAGAACATGAATAATTTGTATATGCTATCAGACATCAAAGGTTAAAGATATTGTTTGAGCCAAATTGAAGAAATTTAGCTATGGCACATGAGAATGGGGCACATAAATTTTGAAAATATTATCAACATTAGTAAGAAGTAAGTAGTCAAAAATCTTCTAAAGATTACAAAGCCATCCGACACACTTTGTGAACCTTGTCAACATGAGAAGCAGGGTAGAAGGTGATTCAAAATAAAAGAATACTCGACTACTTAGATGCTAGAACTTGTTCACACTGATCTGTGTGGACTTATGAGAACTCAAAGTACTCAAGGTGAGTAATATTTCATGTTGCTTATTGATGATTTTTCATATATGACTTGGGTAATATTTTTAAAGAATAAATTAAAAGCTTTTAGATATTTCAAAGTATTTAAAGCATTAGTTGAGAATGAAACCAGTTTTAAGATTAAGTGTCTAAGATCAGATCAAGGAAGAGAATTCATGTCAAATCAATTTATTGAGTTTTGTGAAGACCATGGAATAAAGAGACATTATTTAGTAGCCAAAACTCCACAACAAAATATAGTAGTTGAATGGAAAAATAGAATAGTTTAGGAGATGACAAGGACAATGCTAAATAAATCTAAGATACTAGATAAATATTGGAGAAAGGTAGTTGCTATAGCAATGCATATTCAGAATAGAGAATTATTGAGAGTCAATAGTGACAAGACTCCTTATGACATATGGAAAGACAAACCAATAATGATTGATTATTTCAGAGTTTTTTATAGTAGATGCTTCATAAAGAAAACCGATGAAAAACTTGGTAAGTTTGAATCTAGGTCAGATGAAGGTATATTTCTTGGTTATTCTTGAAAAAATAAATCTTATAAATGTTATAATAAAAGAACCAAAAAATTGTTGAAAGTGTAAGTGTCAGGATAGAATAAGATGGAACACAAAGAATCAGTGATCTAGTAGACATTCTTGAAATCATTGAAGAGGAAGGTTTTCAAGAATCAGATGAAGATGAGAAGAAGGAGAAAAATGGAACTAAAAATTCATCCAAATATGTTCATAGAAATCATAATAAAAGTGACATCATTAGGGATATAAATAAAGGAATTCACACCATAAGAATGATGGTAAGTGAATCTGAGCAAGTTAATTTCTCTTTCTTATCCAAAATTTAGCCTAAATTTTTTTCAGAAGCTAGACATGATAAGCATTGGGTTAAGGCTATGGATGAAGAATTAAATTAGATAGAAAAGAATGATACTTGGGAATTAGTGCCTAGACCAAAAGATCACAATGTGATAGAAACAAAATGGGTTTATATAAATAAGTTGAATGAAAATGGAGAAGTGACCAAAAATAAAGAAAGATTAGTATGTAAAGGATATGCTCAGATTGAGGGAATATATTTTAAAGAAGATTTTGTACCAGTGGTAAGGTTAGAGGCTATTAGTATGTTTCTTACATATGCAATGTTTAAAAATTTCAAAGTGTCTCAGATGGATGTCAAATCTGCCTTCCTGAATGAGAATCTAAAAGAAGAAATCTACATTGAGTAGCCTGAGGGATTTATTCTCTCAAATATTAGTAGTTACGTATGTAGATTGAAGAAAGCATTGTATGGATTGAAACAAGATCCTAGAGCTTGGTATGCAAGACTTGATAAGTATTTATAGGATTAAGGTTTTAAGAGAGGATTTGTTGATAGTAATCTCTACATCAAAATAGAAGGTGAGCATCAATTGATTGTTGTGGTATATGTTGATGATATCATTTTTGGAGGAAATATTGAAAAGATGACAAAAGAATTTTTTGATAATATACAAAAAAAATTTGAGATGTCTATGGTTGGATATTTCCATTTTTCTTAAGATTGTAAATATTTCAGTCAGATAAAGGAATTTTCATATCTCAAAGTAAATATGCCAAGAAAATGTTGAAGAAATTTATTTTTGAGGATTGTGCACCAGTTGGCACACTAATGTGTATAAGAAATAAGGTGAGCAAGATTGAATATTCACCTATTATAGATGAATCTTTATGTAGATCTATGATTGGTAGTCTTTTATATTTGATAGCATCAAGGGCAAATATCATGCATGTAGTAGGTATGGTTACAAGATATCAGTCATCTTCAAAAGATAGTCATGTTTAGTTGGTGAAGAGAATATTAAGATATATCAAGGGGACATTGGATTATGGATTATGGTATCTTACAGGTAGAGATTTCACTTTGATTGCTTATACATATTTAGATTGTGCATGGTACTTGGATGATAGAAAGAGTACAAGTGGAAGAGCTTTCTTCCTTAGTGATAGCTTAGTATCATGGCTAAGCAAGAAGCAAAATTTAATATCACTTTCTACAATTGAAGTAGAATATATTGCAGCAATATTGTTTTATACTCAAGTGGTTTGGATGAAGCAAACTTTGGAAGATATCAAGGTAAAGTGTGATGAACCTATTTCTATTTTTTTTGATAACACAAGTGCTATAAATATTTCAAAGAATCAAATGATGAATTCAAGAACACAACATATTGCCATTATATATCACTTCTTAAGAGAGTAGGTTTCAAATCAACATGTTAAGATGGAGTATATCAGTACTATAGAGTAGATTGCAGATATTTTCATAAAGGCACTACCAAAAGACATATTTGAGTATCTGTGAGAGAAGTTGGGAGTAATTTATTTTACTTCCTACCATTGAGGTTCAACATAAGTTGAGGGGGAGCAAAGTGTTAGCTCCAGGTAGGCCCTTTTCTATTGATGTCAAAGGGAGAGAATAATAGGTACAGGTATAGGTGCAAAAATAGGTACATGGAATATGTATATGTTGCTACAGTAAGGGGGAGTTACTGTATGTTTTTTAGATGATAGTATATGCAAGTTTTAGGATGTGGTAGTTTTAATTTGAGGTTACAATCAATGACAAAGGGGGAGATTATTGGAAATATTGTCATTGATGTCAAAGGTCTAGCATTATTGGTGATAAAGGCCCCATTGCTTTTAATGGTGTTTTTAATATTAATTTCTTGGCTAATGTATGTTAATATTTATTTAATATTAATGAATATATTTTTGGTTGCATATAAGTCAAAAGAGGGCCCATGGAGAAGTCAAAGAGTCATGGGGTAAAAGATGAAAGAGGAATGGGATGCATTTTATCATGAAGAGTCACCTTAAGGAATTCCAAGAGTTACCATGTGAAGACAAAAGAGGTATGACACATTTTTCCATGAAGAGACACTTTGAGGACTATGAAAAGTCACCAAGATAAAGACAAAATAGTAAATGATGTTTTTTACTTATGAAGGGTCACCATATGAATTTCCAAATGCAAGGATACGAAGGGTCATACAAGTTTGGCACCATTTTCCATGAGGATTGAAGGGTCACAAAGGGTAAATGCTAAAGGTCATTTGGAAAGCTATAAATAAAGGCTTGAGAATCCATTTGGAATATGCAAGAGAGTACATGGTTTGTATTTGTTTTTGAAGAGAGAAATGTAGGAGATATTATAGAGTTATATCATTTGTTGAGTAAGCAACATTAAGAGATAGTTGTGTTTTATACACAAGAGGGGTTGGTGATCCTATGGGTTGGTGCTGATGAATCTTTGTAAGTGGTTAGTGCTCTTATGCGTTGGTGCTCCTGTAGGTTGGTGCTCAGAAATAGTTTCTATGTTGGTGCTCAACAAAGGGGTTGGTGCTCCTACAAGTTGGTTCTTGCAAACTTTGTATTTTGAGTTGGTGCTCATTCATATACTTGAAATTTTTCTCCATGGTTTTTCCCACTTTGGGTTTCCACATACAAATTTGGTCTCTCTCTCTCTCTCTCTCTTGTGTGGTGAAAATTATTATTTCAGTTTTATTACATATCTTGAATTTATGATTGAGTACTTAAAGAAAATAAATCAGATTAAGTAAAAAATATATATTAAATTGATTCACCCCACCTCTCAATATATTTTATGCTCAACAACTATCTCTATAAAAATCTAATTAGATGCTAAACTAAAATATAACATATGTTGAATTCATTAAACTAAGATAAGATAAAAATAGTAAGTAAAACTATGCTAGATATAGAAATGACCATAGTTCTAGATCTAGAATAGATATGAAGTAGACTAGAAGAAGGTTATAGAACAATCACCAAATTATGGATTGTCTGCCTTTATAGATGTGGACACTAGTATCAACCTTGGATGGTTATGTCAATGCTAATGTCTAAACCTAATAAAGGTGTCCTCTATAAAATACCAGTTGGAAAAGGTTGTGACCACCTAGATGATTCTAGATTTGTCTTCAACTTTGTTATGGTGTATTTAGATCTGGATAATGAAATATCACTCATGAAATTGTAAAACCCTAGTTCTTCATCTTCATAGTGACCTTTAGGAAAATGGGTTAGTGGACACACAGTGTCGACCTGACCCCAAATAGTCCTCTATCAATATTTTGAAGAGGGCCTTAGACTAATGTAGTTCTCCCTTATGTGTTGGCTTGTGTGTGAATCATGCAATATGTGGAAAGAAAGTACAATGGTGACCTAGTTTGTAACTTGGAAAATATAGCTATTGGGTTACTCCTTTAGTAATTTAGACCTATGTATGTACTATCCCTATGATTGATATAGAAATAGGATAAAATAAGCAATATTTTATCACTTGAGTGCTTTATTAAATGCCTTTTATAAGTTTCTTGGTGAGTAGGTAAGAAGTTTCTAGATGAGGAATGAATGAGGGTTGAGATTATATTTATATCAATTCATTTAGAGAAATAACTCACATTAAAACACTTAGGCTAAAATTATGATATGTTTCATTTATAAATTAGATGACTTTAGGGCAATGGATACTTGTGTCAAAGTAGGACACCTACATTGATCTAGGTGTCTGTCTTGAATGCTAATGTTCAGGGAATATGAAAGTAGGTATAGACTTATAACTTACAGAGGTAAAAGATAAGTAGGTTTGAAGCATTTAAAGTAATATAAAAATGTTGGGTCATCAACATAAGATTGGTCAGACCAAGAGATAGGTGAAAGGGCACAAGATAGAGAAGATGTGATATTTTTGAAAACACGAAAGGCCTAGAAATGAGATGAACAAGAAAGGTCTGTGTTTTCCAAATATATAATATTGAGGTGATACATAATCCATAAATATCATGTAAATTTCTCCCCTTTTACCTAGTAATTAAATTTATAGCTTAACTAATAAAGAATGCATACTTAGGTGTGTATAACACACCTTAGCTTTGTTTGAGTCCAAATTGAGTGATTTGCTATGGATTGACCTGCACCAAGAGCATGTTATAGTATATAATCAGTGCATATAATCTGAAATTAAAAACTTTTTAAATTGAAAGAGCAAGATTTAGGAGTACACCTATGTATCAATGTATCCACCTTGCCTATTAGCAAGTTTATTTGAAAATATATATCATTATAAGGATTTGAAACTGAGATTACAAAAAACATATATAAATATGGAAAGTAAAAATAGATAAGGAGATAGAGATAAAGAGAGATTGGAAGGCACATGCCCCCAAACATAGAAAAAAGGTGAGTTACCACCCAACAATTAAGATAAGCTCAATCATGTAACCTAATCATGAACCAAGTCAACTCACACTATCAAACTAGTGAGGCTAGATGATACAATCAAGTCCAACCTAAAAACTTGGTAAGATTGAGTGATTTAAACACTTCAACCATAACAAAATCAAACCAACTACTATCAAAGATTGGCTCAATCATGTGATGACGATCCCTGGGAGTGTTTTGAAATCTAAAACTAATTTAGATTTTGTAATATGAGGTAGACATTTCATAACATATGAACCTTAGATATGTCTCATGTTTAAATTATGTATAACAATGGTACTAATATATGGAATTCTACCACAACTATTAATCTAAATTATATAACTATGTACTTTGGTCAATGGAGAACATGCTTCCAAATCATGCTACCACTATATATAGAGAAATTTGAAATTTGAAATAAGTGCCAATATGAAGGACATGTTTCCAAAACATGCCCCCACTAAATCTGGGTGTGTCAAATACTAAATAAGAGTGGAGAACATGCTTATAAATCATGCCCCCACTATATCTAAAACTATGAATGTGTGTAATCCATGTTTATATGACATTAATGATATGCCCCCTTTGAGGTGAGTGAAAAATAAAAACTGTTAGATACCTCATCTCGAAAGGATAAGACAACTGAATAATCTTTGAATGTAACCATGTTGCATATAAAATAACATTTCTAGATAAATTTAGCATTGAAGTTCATAAAGCAATGTGATCACATGAATGCCTAAGATGCATGATAAATATCATGACAACGTCTAGATAATAACAATAAAATATCAACAAGAAAATCAAGCACACAAATAAGATCACTCAAAAGCATGTCAGCATACAATGGTCCTAGGAGACTACAAACAAGGGGCACATTTAAATTTTGGAAAATTTAAGGAACATGACTTTCTCAATTATTCACAAAATTAAGAGTTTCATACTCAAATGTTGATGAAAACACACATGGGCACAAGGGCTGCAAATAAAGGATCATATTAAAATGCTCGAATAAGCAAGATAATAACAAGGCAAGACACTCAAAGAAGGGCATACAGGAAAGCATAAGTAACCAACATAAACATGTCACAGTAACCAATGAATCAAATGTGTTAGAAAAAAAATGTCAAGTGCATAGCATATCAAGTACCCTATGAAATATATAACCATGGATAAAGGCATGTATAAGTACGTATAATCTAAAACATGATAATGTAAATACCATACAATGATATAACTTGGAAGTATCATGATCATAAAGGAGGATTCCCCTAATGTCCATATGATATGAGTAGAGGAAAGGCCCAAAATTTGAAATAGAAATATATCATGTATTTATGTATGCTTGTATCACAATCATGGTCATTAGTTTTGGTGTTGATGCAGTTATGCCAAGAGGCACAATCTTGGAAGTTGGGTGTCGTAATTTTTGTCAATTTATGTTTATCCAAATCATGTGAAAACTTAGATGTGTGAAACACAAAGACTCATGGATTTCATATGTTGGAACTTTTTTCAAAATACTCCTTTGCTATTTTATGTGAACATGCAAAGATAAAAGATGAGAAGGCCAAAGGTAGCGATGAAAAAAAAATACGATGACAAAATATGTGAATGCCAAAATAGCGACAACCTAAAGTCATGAAGTAAAAAAGTTATGAATCTACAAAATCCAAGATGTGAAAAAGTTGTGATGACCAAAATTCATGAAGATATAAATCTACAAAAACCAAAAGTCATGAAGACTAAAAGTCACAAAGTGCCAAAAGTTTTGAAGACCAAAACACATGAATTTAATAACATGCAAAGACCAATGTCTACAAGGACCAAAACACTTAGGATTTTTAGACTATAAATCTTTCAACTTAAAGGAAAACCTACATGCATGTAACAACTTTGAAAGCTATTAATAGGTTAGTCTAAATAAATCACATAAAGATGAAAAATATTGATATGGGGAAAATATAAATTATATTGACATAGAGTAGTAGACTTAAAAAGAACCATCACCATGGGAATTAAGAACTTTTAAATATATCATCTTGCTAAGTACCCACATGACTACCAATGAAAAGGATTTTAAAATCAGAAACTAGGCTTTGAAATCATAATGTGCCCCTATTCAATTTTTTTTGAGATGGGGGTATGTTGATTACAATAGTATGAGTAATATATTTAGCTAGTTTGACATGAGATATTAATTTAGGTGATTGAAAAAAAAATGGGAGGGTAAAACTCATAACAAACATGTGGATGTGATAAAATGGAAAATAAGAGGCATATATGTGTGCACAAGTCTAGGATGGTGAAGGTAGGTCAAATGTGACATTGTCAAGTGCCTAATAAAATATTTTAGTATTTAAAAATGCCCTCATTTTATTCTAGTATTGAAATTAAATACAAATACTAGAGTAAAAATATATAATATACTTGAGTATGTAAAACACACTTTATCTTTTGGAGATGGGTCCAAATGTAAAAATTTTCTCCAAGCAAACCTGTAAGAAATATGTAGTAGTCAATGTCCATATGTGAAATTTAAAATTATTAAAAATTAAAATATTTTTAATAACAAGGAAGGAGTATACCTATAAGTGGGTAAACCCATGTTTCCTTGTATCTTATTGGAGATGATGCTTCCTTACTGAAGCATTGGACAATTGTGTTACCTTATTAAAACACATGGAGATTTGGGGTCACTATGCCCCAAATATGTGTAACTTATTAAACAAATGGGTTGGTAAGATGAATGCCCCAACCTCATAAATGTGGAGTAGTGCTAAGACCATTTAATGTTGCTGAGCATCAATTATACTAACTCAAACAATTAATCTATCCCTTATCTTGAACCTCAAGATGGTAAGGTGGGAATCATATAATGGGTTATGCCATGTCCATTGAGCATCATTGAAACTCAACTTACATTAACTCAAAAACCATGAATCAAGTGATTTATATGGACTTATAGATACAATTTTTCTCACTACCCAATGCCATTAAATTTGTTTGCAAATAAATAATTATAGTAATGCTTATTGAAAAAAAGTGTAAATGTGCATGAAAAAGTATCATGCCTCACTAAATCTATATAGTAAAGATTTACTCTACGTTTCATTCTATTTTTCAGTCACGCATCACAAAATTTTGTTCCCACATACTTTGGTCTGAGATGGTGAAGTTTAGAAATAGAGAATGGGCTCTATTTTCCTTTTGATTCATTTTTGTCTAAGTTTCAAAATCAAGCAGAAGTCACCAAGTGTCATCGTCTGAGGTATCCTTTCTCAAGCAAAAACTGCCCAGTGTCATCATCTAAGGCACCTTTCATATTTTCTATGAGTTGGTTGGAATGTGTCACGTATCTCATAGTGACTCAGTATAATGCACCAAGTGTCAGCATCCACATTTTCATATCGGCACCCGCATTTCATCTCTTTTCAGTGAAAGGTTTTAACAAGCTAAGTATCATGATCAGGGAAAAAGTGCCAAGTGGCAATCATGGAGGGTCTCAATTTTGATTTTCTAAAAGTGATGGAAGACACCATGTACCCTAGAAGAAGAGAGTGGAAGCCACCATGTGTCACGATCTGAATTATCTTCATTTTTACTTCACTGATATAACAAATACCGTGGTGGGTCTTAAGTGTTGTTTTTGAAGCAAGTGAAAGCCACCAGGTGTCGCTGTCCATGTAAATATGAAATGAGACCCATTTTTTTCTATGGTATAAATAGAGTAAAGAGGAGACCACCACGTGTCATCTTTGGTAGGTTTCTAAAAAGGTAGCTAAAAGAAGCAGTGACCACCATGTAACCCCAGATGAGTAAAGTAGAGATTGCCACGCATCTTTTGATGAAGCAGCAAAGTTTGCCACCTGTCCCTATACTCCTTTTAAAAGTTACTCAGGTAAGAAATGTTGTGAGTCTTATTTTATTTTAAACTATTAAAGTTTTGAGGAAGCAAATTACGACAGGTGTCAAAGGCAGAACACTCATAAGCAAAGATACAAAAAGAGTATAAGTTATGTGGAAAGTGCCACGTGTCTTCGATAGGTGCTGCAGAACCTGCCAAGTGTCATCCTCTGATGTCTCCTAAAGTAATAATAAGGTTTTCAAGAAATTGGCTAAGAGTTACCTAGCGTTTAAGAGAAGGGAGCGTCCTACAATCTGTTTCAGCTAATGAACTGCCAGAAGACAAAGCATTTCAAAATCTATAAAATATTTTCTGTTAGACACTTCTAGTTCGATTAGATTTCAGTTGGGCAATTAGATTGGGAACAAGCAGACAATCCAGAATGAATCCAAGGCTATAAATAAGGGTGTAGAGATCACAAGAGGGATCATCATTAGATACCAAAAAGAATTTTTTGGAAAATTATTTTTAAGAGTTTAGACTTTCTAAAGCTATGACTAGGAATATTATTTGCCTTTATTCTATCTTCTTAAGTTGGAAGGTTTATGTAATTGTGCATGTTTCTGTGCCTCTTATATGACTAGAAAATTAATGAGAAGATTGAATCCTGTGCCTTTGTTGATACTTTTTGTGTCATTGCAAAAGTAGTCTAGGTTGTGTTGTCAAGAGTTTTAGACTTTCTAGAGCTGTGATTAAGAATGTCATTTGCTTTTGTTCCATTTTCTTGAGTTGGAAAGTTTATATAAATGTTCATGTTTTTGTGCCTCTTATGTGACTGGAGAATTCAAATAAGAAGATTGAACCCTATGCCTTTATTGATATTTTCTATATCATTGCAAAAGTAGTATATGTTTTGAGCCTCTGTTTCTATTGTTTCCATCTTTTACATTGATCATGCACTTGTTTGGTCTTAAATGTAAATGAATCCTACATATAGTTTCACTGTGCTCAGGATTAAGGTCAAATTACATTCAGGTGCATCACCATAGTTAGATTTTATTTCTTGCATTTGTGTTTCTGTTAAAATTCCTATCCCTTTTCCCAGTATGCACTTGATATAAAGAAGAGACCAGCTTCTTAAAAATATGGAGGTTGTTTCAAGTCACAAGTCCCACATCTTGAAACTTCCCATTGTTGATGTTAGAACAAGCACAATTTTAAATCATCAAAAGTTTTTGGCATGCTCGGTGGGACCAATCTTGAAGTTTCTTTCAAGATTGCATGAACCAGAGAGATATGAGGAGTCATAGTTGTGGACCAGTAACCAGATCACAATCTGCTATAAACCCAGGTATTCTTATGCCACCTTTGGTAACTAGTCTAAGAAGAAGAGTCAACCAGTTTATACTAATACCAAGAGTAAATATGGGATGCCCTATACCCCCAAGAAATTATGTAAGTTGAAATACTGGTAGTCCATTGATTCTCCCAATACCACTAGCCACTTGGGACCCTATCCCAGTGAATGCCCTAAAAGCTCTGCCCAAATTTAGTGGGCAAGACTTTAAAACACTTGAGGAACATCTTCAAGATGTATCAGATGTCTGTGCTATACATGTTGTCACACAACAAAATGTGGCCATAAGATTATTAGAAACTTATTTTAAAGGGAAGGCTCTAGAATGGTATCAGTCTTTGACCCCAAATACCATATCTACATGGGATCAGCTCAGAGATCTTTTCTTTGAAAGATTTGAAGAGAAGGGTGATAAGTCTTCTTTGTTACAAAAATTAATTACCATTCAAAGGGCACCACAAGAAGCCATGACTGACTTCAATTCCATATTTCAAAAGACTTGGGAAAGAATCCCTACTATAGCTAGACCATTACCAGGTATGGCTATAGTATTTTATCTTAAGGCTTTGAATTCAGATATATCTATTATGATTCAGTCACTTGGAGGACACACTTTGCCTGAGGCTTATGACTATGCGGTCAGAGCTGAGAATAATTTGATAGATGTTGGAAAGTGACCCCCAAGGCCTCCCATGCCCATGTTCCTAAAAATTTCCTTACCATTATCTCAAGAAGCCCCTAAATATATAGCCCCACCTGTGTCTATGTACACCTATCCTCAACCATCTGCTAAAGAAATTGTCCCCACCCAGTCATCTGAGCTAGATGATATCAAGAATATCCTAAGGACATTTTCTAATGAGCTGATCAATATAAAAAGATAGAAAAATAATTTCCCTAGGCCTCCATATCAAGGTTATCAAGGAAACAAATTTTCATCTCAGCCAAACCAATACCAGGGTCCTCCGGGGCAAAATAACCCTTAGCCAGCAAACCAATTAGTTGCAGTCCCTACACCCTCATAGACTATTCCTCCCAATTCAAATAGGGAGATTATTCCAGGGAAAAATAACTATGTGGATAAAACTAATGCCTGGTATTTCCCTTGCAATAATGCTCATACACCTAGAGATTGTCCTATGGGTAATCTACAACAAAAGGTGGCAGAGCAAAGAAGAATGGATGGTTAGTTTGCAAGTTCCAGTGACAATCAAGCCTACCAATCTTCTGGTATGTAGAATTTAGTCCTATTAGCTTAGATGTAAGGGATGTCCTTACAACAAGAGGAAGAAATAGCCCTGGAACATGCTTTGTTCTCATGGGTTGAAGATGAAGAATCAATTTTCCTGAATGAAGAATCTACCTCCAAAAAACCAGTGGTGCAATCTGATTATTACACCAGATCAAAGAGAAGGATGGTGGAACAACATGAGGTTATAAATTGTCAAGTCATGGAGAATCCTCCATTTCAAAGACAAAGAAACACAGCTGTCAGACAAGAAGTGCCTCAGCCGATGCAGAATCAAGGGATTCCCGCACAAATTCAAGAAAAAACAAGATATCCTTATTTTCAAATAACTCAGACTCTGGGACCAATAAATGTGGTGGATCAATTGAAAAAGACTCCAACACAAGTATCAATATGGGATATATTGGCTCTTCCTGAATAGAAGACATTACTACAAGAAGCTCTACAAGGCCAAGCAATGCCTAAAGGTACTGTTATCAAAGGACCTACTGAAAAAGAAATGCCTAAAGATACAATTCATCTACAGACAATAACCCTAGTGAATAATATAGTAGAGTTAAGCAAATCCAAACTGGATCCCTTTTATTTAACTTTGATAGTGGGTAAGAAACTTTTGCATAATGCAATGATTGATTCAGGGGCTAGTACTATAGTAATGCCCAAGTAGATAGCTGATGCTTTAGAAATTAAGTATGAACCACTCACTAAAGGAGTCATACAGCTAGATGGCAAAGTAGTAAAAACAATAGGGAGAATTAAATAACTCCAATTACAATTATATGCTTGTCCCAATATAATTGTAAATCAAGATGTAGTAGTGATAGATATACCTCCTGTTTTTGGCTTATGTTTATCAAGAGACTTTACAACCAAGATAGGAGGATATATGTCCCTTTATTGGTCTCACCTCATGTTAAGAACCAAATATTGTTCAAAGATGAAGATATTATCTAAGCCATTATATAAGGATCATATCACCAATGAACCAACTACAAAGTTAGAGGTGACTCATGCTATGATGAATAAAGAAGAAAGGGTTTTTGTTGAGGAGCTAGGTGAATAGACTAGATATAATCAAGAAGAAGAAAATGATCATTTATTAGCTATGATGCAAAGTGACCCATATGGAAATTATGATTCTATTGGTCTGGGCACTTATGTTATACTTGATGAAGATCATAAAATCCCAAATGTTCTAGAGAAAGAAAAGTTAAAAGATACCTCTTCTATTAATCCTTGGGTCTATCAACATGAATTCAACATTTTGAGTGAGAAGTCACAAGCGTATGCCTTAATCTTTGATGAAGAAGAAATAATTTTTGACTTTCTTCTTACTTTGCGAGATGATGAGGAAGAGCATGGACATTTCCTTGATCATGATTTAAATGATTTGTTTGAAATCATTGGATCAGGTTATACTATTTTTCAGGGAAGCTGTGAGCTAGTTATAGAGGAACAAGATAACATTGAGACTCAATTACATATGCAAAATTATTGCACTCTTTCAAAATTATCCTTTCAAGAGGTTGGTAATTTTGAAGTCATTAAAGAAGATGATCATGCAATAAAACCTAAGTTTGAAGCAGAAAGAGTTAAGTCAATAAATGATATATGTCAAAAGGCTTTTGTTGATGAACAAATAGTCATTAATTTCTTGATAAGACATACCAATATCAAGAGTCGACATTTAATGAACTTCCAAGAACAAGAAGAGTCTATATATGTTGGAAGCAGGTTTGACTCAGACTCACCCAAATATAGGCCAGACACCATGGCATACAAAGAAAGCAAGTCATCAGAGCTATATCAAATTCAAACACTTGTCTGGCAATATAAGCTGGCTTGTCATGAAAGAGATTTTAGAAATTCTTCTTTTGAGCTAGGAGGGAGATAAAGATACTATGTAATGTAGTTAGGTAGTTTCCACTTTTCGTATTGCTTTGTTTTCCCATTTTTGTTTTCCCACTTTTCTTTTAAATAAGTGTTCTTTGAACATGTAGTCGGTAGCTCAGAATGTTCAAATTTTTTAAAATTCTCCAATACATTGAATGTCTCCCAAATCTTTAGAAATCCCCAAGGTAGCTTGCACTGCCACTTGCATAATGTGTCTATCTCACTATTCCATAAAGATTGAGTAGGATCTGCTAACAATTATCTAAGTTTAATGCCATTTTGAGACTTGATAGGTCAATAAATACCTCTTAGCAAGAGATAAAGCTTACAAGTTCTCAAACATTCCTGCATCTGTGAAAATATCTTGCTACTTGCATTTTTAGTGCTTAGTAAACTTGCTTTAGCGAAAGTGTTTTTATTTTGCAAAAATCTATACAAATTATCACAAAAAAGACATAGAGATGGAGGGGGCACAATCTTCACAACAAGGAGCTGGGATGTATGAGTCCCTTGATAAGTTTCTTGCAAGTAAGTCGTATGCTTCAGCTCCTGCACAACCATTGAAGACCTATCCAAGGACCAAAATCCCTAAAGTTGGTCAAGCAAGTGACCCAATGACAATAAAATATTATGTAAATGGCATCATGGACCCAATTCTTTAGAGAGCTAGTAGCCAAACTCTTAGAGAAGGGGTACATCAAAGGTGTCTACAGAGGGCTAGAGTGGGGCAATATGAAACATTTGCCATGAGGATATGGAATTCACAACTGGCACAATTCATTGTCTCAACTGTGCATCCATGCCTTGACTTGGTCAAATTATGTGTAGATTTTTTACATGCACCCTCATGCACCATTCAATAGGGTCCATTTTCATTACAAATCACACTATAGGCTATTAGGGATATGTTAGCCCTGTATCATGATAGTACAACTATGTTTCCCACTATTGCTAAAATGTAAAGAATGTGGGAAAACATCAACACTCAGTTAAGGTTCTTGAGATTCAAATTACAAATGGGTGATGATGACACTATAGTGCCCACACTCCCTGTAACAAGAGCCCAATTCACACAAGTTAGTCAAGATGCACTGTCTATGATGGCTTTCATCTTTGGCATGAAAGATGATATGGCAGTTTATGTAGAACAAATGGCTATCCTTTTCAGGCTAAAGACCATTGACAAAACCTAGATGTATTAGCTTGACTTTTTTGAACAAATTTCTTTCTCAATGGTAGAATAATTGGCCCATTTCAAATCAAAAGGAGTGTTCAGGTATTCTTCCTATTTGTTCCACCTCATGCTTTTTCAGAACTCTGACCTCTTTTCCCAACATATGTATCTTGATATGTATGACCCAAATTTTGATCTCCAAAGGACCATTTCTATGTCTGCATAGACACATATTTTGTCAAAGACTAGTGACCCATATGAATTTTGGGAATTATTTGTTACCCCTTCTTTTTGTTACCTCATCCCCGAACTAGTTATGAATAGATTATTCCCAAGTGTCTCAAATCTTTTGGCCAGTTGCCCAATTCCTTGTTATTTCTATTTTGGATCCCACCATACCATTATAAGAGTCCATGGTTTTTTTGGGGAACCAATATTGCTACCTAAGATTTTGACTCTTAGGTTAGCATTCTTAGAGGTCACCAGGTAGGTATCTATAGTTGACAATGAATTTGGCTTTGGGAAGAGGAAAAGAAAAATGTATGACCTCCCATAGATGAAAACCAACATGGTTTTGGAAATCAGAGATGCTGAAGTTGTGTTGTTCAAAAAGCTAGCCTTTCTGGGTTTCCTTTTAATAGAGGACAAATGGGGGTTATGACCCAAACAGTTTCATAGCTTATTGGATAAGAACTAATAGAGTTGCAACCAAAATTTCACATGAGGGCCACCCTTTTTGGGAAACCAAGAAAAATCCTAGGGAAGACACTCCTAGATTTTATGTTGAGTTAACAGACTTGCACCTTCCACAAAATAGACCATGGGAAACATTCTATGTTAAGTAGAGGGATTATGATCCTAAAGTCAGAATGACTTCTAGCTTAAGGAGGACATTAAATAATAAAGATTGGGATACTGAGAAAATAGAGGCCTATTGGAAATATAGGCAATAAATTTGTCAAACTACCCATTCTTTTAGGAATGTAGACACAAATGAGAGATGGAAAGAACTATGGGATGAGTGCCATCTCTCCCTTGTATCTAGCCCAAAGATAAGTAATTTGTTGACACTGGGTGAAGAGCAGGAAGCTAGGGCTCGGTCAAGCCAAGAGTCACAAGCCTTAGAGTAAGCTGTAGTTATAGTAACTATATCAATTTGGCTCTAATCTCTCAGCATCATGGAAAAGCAAAAGAGTGTGGTGCCTACACCACCACAAGCTTCCCCATTAGTAGAAGTTATAGATATTCCTAGTTATCCACAAGAAGTAGATGTGGAAGGAAAAAGAATGCAGTCAGAAGAAGAGACACCCAAGAAATGAAAGAGGCTATAGTTTCCATTTGATTCAGAAGAGGAGATGAACACCCCATATCACCAATTATAGGGTACTGTAATTGCTCCTTAGGTAAGTATTATTCCTCCCTCTCCTTCTCAGTCTATTTCTTCTCTTGTTGGCATGATGATTTCATCTAGCTAGATGACATCCCCTGCCACTTCTACTATTTCCATTTCTCACTTCGCCCCATCTGTGCCACCTCAAGATTTAAAATTACCTCATTTCTCCCCCTCTGTTCCCAATAAACTTTCCCCTTAGATTTCCCATAGCCAACAATTGGATATTCAATATGGTTTACCACAGGGACATCCTTTTGCAGGTGGGCACATTGCCTCTCCTTCTACCTTCTAGACCCAAGCAGATGATGGTAAGAAGGTAAGGGAAGCCCGAAGAGAGAAAAGGAAGATCAAGGAAAATAAATCATTGGCTACACCCCATCTATAGTCACTATTTGACCCCATCTAGCAACAATTGACGGTGACTCATTTGTCACCAAATGTAATAAAGCCAACTGAGTAGATGTAGCTAGAAGATTACAGGATGAATGCAGTGGCCATCGACATGTCCCTCTTCAGGCCACAAGCCAAAATTGAGCTACTGACTAAATCTACTTATGTAGTTACTAAAGACTACTTGAAGATATCAAGGAGACTACAGAAGATGGAAGCCGATCTAGCCAAAGAAAAGGCAAATTGTAACAGTTTAACCTCAGAGATTAATAAAAAAGACAATGAAATAGAGAATCTAATTAAATAGTTGCAAGATACTATTTCTCTTCAGACTCATTGGGAAGTTTAGGCTAAAAATGATTCTTTAAAAGTAGGGCTCACACAGGTAAAGGATTTGGTGAAAACCCTAAGGCACAAAAAGGAAGCGTTGCAAGGAAAATGTGAGGAACACTTGTTGCAATTTACCTAATTACAATAAAAGTTGTTGGCTAAATAGAATAATACTGTGGCTATACAATCCTAGTTTCAAGCAGAGCAATAAAGATCAACACAATTGACACTAGAGTTGGCCAATAGGCCAAGGAATGTCAGAGTATTAAGTCTGGTGAAGGAGCTATATGAATCCATGTGGAAGAGAATCTCTTCAGAGATTATTCAACTCAGGCCATCTCTCACCTTCCTACTAAATGCACAGAAATTATGCAAAAAGGTGGAGAGTTTGGTTGTAAACACTTTGGCTACAGTCTCTAGGAGAGTAATGGACTCAGAAACATTACTGCAAAAGCTTTATGATGTAATGGATGCAACATTGTCAACAACCGGAATCAATGATAGAATGGTCATTGCCAAGCGAGTAAAGGAGGTTCTTAGTTGCAATTCCATAGCCATCAATTGTAGAGAGCTTCTAGATGTCATGAAGGAAGGAATCAATGAAATGAAAAAGCATGTTAAAGATCTAGTACAATTAGGTCTTCCTTCTCCATTTCCTGGTGACAACACCATGCTGATGGTAGATGAAATTGAACCTTTTCTGTTGGCCAAATAGAATGATCAGACAGTTTTCTAAGATCTAAGGGATGATTCATCAGTCCCTAAAGTAAAAGCTGTCTTGGTTCTTGTTTCCCAGCTTGAATTCAAATTGAAGGCTATGGTTTAAATTTTACAAAATTTTTCACACAAGGATATTATTAACTTTGATTTAGCCTTCAATGAATTGCAAAATAAGTAAGGGTTATCTGATGATGAGTGGTCTGCCTACCAGACAACATTGCTGAAGCTGTGATTTTGAAATTTTGATCTCACGGGAGTTGTGGTTTATTTTTGAGTAGGCTCAAAATTCCTTGGGGTCGCCAATAACTGTAGAGTAAAGATTTACTCTACGTTTCATTCTATTTTTCAATCGTGTGCCACAAAATTTTGTTCTCGCATAATTTGGTCTTAGATGGTGAAGTTTTGAAATAGAGCACGGGCTCTATTTTCCTTTTGATTCATTTTTGTCTAAGTTTTGAAATCAAGCGAAAGTCGCCAAGTGTCATCATTCGAAGCATCCTTTCTTAAGCAAAAACTACCAAGTGTCATTGTCTGAGGCACCTTTCATATTTTCTATGAGTTGGTCAGAATGTGCCACATATCTCATAGTGACTTAGTGGAACACGCCAAGTTTTAGCATCCATGTTTTCATATCGGCACCCATGTTTCATCTCTTTTCAGTGAAAGGTTTTAACAAGCTAAGTATTAGGATCAAGTAGAAAGTGTCAAGTGGTAATCGTGGAGGGTCTCAATTTTGCTTTTCTAAAAGTGACGAAAGATGCCACATACCCCAGTAGAAGAGAGTGGAAGCCACCACCTGTCATGATCCAAATTATCTTCATTTTTTCTTCACTGATATAGCAAAGACCATGGTGGGTCTTAAGTGTTGTTTCTGAAGCAAGCAGAAGTCGCCAGGTGTCGCTGTCCATGTAAATATGAAATGAGACCCATTTGTTTCTATGGTATAAATAGAGTAAAGTGGAGATCACCATGTGTCATCTTTGGTAGGTTTCTAAAAAGGTAGCTAAAAGAAGTAGAGACCACCACATAACCCTAGATGAGTAAAGCAGAGATTGCCATGTGTCTTTTAATGAAGCAACATAGTTTGCCACCTATCCCTGTACTCCTTTTAAAATTTACTCGAGTAATAAATTCTATGAGTCTTATTTTATTTTAAACTATTGAAGTTTTGAGGAAGCGGATTGTGACAGGTGTCAAAGGTGGAATGCTCATAATCAAAGATACAAAAAGAGTATAAGTTATGCAGAAAGTGCTGCGTGTCTTCGATAGGTGCTGCAAAACCCACCAAGTGTCATCCTCCAGTGTCTCCTAAAGTAATAAGAAGGTTTTAAAGAAATTGGCTAAGTGTTACCTAGCATTTAAGAGAAGGGAGTGTCCTACAATCTATTTTAGCCAATGAACTACTAGAAGACAAAGCATTTTATAATCTATAAAATATCTTCTGTTAGACACTTCTAGTTTGGTTAGATTTTAGTTGGGCCATTAGATTGGGAACAAGCAGACAATCTAGAGTGAATCCAAGGCTATAAATAAGGGTGTAGAGATCACAAGAGGGATCATCATCAGATACCAAAGACAATTTTCTAAGAAAATTATTGTTAAGAGTTTAGACTTTCTAAAGTTGTGACTAGGAATATCATTTACCTTTGTTCTATCTTCTTAAGTTGGAAGGTTTATGTAACTGTGCGTGTTTTTGTATCTCTTATATGACTGGAAAATTAATGAGAAGATTGAATCTTGTGCCTTTGTTGATACGTTCTGTGTCATTGCAAAAGTAGTCTAGGCTGTGTTGTCAAGAGTTTTAGACTTTCTAGAGCTGTGATTAGGAATGCCATTTGCTTTTGTTCCATTTTCTAGAGTTGGAAAGTTTATATAACTGTGCATGTTTTTGTGCCTCTTATGTGACTATAGAATTCAAATAAGAAGATTGAACCCTATGCCTTTGTTGATATTTTCTATAGCACTGCAAAAGTAGTCTATGCTGTGAGCCTCTGTTTCTATTGTTTCCATATTTTACATTGATCATGCACTTGTTTGCTCTTAAATGTAAATGGATCCTACATATAGTTTCACTGTACTCAGGATTAAGGTCGAATTACATTTAGGTGCATTTCCATAGTTAGATTTTCTTTCTTGCATTTGTGTTTCTATTAAAATTCCTATCCCTTTTCTCAGTATACACTTGATATAAGGAAGAGACTAGCTTCTTAAAAATATGGAGGTTGTTTCAAGTCCCAAGTCCCACATCTTGAAACTTCCCATTGTTGATGTTTGAACAAGCAAAATTTAAATCTATGAAAAATATAAACTATCATAATGTGTATGTGCATGAACCATCATGCCTCATGAATTAGTGCCAACTAATATGTAATTTTATGCATATACATTCTAAATCTAAAAACATGTATCTCAAATGTATCTGCATGTGAAAACTTTTAATATTTGTTCCTATAAAATCACATACACCTACATGGCATATGCAATCAAGTACATATTAATATATAATCTGATTCTAATGTATCTATAAAGTGTATGCATTTTCATGACATATGCCCCCAAAATCCATACCAATGTGTAAATATCCAACACATATCTAAAAAAATATAATGTCTAAACCACTCTTAATATCTAACATCTATACTCTATACCAAAAATATTATTTTTATGTTCATATAGGTTTGAGTCTCTATGATAATCCCACTAATATGTTCTATTTTTAAGTGAGGGATGCATCCTATAAGTCACTCATCTCAAAATGAGAGTTAAATATATCATGTCATGTATAAAGATGTAATCATGTATAACTATGTTAACATGTGGAGAATATGTCATCATTCTAATATATATGTCATCAAGGAATGTATGTAACATATGTAATGTAGGGTATACAAGTGTCATGTCAAGATAAATGTATCAATTATACATGCAATAGTAACCATCACTGATATAATAAATAAATAAGCTTATACAAGTTAAAAGGTGCATGATGTAAATCATAGAATCACACACAAATGGGAGGTGAATGGTATTTATCATTACACCCACAAACTCAACAATCTCAATAATCTCAAAAATCAAAACAAACTCAATAAATAATCCTAGATAAATCCACTCATAGGAATGCAATGTCACACATAAGGTCAAGTGACACAAATAAAGGACATAAGGATGTTACAAACAAATAAAATAAATTCAAATGGCCACATACAAGGGACATAAATATGTTATAAACAAATAAGGCTAAAGGACCAAAATCCAGGGAAATAAAGATGAAGCAATAAATGAGGCCAAGGGTCATACATAAAATACAAACAATGAGTATCCCATCTTACAAAATTAACAACATCAATTAAACATAAAACAAGTGAAAACTAGTTTACACTATTTATGTATATTAATGTCACATCATAGTAAAGTAGCATACCCATGTAGCAATATGTAAGATATGAGTAACTAGAAAGAAAAGTGTAAACATTATAGATGTCTCAAATTATTAAAACTCATATATTTATATAGACTATGATTATGTAACATGTGAAAAATATTCCCCCAACATTAGCATGGCCACTAGGTGTAGGAGAATCCAATACCTATGTGTCCATGTGTGATTTCTATGTCTTGCATTACACTCATATACTATGAAAAGCATGTTTGTATGAAAAATAATATGCCATATATGAAACATGTGATAAATAACATATGTAAATATTGTAATCTAATAATCATATCATTCTTAGGTCTAATTTTTTAATTTTTTGAAATATTTGAATGTTTTTGAATTATTTGTATTCTTGAATTATCTTAAAATTGTAATATACATTAATACCAAAAAGCAAGATCAAGTAGCAAGGCTTTAAAAAAATAATAATGGGAGGGATATGAATAAGCTAAAACATGTGTGAAGGTGTAAACACTCAAATTTATCATTAACTTCTTGATACTATTTAATATTGACATCCTTACCTTACTTGACATATTCACCATTCTGTTTATTCAAAAATATTATGAGAGTCCTCACAAATTTACTTACTACCTTAAAAATAATGTAAACATATTTCAATAATTCCCATTTTCCTTATAGATTACTATCATCTAGATTTTAATAGTCTCTATCCTTTTGGGATAATACTGCACTAGGTAGACAGGGCCATAGTGATCCCTTGTCCACTCATGTGCACTTGTCCCTCATACTCCAACAATAAATTTTCAAATTTGAGATGTTTTGTATTAGTCCTAGTGGATTTTTATCAAGGTCAGTTAATGTAAATATTCTAAATGTTAAATGATATAAGTACATCAAAATATCTCAAAGCATCATCTAGCAATCACTAATAAATTCTATTGTACATTGAATAAAAGAGCACTATTATTTATAATTTTAATTATGATTCATCATAAAAATCATAAGCCAAGTCTAAAGTCATTTTATTTTAGGTAAAGGGTACTCATTTTAAAACATTCAAGATGATTTATCTAGTTCCATCCATACAACAAATATCAAGATTTACACATTCACTCTAGTCGAGAGAACTACATCAGCCTAAGCCATTTGGGTTATGTAAGCAACATTCATTTTACACAAGGTTTTCTTAGGAGAGCTTGGATATTAATCTTACCAAATCCCCCTATTTATATTTGATTTAATTTGATTTTTTGTGTAGGATATAGGGTTTTAATTTTATATTTCTTCTATGCATCAAATCTACACTTGTAGGTTATCAATAGATCCTCTTAGGTAGCTATAAATGCTCACACATAGTTCTGCTATGTGAGTTATGATTTGGAGATGCACTACATGAGATTAATTTTTTTAGATAAAATTCATGATATTATCTTTGTGAGATTTCAATACACAAGATAAGGTGCATTGTGCAATATGACTTATATTTTTTGAGATGGGCTTCATGAACAATGCTAGGTCAGGTTGTGCTAAGTGATGGGCACAATCTAGGATGAGATGCAATGTGAAAGTTACCCTAAGTGGGGTACACTATTTAATTTAATTTTTATGAGATGAGTTTCATTATGCATGATGAGTTTCATTCTATGAGATAAATTGCACTACATAATAATATTGGTATAGGAAACCCCACCCAACATATGCAAGAGTCATAAAACCAAAAATAAAAAGTGAAATAAATTTACACCGATAGATCCATAGCTAGACGTTGTATATTAGTATTGGGACATATATGATCAAAAATAGTGGGAATCATAGTTTGATGAACTCTTAGAGTATATGCTAGTTATGTCATAGAAAAAAAATAGTAGGAACCATAATTGATGGTGGTGAGATAGATGTAGGTATCACATAAGGTTGAATGATTCAGTCCTTACAAACTACACTAGATGTTTATATGTGTGATATGTGAGGTTAGATAGGTAGCTCATGAGTTGTGCCATGATTGGTGTAGTGTATAATGTATCACTCTCATCTAATTAAGCAATGAACATACAAGTAATGAACAATACAATCATGTATATAAATTATATAAAATCAATCTAGAAGGCTTCAAGGATAGACTATAACTATTATTGTGATACCACTAAGTGGTGTGAGTGAAAGTCCATACTAACTACATATTATCATAGTTGTATTATGTACATATTGCTTAGTGTAGACTTTAATATAAAAAATGACATAGTAATAATATTTCAACTAGAACCATTATTAACCATTATACCATGCATGCTCAAAAAATGATGGAAAAAAAAACCCTTAATGTATAAAGGACCTTTGTTTTATTATATATGGATTTGGAAATGGATAAATGTTTTAAAGCATTGATTAGGTGTTTCCATAGTTTTTTTTAATGTAGAATAATCGCTTTCAATTTGAATAATGTTGTTGTTAATGAGATATTGAATATTATATGATAATTTGAAGCATTAATTTTTTAAATGTCTAGAAGCTCAAAAATAATCACAATATAGATTTTCATTATACCCTTTATGAAATGATTAAGTAATATTTAATTAATATGGATTAAGTAAAGTAGTAACATTTTATTCAAGTAAACATTTAAACACTTTGTGAATTAGGAAAGATAATAATATTTTTGTTTTTTTAAACTATGTTTATGGTTTTGGTCTCATTCTTATTTTGAAAATTAAGTACATCATTAGTCCTAGGTTTATATGTTGTCTTTACGTGATATTTGGAAGTAGTGGATGTAAAGGTGATATATGTATAAATTAACTTATTAAAATTCTATAAATACTAAAATATTGTATTAAGTACTTGAAAGTGATAAGATTGACACACATTTACACACATTACTTAAGCATACAAATAAGGTCCAAATCTACCATTATATCACACTTACATTCTATTTCATGTGTTCGATCCTTCCATTTTGTTGTTACAAACCTATAAGAACCTCATTATTTGTTACAAAATTCTTTAATTTCTTTCACCATATTAATACCCTCAGTTAAATCCACATTTACATAGGTTAGTTACATTAGTTTAGGTCAGTATCACAAGTAGATACTAACTTGACATAGTCAGAATTGAACATGTCCCAACAATGATTAATTTTCAAAATCAAGCCTTTCCTTAGAGTCGATCCATTTTCATAGGATGTCAGTGCAATGTGAAATTATCTAATTAGATTCATATAAAAATAAATCAAAGTCTCATTTATAATGGACTTGGCACTATCTGGTACACATCTATACACTATTGAACATTAAGATAATCTATACTATTATTCTCAAATTGTGAATCTAACATAAGGAACAATCATAAGCCAAGTACAAAAAACATCAAAACCAACTCAAATTACAATTTATTAAGTATAAAATCTAAATAATTAGTTTCACACATATAGTGATAAATAATAACTATATAATCACACTATACAAGAGAACTACACATGGCTTGATTCCCATCCTTAGTGTATCTAATACATAGGAAATGGTCAATTATCACACATAGGTGATTGGGGTTAACTCAACCCATTATAATTTCCTAATTTTTTTAGGTTTCTAGACCTCACAAGCAAATCTTGGGTTCAAGGTGAAGGGGCATAATTTTTGGAGTACACACATCATTAGGTTTGACGATCGTACATACAAATCATAGAGAGAAAAGAGAAGCTAACTGTATGGTCATAATCCCTCATTTATATATAGGTCAGTACCAACTAGCATAGGTTAATATTGATCAATGATATTGAACCCAATTATCAAAATTCACCCTACATAGATAGAAATATAGTTCTTGAACAAGATGAATCACATACATGAATTAATTTAATTTCCACTTCAAAAATACATTCACAGTCAGACATTCAACTAGAAAAGCTAAATACTCATCCATTTATTATACTTACTATATTTAACATATTCCACTTGTCAAATCATTACAATAAATTTTATTATTTTACATTTATATGTATTTTTGAATACCATATCATAATGTCTGAATCAAGTTTCAATTTTATATCCCGTTAGGGTTGAAAAAATGAAACTAGGGTAAAAACATATCAATGAACTTGTACAAATATCTAACCATGCCAAACCCTAGGTCTCTAATAGTGATTCATCTTTCTAGGGTTTCATATTTTAGCCTTAGGTTTTTATTTATAGACCTAATTTATGATTTATCTTTCCCCTTTATGCAAATCACAATTTTTTATCTTTTAACCTAGTG
The DNA here is from genome assembly GCA_037957365.1 of Torreya grandis. Classification (NCBI taxonomy): domain Eukaryota; kingdom Viridiplantae; phylum Streptophyta; class Pinopsida; order Cupressales; family Taxaceae; genus Torreya; species Torreya grandis. The sequence continues at coordinate 1,629,560 of JARHVA010001814.1, forward strand.
TTTCACACTCATTATTCTATTAGGGTTTCTTCTATTAGGAGTTTTCCTTATTTGGTTGATATTTAGATCAAAATGACTCTATTTTTTAAATGTTCTATTTTTTTCTAGTCATATTTATTAGATAAAAAACTATTTTTCTTCACCAAAATAATGTATAAATTTTATAGAAATAGTAGTTTACCATTTTTAATAAATTCCATCTAAAAGACAAATGGTGTACCTATTTTTAAATTTATTTCTAAGTTTAATTTATCTACTAATATTTATCAAAATATTATTTTATATTAAAAATATTCTCATGATTTTATTTTTATGGCCAGTTTTTTATTTTCCCCTTGTCAAGTTAGTCTTTTTATCATCTTTACATTTCTAGGATTTTATTCCTTGTTAAGGGTTCCAAATTTTATTTGTCATTGGATCTAATTTTATCCTCCCTCTATTTCAACCTCAAAGATGTGATAGCTACCATACCTCTATTATGGAGGTCCATGCTATAACTATCCTAAGAGGTAGGGTGAATCTTCTTAATGAACATTGTATGCACATTGAATCTTCCCAACATATGAGCCATAATGTATCTAACAAGGTTATTTTAGATAAAATATTCATTATGATTGAATTTGTAGAGATTATTCAAAATAAAATTGCTTCACATGAGGATAATATTGTATATATCCACAATCCCAAGCATGCTATTGGTGATTTTGCATTATAAACATCCATTAAAACACCACCATATTCAAATATACATTCTATAAGTAAAAAACCTAATAATTAAATGATACATATTCAAAATAACAAATGGAACAAGATAAATTACAAAAGGAACAAGTGTAACAAAAAACTAGAAAAATAATAAATGGAACTAAAAAGGATACAAAAAGCACAATTACCAAAATATTAAGAAAAGGTACAAAAGGAATAATTGGAATAAGAAAGTTACAACATGAAAAATTGGAACAAGAAACTCTACATAAAGAATAATTGTAAAAGGTAAAATAAGAATAATTATAAAAGAAAAGTTACCAAATAAAGCACATGTGGAACACAAAAGTGTGCTTATGAATAAAGAAACTAAGGAATCATATTTGTCTAAGAAAGAAGATAAAAATCAATATGTGCCTAATAATATTAATGGGTATAACCCTAAAAATATAGATTGGGGTTATATAAGGTTAAAGTGGATAGAGATAGCCTAAGGTATAAGGGTGATAAACTATATGTATAGTAAGCCAATTAGATGCTAAACTCATATATAACATATGTTGAATTATTTAAACTAAGATAAGCTAAAAATAATATATAAAACTATGCTAGATATGGAAATAACCATAGTTATAGATCTATAATAAATACGAAGCAAACTAGATGAGGGTTCTATAACAATCACCAAATTATGGATTGAGTGCCTCTAGAGATGTGGACATTAGCATCAAACTTGGATGGTTGTGTCAATGCTACTATCTAAACCTAACATAGGTGTCTTATATAGAATAATAGTTGGAAAAGGATGTGACCACCTGGATGCTTCTAGATTTGTCTTCACCTTTTTATGGTGTATTCAGATCTAGGTCATGGACTGTCAATCCTCATAATATTGTAAAACCTTAGTTCTTCATCTTCATAGTGACCTTGGGGAAAATGGGTTAGTGAACACACACTGTTGACTTGACACCAAATATCCCTCTATCAATGAGTGATTCATACATAATAAATAATTTGAAGAGGGCTTCAACCTGATGTAGTTCTCCCCTATGTGTTGCCTTGTATGTGAATCACATAGTATGTGGAAAGAAAGTACAATAGTGACCTATCTTGTAACTTATAAAATATATGTCTTGGGTTGCTCCTTAGGTACTTCAGACCTATGTAAGTACTATCCCTATGATTGATATGGAAATAGGATAAAACATAGAATCTTTGCTCACTTGAGTGCTTGATTAAATGCCTTTTATAAATTACTTGGTGAGTAGGTAAGAAGTTTCTAGGTGAGGAATGAATGAGGGTTCATATTGTATTTATATCAATCCATTTAGAGAAATAACTCACATTAAAGCACTTAGGATAATATTATGATATGTTTCATTTGTAAATTAGATGACTTTAGGGCACTGAACACTTGTATTAGAATAAGAAACCTATGATGCAAGTGTCTGTCTAGAATGCTAGTGTTCAGGGAACATGAAAGTAGGTATAGACTCAAAATTTAGATATGTGGAAGATAATTAGGTTTTAATCATTCTAGAAAAGAGAGAAAGTTTGGGTCATCAATATAAGACTAGTCAGACCAAGAGATAGGCCAAAGGACACAAGATAGAGTATATGTGAGACTTATAAAAGTAGGAAAGGTCTAGAAATGAAATGAATAAAAAAGGTCTAATTTTTCCAAGTACACAATACTGAGGTTCTAGATAATCTATAAATATCATGTACATTTCCCCCCTTTTTATCTAGTAATGAAATTACTAGCTTAAGAGAGAAAAAATGCATAATTTGGTGAGTATAACACACCTTACATTGTCTTGAGTCCAACTTGAGTGAATTTTTATTAACTAACATATAACCAAGAGCATACTATAGTATATAATCAATGCATATAATCTAAAATTAAAAATATTTGAAATTGAAAGAGCAAGGTTTAGGAGTACACCTATGTATTGATGTAACCACCTTGCCTATTGCCAAGTTTATTTGAAAGATGTATAATTTTAAGGATTTTAAACTGATATTAGGACAAACATATATAAATATGGAAATTAAATATTATATAAGGAGATAGAAAGAAAGATATATTAGAAGGCACATGCCCCCAACCTTAAAAAAAGGTGAGTTATCACTTGATAATTGAGACTAGCTCAACCATGAAATCCAATCATAATTATAACCTAGTGAATATGAGTGAACCAAGTCAATTCACACTATCAAACTTGTGAGGCTAGATGATATAATCAAATCCAACCTAAAAACTTGGCAAGATTGGCTGATTTTATCACTTCAACCATAACAAAATCAAACTAACTACTGTAGTAGATTGGATCAATAGGGTGATGACAGTCCTTGAGAGTGTTTTAAAATTTGAAACTGATTTTGATTTTTTAATAATAGGTGCACATTGCATAGAATATGTACCTTATTTATTTCATGTTGAAACTATGTATAATAATAGTATCAATGTATGGAATTCTTCCACAACTATTATTCTAAATTATATAACTATGTGCTTTGGCCAATTTTGAAATCGTGTAAGTGTGGAAAACATGATTCCAAAGCATGCCACTACTATATATGGATAAATATGAAAACTAAAATAAGTACCAATATGGAGGACATGTTTTGAAAACATGCCCCCATTGAATCTGGGTGTGTCAAATTCTAAATAAGAGTGGAGAACATGCTTATAAAGCATGCCCCCACTATATCTAAAATTGTGAATGTGTGGAAGCCATGCCTATATGACATGACATGAATGATATGTACCCCTTTGAGGTGAGTGAAAAATATAATCTAATAGATAACTCACTTAAAAAGGATAAGAAAACTAAATAATCTATGAATGTAACCATGTAACATATAAAAGAACATGTCTAGGTAAATGTAGAATTGAAGCACATAAAATAATGTGATCACATGAATGCCTAATATGCATGATAAATATCATGGTAATATATATATATATATATATATATATATATATATATATATATATATATATATATATATATATATATATATATAATAAAATCAAGCACATAAATGAGATCACTCAAAATTACATCAACATACAATGGTCTTTGGAGATTACATACAAGGGGCATGTTTAATGTCACACAATCTAAGGGACATGATTTTATCAATTATCAACAAAAGAAAGAATGACATATTCAAATTTTTATGAAAACACACATAGGCATGAGGGCCAAAATCAAAGAATCATATTAAAATTATCAAATAATTAAAATAATAACAAGGCAAAACACTCAAAAACATGCATAAAGGAAAGCATAAACAACCAACATAAACATGTCATAGTAACCCATGGATCAAATGGGTTATCAAAAAAATGTTAAGTGAAAATAATATCAAGTACCCTATGAAATATATATTCATTGATAAAGGCATTTGTAAGTACGTATAAGCTCAAACATGATAATGTCAATACCATACAATGATATAAACTGGAAGTATCATGATCATAAAGGTGGATGCCCTTAATGTCCATATGTCATGAGTAGAATAAAGGACCAACATATGAAATAGAAATAGATCATGTATTTATGTATGCATTTATCACAATCATGTAGAAGTGTGACACACATGTGCATGTTTAAATAATTAATATGTCATCCATCAACATGGAACTAACACATAAATTCCAAGGAGCCAATAGAACATGTTTTATGCTAATTTTTTTTCGAGTTTTGAATATATTTTTTGATTTTTTTGATTTTTTAGTATCTTTGAAATAATTTTAAGAGGAAATATCATCCTATGATCCCATTTAAAGAATTTTCATATGTATATCCCCACTCAGAACCTGGTGGAAGGAATTTGTGGTACTGCTAAGGAACATGTGTAGGTGCAATATATACCACTATAGTCTTTTTGATGGTATATGTATGTATAATAGGACTATGTGGTCATGAAGGGACAATAAAAGTAGTATATTTTTTTGGGACCCATATCTATGTGTTCTATGGATTCCTTGAAATAAAAATAGTATAAACATGTTTAGGTGCTCTAGATGTCCAAATATGGTGAGTAATAGAAGATGGGGATTTAATGAAATACACTATATATCTTTGATGTAATGGTCTCTATAGTACTAGCTTCTTAGTAAAGGGGATTTAATGTTTCTTAACCTTTTGTGGTGGATTAACCTTAGTAGGTTTGATAGTTAGCTTCCTAGGTATATGCTTTTCTTATTTAAGAGTATGCTTATATGTGATTCTGGAAAATATCATTACCTGAGTGGCATGAATGTATTTAACACACCCATGCACTATAAGAGGTAATACTCAAAGTGTATGGATCCAAGGTCTTCCCAATAACATATCAAATATTCTTATGGAAGGTATAATTAAAAAATGTAGTGACCACATGTGTGGGACTGACCTATAAAGTTAAGTCAATCTCACCAAAAACCTTATAAGAGGTCCCATCAAATGCTCTAACTGATCTAGTAGAAGGATTTAAATCATCATGAGTATAATTCAAATGCAAAAATAATGTCATGGTGCAAACATTTTCACTTGCACTGTTATCAATCATAACACTGTGTATAGGCTAGTGATCAAGGAATGCTTAAATTAATAGAGAATTAAGATCATCATCATCATCCTTAACCTCACTATCATCTAAATGAATAGAATGTATCTGGACCATAGGAGGTATATGTTGTGTATAAGTACTAATAATTCAATATAATGGGTTCCCATAATGTGATGGAGGAGGATGCACATTATATGCCATTTACACTTCTAGTTCCTTATTAGAGTGGTCTTGAAAAGGCTTATTAAATATTTTCTATTTATATTGATCATTAGGTTGTGAACCAAATTCATTGCAAGGATCATTAAATTTAATGTTTTGGTTATCAGTAAGGTCTTAGATCTTATGATTCAAGGTAAAACATCTATTTGTAAAATGTCTTAGTCCTTGGTGATAATCATAATAAGCATTCACATCATACCCTTTGGGTAGAGGTCTATTCATATCAATCTCTAGAGGATGAGGGAGAGATATAAGATGACACTCTACTAGCCATGGGAGTAACGAAGTAGGAGACTCATGTAAGCATGCAAATTATCTCCTTGTTGCATTAGATAAGACAAGCCAATTAGGCTGATGTGAAACCATGGTTGTTGCTTCTAAGAGGTTTTACCTTATAACTTAGTTTGATTTTAAACTTGGTACTAGATGTAAATGTAGATGGTGTGTTTGATAAATACTTGAGATTATATTATGAAATAATCTTCATTTCATAGTCCCGTATAACATGGCATAAGTCATAAAAAGATTTGAACTTCTTGAAAAAAATGGACTCATGTAAATGAGCAAGCAAGCTTTACTTGAATATGTCTTGCAACTCCCTATCTGCCATAGGATTAGTCATTTTATACAACATTGTCTTATACCTCAAAACATATTTAGTTATAGGTTCATTTTTTCATTATTTGATTTTGAAAATTTAAGCATAGGAAAACTTTTAAAAAAAATTAATGGAAAAGTGTGCTAAAAATTGATTTGTAAGAGGTTTGAATGTTTTCAAGGATTGGAGAGGTAAATCATAAAACCATATCAAAACATAGTCCTTGAGGCTTATTGGGAATAATTTGGTCAAAATTTTATCATTATATGCATAGTCAAGGCATGCCACATAAAAATATCAAAGTTGCTATTAAGGATAATCATTACCATCATAAAATGTGAACTTAGGTATAACAAAAATAGCTGGCAAAGGGTGAAAATATATCTCAAGTGCAAGAGGGTTATGTAACACATCTTTGGAATCAATAACATGAGGATAATTTAAAGCATTTTTTTCAAAGTTTGTGACTTTTACTCCAAGGTATTTATAACTTGAAGGAGTGTTTTAAATATTGACCCATTGGGATTTATATTAACAAGCTTAGTAGTCACCAAAGGGGATGTAATCATGGTTTGAATAGGCATAGAAACTAGTAGTTGAGTTGAAACATTTATTAGCCCCATGGTAGATGTAGTAATAGTAGTTTTAGAAAACAAAGGTTGAAATACATATCCCTTACCCCTAATAGATGTATTAGGTTGTAATGTGTTCAGTGAGAGGGTTTTTGATATATGGGGATGTCCCATAGTTATAATAACATGATCAATATATGGACCTATTTGGTCACCTATGCTTTTTGAGTTCTTAGTTTCTAAAATGGGTTTTAGGATTTCATCAATATATTTAGGGTTTTGGTGGATACACTCAAGAAATAATGTAACTTCTTGCACTTACTCATGATCTAATTTACAATGTTCATAAGTTTCATTAGATTCATGGTTTCCATTATGAGAATATTTTTCTATGATAACATCATCAATATGTTTTTCATTCTCAAAGTTGGTATCATCATGATATAAAAGATTAGATATTTCATTGGTTTGAGACATCTTAGGTGGTGGGAAGGGAAGATCAATGTGTTCAACATGCAAACCTCCAAATCTAGGGCTATGCCTAGGTTGCATGAAAATAATATAAATAGGAAATGAAAAAGTACAACAATCTAAAACCCTAGCTGATTGAAAAGCCTAAGAATAAAAAATATTTGCTTTCATATGAATCATGTTCACCAAATGTTTAACCCTAAAAATATAGATTGGGATTATTTAAGCTTGAATGGGATAGAGATAACCTAAGGTATAAGGGTGATAAACTATTTGTATAATAGGTTAATTATTTGTTAAACTTAGATATAACATATGCTAAATTCATTAAATTGAGATAAGTTAAAAATAGTAAGTACAACTATGATAGATATAGAATTGAAAAATAATAAATGTGATTATATATTTATAATGTTAACATATTTATATATCTAGAACAAGCAAGTAGTATATTTTAAGAGGGTTTTCCAACAGTCACCAAACTCTAGATTGAGTGCCTCTAGAACTATAGACACTAGCATCAACCTTAGATGGTTGTGTTGATGCTACTTTCTAAACCTAATGCAAGTGTCGTATATGTAATACCTAATGGAAAAAGGATAAACAATATAGATGATTTTAGATTTGTCTTTGACTTTACTCTGGTGCATTTAGATATGGGTTATAGATTGTCACTCTTTATAAAATTGTAAAACCCTAGTTATTATCTTCATTATGACCTTAGGGAAAGATGGGTTAGTGGGAACATAGTTTTGAGATAAACCCAAAGACCCATATATCAATGAGCACTACCTTCATATCCAATACTCCAAATATGGCCTCAGAATATTGTAGTTCTACCCTACGTGTTGGGTTATGGGTGAATTATATAATATGTGGAAAGTAAGTACAATAATGACCTAGCTTGTAACTATAAAAATATAGTTTTTGGGATACTCTTTTAGTAATTTAGAACTATGTATGTGCTTTCCATATGAATAATATTAAAATAAGAGAAAATAGATAAGCTTTTCTCACTTGAGTACTTGATTAATGCCTTTTGTAAGTTACTTTGTGAGTGGGTAAGAAGTTTCTAGGTCATGAATGAATGTGGGTTGATATTGTATTTATATCAATACCTTTAGAGAAATAAATCACATTAAATCACTGAGGATAACCATTAGGATACATTTAATTTGAAAATTAGATGACTTTAGGGCACTAGACACTTGCATCAGATCAGGATACCTGTGTCAACTTAGGTGTCTATCTAGGATGCTAGTGTCTAAGGAACATGAAAGTAGGTATAGACTTGGAACTTGTAGAGGTGTAAGGTAAGTAGGTATTAAGAATTATAGGAAATATATAAGGTCTGGGTCATCAACATAAGGCTGGTTAGACCAATAGATAGTCTAAGGGGCACAAAATAGAGTAGATGCAAGAATTATAAAAGTGGGAAAGGTCTAGAAGTGAGAGGAATGACCAAGGTATGAGTTTACTAAGTATACAAGATTGAGGTGATATATAATCCATAAATATAATATACCAATAACATGTATACATACACACTACACAAAATTATTCATATCTATAGCCTTTAATTTAAGAGAATGATAATAATAGAAACATTGAATAAAAAGATAAACCTAAGAAATCATTTCTCTCCCAAGATGATGACTGCATGGATGATTATCATTATTATCATTAAGTGGATTGGTATGATAGTGATGAATAAAATGAAGATGAATTTAATAAAATTAATTATATTGTGAATAATGATACATTAGAGGACTCAAGACATAATAGAAATGACACCACACTTAGTGATACAAGCTATAAACATAGGCATCCCATCAAAAAAATATTAGATTGGTAAATATTTAATGAATTTTAAATAGCCTCTTGAATTATTTATCTATTCTATTATTATATTTTACATACATGTTTTTAGTTGTACCTCCATAAATCTTTCTTCTATCCTTTAAATTTATTTTCAATTGACTCTTACCTTTTGATTATTATCCTAATCTAGACATCAATGAAACTTATTGTAAAATGATTATAATGCACATATGTTTTGGTTTTCATTGAGCTTACATGATCATATACATATTTATATACATATTACATGAGCACACATTGATTCTGGGGGCATGATAATTCTTATATCCACATATGATCTTGAGATACATTGTTATGATTCACATTTACAATGGGTGCATATTGCTTGTTTTCACTTTATCCACATTAGCCATGTTATCACATCTAGTACACACTATGCCTTGACATATGTTGTGGATTGTGGATATCCCTCTCATTCCTCTATTTTATAAACCATGGCCACTTAGAATAACTTTTAAAATATTCAAATGTTTCAAAAATATTAAAAAAATTCAAAAGGGGGGAATTACGATGACATTATCATAGAGATATAAGCTTCCATGAGAAAAACATAGAATTGAGAATAGATTTTAGAGATTCAAAATGGTTTAGACATTAGATGGTTTATTTACATGAAAAATATTAGCACATATGTATAGACTATGGGGGCATATGCCATGCATAGTAACTCACTTTATAGGTACTTGAACATAAATACATACATATTTGGGTGAATATGCATGGGAATAAGTACATAGTTAATAGGAACATGAATTATAAGAAACTTATGAACAAACTTTAAGAGCAAAAATAGGCCTAAACCCTTAGAGTGAATAGTTTAAGGAAACGGAGATAGAAAGATACTCTAGTGTCATATTTTTCCCAAGATGATGATTGGATGTTGTAGAAAATTCTCTCAGGCTACTCCCCATGCTTTTGGACTATACATAATTATAAGGATGGGGTAAAAAAAAGGGTTTTCTTAACCTTTTTATGTGTTTTACAGGTTTTATGAGGAGTATAAAGATGAAATAAATTTTGGGGGTAATATTAGGAATTAATATAACTCTATATGGTAATTTAATGCCCTGAAAAAACTATTAAGTGTGTTTATCAACTACTTCATCTTAGCCAGTCAAAACTGACATAGTAACCAAGCTAGTGAAAAGGGTGGAAAACTTCAAGTGAGATAATTTTAAGGTGTGACTGATGCCTCTAAGGCCATGGAGAGTATTTAAAAGTGTCATACACTCCATTTTATGAATTTTAATGGAAAATTTATGCTTTTTGGAATCCAAGTGTGCAAGGTGTATGGAAGAGAAGTTTTCTTAGACTACAGATGGTGATAATTCATTCCTAGATGATTCTAAATGACTAAAATAGAAAAAAATGAATGAAGAGGAATGCCTAAAATAATTCCATCTCATTCCAATAATAATACCTATTCTTAGTTAGTTTTTGGATGTTAAAATAGGGGTGGATGATGAAGGCATTTTTTTAAGCCAACACAAGGAGTTTCATGCCACTTTTCATAAGTTTCATGCTTTGTATGGACACTTTTACTTCCTAACCTTACATGGTGTATTTCACACCCCCTTCTCCTACATATGTAATTATTTTTATTAGCTTGAAAACTATCCTTGTAACCTTTGGACTTCTCTTTTCTTCTCTCTCTCAAGTTTTATAAGAACTAGCCATTTTAGATTTTTTAACTTATGCTCCACCTGAGTATGGTGAAGACCTACTCATTCGAATACCATTTGATCAATAAGACTAATAATTTTTACCTCTTTCATAAATATTAATAATTCATTTACTTGAATTATGGATCTTTTTTAGTGAAGACTATGGATTCCATAGCATGTTGTCTCATTCTCTCACCTATTTGTAGCTTCTTCTTGTAGGTCATGTGAAATGTTCTAGGAAGTGTCAAGGTCAAGTGAATTAGCCTATTCACTAGTCAATTCAAGGCCTCTTGTCTATACCTCTGAGCCTAAATGTTCATCCATAATCTCATAATGAAACATTGATGTGAGAAGATTCAAATTGGAAAAGTATATGTTTGGTTAGTCCTTTGTTCTCATGTGTAACATGCAACTGGTTGTAAGTCATCAACTTATTTGGTGTATCACCCCCCTTAGGATAGTTTTATTTCAGTTTTCTCTATCCATTTTCCCTCACAAATATTAGGTGTAGTAGTGATCCAAACTAGTACATCAAGGGAAATAGACCTATCTAAAGATTCACCTCATCCTTAGGCTACCCATAAGCCTAAAGGTGTTTCAATTGTGACACTTGGATGAGGAGAAATGAGACATCTCCTTAAAGGGTGAAAATCCAAGTGAAAATAAAATTTTCATGACCCTTACCAGCCCCAATATGACCATTTTCAACCTTATCATGATTTGTATCAGCCCTATAGCCAACCTTCTCAATATCTTGATCCTTCTAGTCAACCCAATCACTTGTCAAGCCTATCCATTTCAAACTTCAAGAAAACTTGTTTGGGATATGAAAAGTACATGTTGGATTTTGATACACTAAGGGGATATAGTCAAGAGGTTCCTAATCATATTATTCATAAGGCAAGATATGCATTAGATATATTCAAAAGAGAGTGGGAACCTATTGAGAGAGCCAATTGGCAAAGGCTCACAATTGAGATGGTAGATGTGAGTGGCCTAGTTTCATCCTTAGAAGATAGGCTAACAATTCATGAGAAGTATCCTAATAAAACCTATCAAAATTCATACCCACTTCCCCAAGATTTCTATTAGTCCTACTTGAATCCTATTCATGATCCCAATCAAGCTTATCAAAGCCATCTTTTTCACAATCAGCTGGAAGAGAGAGTTGGAAAGACAAACATAGTTTTTAAAGCAAATCTTGATAGACAGATTGAGTTGGTGAATTATTAAATGTAATTAACAAAATAAGTGGAATATAATCTCTCATTTCCCTCTCCTATTACATCACCACCTCAAGAAGTGACCTATAGATATGAGATTCCAAGTTGGAGATAAGGTGGGGAATCCAACCTAAGGAGATTCCAAGTTTCTTCAAAACTTCATCCACTCCTAAAAGTGCATCACAACCTAAATAAGATAATCCTAATCCTAACATCATAATCTGGAATAAAGTAGTGGAATCATGGGGAAAGAAAGAAGATAAAAGCATTGATAAAGAGTGTGAAGTTGAGAAAGGGCTTGATCCTGTGCAAGCCCTTCCAACCCTTCCTCAAGAGACCTTTTGTCTTCCATGTCATCCCTATTATACTACTCATCCTCATGATTATGCCAATAAAATCCAAGAGATAATTTTACAAGAGAACCTAGCCATGTAAATTGAAGAGTTAGAGTCAAGAATGAAATTGTTAAGTCAAAGTGTGATCGATAGTTTAGACCCAAAAAAAGATGCTATGCCTAAACACACCCCATATACCCTTCCTAAAGATATTAATAAAGCTAAATTAGATGTAAATTAATTAATTATCAAATGTAAGGAATAAAACTAAGCTATTTTAGCCCAAGGTCTACCTCTCCTTCCTCAATAACTTCCAAAAGAATCCCCTACTTTTCATTCTCAATTTGATTTTGAGTTCTATGTGCCACCTCCACTAACTAGTTCATATTATCCTCACCCCATCACACTTTTCCTTGATGGACATATGATATGGGAACCTAAATAGGAGTATTTGGTTCACAAAAACTTATAACTCTTACTTAAATATATCCTATCTCCTTGGAAGCCTCATTGGACTAAGTCACATGATTATAAGATGCCTAGTCTTGGCATCATCAAGAAGGAGAAATAAATTGAGGATATTATAGCCTTGGAAAAGAAAGGTCATGTTATTATAGTTGAGAAGAAAATTTAGAGACCTCAAGAGGTCCTAAATTCTAAAGAAGAGATGATTTATTGTGTGAGAAATTTTGATTGGGTTGATATGGAAGAATGTTTTCCTTTTGCCAAAGAGGAAGAAATAGTCATTAATTATTCCATCACTATTCAAGATATCATGGATGTGAAAGAAAAATTTATTAATAAGACTTGGGATGACTTTTTTAAAATAATTAGATCAAGTTATACCCATCTTCAAGGAGGCTATGATCTAGTCAAAGATGGAGAAGACAACCTTGCCACTCAAGTGAGTATGCAAATAAAACACAACCTTTCAAATTTGTCCTTTCAAGAGGCATAAAAATTACATGATGATATGTTTTAAATCATAAAAATTGGACATAATCCTCTAAATTAGTTGGTATAAACACATGAATTTTTGAAGGATGAAACAAGCTCTTATTAGCCTCAATCTTCTAAAGAACAAGAAACTAATCCTCTTGAAGCCATGCCTACCAAGAAGATAAAATTTATTCATGAGATGAAGAGTGGGAATAAGTATGAGGTATGTATAAAAGATAAAGAGGAATATATATACATTAGAGACATATTTAAGGATGATCTACTTGAGAGTAGATCAAATTAAGTGCCAAGGAATATGTCTGATCTACCAAGCATCCAATCTAAGGAGAAACATGCTTGGCACTATGACTCATCTCATGAAGAAGAAGATTCAAGAAAATTTACTTTTTATCATAGAAAGGAGTTATGATTAGTTTATATTTGTGCATAATATTTCTTTTTTTTTTGATTCCCTTAAGTGCCCTGATCACATGTGTGTCTTGTTAGTTTATTTGCTTTGTTTTATGTGTGTCCTTTGCTTTGTGTGGTTGAGGTAGTTAATTGGTCTTGTCTTGATCAAAGATTGTTGTCAAGGTACTCTTGTTGTGTCTAAAAATTTAGATGACTCCCTAATCTTAATGGACTAATAAGGCTATTGGTCTAGTCAGTATAACAGGTATACTACCCCTATGAGTCACCAATTTATTGACCAAATTTGACCTTGTAGGTTAAATTAGAACCCTTATAGGTAAAAAATCAAGTTTTTAAATGTTTTATGGGTATAATATCTTGTCATGAGGTGTATTATAAGTTATTTTATGTTATTTAATGTCATCTTAGCCTTGGTCTTAGTCATATTAGTCAATTTTTCATTAAGTCATTTTAAGGTCAAAATAGGGCATTTAATGAGTTGTATGGCCTCCTAGGGAAGTGTGAAGGTGTAATAAGGGTTTTTTAACTTGACATGTGTCTTATTATTCCTTAATAAATTGTTCATAACTAAAATTGATAGGTTTTTCAAAGAAATAAATTTTACTGGGAAAAGAAAGGAGTTTGGCATTTGTACGACCCAAGGGGGAAGGTCACACATGGGAGAAGATCATATAACATCCTTTAATATTACTCACACTAATATTAGTTCTTGAAATTATTTATAAGTTATAAAAAGCTCCAAAACTATTATGCTCCTTTCTTATCCTTTTAGACATGCAAAAGTGATCAAAAAGTTCATGCTTGGTACGGTCAGTGAAAGAGATTCCAAGTCAAACGCCTTTGGGAGGTGAAATTAAACTTAAATATATTAATTTAAATAATAATATATATAATAATTGTGGCTTATGATTTATGAACCATCCTCATGAAGTTGACTATGTTTTTCTACTTGCCAATCTATGTACCTTATAGGTTTTGCTCTTATTTGGATGTTTCTATACAATCTAGCTCTTGGAATTGATTATAGATGATTTTTACTCCATAAAATGATTACCATGATTGGTATAGTGTTTTAAGGTGTTTTTATATGCAAATCATATCAGGTTGTAAGTAAATGCACCATTCTATATTGTAGGTAGTTTTTCACCATTTATAGGATCTTCATGCTTTGATAGTGGTTTGAAGGATGAAGATAGGTTGGTTTACATGTTTCCAATGTTCTCTTAATCTCCTCCCATTACAATATCATCTTAAAAATCATACTTCATGAGTTTGTAGTCATATGTAACACATATAGTCTTTCACCATTAATGAATGTGTATAAGTGCCATGAAAGAAGAGTTCAACATTGAAAAGGAAGTGTGAGAGTTTATATCAAGATTTATAATATCATAATTCTTCATTTTAATGCCATTAGAATAAATTAATGGAAATGTAAGGATTATTTATTAAGTATGTTAAACATTTCATGCATGTTACCTATATGTAACTCATAATGCTCATTTACAGTTGGTGTCTTCATGGAACTGATCATGCTGAGAAGGAGGTATCTGAGTTGAGAAGGTCCTTTGATCATAAAATGAGTCTATTTATAG
The DNA here is from genome assembly GCA_037957365.1 of Torreya grandis. Classification (NCBI taxonomy): domain Eukaryota; kingdom Viridiplantae; phylum Streptophyta; class Pinopsida; order Cupressales; family Taxaceae; genus Torreya; species Torreya grandis. The sequence continues at coordinate 1,644,760 of JARHVA010001814.1, forward strand.
TCCTTGAGGAATTAAAAAACTCTTTTTAAACTCACAAATGACATATTCTACCAACTCATTCTCCTTACTACCTGTACAATAAAATATGCACTTATAGGTTGTTTGCCAAAGGGCTTAGGTGTCATTTGAAGTGTTGAGGCACATAGTGGAACTCATATTGAATTTATAACATGTTAAAAGTATATTAAAATACATATTTAGAAGGATATATTTCTAAACAAATTTTAAAATCACCTTCAAAGTTAAAGACTACAGGTTCAGAGATCAAATCCCTTGATTGGCAAAATAGAGGCCTAAGGCATTTTGGTGGAGGCCATATAACATGGTCACAATTAATTTTGAGGAATATATATGATTATGTCTTGTAGTCTCTATCATGAGAGGAACTATTCCAAAGATAGAGGTCAAAAATCTAGTGGTAAATAAGATTAGAACATCTTAAAGATGCCTTTCAAAACACTGAAACCCTACATTAACATCTACAAGATTTGAGGTTTGAATGACCATTAACATCCCAAGAATAAAAAAATAATATTATCATGGTTGTAATGGAATTATTATTTTAATGGTGTACCAATAGACATGTGAATAATTAGGATGATGCCAATATATAGTGTTTCAAGCTTCATTAACACCTACAACAATCCCTTCTCAAGGAAATGTGCACCTACAATTGAGTATGGAAATAATGACCTAAGCATGGTATCTATGTGATGTTATAGCCTATACAAGGTGAATAAAAGTTTTAACATATGTTTTGAGACCCAAAGGATTCAAGGAGGGCCTTTAAACACCATGACCAAGCTCATTTACAAGTCATATGCACCTATAACCACTTGTAGGTGACTATATCAGGTAGTGAGCATAAATGAGTAATGCCTAGGTGTTTTCAATGCATTAGATGAGATAAATGAATCAAATAAAATATAAAATGAACCTAAGGGGTTATATATATGTTTTATACATTGTTTTCAAAGCTTAACCATGCATTTATACATACAACTACACTCCAAAATAAAAAGTACAATCAGAAGTCACATTCAGACCTGTACTACCAATGTAAGGAAAGATGTATGTGTTGTAACTTGGATTTTAACCCTTTGAGGAGATGTATCATCTCTCCTCATCAAAGTGGCACAATTTAAACACCTCTAGGCTATGGGTAACCCTAAAAATGAGGTAAATCTCTAGATAGGGTTATCTCCTTTGATGTACCACTTTGGATCACTACTATACCTAAACTTTGTGAGGGAAAATGGAGAGAAAAAATAAAATCAAACTATTATAATGGAGGTGATAAAAAAAATATGTTGATTAATTCCAATTAGATACATGTTTCACATGAGAACAAAGTACTAACCAAACATACACTTCTTCAATTTGCATCTTCTCACATCAATGTTACATTATGAGGTTATGGATGAATGTTTAGGTTAGGAGGATTAGATAAGATGAATTTAATGACATTAGTGAATAAATTAACTCTTAAACCTTGAAACTTCCTATAACACTTCACATTCCTTGCAAGAAGAAGCTTTGTAACTACAAATAAGTGAGAGAATGAAACAACATACTAAGGAAATAAGCATTATCACTAAGAAAAATCAATTATCCAAGTAAACACAATATTAATAGTCATGTAATAGGTTAAAATAAGTATTAATATAGATCAAATGTATGAAAATGATTAGGGATTCACCATACTCAAGTACAACATGAGTTACAATGGCCAAAATGGCTAGTTCTTATAGAACTTGAGAGAGAGAAGAGAAGAGAGAAGTCTAAGGGTCACAAGGAAAATTGTAAAGCTGAGAAAAGGAGTTAATTTTGCATGAGAAGAGGATTTGGGATGAACCATGAAATTTTAGAAGAGACAAGTGGCCATACAAGACATGAAACTTATGAAAAGTGGTATGAAACTACTAGTGTTGGCTAAGAAAAATGCTTTCATCATCCACACCTATTTGAACATCTAAAAACTATTTAGAGAAAGGTATAATTATTGGAATTAATGGGAAGGATTTAAAACATGCCACTATATACATTGTTTGTATTATTGGTCATCTAAAATATTCCCAAAATGAGCTATCACCATCTGCAGTCCAAATAACTCTTCTTTCATGCAACTTGCACACTTGGCCTCAAAATTGGATTTATTTTTCCATGAAAATACATGGGAGGGAGTGGATGACACTTATAAAGACTCTTCATGGCCATAGAATCATTAGGAACACCTTAAAAATCCATCCACTTGAAAATTTCACACTTTTCACCATCATGTCCACTAAGCCAATTTTGACTAGCTAAAATGAGAGCTCATATTTGGACACTTAAGAGATTTTCATGGTATGAAATGAATATAGTGATTTTGTACAAGCCTATAGCTTCCTTCCAAACTTGATTCATCTTCAGACTCCTTCTAAAATTAACTAAACACATAAAATAATCAAAAGTACCTTATTTTGTACCCTATCCATATAATTTCATACAAATAAAAAGGGGGGGAGGATCATAAGAGATTATTTTAAAATATAAAATCTTTTTTTTGAAAAACTATGCCATTTTAGTAGCTTTCCATCATCATTTCTCCAATTGGGTCCTTGTAAGGGTTTAGCAAGGGTTTTAGGTTTGTTTTCACTCTTAAGGTTTGTTCATGAAGATTAGACATTGGATTTTAAAAATAATTCCACAAATTCATATTTCAGACCTTCATAAATATACATGAACTTATTATATCCCCATGTAAAACCTCAAGGGATATGTGAGCATCCAAAATTATCTTGTCGAGCTTGATTCCTCATTTCTATAAGCTTAATATTATCTTTGAGCCCAAAAATGGATTCATAATGTTTTATCTACAATTTTGAAGATGAAAAACAACTAAAATGACCTTATGAATATGATCCAATAAGTTTTCATGATCATCTAAAGCTATAAGTTTGAATGACTCCCCATTTGGCCTTGGCAATAACCTTGTCTAGTTACCCTACCTACAACCCTTGTGTTCTAGGCCATATAATTAGAATTATTTACATTACATAATATTAAAAACTTATTTAGTGACCCCATATGAATTATAAAATATTTTTTATTGCCCATATTATGCTAAAATTGAATTTGACCTTTCATTTGAACTTTAGGCCTAAACCCTGCCTAGTGAGTCTGACTGCAACCTTGGTGTTTTAAACCTACCTCTTTATTTAAATCATTATAAATAAGGATTTAAATGTTGGTTTAGATGAGTTAAAACATTATAAACCTTATTTCCATGTATGACCATCTTCTAACTCTCCTGGCCATTACCATTCCTCAAATCCTATCAGTTTGTGCATAAGGGGAGTGCCCTCTATTTGAGACAAAACAAAGGGAACTTCCCCTATTTAATTAGACAAAATTAATGTTTTAGGGGATTATTAAAATTATAAAATTGATATGTACCAATTTTTAACCCTTGATCAGGTCAATATACCCCTCAACTTCTATAAAAACCCAAAATAGTCAGTATAAAAGGGGACTTTGCACAGTGTTTTGATGTGAACTATGTATGTTGGATTAGAGCCCCTCCTCTATGGAAAATTTATCATGTAAAAAATTCATAAAGGTTTTCATGATCATTATGGGGATGTTATAATATTTGTTTACTACTCTGACCTTTCATGTACCCCTCATACCTTGAACTCTCAAGATTGAGTTCTATCATTTGACTGTGTTTTGCTCCAATATACTACAACTTTAGGTGAAAATGCATGGTTAATATTTATAAAAAATGTTTTAAAAATCTATATAGGCCCTTAAGTTTATTTAACACATATTTTTATCCATTATATCCACCTTTTATATGCTAGGCCTCATCAAACACACTCCCTTTGCTCTCTACCTCTCATAGTCAACTATAATTGACTGTGAGAGGACCTGTAGGTGTTATAAATGATCTAAGCCTTTTTAAAAAGAATTAACCTTTAATTGAATAAATAAATACCATAATATATCAGAATTTTTTTCTTTCATTCTTGGAAAGAATTTTGTTATCAAGGCTATCTAGCCTATTCTTCATGGTGACCCTACAGCCAGCCTGTAAGTGCATATTTGTGTTGTAAAGAGGCCTGTAGGTGTGTTTGGGGAACCAAAACACAAAATTTAATCCATTTAAATGACCCTTAGGTAATTAAAACTATAAATTAACCATTTAATACTTATTAAATCAATGAATTAAAACCTTGAGTTGGAAATTTTCTTTGGGGACCAAAACTTCTAGATGGTATTGTTGGAACTCAGTGCATAAAAGTGCAATTTTGGACTTCTCGGAAACTAATCTCCATTTCTCCTCTAACCTTAAATTTTTTTGGGGTTCATGTAATTGATATAAGATATAAATTTTATTAAATTATATTCCTCAATACTTTGTGACACTTCCTCATATGACATCAACAAAACCATCAGGTGCTCAATTTTGTATTTTTTGGGAAAATCTCCCTAAATTTAGTCTTTGGGTTATTAAATGATTCTTCAATTATCACCTAAAACTTAGCATACCAGTCATATATGATAGGGTATCTTGATCATGATAGGAAATAAAGGAAGGTTTCAACATGTTCAAATCCCTCCATATAAGTACCTTCATACTTCTATTAGTGCCACCTGTAGGTGAATACCACTGTGTGTGCAGTATAAATGGAATGATAGGTAGTGAGCAAGGCATATGAGTTTGTGAATTAATATAGACATTAAAAAAGGTTTTAAAATGTTATTATATCACTAAAAAGGATTGAAACATATATCAAAACTCCCCTTTCAACAAGACATCCTCCATAAAGCACTTGTAGGTGGGTACTCTGAGTTGCATATGGATGGTAATCATGAAATGGTATATATGCTCTATAAGTTTTATTGAATGGTTAGTATACCTTATCTCATGGTATTTACATGAAACCTTATGATGTTTTAGATCCTCAAAAAACTCACACACCTCATTTTAAACATTGAACCTTGTTATATAACCTGTGGGTGCATGCTAATGGCAGGAGTTTGAGTAGAAATACTGTATATGACTGCTACAGTACTTTCTTAACCATTTGAAGGCTCAAATTACTTATCCATGTTGGTAAAATACATACCAAGGATTTTTAAATTTCATCACACTTCTATGAGCATGTTATGTAGGCCCCATACATGTACTTCACCATAACTGTGAGTGGAAGTGGGTAAAGAGCTAACTGAGTATGACAATGGTATAAAAATTTGATCCAAACATGGAAATGTGGTAGTACCTAAAGTATTGAAACATGGAATACTCCATAGTACCTTCACATGAATCTCTTTCAAAGAACACAATCTTCTACAAGTAGTGAAAATGATTGCCATTTCACTTAGGACATCAACCTGCAAACTAAACTAAAAATCCCATGAGATATTTAGTAAACATTAAAATAAGCATGTAAATCATGTAAGAAGAGAACCAACATCCTCTAGATCCAACATCACCAAATAGTTTGTACAGACTTGTCTAAAATGGAGCAAAACCTATAGGGTATAATAAATAATGAGCAAAAAAACACAATCAACTTGTTAGAGATGGTTCATAAAGCATGGTTGGCCAATAATTTCACTATTTTATGTAAATATCTCTCTCTAAGTGTACTACCACCTCCAAAAAGTTTTTGAATTGAAACCTATTTAGCTATCTGTACTAAGTATAAACTTGCTGGTCTCTTCTGTATGTCTAGAAAGGTAAAGAAGGAATATAATGGTTTTAGCTTAAAAATGGCACCTACAGATCATTTAAATCATTTAAATGAACCTAATTAAAATTAAAAGATGTTCCATGGCATTCTCCCATGTGTCACCTTTTCTAATGGGTCATATAAGCGCCAAAGTTCCCTTTTTTAGTTGATTACCTAATCTTCAATTAGATATATTATAATATTTTTATTGAAATAACATTCATAATATGGAATTTGACCTCTTCAATGTGTTAAAGGAAAATAGGACACCTAGATACCTTTGAAACCATGCCACTTACATTTATGACCCCTAAAATCCCACTAAATGACCCAAAATGACAAATAAACTTATTAGACCATGATTAAGGCTAAAAAGGCATTAAATAACATAAAATGGATTATAACATACCATATTAAATAATATTAGACCCATATAAACATCTAAAAATCAAGTTTTTACCTATAGGGGTCCTAATTTGACATGTAGGTCAAATTTGGTTAATAAATTGGTGACTCATAAGGGTAGCATACCTACTATGCTAACTAGAATAGTAGCCTTATTAGTCCATTGGGATTAGGGAGTAATCTAAAGTATAAGACAAATAAGAATAATTTTACCATTGACCATAATATTTGATCAAGACAAGACCAATGATTACCTCAACCATAGAAAATAAAAGACACACAAAGCAAAAGCAAACACACATGTGCTTCATGAGCATTTATGGAACACACACACACCAAAATAACAATAAAAATGAATCAAACGCTAACTAAATTGAGATAAAAAATCCATCCTATATCAAAAGGGAAGTTTGAACCTTGATATTGATGCCTCTAACTTTTTCATGTTGTTTGCCAACTTCTTTGGCATGATGTTCAATGATAACTAAGCAATTATAAATAGGTTTTATATAGAGATGAACTATTATTTAATCCAAATAACCTCAAACTTATCATATGGATCCTCAATTACAACCTCCAATGGTGGTTCAATAAGGCATTCCTTCTTGATTCCCATAGTGCTCTCAATAAGATTAGGTTTATTCTCAGCTACAAGTTCTTCTAGCTCATCAAGGACCTTTCCATATTCTACCCAATCTTGGTAATTATCCTCCATGGAAGACTCTTTCTTCACCTTGTCATGTACTTGACCCTCAAATTGGAAAAGCTCTTCAAGCTCTTAAAAGAACTTCATTTGTAGTTGCCAATCATTTTTATCCTCTTTATCATCTATAACCACTACCTATTCAATTATATCTTATTGATGTATGAGGTCATCAATATGGTGTTATTAAAGATCTAATGAATTTTAGGGTTATTAAAAATTAGGCTAAGGTATTGGGTCATCTTGAAGAACAACAACTTCCACCTTGTTCTCAAGAGAGTTTTCTAGGACTATAACCTCTTTAGGGATAACTTGAAATTATTATCCATCCCTAATATCACATTAATATTCATGATTGAGATGATTATCCAAAAATTTTCAATTAGATGTAGAGTCTTTTTCAAATTCTGCAAGATCTTTCATCTCCTTCTTCTTGGTGATACCAAGACTAGGCATCTTGAAATCATGTGACTTAGCCTAATGAGGTTGCCAAGGAGGTATGTTTTCTTCAAGGAAGATTTATGAATTCTTATCAAACAAATAATAATATTTAGGTTCCAATACCAAATATAAATTAAGGCAAAGGGTGATGGGGTGAGGAAAAGATAAAGTAGTTGGTGGAGGTGGCACATAGAACTCAAAATTAGATTGGGAATGAATTGTGGGGGATTTTTTTGGCAGCTCTTGAGGAAGCAGAGGAAAAACTTGGGAAAGAATGGATTGGTTTTCTTCCTTCCATTTAAAAATCAATTCATTCACATATTATTTAACTTTATCAATCTCTTAAGGGAGGTTAGATGGGGTGTGTTTAGGCATAGGATCTTCTTTTGGGTCTAAGCCTTCTATCACACCTTGACTCAATAATTTCATCCTTGACTTTAACTCTTCAATTTACTTGGCTAGGTTCTATTAGAAAATTCTTACTTGAATTTCATAGTTATATTCATGAGTATGAGGATTAAAATATGGTTGACATAGAGAACAATAGGTCTCTTGAGGAAGGGTGGGAGGGTCTTGCATAGGATCAAGCTCTCTCTCAACTTCACATTCTTTATCAAGGATTTTCTCCTCTTTCTTTCCCCATGATTAAACTATATTATTTCAGATTGTGGTGTTAGTATTAGGAGTCTTTTATGGAGGTAGTGATGCAACTTAAGGAGTGGAAAAAGTGTTTAAGAAGCTTGGGATCTCCTTAGGCTTGAAATCTCCACCTTGTCTCCAACATGGAATCTCATATCCAAAGGTTTTATCTTGAGGTAGGGGTGTAATGGGAGAGAGAAATGAGAGTTTAGATTCCAATTATTTTACTAAATATATTTAATAATTAAATTTAATGTTGGACAATTAAATCTACCTATCAAGATTTGCTTCAAACACAAGGCTTGTCTCTTCAACTCTCTCTTCTAGCTGATTGGGGAAAAGATGAATTTGTTAAAATTGATTGGGATCATGAGTAGGGTTCATGTAATACTAATAAAAATGTTGGGTAAGTGGTTATGAGGGTTGATATGTTTGGTGAGGTTGATTCTCATGAACTTTTATCCTATCTTCTAAGGATGAAACTAGGCCACACACATCTAGCTTCTCACTTGTGATCCTTTGTCAATTGGCTCTCTCAATAGGTACCCACTCTCTTTTGACCAAATATAATGAATCCATTACCTTATGAATGAAATTATTATGAATTTCTTAACCATTACCCCTTAGTGTGTCAAGATCCAACATGTACTTCTCATAGCTCAAGATTTTTTGCTTGAAAGTTGAAATGGATTGATTAGAGGAGTGGATAGGTTGACTAGGAGCAAGGTATGGAAAAGGATGATTGTAGGATTGATACAAATCATGACAAGGCTAGTTTTAGGGTTGATAAGTATCATGATAGTGTTGACAATGGTCTTTACAAGAGTGGTAAGAATCACAACAAGGCTGATAAGGAGTGACATATGCTTGATATGTCTCATCAACTTGATTAAAACAATACTCAACACCAAAGTTAGCCAAGAATTTCATTAGGAATAAAGAAAACAAGGAATGGTTACCAACCATATTCAAAAGGAATACCTGGGATCATTGACCAGTTGATGTACCTTCAGAGTCACCATTGATGCTTAGATTGATGCCTCTAAAGGCTATTGTGTTGAAAGAAAACACCAACAATATTTTAACTTCTTGGACTAAGAGTCCTATCGAGCATGAAAAAAAATATTATCACTTGGATTTGCACCCCTTGAGGACATTTATTAGCTCTTCTCATCTAAGTAGCACAATTGAAACACCTCTAGGCTGTGGGTGACCATAAGAATGAGGTGAATATATAGATAGGGCTAGCTCCCTTGATTTGGATAGCTACTACATCTAAAATTTGTGAGGGAAAAGGGAGAGAGAAAATTGAAATTAAACTATTCTAAGGGAGGTGATACACCAAATAAGTTGATGACTTCCAACTAGCTGCATGTTACACATGAGAATAAAGGACTAACCAAACATACACTTCTCCAATATTCATCTTCTCACATCAATGTTACATTGTGAAGTTATGGATTAATTTTTAGGCTAGGAGGAATAGATAAGAGGCATTTAATGGAACTATTAAATAAACTAACTCACTCAACCTTGACACATCCTAGAACACTTTACATGCCCTGCAAGAAGAAGCTTTCCAACTAAAAATAGGTGAGAGAATGAAATAACATGATAAGGAAACAAGAGTTATCAATAAGCAAAATCAATCATCCAATTAAAAAACTATGAATAATAATTAAATAGGTAAAAATTAGTAGTCATATTGATCAAATGGTATGCAAATGAGTAGGGCTTCACCATACTTAGGTGGAACATGAGTTATAATGGCCAAAATGGTTAGTTCTTATAGAACTTGAGAGAGAGATATGAGAAGAAATAAGTCCAAGGGTTACAAGGACACTTGTAAATATGAGAAAAGGAGTTAATTGTTCATTAAAATATGATATGGGATGAACCATGCAAGGTTAGAAGCAATAAGTGGCCACACAAGGCATGAAACTTATGAAAAGTGGCATGAAACTCCTTATGTTGGTTCAAAAACTTACCTTCATCATCCACACCTATTTTAACGTCCCAAAACTAATTAGGTATAGGTATAATTACTTGAATTAAGTTAAAGGATTTAAAACATGCATTTACATGCATTAGTTGTAGTCCTAGTCATCTAGAATCTTCCCAAAATGAGTTATCACCATTTACAGTCTAAATAACTCTTCTTTCATGTACCCTACACACTTGGCCTCAAAATTGAATTAATTTTTACACAAAAATATGTGAGGTAAAGTTTATTACACTTGTAAATACTCTTCATATCCTTAGAATCATCAGACACACCTTAAAAATCCATCCACTTGAAGTTTTCACACTTCTCACCATCATGTCCACTATGCCAGTTTTGACTAGATGAGATGAGAGCTCCTGTTTAAAAAATTAGGATTTTTTTCAAGGTATGAAATAACTATAGAGATTTATTAAAACTCTATATCTTCCTCCAAAACTTTATTTCATCTTCAGACTCCTAGAACCTACAAAACATGTAAAATAGTCAAAAATACCCTATTCTATACCCTATCTATATAATTCCATAAAAATAAAAATGGGGAGAGGAGCCAGAGAGAGTATTATACAATCTCAAATAATTTTTATATAAAAAATATTCCATTTGTGTAGCTTCCCATACTCATTTCTCCAATTGGATCCTTGTAAGGGTTTAGCAAGGGTTTTAGGCTTGTTTTTACTCTTAAGGTTTGTTCATGAAGATTGGATGTTGGATTTTAAAAATAATTTCATAAATTCATATTTAAAGACCTTATTAAACATCCTTAAACTTATTAAATCCCCATGCACATTCTCAAGGGATATTTGAGCATCCAAAATTATCTTATCGAGCTTGATTCCTCATTTTTATAGGCTTGATATTATCTCTAAGCCAAAAATATATTCTTGATGTTTTATATACAATGTGGAAGATGAAAAACACATATAATTACTTTATTAATACATTCCAATAGGTTTTAGTGATCATATAAAGCTATAAGTGTGAATGACTCTCCATTTGGCCTTGGCCTAGAACGTTGTCTGGTAAGCCTGCATGTAACCCTTGTGTTCTAGGCCATCCAATTGGAATTATTTGCATTAAATAAGATCTAACACATATTAAGTGACCCCATATGAATTATAAAATATTTGGGAATTCCAATCTCATGTTAAAATTTAATTTGACCTTTCATTTAAACTTTAGGCCTAAACCCTGCCTAGTGAGTCTGATTGCAACTTTGGTGTTTTAGACCTCCCTATTTAGTTCCATAATTATAAATAAGGATTTTTATTTTTATTTTTGTGTTAAATATTAAAAAACCTTTTTTACATGTCTTATTATCCTAACTCAATTGGCCATTTCCATTCATTAAAGCCTATCAGTTTGTGCATAAGGGGAGTACCCTCTATCTGAGACAAAATAGAGGGAACTTCCCCTATTTCCTAAAAAAAAATTAATGTTTTAGGGGATTATTAAAATTATAAAGGTTATATGTACTGATTTTTAACCCTTTACTAGGTTAATAGACCCCCTAACTTCTACAAAACCCAAAATAGTCAGTGTAAAAGGGGACTATGCATAGTGTTTTGATGTGAACTATGTATGTTGGATTAGATCCCCTCCTATATGAAATATTTATCATGTAAAAAATTCATAAATGTTTTAATTATAATTATAGGGATTTTAAAATATCCATTAAATACTCTGAACTTTTATGTACCCATTATAGCTTGAACTCTCAAGACTGAGTTCTATTATTTGAATGTGTTTTGCTCTAATATACTGCCCCTGTAGGTGCAAATACATGGTTAAGCTTTGAAAGAAATGTTTTAAACCTATCTATAATCAATTATTTTTATTTAAAATTTTTTTAGATCCATTATGTCCACATTTTATATGATAGACATCATCAAACACACTCCCTTTGCTCTCTACCTCTCACAGTCAACTATAATTACTGTGATAGGTCCTATAGGTGTTATATATGATATAAGCCTTGTTGACAAGAATGAAACCATCCTTTAAGATATATACACCATAATATAGATGAATTTCTTACTTTAATTCTTGGAAATAAGTCTATTATCAAGGATATCTCGCCTATTCTTCATGGTGACCCTACAACCAGCCTGTAGGTGCATATTTGTGATGTAAAAAGCCCTGTAAGTGAGTTTGAGAAACCAAAACAAAAAATGTAATCCATTGAAATAAAACTTAGGTCATGAAAAATATAAATAAAATATGTAATACTTATTTAATCATGAGAAAATATTTGTATTAAAACCTTGAGTTGGAAAGTTTCTTTGGGGACCAAAACCTGTAAATGGCACTGTTAAAACTCAGTGCATAAAAGTGCAATTTTAGACTTCTCAAAAACTAATATCCATTTATCCTCTACCCTTAAAAATTTGTGGGGTTAATTTATTTACTATAGGATAAATATATTAATAAATTATATTCATCAAGAATTTATGACACTTCCTCATATGACATCAAAAAATCCATCAGGTGATTTGTTTTGCAGTTTTGGGGAAAATCTCCCTAAATGTAGTCATTGGGTTATTAAATGATTCTTCACTTATCACCTACCACTTAACATACCATTCATATATGATATGGTATACTCATAATTATAGGACTTAAATGAAGGTTTAAAAATGTTAAAATCTCTCCATATAAGTATCTTCAAACTTCTATTAGTGCCACCTGTAGGTGCATACCACTGTGCAGGCATTATATATGGAATGACAAGTAGTGAGCAAGGGATATGAGTTTATGAATTAATATATACCTTCAAAAAGGTTTTAATTTTTTTTTATATCACTTAAAATGATTTAAACATATATCAAAACTCCCCTTTCAACATGACATCCTCCATAAAGCACCTGTAAGTGGGTATTCTGAGTTGCATATGAATGGTAATCATGAAATGGTCCATATGCTCTAGGAATTTCCTTGAATGGTTAGTCTAAATAATATCATGGTATTTAAATGAAACCTTATGATGTTTTAAATCCCCAAAAAACTCACACACATCATTTTTAATGTTGAACTCTGTTACATAACCTGTGGGTGCATGCTAATGGTAGGAGCCTGAGTAAAAAAACTATATATGACTGCTACAATACTTTCTTAACCATTTAAAGGCTAAAATTACTTATCCATGTTGGTTAAAGACATACCAAGAATTTTTAACTTTCATCACACTTTTTTTAACTTGTTATGTAGGCCCCATACATGTACTTCATGATGACTACATGCGGAAGTGGGTAAAGCACAGACTGAGTATGATAATGGACTAAAAATTTGATCCAAACATGAAATTATGAGGTCAAACATGGAAATTAGGTAGTCACTATGGTATTTAAACATGGAAAATACCATATTACCTTCACATGAATCTCTTTTAGAGAACACAACCTTCTACAAGTAGTGAAAATGATTGCCATTTCACTTGGGACATCAACCTAAAAATTGAACTAAAAATCCTATAATATCTTTTTAAAACATGAAAATAATAATGGAAATCATCTAAGAAGATATCCAAAGTCCTCTAGAGCCAACATCCCCAACTTATTTGTATGGACTTGTCCAAAATGGTGCAAAACTTATAGGGTGTAGGAAATCATTAGCATAAAAACATAGTCAACTTGTTAGAGATGGTTCATAAAGCATGGTTGACCAATAATTGAAATATTGTTATTAAAATGGATCTATATGAGTTTAATATTACCTCCAAAAATTTTTTGACCTAAAACCTCTTCAATTATCCATATTAAGCACAAACCTGCTAGTCACCTCTATGTGTCTAGAAAGGCAAAGAAGGAACAAAATAGTCTTAGCTTAAAAATGGCACCTCCAAAGCATGTAACTTAACCTAAGGAAGATGAAGATATGTTCCATGTACTTCTCCCACATGTCACCTTTCTCCATGGGTCGTACAAGTGCAAAACTTACCTTTTTTAGTTAATTACCTAATATTTAGTTAGATAACCTATAATATTCTAATTGAACTAACATTATTGATAGGGAATCTGACCTTTTGGATGTTTAAAAGGAAAATAGGATACTTGGACACCTTAAGAATCATTCCACTTGCATTTATGACCCCTAAAAGCCCACTAAATGACCCAAAATGATAAATAAACTTATTAGACCATAAGTAAGGCTAAAAAGGAATTAAATAACATAAAATGGATTATAAAATATGCTACGACATAATATTAGACCCTTAAAAGAACCTAAAACTCAAGTTTTTACCTATAAGGGTCTTAATTTGACCTATAGGTCAAATTTGGTTAATAGTTGAGAGAGTTGAAGTGTTTAAAAAACATGGAGCACATTAATCATGACCATGAAGGTTTATATAAGCTATTGAAAATGTGAAATGATGAAAAAAAGGGTCTCTAATGATGCATAACAAATTCCACTTGGGAGAGGCCTATACACAGTCTACCTCTAACAAGTTTGTCTTAGGTATTAAAGCATTTGGGAGGTCAAATAATCCAACCAAGGGATAAAAAACTGGTACATAACATATTTATGGGTTAGATAAGCCCATAAAATATGCACTATTTCCTAAGTAAATAGGGGAGTGCCCCCTATTTTGTCTTAGATAGAGGACAGTCCCCTCATAGACAAACCCTATAGATTTGGAGAGTAGGGATGAAAGGTGATCCAAGGAGATGAGTGGACGTTTATATGATGTGTAGGAAGATTTATAACACCTATGAAAACATGATAGACCAATTAAAAAATGGTGAATCTCAATAGGGTATACCAAACCCTCAAGTTTGAAAGTAGGCCTAAAAGGCAGGGTTTTGGCCTAAAGACCAAATGTGAGATCAATTTTAGTATAGATTTAAGTGAGCTTCCAACTGATTTAAATATGTTTTTGGGATAAAAATAGAGGTATATAATCTATTAGGATATAGGTAAAGGCATAAAAAAGTCATTTTAGGCTTTAAGGTGCAGACAGGTTATTAGGCATGGTTAGGCCTAGTGCCCAAATGAGAGGTCACCTTCAATTCTAGCATGATATAATATTTATAAAAAGTTGAGAAATTTTTATAAGATGAATTTTTAGGTGTTAAATCTTTTGGAGTGCATGATAAACCACAATGAAAGCTAATTTGGCTTAGGGCTACATCTAACCTTTGCAAAGTGGAGAAACAAGCTCGATAGGAGAGATTTGATTACTCACATATTTCATGAGACTTTGCATGGAGATTAAGGAAGCTTATAGGGGTTAGTAGGTTTCATAAAATCTATTCTAGTGAGATTTTTTTTCATCTTCAATGTTATAAATTTATGAACAAACCTTAACATCAAAAATAGGCCTAAACCCTTGCTAAAACCTTAGATTGACTAGTTTGAGGAAATGGAGATAAAAATATATTCTAATAGAATATTTTTACTAAGATGATGATTTAATGTTGTATAATATCTTAGGATAATCCCCATGATTTTGGACTATATGAAGTTATACGAATGGGGTACAAAATAGGGTTTTCTTAACATTTTTGTGTATTCTATAGGTTATAAAAGGAGTCTAAAGATGAAATAAATTTTGGGGGAATATTATGAATTAATATAAATACCTATGTATATTTAATTCCTTGAAAAAAATCCTAAGTGTGTTTATCAGTTGCTTCATCTCAATCAGTCAAAACTAGCATAGTGACTAAGCTAGTGAGCTGGGTAGAAAACTTTAAGTGAGCTGATTTTAAGGTGTACCTGACGCCTCTAAGGAAATAGAGGATATTGAAAAGTGTCATACACTAAAATTTATGAATTTTAATGCAAAATTGATGGTTTTTTGAAGTTAAGTATGCAATGTGTGTGGAAAATGAGTTTTCTTAGACTATAGATGGTGATGGCTCATTCCTAGACGATTTTAGATGATCATGAATACAATAAATGTATGGAGAGGAATTTATAAAATACTTCCATCCAATTCCAATAATTATACTTGTCCCTTGTTAGTTTTGGGATGCTCAAATAGGTGTGGATGATCAAGGCAGTTTTCTAAGCTAACACAAGGAGTTTCTCATGCCTTGTATGGAAACTTATACTTCCTAACCTTGCATGGTACATTTCATATCCCATTCTAATGTATATGTAACTCATTTTATCAGATTTATAAGTGTCTTTGTGACCTTTTCACTTCTTTTTTTTCCTCTCTCTTTCAAGTTCTATAAGAACTAGCCATTTTAGCCTTTGTAACTTATGGTCCACCTGAGTATGGTGAATCCCTGCTCATTTGCATACCATTTGATTAATAAAGCTACTAATTTTTACCTATTACATAACTATTCATAGTGTTTTTACTTGAATTATGGATATTTCTTAGTGAATACTACATATTCCTTAACATGTCTCATTCTCTCACCTATTTATAGCTTCTTCTTGAAGGTCATGTGAAGTGTTCTAAGAATTATCAAGGTCAAGTGAGTTATCATATTAAATAGTACCATTAAAATCCTCTTGTATATCCCTCCTATCCTAAACATTCATCCATAAACTCATAATGAAACATTGATGTGAGAAGATTCAAATTGAAAAAGTGTATGTTTGGTTAGTCCTTTATTCTCATGTGTAACATACAACTAGTTAGAAGTCATCAAATTATTTGGTGTATCACCCCCATTAGGATAGTTTGATTTCAGTTTTCTTTCTCCCTTTTCCCTTACAAATCTTAGGTGTAGTAATGATCCAAAGTGGTACATCGAGGGAGCTATCCCTATCTAGTGATTCACCTCATCCTTAGGATACTTACAAGCCTAAAAGTGTTTCAATTACGTCACTTGGATGAGGAGAGATGAGACATCTACTCAAAGGGTGAAAATCCAATTGCCAATAGTTTCTAGCATTCCCAGTAGGACTCTTATTCCAAGAGGTTGAAATATTTTTGTTGTATTATAATAATCAGCCTTTAGAGGCATCTATCCAAGCATCAATGGTGACTCTAAAGTTACATCAGATAGTCAATTAGCCTAGGTTTCCTTTTGAAGATTGTTAGTAATATATTTATTTGTGTTCTTACTTTTAATGAGGTTCCATGTCTAATTTTGGTGTTGAATACTATTTTACACAAGTTGGTGAGACATCTCAAGCTTATGGCATTCCCTATCAGCCTTGGTGTGATTCTTATTAGTTTTGTCATGGCCCTTACCAACCCCAATATGACCATTGTAAACCTTATCATGATTTTTATCATCCCTATAATAATCCTCACCAAACATATCAACCTTCATATCCACTTCCCCAAGATTTATATCAATCTTACTTGACCCTTATTCATGAGACCAATCAGCTAGAAGAGAGAGTTGGAAAGGCAAACTTGGTTTTTGAAGTAAATATTGATAGGAAAATTGAGTTGGCCAACATGAAATTAAATCAATACATCTCATTAGAAAAATAATTGGAATCTAATATCTCATTGTACTCTCCCATTACATCCCCACCTCAAGAAGTAACCTCTAGATATGAGATTCCAAGTTGGAGACAAGGTGGGGAATCCAAGCCTAAAGAGATTTAAAGCTTCTTAAACACTTCATCCACTCCTAAAAGTGAATAAATAACTTAATAATATAATTTTAATCCCAACATCATAATATGGAATAAGGTAGTGGAATCATGGGGAAATAAAGAAGATAAAAACATTGATAAAGAGGGTGAAGTTAAGAAAGAGCTTGATCCTATATAAGCCCCTCCCACCCTTCCTCAAAAGACCTCTTGTATTCCATGTCATCAATATTGTACTCATCATAGTAATTATTATGCCTATCAACTCCAAGAGAGACTTTTCCAAGAAAAACTATCTAAGAAAATTGAAGAGTTAGAGTCAAGGATGAAATTGCTGAGTCAAGGTGTGATGGAAGGTTTAAACCCAAAAGAAGAACCTATGCTTAAACACACCCCATATACCCTTCCTCAAGAGATTAATAAATATAAATTAGATATTAATGAATTAATCATAAAATTTAAGGAATAAAACCAAGCTATTTTAACCCAAGGTTTACCTCCCCTTCCTCAAGAGCTTACAAAAGAATCCCCTACGTTTCATGCTCAATCTGATTTTGAGTTCTATGTGCCACCTCCACCAATTAATTCATATTGTCTTCACCACTTCACCCTTTTCCTTGATGAACCTATGGTATGGAAACCTAAATAGGATAATTATATTCACAAAAACTCATAAATCTTACTTGAAGAAGGCCTAGCTCCTTGGCAGCCTCATTGGATTAAGTCACATGATTACAATATGCCTAGTCTTGGCATCACCAAAAAGGAGAAGGAAATTGAGGATATTTTAGACATTGAGAAGCAGGGTCATGTTATGAAAATTGATATGAAACTTGAGAGACCTAAAGAGGTCCTAAATGTTGAATAAGAGATGATTTATTGTGTGGAAACTTTTGATTAGGTTGATATGGAAGAATGTTTTCCTTTTTCCAAACAGGAAGAAATAGTCATTGGTTCTTCCATCACTATTCAAGATATCATGGATGGGAAATAAAAAGTTACTAATCATACTTGGTATTACTTGTTTTTAATAATTTGAGTAAGTTATACCCCTCTTTAAGGAGGCTATGATCTAGTCAAATATAGAGAAGGCAACCTTGACACTCAAGTGAGTATGCAAAGAAAAAACAACCTTTCAAAGTTTTTAGGCACATAATGGAGGTCATATTGACTTTATAACATGTTAAAATATCCTAACATACATATTTATAAGGTTATACTGCTAAACAAAGTTGAAAATCACCTTTAAATCCCTAAATTGGTAAAATAGAGTTCTAAGGCATTTTGGTGGAGGCTATATAACATGGTTGAAATGACTTTTGAGGCATCTAGATGATTCTATATTTCATTATCTATCATGTATAGGATCTATTCCAAAGATATAGGTAAGAAATTTAGTGGAAAATAGGAGTACAACATCCTAAATATGCCTTTCAAAACATTGAAACCCTGCATTAACATCTACAGGATTTGAAGTTTGAATGACCATTAACATACCAAGAAAAAACAAAGCATATTATCATGGTTAGAATAGCATTCTTATTTTAATGGTGTATAAATGGACATGGAAACCATTATGATGATGGTAATATATAATGTTTCAAGCTTTGTTAACACCTACATGTGTCCTTTCTCAAGGAAATGTGCACCTATAGCTGAGTATGGAAATAATGACCTAATCATGGTATCTATGTGATGTTCTAGCCTATA
The DNA here is from genome assembly GCA_037957365.1 of Torreya grandis. Lineage (NCBI taxonomy): Eukaryota > Viridiplantae > Streptophyta > Pinopsida > Cupressales > Taxaceae > Torreya > Torreya grandis. The sequence goes on from JARHVA010001814.1 coordinate 1,663,886, forward strand.
CAATGTGAATTCAAGGATTAATTTTTTTTTATGACCCAAATGCTCTAATGAGGGCCTTTACACACCATGACTAAGCTTATTTACAACTCATATGCACCTAAAACCAACTGTAGGTGATTGTGTCAGGTATTTAGGATAAAGGAGTAATGCCTAAGTGTTTGAAATACATGAGATGAGATAAATGAGTTCAATCAAACACATAATTAACCTAAGTGGTTCTATATAGGTTTTAGACATTATTTTCAAAACTTAACCATGTATTTATACATATAGGTACACTCCAACACATAAAGTATAGTCAAAAGTCACATTCAAACCTGTACTACCAATGTATGGAAAGAGGTATGTGTTGTCACTTGGATTACACCCTTTGAGGATATGTATCATCTCTCCTCATCCAAGTGGCACAATTGAAACACCTCTAGGTTATGGGAGACCCTAAGAATGAGGTGAATCTCTAGATAGGGCTACCTCCCTTGATGTACCACTTTGGATCACTACTACACCTAAAATTTGTGAGGGAAAATGGAGTGAAAAAAAACTATTCTAAGGGAGGTGACACACCAAATAAGTTGATGACTTATAACTAAATGCATGTTACACATGAGAATAAAGGACTAACCAAACATACACTTTTCCAATCTTCATCTTCTACATCAATGTTACATTATGGGGTTATGAATGAATGTTTAGGCTATGAGGACTAGAAAAGAGGCCTTAAATGGCACTAGTGAATAGTCTAAGTCACTCAACATTGACACTTTTTAGAGCACTTCACATGCCCTAAAAGAAGAAGCACATATGGAACACAAAAGTTTACTTATGAATAAATAAACTAAGGGATCATATTTGTTTAAGAAAAAAGATAAAAATCAATATGTGCCTAATAATATTAATGGGTATAATCCTAAAAATATAGATTAGGGTTTTCTAAGGTTAAAGGAGATAGAGATAGCCTAAGGTATAAAGGTGATAAACTATCTCTATATAAATCTAATTAGATGCTAAACTTAGATATAACATATGTTGAATTCATTAAATTGAGATAAGCTAAAAGTAAGTATAACTATGCTAGATATGGAAATGACCACAGTTCTAGATCTGGAATAGATAAGAAGTAGACTGGAAGAGGTTTATAGAACAATCACCAAATTATGGATTGTGTGCCTCTATATATGTGGACACTAGCATCAACCTTGGATGGTTATGTTGATGCTAATGTCTAAACCTAACAAGGGTGTCTTCCATGGAATACTAGTTGGAAAAGGATGTGACCACCTTGATGATTCTAGATTTGTCTTCAACTTTGTTATGGTGTATTCAGATCTGGGTCATAGAATATCACTTCTCATGATATTTTAAAACCCTAGTTTTTCATTTTCACAATGACCTTTAGGAAAATGGGTTAGTGGACACATAATGTCGACTTGACCCAAATAGTCTTTGTCAATGAGTGCTTCCTCCATAGCCAATATTTCAAAGAGGGCCTTAGACTGATGTAGTTCTCCCCTATGTGTTGGATTGTATGTGAATCATGCAATATATAGAAATAAAGTACAATAGTGACCTAGTTTTTAACTTGGAAAATATAGCTCTTGTGTTGTTCCTTCAATAATTTAGACCTGTGTATGTACTATCCCTATGATTGATATGGAAATAAGAGAAAATAAGAAATATTTGCTCACTTGAGTTCTTGATTAAATTCCTTTTATAAGTTTACTGGTGAGTAGGTAAGAAGTTTCTAGATGAGGAATGAATGAGGGTTGATATTGTATTTATATCAATCCATTTAGAGAAATGTATCACATTAAAAAACTTAGTCTAACATTATGATATGTTTAATTTGTAAATTAGATGAATTTAGGGCATTAGACACTTGTGTTAGAGTAGGACACCTGCATCGATCTAGGTGTTTTTCTAGAATGCTAGTGTTCAAAGAACATGAAAGTAGGTAGAGACTTAAAAATTATAGAGGTGGAAGATAAGTAGGTTTTAAACATTTTAGGTAAGATATAAAGTTTGGGTCATTAACATAAGACTGATTAGACCAAGAGATAGGCCAAAGGGCACAAGATAGATTAGATGTGAGACTTTTTAAAACATGCAAGGTCTATAAATGAGAGGACATATAAATGTCTATATTTTCTAAGTATATAATACTGAGGTGCTATATAATCCATAAATATCATGTACATTTCCCCCCTTTTATCTAGTAATGAAATTTCTAGCTTAACAAATAAAAAATACATACTTTGGTGTGTATAACACATCTTAACTTTGTTTGAGTCCAAATTGAGTGATTTTTTGTGCATTGACGTACAACCAAGAGCATGTTATAGTATATAATTAGTGCATATAATCTAAAATTAAAAACTTTTGAAATTGATTGAAATTGAAAGAGCAAGGTTTAAAGGTACACCTATGTATTGATGTAGCCACCTTGTCTATTATAAATTTTTTTTGAAATATTTATCATTGTAAGGATTTGAAACTAAGATTAAGACAAAAATATATAAATATGGAAGTAAAAATATATAAGGAAATATAGATAAAGAGAGATTTTAAGGCACATGACCCCAACCTTGGAAAAAGGTGAGTTACCACCCAATAGTTGAGATTGGCTCAATCATGTAACCTAATCATAATTGTAACATGGTGAGTGTGAGTAAACCAAGTCAACTCACACTATCAAACTAGTGAGGCTAGATGATACAATCAAGTCCAACCTAAAAACTTGGTAAGATTGAGTGACTTAATCACTTCAACCATAATAAAATCAAACCAGCTATTACAGTAGATTGGCTTAATAGGGTGATGAAAGTCCTTGAGAGTGTTTTGAAATATAAAAATAATTTGTATTTTGTAATATTAGGTGCATATTACATAACATATTCACCTTAGATATGTCTCATGCTTAAACTATGTATAACACTAGTACCAATATATAGAATTCTACCACAACTATTAATCTAAATTATATAACTATATGCTTTGGCCAAATTTGAAATTGTGAAAGTATAGAGACATGCTTACAAAGCATGCCACTACTATATATGTATAAATTTTTAAATTTTAAATAAGTGCCAATATTGAGGACATGTTTCCAAAACATACCCCCACTAAATTTGGGTGTGTCAAATACTGAATAAGAGTGGATAACATGCTTATAGAGCATGCCCCCATTGTATCTAAAAATATGAATGTGTGTAATACATGCCTATATAAAATTCCCCTAATGATATTCCCCCATTTGAGGTGAGTTAAAAATAGAAATTGATAGACACCTTTCCTCAAAAGGATAAGACAACTAAATAATCTATGAATGTAACCATATAGCATATAAAAGAACATGTCTAGATAAATGTAACATTGAAGTGCATAAATAAATGTGATCATATGAATACCTAATATGTATGATAAATATCATGAAAATGTCTAGATAATAATAATAAAATATCAACAAGAAAATTAAGCACATAAATAAGATCACTCAAAAGCATGCCAACATATAGTGGTCCCAGGAGATTGCAAACAAGGGGAATGTTTAAATGTTTCACAATCTAAGGGACATGACTTTCTCAATTATCCAAAAAATCAAGAATGTTATATTGAAATATTTATGAAAACACACATAGGCATGAGTCCCATAAATAAAGGATCATATTAAAATGCTCAAATAAGCAAGATAATAACAAGGCAAGACACTCAAGGAAGTACATAAAGGTAAACATAAGCAACCGATATAAACATGTCATAGTCTCCCATGGATCAAATGTGTTAGCAAAGAAATGTCAAGTGAATAGAATATCAAATATCCTATGAAATATATAATCATGGATAAAGGCATGTGTAAGTACGCATAATCTCAAACATGATAATATAAAAACCATATAATGATATAACCTGAAAGTATTGTGATCATAAAGGTGGATGGCCCTAATGCCCATATTACATGAGTAGAGGAAAGGCCAAAAATTTTAAATATAAATATATCATGTATTTATGTATGCCTATATCACAATCATGGTCATTATTTTTGGTGTTGATGCAGTTGTGCCAAGAGGCACAAACTTGGAAGTTGGGTGTCATAACTTTGGTCAACTTAAGTTTAGCCAAATCATGTGATAACTTAGATGTGTGAAACACAAAGACTCATGGATTTCATATGTTAGAAATTTTTTCAAAATAATCCTTTGCTATTTTGTGTAAACATTCAAAGATAAAAGATGTGAAGGCCAAAGGTAGCGATGACCAAAAAATGTGATGACAAAATATGTGAATGCCAAAATAGAAAGAGCCTAAAATTCATGAAGTACAAAAGATAAAAAATTCCAAAATCCATGATGTGAAAAATTTGTGATGACCAAAACTAATAAAGACCCAAATCTACAAAAACCAAAAGTCATGAAGACTAAAAGTCACAAAGTGCTAAAAGTTTTGAAGACCAAAACACGTGAAGTTCATAACATGCAAAGACCAATGTTTAAAAGGGCCAAAACACTTAGGATTTTTAGAATATAAATATTTCAAATTCAAGGAAGCTAAAAAATAATCACAATATAGATTTGAATTATACCCTTTATTAAATGCTTGAGTAATATTTAATTAATATCGATTAAGTAAAGTAGTAACATTCTATTCAAGTAAACGTTTAAGTACTTTATTAAAGTAGGAAATATAATCCTATTTTTAGTTTTTGAAACCATATTTATGGTTTTGGTCTCATTCTTATTTTGAAAATAAGTGCATCATTAGTCCTAGGTTTATATGTTGTCTTTACTTGATATTTGGAAGTAGTGGATGTAAAGGTGATATATGTATAAATTAAGATATTAGCATTCTATAAATATGAAAATATTGTATTAAGTACTTGAAAATGATAATTGACACACATTTACACATATTAATTGAGCATACAAACAAGGTCTAAATCTACCATTATATCACACTTACATTCTATTTCATGTATTCAATCCTTCCATTTTGTTGTTACACACCTATAAAAACTTCACTATTTTTTCAAAATTACTTAATATCTTACACAATATATAGACCCTCAGTTAAATCCACATTTACATAGGTTAATTCCATCAATTTAGGTTAGTATCACACGTAGATACTAACTTGATCTAGTCAGAATTGAACATGTCCCAATAATGATTAATTTTCAAAATCAAACCTTTCCTTAGTGTTGATCCATTTTCATTAGGATATCAATGTAATGTGAAATTATCCAATTAGATTCATATAAAAATAAATAAAAGTCTCATTTAAAATGGACTTGAAACTATCTGGTACACATATATACACTATTGCACATTGAGAGAATCTATCCTATTATTCTCAAATTGTGAATCTAACATAAAGAACAATCACAAGCCAAGTACAAAAAACATCAAAGCCAACTCAAAGTTAAAAATTTTAAGTATCAAATCCAAATAATTAGTTGCACATATATAGCGATAAATAACAATTATAAAATCACACTATATAGGAGAAATATGCATGACTTGATTTCCATCTTTAGTATATCTAATACATAGGAAATGGTCAATCATCAAACATGGGTGATTGGGGTCAACTCAATCCACTATCCTTTCCTAGTTTTTTTAGTTTTCTAGCCCTCACAAACACATTTTGGGTTGAAAGTGAAGGAGACTAATTTTGGGAGTGTACACATCATTAGGGTTTATGATCGTACATACAAAGCATAGAAAGACAAGAGAAGCTAACTGTATGGTCACAATCCCTCATTTATATATAAGTCAGTACCAACTAGCATAGGTTAATATTGACTAATGATATTGAACCATATTATCAAGATTAACCCTACATAGATAGAAATATAGTTCTTGAACTAGATGAATCACATATATGAATTAGTTTAATTTCCACTTCTAGAATACATTCACAGTCAGACATTCAACTAGAAAAGCTAAATACTCATCCATGTATTGTAACTACTATATTTAGTATATGCCACTTGTCAAATCATTACAATAAATTTTAGTATTTTACATTTATATGTATTTTAAAATGCCATATCATAATATCTAAATCAAGTTTCAAGTTTATATCTTATTAGGGTTGAAAAAATTAAATTAGGGTAAAAACATATCGATGAATTTGTACAAATATCTAACCATGACAAACCTTAGGTATCTAATAGTGTTTCATCTTTCTAAGGTTTCATATTTTAGCTTCAGGTTTTTATTTTCATACCTAATTTATGATCTATCTTTCCCCTTTATGCAAATCACAAATTTTTATCTTTTACCCTAGGGTTTCACACTCTTTATTCTATTAGGGTTTCCTATATTAGGATTTTTCCTCGATTGGTTGATATTTAGATCAAAATGACTCTATTTTTTAAATGATCTATTTTTTTCTAGTCATATTTATTGGATAAAAAACTATTTTTGTTCACCAAAATAATGTATAAATTTTATATAAATGATAGTTTACTATTTTTAATAAATTCCATCTAAAAGATAAATGGTGTACCTATTTCCAAATTTATTTCTAGGTTTAATTTATCTACTAATGTTTTTCAAAATATTATTTTGTATTAAAAATATTATCATGATTTTATTTATATGGTCAGTTCTTTATTTTCCCCTTGTCAAGTTAGTATTTTTACCCTCTTTACATTTCTAGGATTTTGTTCCTTTTTAAGGGTTCCAAATTTTATTTGTGGCCCATATATGATTTTAGCCTCCCTCTATTTCAACCTCAATGATGTGATAACTACCGTACCTCTATTATGGAGGTCCATGCTATAACTATCCCAAGAGGTAGGGTGCATCCTCTTAATGAACATTGTATGCACATTGAATATTCCCAACATATGAGCCATAATGTATCTAACAAGGTTATTTTAGATAAAATATTCATTATGATAGAATTTTTAGAGATTATTCAAAATAAAATTACATCACCTGAGGATAATAATGTACATATCCACAATCCCAAGCATACTACTGGTCATTTTTCATTATAAACATCCATTTAAACACCACCATATTCAGATATACATTTCATTAGTAAACAACCTAATAATTAAATGATACATATTCAAAGGAAAAAATGGAACAAGATAAATTACAAAAGGAACAAGTGCAACAAAAAATATAAAAATAACAAATGGAGCTAAAAGGGATACAAAAAGCACAATTACCAAAAGAGTAAGAAAAGGTACAAAAGGAACAATTGGAATAAGAAAAGTTACAACATGAAAAATTGGAACATGAAACTCTACATAAAGAACATTTAGAAGAGGTAAAATAAGAATAATTATAAAGGAAAATTTACCAAATAAAGCACATGTTGAACACAAGAGTGTACTTATGAATAAAGAAACCAATGAATCATATTTGTCTAAGAAAGAAGATAAAAAGCAATATGTGATTAATAATATTAATGGGTATAACCCTAAAATTATAGATTGGGGTTATATAAGGTTAAAATGGATAGAGATAGCCTAAGGTAAAAGGGTGATAAACTATCTCTATATCAAGCCAATTAGATGATAAACTCATATATAACATATGCTGAATTCTTTAAATTGAGATAAGCTAAAAAATTTAATTACGACTATGCTAGATATGGAAATAACCACAATTCTAGATCTAGAGTAGATAGGAAATAGACTATAAGAGGGTTTTAGAACAATCAACAAATTATGGATTGAGTGCCATTGGAGATGTGGACATTAACATCATCTTTGGATGGTTGTGTTGATGCTACTATCTAAACCTAACATAGGTGTCCTGTACAAAATAGCTGTTGGAAAAGGATCCACCTGGATGCTTTTGGATTTTTCTTTGCCTTTGTTATGGTGTATTCACATCTAGGTCATGGATTGTCACTCTTCATGAAATTGTAAAACCCTAGTTCATCTTTATAGTGACCTTGAGGAAAATGGGTTAGTGGACACACAATGTCAACCTAACACCAAATATCCCTTTATCAATGATTGCTTCATACATAGCCAATAATTTGAAGAGGGCCTCATACTGATGTAGTTCTCCCCTATGTATTAGCTTATGTGTGAATCATGTAATATGTGGAAAGAAAGTATAATAGTGACCTAGCTTGTAACTTGGAAAATATATCTCTTGGTTTGCTCCTTAGGTGCTTTAGACCTGTGTAAGTACTATCCCTATGATTGATATGGAAATAAGAGAAAATAGGGAATCTTTTCTTATTTGAGTGCTTGATTAAATGAATTTTTTAAGTTACTTGGTGAGTAGGTAAGAAGTTTCTAGGTGAGGAATGAATGAGGGTTGATATTGTATTTATATCAATCCATTTAGAGAAATAATTCACATTAAATCACTTAGGATAATATTATGATATGTTTAATTTGTAAATTAGATGACTTTATGGCATTGTACACTTGTATCAGAGCAGGACACCTGCATTGATACAGGTGTCTATCTAGAATGCTAGTATTCAAGGAACATGAAATTAGGTATAAAATCAAAACTTATATAAATGGAAACTAAGTAGGTTTTAAGCATTTTGGAAAAGATAAAAAGTTTGGGTCATCAATTAAGACTAGTTAGACCAAGAGATAGGCCAAAGGGCACAAGATAGAGTATATGTGAGACTTCTAATAGTAAGAAATGTCTATAAATGAGAGGAATAAGAAAGGTCTGATTTTTCAAAGTGTACAATACAAAGGTGATATATAATCCATAAATATCATGTACATTTCCCCCCTGTTATCTAGTAATGAAATTGCTAGCTTAACAGAGAAAAAATGCATACTTTGGTGTGTATAACACACCTTACCTTTGCTTGAGTCCAACTTGAGTGATTTTTTGTTGACTTAACTACAACCAAGAGCATGTTAAAGTATATAATTAGTGCATATAATCTAATATTAAAAACATTTGAAATTGATTGAAATTGAAAGAGCAAGGTTTAGTTGTACACCTGTGTATTGATGTAACCACCTTTCCTATTGGCAAGTTTATTTGAAATATGTATCATTATAAGGCTTTGAAACTAAGATTAAGAAAAATAAATATAAATATGGAAATTAAATATATATAAGGAGATAGAGATAAAGAGATATTGAAAGGCACATGCCCCCAACCTTTAAAAAAGGATGAGTTACCACCCGATAGTTGAGACTAGCTCAACCATGAAACCCAATCATACTTATAACCTAACGAATGTAAGTGAACCAAGTCAAATCACACTATCAAACTAGCGATTCTAGATTATATAATCAAGTCCAACCTAAAAACTTGGCAATATTGAGTGATTTGATCACTTCAACCATAACAAAATAAAACTAACTATTGTAGTAGATTAGATCAATAGGGTGATGACAGTCACTAAGAGTGTATTGAAATCTGAAATTGATTTAGATTTTGTAATATTAAGTGTACATTGCATAGAATATGTACCTTATAAATATGATGTTGAAACTATGTATAATAATGGTACCAATTTATGGAATTCTTCCACAACTATTAATCTAAATTATATAATTATGTGCTTTGGCCAATTTGGAACTATGTAAGTTTGGAGAAAATGATTCCAAAGCATGCCACCATTATATATAGAGAAATATGAAAACTGAAATAAGTGACGATATGGAGGACATGTTTTAAAAAAATGCCCCCATTGAATCTAGGATAAGAGTGGAGAATATACTTATAAAGCATGTCCCCCTTTGAGGTGAGTGCACAATATAAAATGATAGATACCTCACTTTAAAAGGATAAGATAATTAAATAATATATGAATGTAACTATGTAGCATATAAAATAATATATATAGGTAAATGTAGCATTGAAACACATAAAATAATGTGATCACATGAATGCTTAAGATGCATGATAAATATCATGGTAAAATCTAGATATTAATAATAAAATCTCAACAAGAAAATTAAGCACACAAATAAGATCACTCAATATCATGTCAACATATAATGGTCCTAGGAGACTGAAAACAAGAGGCATGTTTTAATGTCACACAATCGAAGGGACATAACTTTCTCAATTATCCATAAAATAAAAAATGACATATTCAAATGTTGATGAAAACACACATAGGCACGAGGGCCAAAAACAAAAAATCATATTAAAATGCTTGAATAAGCAAGATAATAACAAGTCAAAACACTCAAGGCTATGCATTAATAAAATCATAAGCAACCAACATAAACATGCCATAGTAACCCATGGATCAAATGTGTTAGCAAAAATATGTCAAGTGCATAGAATATCAAGTACCTTATGAAATATATAATCATGGATATAGGAATTTGTAAGTATGTATAAGCTCAAAGATGATAATGTAAATACCTTACAAAGATATAAATTTGAAGTATCATGATCGTACAGGTGGATGCCCCTAATGCCCATATGACATGAGTAGAAGAAGGGACCAACATATGAAATATAAATAGATCATGTATTTATGTGTTCCTTTATCACAATCATATATAATTATGACACACATTTATAAATAACTAATATGCCATCCATCAACAACATGAAATTAACACATAAATTCCAAGGAGCCAATAGAACATGTTTTATGCTCAAAATGTATTTGGAGTTTTGAATGTTTTTTTGATTTTTTTGGAATAATTGTAAGAGAAAATATCATCCTATGATCCCATTTAAATAATGGTCATATGTATATCCCCATTCAAAACCCAGTGTAAGGAATTTGTGGTACTGCCAAGGAACATGTGTAGGTGCAATATCTATCACTATAGTGTTTGTGATGATCTATGTATGTATAATAGGACTATGTGTTCATGAAAGGATAATAAAATTAGTATGTTTTTGTGGGACCCATAAATGTGTTCTATGGATTATTTGAAATAAAAATGGTATAAACATGTTTAGGTGCTCCAGATATCTGAATATGGTGTGTAATAGAAGATGCGGATTCCATGGAATCCACTATATGTCTTTGATGTAATAGAATCTCAAGTAATGGATTCTTAGTAAAGGGGATTTCATGTTTTTTAACATTTTGTGGTGGATTAACCTTAGTATTTTTGATCATTATCTTCTTAGGTATAAGTTTTTCTTATTTAAGAGTATGCTTATATGTGATTCTGGAAAATATAATTACCTAAGTGGCATGAATTTATTTAACACACCCATGCATTAAATAAGGTAATACTCAAAGTGTATGGATCCAAGGTCTTTCCAATAATATATCAAATATTCTTATGGAAGGTATAACTAAAAAGGTAAAGACCACATGTGCAGGACCGACCTATAAAGGTAGGTCAATCTCACCAAAAACCTTCTAAGAGGTCCCATAAAATGCTCTAAATAATATAGTAGAAGGATTTAAATCATCATGAGTATAATTAAAATTAATAAATAATATCATGGTGCAAACATTTTCACTTGCACCATTATCAATCATAACATCGTGTATAGGCTAGTGATCAAGGAATACTTGAATGAAAAAAGAATGAAGATCATAATCATCATCCTTAACCTCACTATCATCCAAATTAATAGAAGGTATCTAGACTATAGGAGGTATATGTTGTGTATAAGTACTAATAATTCAATATAGTGGGTTCCCATAATGTGATGGAGGAGGAAGTGCATTATATGCCATTTGCACTTCTAGTTTATTATTAGAATGGTCTTGTAAAGGCTTATTACATATTTTTTTATCTCTATTGATCACTAGGTTGTGAACCATATTTATTATAAGGATCATAAATTGTAATATTTTGGTCATCGGTAGGGTCTTGGATCTTATGCTTCAAGGTAAAACATTTATTTGTAAAATTTCCTAGTCCTTGGTGATAATCACAATAAGCATTCACATCATACCCTTTGGGTAGAGGTCTATTCATTTCAACCTCTATAGGATGAGGGAGCGATATAAGATAACACTCTACTATCCATGGAAGTAATGAAGTAGGAGACTCAGGTAAGCATCTAAATTTTCTCCTTGGTGTATTAGATAAGATAAAATTAATTAGGCTGATGTGAAACCATGTTAACCATGGTTGTTACTTCCTTTTTAGGTTCAAGATGTTTTAACTTATAACTTGGTATTAGATGTAGATTCAACTGGTGTGTTTGATACATAATTGAGATTATACAATGAAATAATCTTCATTTCATAGTCCTGTATAACATGGTATAAGTCATAGAAAGATTTGAACTTCTTGAAAAAATGGACTTATGTAAATAGGCAAGCAAAATTTGATTGAATATGTCTTAAAACTCCTCATATTCCACAGGATTAGTCATTTTATCCAACTTTATCTTGTACCTCAAGACATATTCATTTATAGGTTCATTTGTTCCTTATTTTATTTTGGAAATTTAAGCACAGGAAAACTTTTCAAAAATATTAATGGAAAAGTGTGCTAAAAATTGATTTGTAAGAGGTTTGAATGCTTTCAAAGATTAGAGAGGTAAATCATAAAACCATATCAAAGCATAGTCCTTGAGGCTTATTTAAAATAATTTGGTCAAAAATTTATCATTATATGCATAGTCAAGGCAATGCACATAAAAATATTGAATATTCTATTAAGGATCACTCTTGCCATCATAAAATGTGAACTTAGGTGCAACAAAACTAGTTGGTAAAGGTTGCAAAGATATATCAAGTGAAAGAGGGTTATGTAACACATCTTTGGAATCAATATCATGAGAATAAATTAATTTTGTTTTTCAAAGTTTGTGACTTTTTACTCCAAGGTATTTATAAATTAAAGGAGTTTTTTAACTATGGACCCATTGGGATTTATATTAGCAAGCCGAGTAGTCATCAAAGGGGATGTAATCATGGTTTGAGTAGGCATATAATTGGTATTTGAGTTGAAACATTTATTATCCCCATCGTAGATGTAGTAATATTAGTTTCAGGAAACAGAGGTTAAAATACATATCCCTAGTTCTAATAACCTGATCAATAGATGGACTTGTTTGGTCACCTATGCCTTTTGATTTCTTAGTTTCTAAAATGGTTTCTAGGATTTCATCAAGATATTTATTGTTTTGATGAACACACTTAATAAATAATGTATCTTATTACACTTTCTCATGATATATTTGCCTATGTTAATAGGTTTCATTAGACTCATGGTTTCCATTATCAAAATCTTCTTCTATGATAACCTCATCAATATATTTTTCATTATCAACATTGGTACCATCATGATCCAAAATATTATATATATCATTGGTTTGAGACATCTTAGGTGGTTGTCTGGGAAGTGTAATGTGTTCAATAGGCACACCTCCCAATCTAGGGCTACACCTAGGTTTCATGAAAATAATATAAATAGGAAAAGAAAAAGTACAACAATCTAAAACCCTAGCTAAATAAAACCCTATGAATCAGAAATATTTGCATTTATATGAATTAGGTTCACCAAATGTTTAAACTTAAAAATATATATTGTGACTATCTAAGGTTAAATGTGATAGAGATAACCTAAGTTATAAGGGTGATAAACTATCTCTATATCAAGCCAATTAGATGCTAAACTTAGATATAACATATGCCAAATTCATTAAAATGAGATAAGCTAAAAATAGTAAGTAAAACTATGCTAGATATGGAAATGAAAAATAAGTAATGTACTTAACTAGTTACAATGCTAACATAGTTTTAGATTATAAAAATCATGAATAAAACTAGAAGAGGGTTCTATAACAGTCGCCAAACTCTAGAATGAGCACCTCTAGAACTATAGACACTAACATCAACCTTGGATGGTTGTGTTGATGCTACTTTCTAAACCTAATGCAAGTGCCCCATATGGAATACCTAATGGAAAAGGGATAAACCACCTAGATGATTTTACATTTGTATTTGACTTTACTCTGGTGCATTTAGATCTGGGTTATGCATTGTTACTCCTTATGAAATTGTAAAACCCTTGTTATTCATCTTTATAGTGACCTTGGATAAAAATGGGTTAGTGGGCACATAGTGTTGAGCTAAGCCCAAAGACCCATATATAAATGAGTTATACCTACATATACAATACTCAAAAGAGGGCCTCAAACTAATGTAGTTTTACCCTACATGTTGGCTTATGTGTGAATTATACAATATTTAGAAAGTAAGTACAATAATGACCTAGTTTGTAACTTGGAAAATATAGTTCTTGGACTACTCATTTAGTAATTTGGATCTATGTATGTACTTTACCTATGAATAATATTAAAATAATAGAAAATATAGAAGCTTTTCTCACTTGAGTACTTGATTAATCCTTTTGTAAGTTGCTTGGTGAGTAGGTAAGAAGATTCTAGGTCAAGAATGAATGTGGGTTGATATTTTATTTATATCAATACTTTAGAGAAATAAATCACATTAAATCACTTAGGCTAACCATTATGATAAATTTAATTTAAAAATTAGATGAACTTAGGGCACTAGACACTTGTATCAGAGTTGGACACCTATGTCAACTTAGGTGTCTATCTAGGATGTTAGTGTCTAGGGAACATGAAAGTAGGTATAGAATTAGAACTTATAGAGGTGTAAGGTAAGTAGATATTAAGAATTATATGCAAGATATAAGGTTTGGGTCATCAACATAAGACTATTTAGACCAATAGATAGGTTAAGGGGCACAAGCTAGAGTAGATGCAAGACTTATGAAAGTGGGAAAGGTCCAAAACTAAGAGGAATGAACAAGGTCTATGTTTACTAAGTATACAAGACCAAGGTGATATATAATCAATAAATATAATATAACAATAACATGTATACATATAAACTAACCAAAATTATTCATATCTATAGCCTTTAATTTAAGAGAATGATAATAATATACACATTGAATAACAAGATAAACCTAAGAAATCATTTCTCTCCTAAGATGATGACTTCATGGATGATTATCATTATTATCATTAAGTGGATTGATATGATAGTGATGAATAAAATGAATATGAAGTGAATCAAATTAATTATATTGTGAATAATGATACATTAGATGACTCAAAATATGATAGAAATAACACCACACTTAGTGATACAAGCTATAAACATAGGCATCCCACCGACAAAATCTTGGATTGGTAAAAATATAATGCATTTTACATAGCCTCTTGAATTTTTTTTATCTATTATATTATTCTATTTTACATACATGTGTTTAGTTTAACCTCCATAAATCATTATTCTATCCCTTAAATTTATTTTCAATTGACCCTTACCTTTTGATTATTATCCTAATCTAGACATCAATGAAACTTATTCTAGAGTGATTATAATGCACATCCTTTATTGCTTCCATTGAGCTTATATGATCATATAAATATTTATGTACATATTATATGACACACATTAATTCTAGGGGCATGATAATTCTTATATCCACATATGATTTTGAGATACATTATTGTAATACACATTTACAATGGGTGCATATTGTTGGTTTTCACTTTCTCCACATTGGCCATGCTATCACATCTAGTGCACACTATGTCTTGACACATGTTGTGGATTATGCATATCCCTCCCATTTATCTATTTTATAAACCATGGCCACTTGGAATAAATTTTAAAATATTCAAATTTTTAAAAATATAAAAAAATGCAAAAGTAAAAAAATAAAAAAATCAAGAAAATACAAAAAAAAAATTTAAGACCTAAGCATGACATGATTATTAAATTAAAATATTTTCATATGTTATTTATCACATTTTTTTTAGATAACATAATATTCTCATACACACATGCATTTCATGATATATGAATGTGATGCATGACATATAAGTTATACAAACATACAAACATTGGACGTTACTCTACCCATTCACCATGCATCATTAAGGGCATATTATTCTATATGTTTCAATATTATAGGTTAAATATTTATATGACCTTTTTACCATGTTGAGATACCTATATTTCCTACTCATGTCTAGATAGCTACTCAAATAGTATATAACACTACATGGATATGTTATTATACTATGATGTGACATTGATACATATATATGATGTAGACTAGTTCCCTTACTCTATGATCCATTGATGATGTTACTCTCTTACATGATATGATACTTTATGTTTTTGTATCGTGTGTGGCCCTTTGGCATTATTTGTAAAAAAATTATGTGCTTTGTGTGTGGCCCTTAGCCTTGTTTGATATGACATCTTTGATGTGACTTATTTTCAACATCTTTATAACCCCTTGTGTATGGCCCTTAGACTTCTCTAATGTGACATCCTTGATGTCCCATTTTGTGACATATTTATGTCCCTTAAGCATGACCCTTGGTATTTTTTTTGTGACATACTTATGTCTCTTGTATGAAACCTTTTTTCTTATGTGTTACAATAATACCTAAGCTTGTTGTGCTTACTGACATTGAGGTTCCATGATTTATATCTTGCATTTTTATTGCATAGTCTTATTCAATGATATTACTACTATGTGATTAATTTATACATCTATTTAGACATGAAACTTATATTCTATGCATTGCATATCTTACATACTTTCATTGATCGATATATACAATACTATGATGACCTATTCTCTGCATGTTCACATGATATTACATGATGATATATTTATATATGACATGATACAATTAACTTTGATTTTGAGATGAATTACTGATAAGACACATCCATCATCTCAAAATTGGGGAATTATAATGGCATTAACATAGATACATAAGATTCCATGAAAAAAAATAGAATTGAGAATAGTTTTTAGAGATTCAAAATGGTTCAGACATTAGATGGTTTATTTACATGAAAAATATTAGCACATATGTACATATTATGTGGGCATATGCTATGCATATCAACTCACTTTACAGGAACTTGAACATAAATACATACATATTTAGGTGCATATGCATTGGAATAAGTACATAGTTTATAGGAACATAAATTATAGGTTTCCACAAATGCATACATTTGAGATGCAATTTCTCAAATTATGTATATAAATATTTAACATTAAATATTAGTTGGTACATATTCATCAGGCATGATACTAGACCATACACATATACACACTTTCAGATTTATAAGGCATGATATTAGTTCATGCTCATACACAAAAACATAGTTTATAGATGATTGAAATTTTTTTGTCATTCCACTTCACACTTATCATATATGTGTCCATGATCAGGGAATGAACATTGTTCATTCTCTTTTGATCATGCATTTTATTCTACATTGGGAAAATTTGAGTGAAACTATAGAATAAAATATGCATTCATGATAGGGGATAAATTAGGTGAACTTGAGAAAAACTATACAAATTGAACCTATATGCTATGTAGAGTGGTTGATTTAGTTTTATTTGAGTGAACCCATCATGCTAGTTTATATTTTAAATGCATAGTTATTTAGGTTATTCCATAATATCTAGTGCACTTCTCACCACACACATAAGGATTAGGGCATGTTATATTAAAAACCCAATATATTATAGAGTGACATATATTTGGGGGAAAATCACCCCAACTCTCTATGCATTTGAACAAGGAACTGTAAGTTTATGCAATGCTTAAATAAATATGCATCATCTCTAACAACTTTCAAGAGAAATATGGTTTTCACCAACACATAGTGTACTCTTTCCTTTGATCTTCAAAATTAAAAAAAATTAGCTCAAGATTAAAATTTTCAATCCATGGACATTGACTACACATGATTGCAGGTTTTGTTGTTGACTAACCTACATAATTGGAGTGTAATACCAAATAAAAAGTGTGTTTTATACACTCAAGTACATTTTCTCATTTTAATATAGAAATTCTATTACTAGAATTAAAGGGGGGAATTTTTAGGTATTAAAATTTGGAATTAAGTACTTAAAAATGAAAAGCTTGACACACATTTACCACACATGAATTGAGAACATAAACAAGTTTTAAATCCATAATTATGTCACAATTACATGTTATCTCATGAGTTTGAACCTTCTCTTTTACTACTATACACATAAAATAACCTCACTATTTGTTTCAAACTTGCTAAAAATATTTGCCTAGATATATATAGACCCTTAGCTTAGTCTATCTGTACATAGGTTGGTTCCATCAATTTCAATCAGTATTGCTAGTTAATACTGACTTAATCTGGTTAGAACCAACCCTGTCCTAGCAAAAATTACTTGTAAAAATATAATATTTCCTTAGGGTTGGCTCATTTTACTATTGTGTTGATGGTGTAAGAAATTACCCAATTGGAATCATATAAAAAAATTAAGGTCTCATTCAAAAGGGAATTGACACTTATCTAGTACACATTTATACATTATTTAATATTGATAAAATATGCCGTATTCTTCCAAAACTATGAATTTAAAACAATGAGCAATCATAAGCCAAGTCTAAAGCACACCAAATCCAAGTCAAAGTAAACATTGTCAAATATCAACTACAAATACTTAACTATATACATATAGTTAAGGGGCATAATTACATTATCACACTAGGTGGCATAAATACATGTGGATTTATTTCCATCCTCAGATTATCAAATAAATATACAATTTTTAGTCATTAAACAAGATTGATTGGTGTTAGTTTAGCCCATTACACTTTCTTAGTTTTTGTATGTTTCTATCCCTCACAAGCACATGCAGGATTTCAAGGTGAATGAGGTTGATTTTTAGACTTATGCGCATCATCAGGGTTTGAGATTTCACATACAAAGCATAAAAAGATAGGAAAAGGTGACCATATAGTCACAACACCTCATTTATGCACATGTTATTACTGACCAATAAAGGTGAGTATCGATTAATGATACAGACTCAAATAAATAAAATTGACCCCACACAAATAAAGATATAGTTTAAATAATTCAGACTTTCACAGTCCATAATGTTTGAAGAAAAAGATTTTTGAAAAAAAATGCATTGATTTTTAAATAATTCATCAACCAAATGAATCATATTCCTAATTTGGTCTTATTTCTAATTCTATAATAAAGTCACAATCAAATAGTCAACTTGAAAATTAAGTACTCATCCCTTTGTACTTACTATATTTAACATATGTCACTTGTCAAATCATTGCACTCAATTTAAATATTTTAAATTTAGATGTATGCTTGAATTACATATATTTATATATATATTACATTTCAAGTTTCTATCCTATTAAGGTTGCAAAAACCAAATGAGGGTAAAAACACATCCATAAGTTTAATCTCAATATTGCATAACACATGGAAAATATTGTCAAAATATTTGTAAGTATTAAACATGACTTTGTCCTTAAGTGGGGAGAAAAAACTATTTGAGAATATATTTTAAAGCTCACTATCAAGGATTTGATGTGAATTTTTTGTAAGAATGGTTTTAAAATTAAACACATAACCAACAACATGTTCATTAAATTCTTGTTTTATTTGAAATTTGTTATTTTGACTAATGTTGATAGAAAAATGTGATAAGAATATATACAAAAATTATTTGAATCATTGCATAAAACCCACATGTAGGTTTTAGATCCAATCTAAATCATATCTAATGAGACTTCTATGGAACATATTAGTCATAAGTAAATCATCATGATAAAAACCAAAACAAGATGAAAAATAAGTCTTACTATGATGCAAAAGATCTCCATTACCACTATATTATGTAAATTTAGGTACTTGAGACAAATAAGGTAAGGGGTTAACAAGAAATACCATAACCAAATGGTTGTGTAATATATCATAAGATGAAACCAAATGGTTAAGTTTTTTAGATGTTTTACATTGTAGTGTAAGTTGTAATCACGTATCATTAAGTTTTTATTGTACTTTAGGACCAAAAGATGTGTAGACACCAAAATTAAGTCACACACGTTTGTAACTCCCTATGTCAAAACCCCACTTGATCCTCTTTTCAATAATAATAATTAACTTTATCCTAACCCATGTTTTTACCCCTCACACATTTAATTAATTTGAAATATTTAATTAAGTTAATTAAAAATTACTTATGCCACCATACCTGACCACCTCATCCTAAGACTAATTCTTACCCTCTAAGTCACCTCAAGACTTAGTCCCCTAATCCTAACTAACCATGACTTGTTCTTAACCCAAAAATAAAATCCTAACCAATTACGTCCTTCTTGACCTCCCATTTCTACCATTTCCTAATGGATACCACACTTGGCACAAGAAAGAATAGAAAATAGGCTAAAAATAGTCCTTTTACCTATTCTAGTGCCACTGATGTCGATCAACCCATGATCGATGTTGACAGGATCACCGATGTTAGTTACTTAAGCCAAACTCCAAACTAATGTTTAGGTTAGTAGAAATCAATAAAACTCAATTATTCACATACAAGATTTTGGCATTGAACTTTCTACATTCATGCTTACTGTTACTCTACACAAACTAGTCTAGATCAAGAACTGATATACTATACAAATCTTGGATTCTTCTAAATTGGCAGCACATGATTGTCTTTCTATTCACATATTACTTCAACATGCCTCACCAGAGCCATCTATCTAGCACCCATAGTTCATCCATTTCATTAGCTAATTATATCTCTAGTTGTTTGTAATTTCTTTAAATAATCACTTTACAGTTACCTTACATTGTACTGCTTATCATTCCATAAACATCTTGATTCTCCCTATGGAGGGGTTATAAAACTCCACCTATTTTCTCTACTCCAAACATACCAAAATTTTATCTAGACCTACCTTAGTCTTACACATTCCCTTATGACTCTTCCCAATCTTATAAACCTAACCAACATCCACCTCCCAACTCAAAAAACTCTCTTGTAAACCACTAGGACCTGCCACCCCTATCGACATCAGTCATGTAACCGATGTTGGTCATATAACTACCATCGACCATACCTACCTATTGACATTGGTATCCTAATTGATGTTGATGACTATGGATTTCCACTAACCTCATTGAGCCTGCCTCAAGCACCTCCAAAAACATCAACTCACATTACCTACACTATGTCACTCTCTATTGCATTGAGACTGTAAGAACAGTAGTCCTCCCCAGCCAAAGAGGAGTACTCAACATTGTCTAAATAGGATGTGTAACCAATTTAGGTTCTCTCTAATCTCTAATCCCTAAATTTCATCTCTATTTCTCCTTAAACATCAAATAGATTCAAAATTTAGTGTAACGCCAAATGGGACCCTAGAGTTTTCCTTGTGTTCATTGCTTGTTTTTAAGCTTTCATATAGGTGCATTATAGTGAAAATTTCATTCCTTGAACTCTCTCCTTCTTTTCTCCCTCAAAGGAAAATATTCAACATTTTATTTTTTGTTTAAGGGCAATAAACTAAAATTTCTTCTTCCTTGCCACTCTTCTTTTCTCTTTGCCTCTAAAATTAACTTATCATTTTTCTTAAAAGTTAAAAAAATATTTTCTTTATTTCTTTCTTACATGCACATTAGGATAGTTAATTTCATTCTCTACTCCTATTTCATTATTTTTTTCATTTGAACCTAAACATTTCAGATTTAGGTTTAAAACTTACTGCACTTCATTGTTTGCTTACTGCATATTAGCTCACCTAGTTAATTAAAAGCATTATGAATGAATTGTAGTGCACCTATGTTACAAAACTAGATCATACTCACATAAATAAACATCTGAAATCACCCAAGACAAGGCCCATCAAGATTTTATCACTTGGTGGATCACCTTACCCTACCTGATAATCCTACTTAGATTTCACCACCAAGGGGAGAACCCACTCCGTTCTCTAGTGGAGTATAAGCTCTAGGTAGAATGTATATTTTGGCTAAGTGGCTTGGCTTGGCTTCAGGTCTGTGAAGTGTGGGGATCAAGATCCTATAACAAGCCACATACCTAATCTAACATAGATATCTTCTTGAGCACTAAAACTAACTCTAGATTGCTCTCTGGTACCTTTGATAACCAAATTCTCTCCTCACTATCTGATTAAGGCATAAGGTAACACGAGACTAAAATTAATCTCTAAGAGTTAATAATTAGTGGCTATATGTTCTTTTTCTAATTTTTTCTTGTCTTCTATATTTTGGAGTTGGTAAGGACATTTTTCTATTGATTCACAAAATCAACACCATCTATAATACTCAAGTTGTATAACATATTATATCAAGTTTTTTGAGTGTTCATTCTCCTTACATAGACCTCTTACATCCTCTATTTTACTTCAATTATACCTCTAGGTTTCTAAAATGTTGGATTTTCCATTTCCTAAGATATCACAATAATCAACATCAGTTAATCCCACTAATGTGTGTAGAATTTACTATCAACATTGATAGAATTTAACTACTGACATCGATTAGACAACCAACATCAATGATTGTGTAATTTTATTTTTATAAAAATAGCAAGCTAAACCAACTTACTTACCTACACTCAAACCTAGTTTTTCCTTATTCTATCACTAATATAGAGTATTAAGACTTTATATTTCTTCTTGCATGGTATTGATGTGAGCCCAAGCCAAAATTCTTGTTGATTACGTAAGCTGGTAACCACTTCTACCTTCCCTTCTTGTTGCTGATTCTATCATGGAGCATACTTCAGATACAAAACATACTCCTAGCCCCAACCAAATTCCCATTGTGCTTGAAGGAGATCCATATTTTGCTAAAATTCTTGATCATAATGTGGCATCCCTTCAGCATTACCTTGTCATGAGCCGAACCCATAATTCTTTGAGTGACCCACTATATGGTATGCTAACTTCTCTAATGGAGATAACTTTAGTTTCAACTATTTTCACTATTTTCCCCATGGTTACTCAAACCACTACTTTGACAAGTAGCCCAACCATAAATAATGTTCAAAGTTTAGCATTGCCAACTGCCCAATCCCACCTAAAACCTAGTGTGACTTCCCTACCTTCACAACTACAAGCAGTTTAGTCAAGTCTCACCCCATTTCAAAATTTGGTGGTACCTATTCCATCTACTCTCACACCTATAATTACTCAAGTTATGACACACCCTTCACCTAGTATAACCATGCCAATAACCCAACCTATAATAACAACATCAAACCAAAGCATAGTCTCTAACCCAATGAGACAAGCCCCTTTTCTTTTTGCTCCCTAACCTATGACTCATTATCCTTATGTTTCATCAACACAACCTCAGAAATCTATTTCATACACTCCCTCTACTTCCTATCAGGTTCCTTATAACTTAGGGGATATCTCCCAAACCAATGCCCCTCCAGATCTCATTAAGATGCTGAAGGATAAGATGTTTAATCTAGAGAGGTCTATGTTAGGTTCAAAGAATGTGTTATCTTATGATTAGATATGCAATAAACCCATCCATCCTTTTGTGCTTATTCACCCTTATTCAAGCCAATTGGAGCTCCCCAAATTTACTTGTTTCTAGAGTAAGGAGGACCCACAACAACATTTATGAACATTTAGACATGCTTGTTATTTTATAAGGTATGATGATGCATTATTACTTTGCACTTTCCCTATGTCTCTTTCGAGTGATACCCTGGATTGGTATAAATCTATAACTTAGCACTCCCTTTTCTAATTTACCTAACTCACACAAATATTCCTACACCATTTCTCTATTAAAATTTCTAAAAATGTTTCTATTATAGACCTTTATTCTATTAGACAATTTAATGATGAGTCTATCATAGATTTTGTTGCTCGTTAGAGAGGCTTGATCAATCAACTCTCCTTTTCTTTACCCGAACTTGAGCTTATTGAGCTCTTCTTGAGGGCATGTATTAAGCACTTTTCATCCACACTCTGATTACAAAATTTTTGTACATTTGATGAGGCCTTTATAATGGCACAAAAACTCAAGATTTGAGCTATAGATGAAGGTAGAGTCAAGTTGCATAGTAAGAACGCCAATTTCAAATTGAATGACTTCTCTTCTTCTAAAAATTATCTCTAACAAAAAATCTAAAGGCTCTACCAATGTGATGGTTGTTAAATCAACTTCTTCTACAACCACAAACCAACCTAATTCCTTGACTTCCCAAAATCCGACCAAGCAATTCCAACAGTGGTATGAACAAATTCAATACACTCCCATTAGGGAGTCATATACTTCTATTTTGGAAAAACTATTAAAACAAGGAGCCATAACCCTTATTCAAATCAAGCCTCCTATACAGTTTGACCGCTCCCATCTTATTCCAACTTGGTACAAGGAGGATGAGTTTTGTGGCTACCATCGAGTTAACTGCCACAATTCGAATAACTGTAAAGCATTCAAGAACACATGCTTGATAGGGGTGATCACATCTTGGATAACCCTAATGTGCCTACTAATCAAAATATGGATGTGTTCAAATAGACTTTTCCTACCATTCACCCAATCAAAATATTATTCAAACTATAACTAACTCATGTGATCATAATATCCATATGGTTAATATGGTCTTTTCTTTACCTCTAGTTTAACCTCTCCCATAATAAGAGGTACCCATTTTACCTACCCCTCCCCCATAATCAGTGGTATTTATTTTGCCTATTCTTCCTCCTTAGATAGAAGAGCCTATTTCACCCATTCCACTCTCACATGAGGAAGAGCCTCCTTTACCACTCATTTTGCCACCAAAGGAACCTATATTGCCAATTCCTTTTTCACCAATGCTACCTATCCTCTTACCACATTTTGAGGGGAATATCATTCTTGTGTTATACCCTCTTGAATAACCCTCTTTGCCTACCTCTCCTCCACTAATATAAATTAGTACCCCATCCACTCCACCTTTGCACCTAGAAGAGTCAGTGTTATCTACTCTTATATTAGATGAGAGACCTATTGTACCTACTCTAATTCAACCAATTTTACCAATTATTTTACCTATGAAGGATCATAATTTACCTATTCCTCACCCACATGTTGAGGGAGAAATTATACCTATGCTTTACCCCCTTGAGGAACCCTCTTCACCTACCTCTCCACCCATGGAAGACCATGCCTCTTCTCCTGTCTCTATAAAAGAAGACCCTATTATGGCTCTTTCTCATCTTTGGCCTGAGGTAGTAGAAACTAACAATTTCCATCTTTCTTAATCACCTCATCCTTCTAAAGAAGCAAATGTAAGTCCTTCACTAACTTCATCTAAACCCTTCTCATGGTTATTGAAAAGTCTAATATTTCTTGCATCCATGAAGCTAGATCACATGACATTTTGAGACTAACTTAAAACTCCTTATCCTACACAACAAGTGTCAACATTTACCACCAACCCTCTCCCTACCATTTAGCCTAATGTCTTTGACAAAGCCAGAGATTCTTCACTAGAATCACTAGAAGCTCATCCATCTATGTCAGAACCCTCACCCTCATAGGCAACTACCACATTGAAGCAGATTAGGTCTTTAGGCATATGTCTAATTTCTAATCTAATTCATCCATAGGTGAAATTATATCTAACTTTCTAACCACAAGTTGAAGTTTCATGGCCTAAACTACAAAAAAATGTTAAGCTTCCTAGATCTCGTTGATCCTTCCCTTTTCAACCCTCAACTTTACCATCAATTTTAGGACTACACCCCTCTAATTTAGTTAAAGTATCACTAATCCAATAAAAAAAAAGGCTAAGTTACCTCCACTACTCCCTCTACCACCTGGTAAGCCTTTCACATTTGATACCATGATACCTAACACTAAAATAATGTCATCAAAACATGTAACTCTACCACCACCTAAAAAGGCACCATACAAAATCACCCCTACAAATCCTAAACAAGAGAAGGTGTCAACTCCTATTGCCACAATAAGTGCTATCCCACTCACATGATCTTAGAGCTTTTTCCTATGTTAGTTTTTACAATCTTCCATAATAACTCTTCCTCCCATTAATCCTTATATCCCCCTTGGACTGAAGCCATCTTGGTTTGATGATACACAAGTGTGTCTCTATCATCATTCACCTGGACATGATACTGAGAGTTGTAAATCTCTCACAACAATCATTCAACAACATTTTGATGTAGACACTCTCTTTGTTGGTACTCCCACTAACCTTTTTTCTATTCCACCTTTGGCATCCATAATGCCTCATATTACTCCACCAAAATTCAAACCCAAAGATGTTGTTATACCCCCTTTACCACCTACTTCACCTATGTTTGAGATCAATGTAGTTAATGTGGCTACACGGTCATAAAATCAAAGGAATAAAAGTAAGGAAAAGGTTACTTCTCCTTGGGATCATCCCTTCTCTAAAAACACCCTTCCTTTGAATCCCAAGATTTCCATCTTGGGTGTCTCGAAACCAACGTCTTCAAAATTTATTCAAAGATCGATGGTGAAATAACTTCACCAAAATACCATGAAAATGTCCTTATATGAGTTAGTATAAAACTCACCCCAACACCATCAAGATTTTATTAGTACCTTGAAAGTAGTTGAGATACAACTTGACGATCCCCAACCTCTTATAGTTTTGGTTAGCTCTCTTAATTCCATCTCCTTGATTTCCTTTAGTGATTCAAAAATTCTACTTCAACACCCAAAAGATTAGGATTATACTCTTTTTATTACCACATATATCAATCAAACTCATGTCAAAAGAGTCATGATCGATGGGGGAGCTAGTATCAATATTATCTCTACCCATGCCTATAAACAACTAGCTCTTCTTGACAATTGCATGTCTCAAACCGACATGGTGCTCCACTATTTTAATGATACCATAGCTACTATGATGGGAAATGTTGTCTTACATATCCATGTAGGTCACTACACAATTACTAATCTCTTCTATGTTGTATAAGGAGAGTTCCAATATAACATAATGTTTGGATGACCTTGGATAGGTGCTATGTCACGTGTGCCCTTAACTTTGCACTGTTGTGTCAAGTTTGAGAATAATGGGCAAGTACATGTTATATTCACTAACCCACCTCCATTTAAACCATGCAACATGAATTATAGTCCCAATGATGTTCTCATTCCATTAAAGACATCATGATACTTTTGAAGCTTCCACAAGCTCCACTACCCCAGTTACACAGATACTAGTAACATAAATTCCTAACAAAGATCCCATGGGGGAAAATTTCAAGAATTTGTCACTCAAAGAATATAATTTATAGATGCTTAACATGTTTCATACTCCACAAGAGTATAGAAAGCTTCATATGCACCAAATTATGATCCCCGTATTGGTATGGTCATCCATTATGCCCCCCTAACCTTCAAACTAATTTTACATATGGGGAAATTGATCTAGCTCCCACTGTTGGTAATCCATCCTCTTCACCACAACCATTTACCTATGACTTCTCTTTCCTGAGAAATCCTATCTTTTCTCACACCTATTTTTATAGGTGTTCCTAGAAAGGATTTGGTTTGGGTTGTTACGAGTAGGGTGTTCATATTCCCATTGAATATCTCACTAGCAAAACCATTGAAAATGCCAAAAAGAGGCATAGAGTGGGTTATGATGAACCAAATAAACTCACCAAAACTTCCCATGTACCAATTATTGAAGATCTAATCTCTCCTTCTCCATCTTCTTCTCCACCATCATCTACTAAATCAGAGGTATCTATACCTCGTAATTTTTTTTTCAATAAATGCCATCTATTTGAGGCCTCTAACCTATCACTAGGGTAAGGAAACAATGTCCCTTCCTCTCATTCATCATAAAATGATTGATGAAGACTCTCCCACTATTAACACTATCCAATGTCAAGATGATGATACTATTCTCACATACATGGGTGTAGATGATTCCTACATCCAATAATTGCTCCCATCTAAAACACAAGCTATGTTAAATGAATCCACCATTTAAATCAATTTTCCCTCTCATGATAACCCCCACATCCTCAAGATTGGCCATATTTAGATTCTTTTGAGCAACCTAATTATGCCACATTTCTTAATAACCATAACAAAGCCTTCACTTGGTCTTATAATGACATGTCTAGTATTGACTCCTCTATCATCACCCATAACATTGTCACAAATCGAGATGCTAAACCTATTAAGTAAAAGATTCACAAAATACATCCTTGTATTTCTCTCCTTATCAAAGAAGAGCTCCAATGCCTCCTTTCTATTAAATTTATCCAACCCATTGAATACCCATATTGGGTTTGCAATATTGTTCCTATCATAAAAGTGACCAGAGGAATATGCATTTGCATTGACTACTGTGACTTAAACCTCACTTGTCTAAAAGATGACTTCCTATTGCCAAGTATCAACCAACTTATTGATCTAACAGCTGGCCATGAGATGCTATCACCTATGGACAAGTTCTCAGTATATAATCAAATCTTGGTTGCTCCCAAAGATCAACACAAGACAACTTTCATTACCCTATGGGGGGCTTTCTATTATCAAGTCATGACTTTTGGTTTGAAGAACATTGATGTCACCTAACAATGCACCAAGACTTACATCTTCCATGATCTCTTACACAAAATTATGGAAGACTACATGGATGACTTACTCAAAAACTCTAAACTTTTGCAAGATCACTTGATGATTCTCAAAATCATATTCACTCATCTCCTCCAATATAATTTTTGACTAAACCTAACGAAATGTGTCTTTGGTGTCCTTTATGGTAAGCTCTTAGGATTTATCATTTCTCTTCATGGTATTGAAGTTGACCTTGCTAAGGTTCGAGCAATACTAGAGATGCCTCCACCTACTAATATCAAACAACTCTGTATCCTGTAAGGCAAACTTCAGTCAATTTACTGCTTCATCCCCCAATTGTCATATTATTGCAAACACTTTCACCATCTACTCAAAAAATATGTCTCCTTCCATTAGAATATAGATTGATACGAAGCCTTTTACACACTCAAAAAATATCTCCTTTCCCCATTGGTTCTTATTCCACCTAAGAAAAATTAGCCTTTATACCTTTACTCTCTACAACAGACCATTCTCTGGGTGCTATGATTGCACATCATGATGATCACCATCAAGAACAAGTGGTTTAATACATAATACACACACTTATTGATCACCCATACTGATCAATAAGTGGCTCATGCTCTAAGTGATATCACAACCAATGTGTATCTCGGTGGCTCATGCTCCTTACCAAATTTGACTTAGAGTTTATTGAACAAAAGTCTATCAAGGGGCAAATGATCACTGACTAGTTCTCTACTACCCCTTTACCTAACAACTAACCTTAAAACCTCTAATTCCTTAATGAATCTATCACAAAACTCTCCAATGATGACATCTCCTATCAAATGATGATGTTCTTTGATGGGTCTAAATGTCAATATGGTGGGGCTGCTAGGACTATTCTTATTCCTCTAGATGGTGAGCTTATGACTTTATAATTTAAACTAGATTTTGAATGTACTAAAAATATGTCTAAATATTAAGCTTTGATCTTAAGGCTTCAAATGGATATCATCTTGGGTATCAAATCAATAAACATTTTTGGTGACTCTCAGCTAGTGGTTAATCAGGTTAATAGTTCCTACCTATGTAAAAATAAAATTCTATAGTGATATAAACATCATGTAGATATGCTATTGGGATCATTGGACTCCTATCTCTTACAAATTATTCCTTGATCTACAAATAATTTTGATGACATAATGGCTTGACTTGCTTCACATATACCCTCTTCACCCTCTTCCTCAAAAATCTATGTCACTGTGCATTGCTTAACATTGCCCTCCTATGTATCAACTAACATTATTTTTATCAAAAATGTAAAATAAAACCCACATGATTTATGGTACAAGAAACTCATGGATTATCTTTATTTTTCTATTACCCCTTCTAATATCTCAAATAATAGGAGGCGTGCCCTCATAAAATAATCTACTCATTACACTATGCTAGGGGGAATTCTCTACAAGCAAGGTTTTGATGGTCTCCTCCTAAGATGCCTCACTAGTATTGAGACTTCCTTTGCAATTAAGGAAGTATATGATGAGATTTATGGTGGACATTTCAATGGTCATGTAGTTTCCAAGCGTATCCTTCAACTCAACTATTATTGGCCAACACTCCATCAAGACTATGGTGATTACATTCAGCATTGTGTCAAATATCAATAACATGCTAACCTCCTTCACATTCTAAGTCATGAATTACAAGTCTCCAAAGACTTTTGGCCTTTCTCCCAATGAGGCTTAGATCTAATCAATGAGATTAAACCTCATTCATCCCTTCATCATCATTTTATCATTACTGCCACTAAATACTTTACCAAGTTGGTCGAGGCCATTCCTTTCATCTCTACTAAGGTTATCAAAATTGTTGACTTTATCAATCATCACATCATCTATCATTTTGGTGTCCCACATAAAATTATAATAGATAAAGGAAAATATTTTGAAAATAATACTATCCAAAATATTTGTGACACCTTTAGAATCAAATTATGCTTCTTATCATCATACTATACAAAAGCAAATGGATAATTAGAAGCTTATAAAAAAACATTGACCAAAATTTTCATGAAAGTAGTCATTGATATGAACAAGGATTAGCACACGCACATTCACTTTTCTTTATGGGCTTAAAACACTAGAATTCAAACCCCTACAGGTGCTACACCTTTTTCCTTGGTCTATGGGATGGAGGATATTTTACCTCTTGAGGTTTAGATTCCTTTTCTTTACATCTCTCTACAAGACATACTTACTAATGATGACTTTTTCCAAGAACATTTGGATTAACTTGAGTTTATTGATGAGCTCCATCTCATAGCCCTCAACCACCTCCAAATCTATCAAGAGCGTATCAAACATGATTACAAAAAAAACCTCAAAGAGTGAGATTTCAATATTAGATATCTCGTCTTAAAATAAAATCAACATGTGATGAACATGGAGAAAAGCAAATGGGATAAGTTTGATCTTAATTAGCTTGGACCCTACATTATAACTCATAAGTATGGCTTAGGAACTTATCACTTATCTTCTCTCAAAGGAAATATAGAACCTAATCCTTTAAATGCTTTGCACCTATGATCATTATTTTGTTAATCAAGTGATGTTTCACCTCATGTTTAACTTGAGCTCATCCCTTAAGCAATCCTATTACATTCATCTCCCTTCCTCTTAACCCTTACTCCTACACACTTAGTTAACCTATGAAGTGCTATGGTTTTGCCTTCAAGGTGAAAAACTCCTAAGCCTCTATAGTCTTGTCCATGACTAAAAAAAAATGGGATATGAAGACAAGTTATAATCTCTCAAGTCATGATTCTCAACGTAAACTTCTCCCTTAAAAGACAACTATGTATCTTCTCTTTAATACTATCAATAGACTACTCCCTTAAAGGACAACTATTTAAACTTAAAAACAAATGCTTAGACCACTCCTTTGAAGGATGGCTAGGCCAAGCTTTATTACCAAGGAAAATAAATTAAAAACCTTCTTGTATTGATCAGCTTCATATGATCTCAACACAAATAAAATCTCATTCTAAGCTTCTCACATTTATCAGCTTACACAAAAAAAATAACAAAGCTTTAAGTCATGGATTTGCCTGTAGTAGCTCTCGAGTCACCCACAATAGGGGCATACCATCCCCACTTTGAAGGTTACACTACCCAACCACTCTCACTCATTTTACCCTTTTCCCCTCATACTATTTCAAAGGAATTTGAACTCACTTAACACAAGGTGAACATGATGCTTCTCTAACAAACAAAATGGTCAAATGATGCAAAACATGGAAGATTCTCATATTCCTAAGCCTATTTATGTCATGATTATAGTATTTAATAGTACACAAACATCTGACCTCTTTGTTTCCCATCCCAATCACATGTCGATCTCTCTTTTGAAACACAATAACATAACTAACCTATCCATTTTAAGCATACACCATCACAAATATGGAAAAATGCTAAGATGAAGCTAACAAGTCAACTATGAATATACCATCACACATATGGGTAATGCTAGTATAACTCAACTAACATGCTCAAAATTAACATAATATAAATATCCACATCAACATCATCATCACTATATCATAATAAATGCATCTCAAAATAACAATAACACATCTCATATATATATGCTCAAAATGAATGTACATAAATAGATCATAACAATATCATATCTCCTTCAAAATATACTTCTCTTATCTTTAGCTCATAGGTTGGTATGTATATAACATATATAAAAATAGCAAAATCTGGCACTCAAAATCCTTGAGGCTATACACGTGGTCATGAAGAAGTAGTGTCATCACCACTCTCTACCTGTCTATGTCTGCATGAGCTGTAAGCCATGACATGTGTCACTAATATTTCCTACTCTCTAAACTCAAAATACCTCTAAATATATGGGAAATCCCTAATGGTCCTCTCATAATAAGCAATCTCATCAAGGGTAGTGTTGTACCTCGCTCGAGATATAGTCTATGATGGACCCATCACACCTACTAAAGGCCCCTATATTGGTCCCTATGGTGGAGGAGTATCCTGACCTACTACTCTCAAACTATCCCTCTCTACTATTAGTGCAGTAACCTAACCCTATAATGCCCTGACCTAGCCCTATAATTCCGTAACCTAGCCTTGTAATGTCACCACCTATCCCTTTAAAACTAATACCTATGCCTGAGCTACATCTTAGGCCTGCACTACCACATTTTGGGCCTATACTGCTACTTATTATGCATATATCATTGCATCCCAAAGCTTGTATGGATACATACATATATATATATATATATATATATATCTCATCACTCCTTATACATCTGGTGGTGGCCTCTTGACCTAAATCATGGGATGTAAACCTATCCACCATGTAAGATATGCCACTATGCATCCATGATCTACTACACTTGACCCTACTGTTAACTTGTCAAAATCCAACCCATCTATCTCCAAGGGAAAGGGTAGGGGTGCCTCTATATCATCCCTCCTATATCAAGGGAAGGCAAGAGGTAGATCCTATAAAAATCCAAATTATCTCCTGATTAGTGCTATAGGTATCATCTCTAACTCACTGACTCATCTCCCTCTGACCCATAATGTGCTCTATAAACCAACAAAATACTTTGC
Source organism: Torreya grandis (assembly GCA_037957365.1). Taxonomy (NCBI): domain Eukaryota; kingdom Viridiplantae; phylum Streptophyta; class Pinopsida; order Cupressales; family Taxaceae; genus Torreya; species Torreya grandis. The sequence goes on from JARHVA010001814.1 coordinate 1,696,849, forward strand.
CTATCCTCTAAATTTAGGGTATGTCAAGTAGGGTCTCTAAATAATATCTATGGGAATCAATCCCTCTATCATGCACCTATAATGCTTAATATCTCACACTCTATCATCTACTTAGGTCTGAGCCATACCATATCTCCACCATCTAAAACTAACCCTAAAACCAACTAAAATCATGGTGGGTAACCCCAATGGTCATGTCATTATGATATGCCCATATGCCCAATAATGGAGTAAATGCTTGACACACAAACTATACCATTATCATAAACTCAACCCCCACAGTTCTCTATATAATTATGCCAAAAAAACTAGTCCCCATGTGAATATGGTCCATTGCTTCACCATCTATGCTAGAACACCTATCAATGTAATAATAAATCTCCCACCATCCACATTTGGTAGTGCATACACTCTAATCCCTATCATCATTAGGATGCTCAATCAATCCTACTCCTCATCAATAGAGTACAACAACTTGTAAGCAATGCTCACTGAGTGATAGGTCACCTCGTTAACATGATATCTAAACAATGTCACCATGTGAATATCATGCTCCTCTCTCAAACATGAGAAGAGCTCCTCACCTTGGAGAAGAAACCATAAAATATTGCACACATCCTCTTATGTCACTATCAACTCTTTGTTTGTTAAATGGAAGGTGTTTGTGGTGTGATCCCACCTCTTGATCAATGCTATCATAAAACTAACATCCCATGCAATTCTATAATATCATCGCACTCTCCCTAAACCTATGGATGCCATGTGCTCCCACTCATCTAAGGTGACATCCTTTCTCATCCATGTCAATAATGTATGTAGTCAATCTCATAGCATCAACTCCTACCTAGTATGCATCCATACACACAAACCTCAAGTTATATACTTTCTAATATAACCTAGTACAAATTTTTTCCCTTCTTTCTAGGAGAACTACTTTAGCCTGAGGCCCTCAACCAAGCTATGTAGGTAGTACTCAATTAACATGGGGTCTTTTGAGGTTAGCCTAGTCATATACCCATCTAACTATCTAACCTACTCTCCCATCTCCATCGTAGGCCTCACTACCTCTCTCTCTACCCTAGGCCCAACTGCCTATCATAAATCTAAGCCCCATGGCGTATATCCTAAACCCTCAACCCTATGACCTATCTTTTAATCCCTAAGTCCCTTGACCTATTTCAACCTACCTTTTCTTAACCATTTCAATTAACACACTTTTAACCATACCTTAGATCTCTTTCCCTACACATTGGGAGAACTACATTAGCCTGAGGTCCTCAACTAGGCTATGTAGGTAGAACTCAGTTGACATGAGGTCTTCTGAGGTTAGCTCAGTCATTAGGCTCATTGATTGCTTTAATTAGGGATCCAAAATTGACCTTTTCTACTATTTTGGATTTTTAAGGTCACCGATGTCAGTTTTGTATGATGACATTAGTGCTTGGTGTCGATCAATGTCAATAGACCCTACTAACATCGGCACCATGTCAACTAACATCAACAGACCCCATCGACATTGATGATTGGTTTAGACCTTGGGCTGAACAACCTATCTCCCACCTTTTTTAGTTTTTTCTAAAATATACCCCTAAATCCCTCCCAAACTAACCTAAACCTACCCCACCCCATTTCCTACCCCCCTCACTACATTTTTTTCCCTCAAAATTTTAAATTTAGCTTAAAAACCTTAAAATTAATAAATTTAACTTCATAATTAACTTGTAGAGGCTCTTACCTCATCTCTCTATCTCCTCTAAGCTAGAATACCTAGTCCTTGTGGTGGTGTGTCTCTCACTAGGTCCCCTCCTAGATCTACCATCTCACTCACATTCATATCTCTTTTTCTCTCCAATCAAATGCTATAAATGAGTTTTTGTGGGTTGCCAAACCCCTTTTTATTGGGTTTAGTCACTAAGCAACATCATCATCCTTGACCTAAGATTCTGACATCATAATTATTTCTTACCGACATTAGTGAGATAACTGATGTCGACACCCTTAAAATTAGAGTTTCCAATAACACACACAACCCTTTAGACTCTACCCTTAGTTTGGGGAAAATTGGAGATCACGTATATCTCCCTAACCATGGAAACTAACTTAGAAATCACATATATCTCCACCACCATGACAACCAACCTTGGAGATCACTCAAATCTCCACCCATGATGACTTTGGCCAAAGATCATGAATATCTCCTCCATCATTAACCATTTTAAACCAACCTTGTATTGCTTTTCATGATTTCTTATGCTACCTTGATATAGTTGGCTATTGTACACATACATGCATATTAGGTGTTTTGGATTGTGACCAAGCTAAACCTATCACCTTCAACCTTTTGTGTTTACTAGGGGAACTTCCTACCTTAGATACTTGGCACACATGAACCATTGGAGCTACAACTTTAATTTTTTTGACCTTATCAGATATCACTTACGAGATATGATTTGGTTTTTTATATTTAAGTCCTCCTCAACCTTACCTATTCTTGATTTTGCAACTCCCTATCTTCCATAGGATTAGTCATTTTATCCAACTTTATCTTGTACCTCAAGACATATTCATTTATAGGTTCATTTATTCCATATTTTATTTTAGAAATTTAAGCATAGGAAAACTTTTCAAAAATATTAATGGAAAAGTGTGCTAAAAATTGATTTTTAAGAGGTTTGAATGCTTTCAAGGATTGGAGAGGTAAATCATAAAACCATATCAAAGCATAGTCCTTGAGGCTTATTGAAAATAATTTAGTTAAAAGTTTATCATAATATGCATAGTCAAGGCATGCCACATAAAAATATTAAAGATTCTGATAAAAGGATCGCTCTTGCCATCATAAAATGTGAACTTAGGTGAAACAAAACTAGTTGGAAAAGGGTGAAAAGATATCTCAAGTGCAAGAGGGTTATGTAAAACATCTTTGGTATCAATATCATAAGAATAATTTAAAGCATTTTCTTTAAAGTTTGTGACTTTTTACTCCAAATTATTTATAAATTGAAGGAGTGTTTTAACTATGGACCCATTGGGATTTATATTAGTAAGTTGAGTAGTCACCAAAGGGTATGTAATCATGGTTTGAATAGGCATAAAAACTAGTATTTGAGTTGAAACATTTATTATCCCCATGGTAGATGTAGTAATAGTAGTTTTAGGAAAAAAGGTTAAAATACATATCCCTAGTTCTAATAACATGATCAATAGATGGATTTGTTTGGTCACCTATGCTTTTTGAGTTCTTAGTTTCTAAAATGGTTTTTAGGATTTCATCAATATATTTAGGGTTTTGATGAATACACTCAAGAAATAATGTAGTTTATTACACTTGCTCATGATCTATTTGCTCATGTTAATAGGTTTCATTAGACTCATGGTTTCCATTATCAAAATATTCTTCTATGATAACCTCATCAATATGTTTTTCATTCTCAACATTGGTATCATCATGATCCAAAAGATTATATATTTCATTGGTTTGAGACATCTTAGGTGGTGGTATGGGAATATTAATGTGTTCAATAGGCACACCTCCCAATATAGGGCTACACCTAGGTTGCATGAAAATAATATAAGCAAGAAAAGAAAAAGTAAAACAATCTAAAACCCTAGCTGACTAAGAACCCTAAGAATTAGAAATATTTGCATTTATATTAATCAAGTTCACCAAATTTTTAACCGCAAAAATATAGATTGGGACTATCTAAGGTTAAATGGGATAGAGATAACTTAAGGTGTGAGGGTGATAAACTATCTCTATAATAGGTAAATTACATGCTAAACTTAGATATAACACATGCTAAATTCATTAAACTGAGATAAGCTAAAATTAGTAAGTACAACTATGCTAGATATGAAAATGATAAATAAGTAATGTACTTATCTAGTTCTAATGCTAACATAGTTGTATATCTATAAAAATCATGAAGCAAACTAGAAGAGGTTTATAGAATAGTTTCCAAACTATATAATGAGCACCTAAAAAACTATAGACACTAACATCAACCTTGGATAGTTGTGTTGATGCTAATTTATAAACCTAATGCAAGTGCCCTGTATGGAATACCTAATGGAAAAGGGATCAACCACCTAGATGATTTTAGATTTGTCTTTGACTTTACTCTAGTGCATTTAGATCTAGGTTATGTATTATTACTCCTTATGAAATTATAAAACCCTAGTTATTCATCTTTATAGTGAAATTGGGGAAAAATGGGTTAGTGGTCACATAGTGTCAAGCTAAAATCAAAGACCCATCTATCAATGAGTACTATCTATATTTCCAATACTCCAAAGAGGGCCTCAAACTAATGTAGTTTTACCCTACATGTTGGCTTATGTGTGAATTATAAAATATGTGGAAAGTAAGTACATGATACAAAAATCAAAATATTTAGTTGAAAGATAATTCAATAAATAAGAACAACACAATAACAATAATTCTATCTCTGAGAAGAGATGTTTTATTCATCAAAATTTGTAGATCCAAACATATGCTTATCTCTGAGAAGAGATGTCTAATTTCCATTTTGGGTTATATCTTAATTTATACACATTTTTAAGGTAGGAGGAGGATTTGGAAGGTCACCAATCTCAAGGGAGATCAAGTGGTTTGACTTACATGATTTACAAAAATATATAATTTGTGGAATTACTATTTTTAGACACTTACTATTTTTAGAATGCACTACTAAAATTAAAATTTGGGTCACTTCCATTGGGTTTTTTAAGGTCAAAATCCATTGAGTATATCTCCATTACATCTCAATAAATTATCCTCCTTCTTAGCATTCCAATGGTTCAAACGGTGAGTCTATTGGAACTATGATGCAAAAGTTATGACTCCTGGAAGTTCTGTCATCAATCAGGGTAGAACCGTCACCCAAATTATCACTTGAAATGTTGCTCGGATTAGTACGACAATGACCTAGTTTGTAACTTAGAAAATATAGTTCTTTGGATACTTATTTAGTAATTTGGACCTATGTATGTGCTTTCTCTATGACTAATATTAAAACAGGAGAAAATAGAGAATATTTTCTCACTTGAGTTCTTGATTAATCCTTTTATAAGTTGCCTGGTGAGTAGGTAAGAAGTTTCTAGGTCAGGGTTGAATGTGGGTTGATATTTTATTTATATCAATAATTTAGAGAAATAAATCACATTAAATCACTTAGTCTAGCCATTATGATATATTTCATTTGAAAATTAGATGACTTTAGGGCACTAGACACGTAGGTGTCTATCCCAAATGCTAGTGTATAGGGAACATGAAAGTAGGTATAGAATTAGAACTTATATAGGTGTAAGGTAAGTAGATCTTAAGAATTAGAGGCAAGATATAAGGTCTAGGTCATCAAAATAAGGATAGTTAGACCAATATATAGGCTAAGGGGCACAAGATAGAGTAGATGCAAGACTTATGAAAGTGGGAAAGGTCCAAAACTAAGAGGAATGACCAAGGTCTATGTTTATTGAGTATACAAGACTAAGGTGATATATAATCCATAAATATAATATACCAATAAAATTTATACACAAAAAATACACAAAATTATTCATATCTATAGCCTTTAATTTAAGATAATGATAATAATAGACACATTGAATAATAAGATAAACCTAAGAAATCATTTCTCTCCCAAGATGATGACTTCATGGATGATTATCATTATTATCATTAAGTGGATTTATATGATAGTGATGAATATAATTAATATGAATTGAATAAAATTAATGATATTTTGAATAATGATACATTAGAAGACTCAAAATATGATGAAATAACACCACACTTAGTGATACAAGCTATAAACATAGGCATCCCATCGACAAAATCTTGGATTGTTAAAAAATTTAATGAATTTTACATAGCCTCTTGAATTTTTATCTATTTTATTATTATATTTTACATACATGTGTTTAATTTTACCTTCATAAATCATTATTATATCCCTTAAATTTATTTTCAATTGACCCTTACCTTTTGATTATTATCCTAATCTAGACATCAATGAAACTTATTCTAGAATGATTATAATGCACATCCTTTATGGCTTCCATTGAGCTTACATGATCATATACATATTTATCTACATATTACATGAGCACACATTGATATTGGGGGCATGCTAATTCTTATATCCACATATGATCTTGAGATACATTACTGTAATTCACATTTGCAATGGGTGCATATTGCTTGTTTTCACTTTCTCCACATTGGCCATGTTATCACATACATTTCACACTATATCTTGACACATGTTGTGGATTATGCATATCCATCCCATTTATATATTTTATAAACCATGGCCACTTGGAATCAATTTTAAAATATTCAAATGTTTCAAAAATATAAAAAAATGTAAAAACTCAAAAAATACAAAAAACAAAAAATTAAGACCTAAGCATGACATGATTATTAAATTAAACTATTTGAATATATTATTTATCACATGTTTTTTAGATAACATATTATTTTCATACAAACATGCATTTGATGATATATGAGTGTGATGTAGGACATATAAATTATACAAACATACAAACATTAGACTTTCCTCTACCAATTAACCATGCATCATTAGGGGCATATGATTCTAGATGTTTCAATATTATAAGTTAAATATTTATATGACCTTTTTACCATGTTGAGCTACCTATATTTCCTACTCATTTCTAGATAGCTACTCAAATATTATATAACACTACATGGATATGCTATTATACTATGATGTGGCATTGATACATATGGACGATGTAGACTTGTTCCCTTATTCTATGATCCAATGATGATGTTAATATCTTACATGATATGATACTTTATGTTTGTATATCATGTGTATACCTTTGGCCTTATTTGTAAAAAATTTATGTCCCTCGTGTGTGGCCCTTGGCCTTTTTTGATATGACATCCTTGATGTTACTTATTTTCAACATCTTTATAACCAATTGTGTGTGGCCCTTGGCCTTTTTTGATGTGAAATCATTGATGTCCATTTTTGTGACATATTTATTTCCCTTGAGTGTGACCCTTATCACTTTTTTTTGTGACATAATTATGTCTCTTGTATGTAACCCTTGGCCTTATGTGTCACAATAATACCTAAGCTTGTTATGGTTACTGACATTGAGGTTTCATGATTTATATCATGCATGTTTATTGCATAGTATTATTCAATGATCATACTAATATGTGCTTCATTTATACATATATTTAGACATGAAACTTATATTCTATGCATTATATATCTTACATACTTTCATTGATCGATATATACATTACTATGATGACCTATTCTCTACATGTTCACATGATATTACATGATGCTATATTTATACATGAAATGATACAATTAACTTTGATTTTGAGATGAGTTACTAATAAGACACATCCATCATCTCAAAAGGGTGGAATTACAATGGCATTATCATAGAGACATAAGCTTCCATGAGAAAAAAATAGAAATGAGAATAGATTTCAGAGATTCAAAATGGCTCAGACATAGAGGGTTTATTTACATGAAAAATATTGGCACATATGTACATATTATGGAGGAATATGCCATGCATATCAACTCAATTTATAAGAAATTAAACATAAATACATACATATTTAGGTGCATATGCATGTGAATAAGTACATAGTTTATATGAACATGAATTATAGGTTTCCACATACATATACATTTGAGATGAAATTTCTCAAATTATGTATATAGATACATAACATTCAATATTAGTTGGTACATATTCATAGGGCATGATACGAGCTCATACACATATACACATTTTCAAATTCATAAGGCATGATATTAGTTCATGCTCATACACAAAAACATAGTTTATAGTTGAATGGAAAATTGTTGTCATTCCACTTCACACTTATCATATCTGTGTTCATGATGGGGGAATAAACATTGTTCATTCTCTTTTGATCATGCATTTTATTCTACATTGGGAAAATTTGAGTGAAACTATAGAATTAAATATGCATTCATGATAGGGGATATATTAGGTGAACTTGAGCAAAACTATACAAATTGAATATATATGCTATGTAGAGTGGTTGATTTAGTTTTATTTGAGTGAACCCATCATGCTAGTTTATATTTTACATGCATTGTTATTTAGGTTATTCCATAACAACTAGTGCACTTCTCACCACATACATAAGGCTTAGGGCATGTTATATTCCAAACCCAAGATCTTATAGAGTGACATATATTTGGGGGAAAATCACCCCAACTCTTTATGCATTTAAACAAGGAAACATAAGTTTATCTAATGCTTAAATAAAGATGCATAATCTTTAGAAAGTTTCAAGGTAAATAGGGTTTTCGCCAACACATAGGTGTAGTATTTCTTTTGATCTTTAAAATTAAAAAAAATTAGTTCAAGATTAAAATTTTCAATCCATGGACATTGAATACACATGATTGCAGATTTTGTTGTTGACTAACCTACATAATTGGAGTGTAATACCAAATAAAAAGTGTGTTTTATACACTCAAGTACATTTTATCCTTTTATTAAAATTTGGAATTAATTACTTGAAAATATACTTCTCTTATCTTTAGCTCAAAGGTTGGTGTGTATATAACATATATAACAATAAAAAAATCTGTCACTCAAAATCCTTAAGGCTATACACATGGTCATGAAGACGTAGTGTCATCACCACTCTCTACCTGTCTATGTCTGCATGAGCTATAAGCCATGACATGTGTCATTGATCTTTCCTACTCTTTAAACTCAAAATACCTCTGAATCTATGGGAACTCCCTGATGGGCCTCTCATAATAAGCAATCTAATCAAGGGTAGTGTTGTACCTCACTAGAGATATAGTCTATGATGGTCCCATCACACCTACTAAAGGCCCCTATATTGGTCCCTATGGTGGAGGAGTATCCTGACCTACTACTCTCAAACTATCCTTCTCTACTATTAGTGTAGTAACCTAACCCTATAATGCCCAGACCTAGCCCTATAATTCCCTAACCTAGCCTTGAAATGTCACCACCTATCCCTTTAAAACTAATACCAATGCTTGAGCTACATCTTAGGCTTGCACTACCACATTTTAGGCCTGCACTAACACATTTTGGGCCTATACTGCTACTTCTTGTGCCTATATCACTACATCCCAAGCTTGTATGGATACATCTCTCTCTCTCTCTCTCTCTCTCTTTCTCTCTCTCATCACTCCTTATACATCTGGTGGTGGCCTCTCGACCTAAACCATGGGATGCAAACCTATCCACCATGTAAGATATGCCACTGTGCATCTAGGATCTACTACACTCGACCCTACTAGTAACTCCTCAAAATCCAACCCATCTATCTCCAAGGGAAAGGGTAGGGGTGCCTCTATATCATCCCTCCTATATCAAGGGAAGGCAAGAGGTACATCTTATAGAAAGCCAAATTGTTTCCTAATTAGTGCCATGGGTATCATCTCTAGCTCACTAACTCATCTCCCTCTGACCCATAATATGCTCTATAAACTAATAAACTACATTGCCTATCCTCTGAATGTAGGGTATGTCAAGTAGGGTCTCTAAATAATATCTATGGGAATCAATCCCTCTATCATGCACCTATAATGCTCAATATCTCACACTCTATCATCTACTCAGGTCTGAGCCATACCATCTCTCCACCATCTAAAACCAACCCTAAAACCAACTAAAATCATGGTGGGTAACCCCAATGGTCATGTCATTATGATATGCTCATATGCCCTATAATGGAGTAAATGCTTGACACACAAACTATACCATTATCATAAACCCAACCCCCACAGTTCTCTATATAACTATGCCAAAAAAGCTAGTCCCCATGTGAATACAGTCCATTACTCCACCATCTATACCATAACACCTATTAATGTAATAAGAAATCTCCCACCATCCACATCTGGTAGTGCATACACTCTAATTCCTATCATCATCATGATGCTCAATCAATCCTACTCCTCATCAATAGTGTACAACAACTTATAGGCAAAGCTCACTGAGTGATAGGTCACCTTGCTAACATGATCTCCAAAAAATGTCACCATGTGAATATCATGCTCCTCTTTCAAACATGAGAAGAGATCCTCACCTTAGAGAAGGAACCATAAAATATTGCACACATCCTCTTGTGTCACTATCAACTCTTTGGTTGGTAAATGGAAGGTGTTGGTGGTGTGATCCCACCTCTTAATCAACGCTATCATCAAACTAACATCCCATGAAATTATACAATATCATCATACTCTCCCTAAACCTATGGATGCCATGTGATCCCACTCATCTAAAGTGACATCCTTTCTTATTCATGTCAACAATGTATGTAGTCAATCTCATAACATCAACTTCTACCTAGCCTGCATCCATACACACAAACCTCAAGTCACATAATTTCTAATATAACCTACTAAAACATATTTCCCTTCTTTCTAGGAGAACTACATTGGCCTGAGGCCTTTAACCAAGTTATGTAGGTAGCACTCAATTAACATGGGGTCTTTTGAGGTTAGCTCAGCCATATACCTACCTAACTATCTAACCTACTCTCCCATCTCCACCCTGGGCCTCACTACCTCTCTCTCCACCCTAGGCCCAACTGCCTATCATAACTCTAGGTGCCATGGATTATATCCTAAACCCTTAACCCTATGACCTATCTTTTAAGACCTAGATCCCTTGACCTATTTCAACCTACCTTTTCCTAACCATTTCAATTAACACACTTTTAACCATACCTTATATCTCTTTCCCTACACATTGGGGGAACTACATTAGCTTGAGCCCCTCAACTAGGCTATGTAGGTAGAACTCAGTTGACATGAGGTCTTCTGAGGTTAGCTCAGTCATTAGGCTCATTGATTACTTTAATTAGGGATCCAAAATTGACCTTTTCTACTATTTTGGATTTTTAAGGTCACCGATGTCAGTTTTGTATGATGACATTAGTGCTTGGTGTCGATCAATGTCAATAGACCCTACTAACATCGGCACCATGTCAACTAACATCAATAGACCCCATCGACATTGATGATTGGTTTAGACCTTGGGCTGAACAACCTATCTCCCACCTTTTTTAGTTTTTTCTAAAATATACCCCTAAATCCCTCCCAAACTAACCTAAACCTACCCCACCCCATTTCCTACCCCCCTCACTACATTTTTTCCCCTCAAAATTTTAAATTTAGCTTAAAAACCTTAAAATTAATAAATTTAACTTCATAATTAACTTGTAGAGGCTCTTACCTCATCTCTCTATCTCCTCTAAGCTAGAATACCTAGTCCTTGTGGTGGTGTGTCTCTCACTAGGTCCCCTCCTAGATCTACCATCTCACTCACATTCATATCTCTTTTTCTCTCCAATCAAATGCTATAAATGAGTTTTTGTGGGTTGCCAAACCCCTTTTTATTAGGTTTAGTCACTAAGCAACATCATCATCCTTGACCTAAGATTCTGACATCATAATTATTTCTTACCGACATTAGTGAGATAACTGATGTCGACACCCTTAAAATTAGAGTTTCCAATAACACACACAACCCTTTAGACTCTACCCTTAGTTTGGGGAAAATTGGAGATCACGTATATCTCCCTAACCATGGAAACTAACTTAGAAATCACATATATCTCCACCACCATGACAACCAACCTTGGAGATCACTCAAATCTCCACCCATGATGACTTTGGCCAAAGATCATGAATATCTCCTCCATCATTAACCATTTTAAACCAACCTTGTATTGCTTTTCATGATTTCTTATGCTACCTTGATATAGTTGGCTATTGTACACATACATGCATATTAGGTGTTTTGGATTGTGACCAAGCTAAACCTATCACCTTCAACCTTTTGTGTTTACTAGGGGAACTTCCTACCTTAGATACTTGGCACACATGAACCATTGGAGCTACAACTTTAATTTTTTTGACCTTATCAGATATCACTTACGAGATATGATTTGGTTTTTTATATTTAAGTCCTCCTCAACCTTACCTATTCTTGATTTTGCAACTCCCTATCTTCCATAGGATTAGTCATTTTATCCAACTTTATCTTGTACCTCAAGACATATTCATTTATAGGTTCATTTATTCCATATTTTATTTTAGAAATTTAAGCATAGGAAAACTTTTCAAAAATATTAATGGAAAAGTGTGCTAAAAATTGATTTTTAAGAGGTTTGAATACTTTCAAGGATTGGAGAGGTAAATCATAAAACCATATCAAAGCATAGTCCTTGAGGCTTATTGAAAATAATTTGGTTAAAGTGTGCTAAAAATTGGAGTGGAATACCAAATAAAAAGTGTGTTTTATACACTCAAGTACATTTTATCCTTTTAATAAAATTTGGAATTAAGTACTTGAAAATGACAAGCTTGACACACATTTACCACACATGAATTGAGAACATAAACAAGGTCCAAATCCATAATTCTCTCACAATTACATGTTATCTCATGAGTTTTAACCTTCTATTTTACTACTATACACGTAAAATAACCTCACTATTTATTTCAAACATGATAAAAATATTTTCCTAGACATATATAAACCCTTAGTTTAGTCTATTTGTATATAGGTTGGTTCCATCAATTTCAATCAGTATTGCTAGTTAATACTGACTTGATCTAGTTAGAACCAACCCTATCCTAGCAAAAATTACTTGTAAAAATATAATATTTCCTTAGGGTTAGATAATTTTACTAGTGTGTTGATGGTGTAAGAAACTACCCAATTGGAATCATATAAAAAAATTAAGGTCTCATTCAAAAGGGAATTGACACTTATCTAGTACACATTTATACATTATTTAATATTGATAAAATATGCCCTATTCTTCCAAAAATATGAATTTAAAATAATGAGCAATCATAATCCAATTCTAAAGCACACCAAATCCAAGTCAAAGTAAGCATTGTCAAATATCAACTACAAATACTTAACTACATACATATAGCTAAGGAGCATAATTACATAATCACACTAGGTGGCATAACTACATGTGGATTTATTTTCATCCTCAGAGTATCAAAAACATATGCAATGGTTAGTCATTAAACAATGTTTATCCGGGCTAGTTCAATGCATTACATTTTATTAGTTTTTTTTAGGTTTCTATCCCTCATAAGCACACCTAGGATTTCAAGGTGAATGAGGTTGATTTTTAGAATTATGCACATCATTGGGGTTTGGGATTGCACATACAAAGTATAAAAAGATAGGCAAAGGTGACCATATATTCATAATAACTCATTTATGTACATATTATTATTGACCAATAAAGGTCAGTATTGACTGATGATATTGACCCAAATAAACAAAACTGACCCCACACAAATAAATATACAGTTTAAAGAATTCAGACTTTCACAGTCCATAATATTTGAAGAAGATTTTTTAACAAAATTGTTTTGATTTTTAACTAATTAATCAACCAAATGAAACATATGTCTAATTTAGTCTAATTTCTAATTCTATAATATAGTCACAATCAAATAGTCAACTTGAAAATTAAGTACTCATCCCTTTGTACTTACTATATTTAACATATGTCATTTGTCAAATCATTGCACTCAAGTTAAATATTTTAAAATTAGATGTATGCTTGAATTCCATATATTTATATATAAATTACATTTGAAGTTTTTATCCTATTAAGGTTGTAAAAACCAAATGAGGGTAAAAACACATCCATAAGTTTAATCTCAATTTTGCATAACACATGGAAAAGATTGTCAAAATGTTTGTAAGTATTAAACATGGCTTTGTCCTTAAGTGTGGAGAGAAAACTATATGAGAATATATTTTAAAGCTCACTATCAAGGATTTGATGTGAATTTTTTGTAATAATGGTTTTAAATTAAACACATAACCAACAAAATGTTCATTAAATCCTTGTTTTATTTGAAATTTGTTATTTTGACTAATGTTGATAGAAAAATGTGATAAGAACATATACAAAAATTATTTGAATCATTTCATAAAACCCACATGTAGGTTTTAGATCCAATCTAAATCATATCAAATGAGACTTCTATGGAATATATTGGTCATAAGTAAATCATCATGACAAAAACCAAAATGAGATGAAAAATAAGTCTTACTATGATGCAAAAGATCTCCATTACCACTATATTATGTAAATTTAGGCACTTGAGACAAATAAGGTAAGGGGTGAACAATAAATACCATAACCAAATGGTTAGATTTGTTAGATGTTTTAGATTTTAGTGTAAGTTATAATTGCATATCATTAAGTTTTTATTGTACTTTAGGACCAAAAGATGTGTAGATACCAAAATTACATCACACATGTGCAAAACTCCCTGTGTCAAAACCCCCCTTGAGTCCCTTTTCAATAATAATAATTAATTTTATCTTAACCCATGATTTTACCCCTCACACATTTAATTAATTTGAAATATTTAATTAATTTAATTAAAAACTACTTATGACACTATACCTTGCCACCTCATCTTAAGACTAATTCTTACCCTCTAAATCACCTCAAGACTTAGTCCCCTAATCCTAACTACCCATGACTTGTTCTTACCCCAAAAATAAAATCCTAACTAATTACATCCTTTTTAACCTCCTATTTCTACCATTTACTAATGGATACCACACTTGGCAAGAGAAAGAACATAAAATAGGCTAAAAATAGCCCTTTTACCTATTCTCATGCCATTGATGCCATTCAACCCATGGACAAAGTTGGTGGGATCACCAACATTGGTTACTTAAGCCAAAATCCAAACTAATGTTTAGGTCAGTAGAAATCAAGAAAACTTAATTATTCATGTACAAGATTTTGGTATTAAACTTTTTACATTCAAGATTACTGTTACTCTACACAAATCAGTCCAGATCATGAATTGATATACTACATAGAGCTTGGATTCTTTTGAACCAAAAACACACACTTGTCTTTCTATTCACATATTACTTAAACAAACCTCATCAGAGCCATCTATTTGGCAGCCATAGTTCATCCATTTCATCAGCTAAGTATATCTCTAGTTTTTGGTAATTCCTTTAAATAGTCACCTTATATTGTATTTTTTATCATTCCACAAACATCTTGATTCTCCTTATAAAGGGGTTGTAAAACTCCTTCACCTATTTTCTCTACTCAAAACATACCAACCTTTTATCTAGACCCACTTGAGTCATACACACTCCCTTATGACTCTTCCCAATCTTATAAACCTAACTAAAATCCACCTCCCATCTCAAAAAAATATCTTACAAACCCCTAGGACCCGCTGCCCCTACCTACATCGGTCATGTAATGGATGTCAATCATATAACTGCCATCAACCATACCTACTTACCAACATCAGTATCCTAACTGATGTTGGTGATTATGGATTTACACTAACCTCCTTGAACCTACCTCAACTACCTCTAAAAACATCAACTCAAATTACCTACATTGTGTCACTCTTTGTTGAACTCAGACTACAAGAACGGTAGTCCTCCCCAACCAAAGAGGAGTGCTTAACATCATCTAGATACGGTGTGAAAATAATCCAGGTTCTCTCTAATCTCTAATCCATAAATTTCATCTCTATTTCTCCTTAAACATCAAATAGATTCAAAATTTAGTGAAACAAGATGCACCAATTGATGTGTGATTAGCATCAATATGTTTGTATATATGAATCAATGCATTTTTATTATTAACATAGTCATAATGGAGGCATGATTGGTATTTTGAATATGTCCAAGATCAAAGTGATGCAATATAATAATGTGATCATGGAAGAAAATTGGTCATTTGATTGATTGTAGGAGGAATCTATATGAATAAAATGATTTACTTGAGGAGGGGGTGTAGTAATAGGTGGAGGCATACAAATATCAATAGTACCATGAGGAACACTATCCTCACCACCTAATGTAGATATAAATTATCCAAGAGGTAGAGTATTAGCATTGAATGGATTTAAAAAAATAATAAAGTATACCTTACTTATTCCAAATTCATTTTTTTTCATGCTTCAAAAACTAGAATAATCACAACATCAAGTTATTTAGGATAGTCATAACATAGGCATCAAATTTTTTTTTGATAATGCCCCCAAAATTTGGCATATCAATGAAAGTAGGAATTTTATTATTTTGATCATTATCTTTATCCCCACTTGCATACCCATTATATAAATATGCTTGATCATAATGAGACATATCTTCCTGATAAACATAATCACTATCATTCACATATTAATGAGTATCAACAATAGAAGGAATCTCAATATTTATTGTAATTTTTGAAACATGAGTGGTATACAAAGGTAGCTATTTCAAATCACAAGTAACATCACTCAATCTAGCAATGCATCTAATAGAAATTTTAGGTATACAATTCATAGGAATAAGATATAACTATGAATGACATGAAGAAAGAAAATCCAATGTAGTAAGCATATACAAGATGTGAATCTGAAAAAAAATTGAAAATGTAAGTATCATATGCTTGAAAAACCTTGAAAGATATAGATAATTAAGGAACAAAGATGTATGTGCTAAATTTTGAAAGGTGGATACATTAAAAAATTATAAATTGTTAAGTAGAATATAGGGTTTGATTTAGATTAAGATGCATATTTCAAATCAGATATGAAACATTAGAAATAAATAAATAAATCATAATGGGATTCCTCAAAATCTACAAGTGTTCAAAAGTATCATATGAGGTTGAATCAAAATGTTGCATGTTTGATTCACATCGGGTTAACCAAAATATTTTTACCAAATTTGATACTAGGGTAAAATTACACTAAGTGAATGGTAAAACTAAATAAACAAGGGATATAAAAATAATCCTAGAACACATAATCAAATATACCCTAGAGGATGAAAATAATAAAGAAGCATAAACAAAAATATTAAACAAGCAATGAATTAGTAGTAAAATTATAAAAAATAATGAAATGAACACAACTAGGTAGAAACTTGGAATTTCAAGAGTAAAACAATGGTCCATAAGTGATGATGAATACCTATGTAAAATATGGAATCCTAACTGTCACTGAATATATTTTGTGCCTATCAGACCACCAACAAATATGTCTAGGGTATATTTGGCTGAAAAATTTACTTTATGTATTATTGTCACTGGATATGTTTTATTGTATTAAAGTTATATTGTGTTTAGTTTTAGAATACACACACACACACACACACACACACACACACACACACACACACACACACACACACACACACACACACACACACACACACACACACACACACACACACACACACACACACACATATCATGTGCATTGTTTTCTAGTGTATTATCTTATGTATTTAATTTCTTGAATTCATGGGTAGAAAGTATGATTTACTAAATTATTATTCTCTTGAACTAGTTTTCGAAAAAATCACAATCAACAAAAAAATTATGGGTCAAGTAACCTCAAGAGAGTTACAACTACATATATCCCATGCTAAGAACCATACACTATATATTTATAGTGCTATGTAAATTGAATCTTGAGCAAGGGATTTGACATCCTCTTCCTTAGATGTGATGATGTAACTACATGAATATTCACATAAACCCTCTTTTAGTATAAGTGGATGATGTCAAAATATCTTGAAGTAATGAATAGTCAATGGTGGATCAATGTGTAGGCTCCCTACCAAGTGTAGCAAAGGATTTAATTAATTGAAGGATTTAACTTATGGAAGGTTATATATATAATTATTACTTGAATATACCTTGGAAAATTAGTAGGAATGATTTGTATACATAAGACTCCTTAGGACATGACACACGCAATGGTCGAATATATAAAATTTTAAAATTTAAAATAAAAGTTACAAGAAAGGATACCAAGGAGTAAGGATACACAAAAACATGTAGGATAAATTCAATGACCCATTGAATTTACAAAGAGTGATATGATGGTACATATATAGACTAAAAAAACTATTTGTATTATTCTAGTCCTATTATCACAACCATAATGTTTTTTTATACATATAATCTGAATAACATAAAAGAACAAAGTTCACATAGAGTTTAGTACATAAACATGTAATGAGATCCATAACTATGTTACAACCAACACAAGAACTAGACCAAGTACATAACCCATCAATGAATTATTTAAGAA